>JBBMKD010000001.1:13507967-13533724 GCA_037834095.1 Argya squamiceps | reverse complement strand
ACATCCTTGATAACCCAAGAGAGAGGGCACGCTTCATTCTTCCAAGCCTTGAATCCACACTCCAGCGAGCTACCTGGGAAACTCACAAGCTATAAATTGGCTTGGGAATCAGCTAGCCGGAGGAAGCATTTCCCACCAAATGAGCCACTTTATACATGTACACAATTTCTATTTTTAAGGTGCAAGAAATGCCACAAAAACTCCCTTCCCACCTTTAACTTATAATGGAGTGGGGAGAAAAAAGCAAAAGCAAGATATATCTTTTGCATTTCAGACACTTCTGCAATTCCAGTACTGCCACTCTATAATCTGGACAAGGCTTGATAACTCAGCAGTTCTTTTGTAATAGTCTTTGCTTATATCTTCTCTTAGGGAACAATATAATAAACAATATCCATTACAAAAGGCAGTGAAGCACTAATGTTAACTGTAGCTCAAATAAGCCTCCTTCAGAAAGATACTTATATCGGTGACAGCTGTATATCCTATAGTTTTGGGTTTTTTATTTGGGTTTTTTCCTCCTTTTTCTCCACTTTATTTCTTTTTCCTGTGCTATGATGTATGAAAAAGGGGGAATGAGGAAAAAAGAATAAAATATTAACAAAGCAAAAGTACTGAGAATAAAAGTAAAGTATTTTTTCTCCATAGTTTTCTCTTCATTAGCCTGGGGATTCTGCATACAAGAGACAAAAACTTGTGATAAAGTTCTACCCTTTGTGCTTAGCAGCCTAATTTAACTACACATAGGCTTATGATTTGCAGCTTTCTGGCCCTTCGTTATTCAATGAGATACAGGAAGAAAGAGCACTTTTCATTATCTCATTATTACACTACACCCCAGTTATATCTATCTATGTAACCCCAACATAAGGCTCTAAAATAATGAAGTATAAATGCCAGCTAAATGTTGGTAAAATTGTACTGTTTATCTATTCATTTTTTGAAGTTACAATATACATCAGGTAACTAGAGTAAGAAAGGTTTTTACTCTCCAGAACAAAAATACAGCCCTTGATGAATGATTTACAAAGGAAAGCAACTAAGCAGAAGATCAAAAACATCATTAAAGCCTCAGGCAGATGATAACCCAAACAAAACCATATTGGTTGCAGCCCTGTGTGGCTCGCCTTTCAGACCACCACAGTTTGTATGTTTGGCTTTTGAATATTCAAAATAAACTTCTTGTGGTTTTGATCTAGTGATAAGAATTTAAAAACAAGGGACAGAAGTGCCACCTTATCAGGGAGCATGGCAGGATGGGGATGAGCAGGGAACTCATACTATCCCAAAATCTTTTTTGTTGGAAAACACCTCTGAGGATATTGAGTCCAATCTTCGACCAAACACCACCTTGTCAACCAGTGGCTGAGTGCAATGTCCAGTGTTTTTTTGAATACCTCCAGGTTTGATGACACTACCACTTCCTTGGGCAGCCCACTCAATGTTTGCAACCCTTTCAGTGAAGAAATTCTTGATGTCCAACCTGACCCTCCCATGGTGCAGCTTGAGGCTGCTGGTTGCCTGGGAGAAAAGCTGGATCCTATCTGGCTCCACCCTGCTGTCAGGGAGTTCTACAGAGGGAGAAGATGCCTCCTGAATCTCCTTTTCTCCAGACTGAGCCCCCTCAACTCCCTCAGCAGCTCCTCATTAGACTTGTGTTCCAGAGATTTCCCCAGATCTGTTGCCCTTCTATGGACAAATGCCAGCACCTCAATGTCTTTACTGGAGTGAGGGGTCCAGGATTGAGCACAGCACTCAAACTCAGGGTGACACAAGCATTGTCAGGGTCCTGCCCTCACACTCCAGCCTGAGTAGAGTAGGCAGAGCCAGATCAAGACATGCCAGCAGCCCTGGGGACTGACAGGGGATGGGCTGGAGCCAGAGGTTCCACTGAGACATGGGACTGGGCATGGAGGCAAGGCAATGGTGTGGTCGACATTATACTGGGACCAAGATCAGGCATGAGCTGATATGCACATGATGCATAACCCTAACCCTAACACAAGCCCTAACCCTAACCCAGGTTAATATTACTATTAATAGATACTTATTTGCAAGACAGCTACTTCCCTAACCCTAGACCTAACCCTAACCCAGGTTAATATTAATAGATGTTAGGTATTTACAAGACAGCTACTTCCTTTCAGGCTTGATTTCTGTTAGCTCAGTGGTTTTAGGACTTGCAGCAGTCTGTAAACAGCCCCTCTGATCACTAGACTGTTTTGGTGGTTTGTTGTTTGTTGTGCCTCTCAAAACTCTTGCTTCACTCTACACTATGCCGTCCGCTCTGCCTGTCATCTGCCTTCGTACTGTGCAATCTGGAAGTCTTTTTCCCCTCATGAGTTCAGTTCCATCTCAGAGAGAACAACTCTTCCATTCATAGGATTCTTCATGATCAAATCAGTATTATTTTTAAAGAGGAATAAAAGAAACAAATAAATTCCACAGTGCATGACATACAGCATAAGACAGGTCAACGGATGTTTTTTTACAATAGCCAAATAGTAAGATAAAGCCTGATTAGTAACATTCTAATCCTGGGGAGCCTCAGGCAAAATGCTCATTTCACACAGAATCATATGATGAGAAGGATGGGTCAGGTTGGAAGGGACCACAGTGGGTCATCTGGTGCAACCTCCCTGCTCAAGCAGGGTCATCCCAGAGCACAGGACACAGGATTGTGTCCAGAGGGTTCTGGAATATTTCCAGTAAGGGAGACTCCAGACCCTCTTTGGGTAATACAGCTTGTAATTTCAGTGGAAATAAGTGACAGAAAATTCCAATAAAAATTTCTTTAGGAGTTTTATTCCTAAAGAGAAAATTGTTAAAAAAAAATCTGTACTTACCCCTAGAACCCTTACTCTATGTTCCCACTCTTTGCCTCTCCCTGGATATCAAATTCACTTTTTTATCAAAATGTTACATTTACTAGTGGTGTTTTTATTCATCACAGAAGCAAATATTTGTCAGAATTAAGAGGCAGAGGTGGGTGTATAATAAAACCAGTGCAGACTGACATATGTTTAGCCAGGCAGCAAATAAGATGAAATCTGGAAATCTCCTACTTGCTATTCTATTGAAATTCTTCAAAGTATTCACTAGCAATACTTAAAATAATAAAGCACTAACAACAGCAATGATGACAAAAAAGAAACTGGAATCTTTCAGCAGCTGGAGCATTTTAAGGGAATTTGGAAAAAAATATTAAAGTACACTTGATTTCTTTCAAGTCAATGAAAGTTTTTTTTTTTAAAACCTCTCACTGATGCTTCATAATATTTAGTCAGCATTGCCTAGAGACTTAATGACTGAGACAATGTGCTTTGCTTTAAAACAAACAAGCAAATAAATATAGAAATTTTAAAAAAATGAAAACAAGTATGAAATACTGCAGAAGTTACTTTCTATGGTTAACAAATAGTAGAGTTTGAAAAGAGAAGAATGCTTGCATATTCAGGCCATTTCCAACTTACTAAATGCAAAGACCTATGACAATAGAAACAGGTTGTAGTAATACGCATCTCCAGTTAAACTCATTAGCAAATGTTCTTAATATTTGCTTAGATATTTGCTTACTATTTGTTTTGCTTAATATTTGCTTGGTTGTGGTATCGAGTTTCTTTATCTAGGTAAGAAGAGAAACACTATTTCCCTAAAACCAAGTGTGAAATTTTCTAAGGATCCTGCTCTAACATTAAAAGAATTTCCAGTATGTTTATATAAAAAGAATCATTATCTATAATGAAGTGAGAAAGGTCAGATTTTACTGTTAAGTGATAGATATGTTGGCTTTGTTAGTCAGGAGACTGGCCAACAAAAAGTGAGTAATATGTAACAAAATCATGCTTTTTCATGTTTCCTTTCTTGTGCCCTATAAACCCTTAGTTGGATTATTTAGCTGCATAATTGGTGTTAGCCACAGCATATGTATCATAGAGGATTTTCAGATTTACTCATCTATAAATGTCAGGCTATTAATAATTTTGCAGATAACTCCATGTATTGGAAATCACCTGTGTTGAACACAATATATGGAAATGAAAGGTGAGCACACTTTGTGTGCCTGTGCACAGGTAGATAGGCATGTCTGCTTAAATGGAGTATTCTCTGAATATCAGACAGAATACTTTCATGGTCTCATATTTTTAAATAAGAAATTATATTCCTCTTGCTGAGAACAAGAGAACACAATTTCAAGACCTCAAGGTCTCCATTAAAGGAAATCATGTCTGTATAATAATTTTTGGCACAATGAAATATTTTTTTAAAGTTTTCTTGAAAACTGAGATATATGAGTTTTAAATTACCTATAAATTGCAAGGCTGTAATTTTGTGTGCTCATACCTTTTATTCTTCCCTGGCTCTGGCAGACTAATCTCCTGATAATATTTTAATAGATAGATATCTGAGTCAGATCTTAACAAAAAGTCAAAATCTACATTGTAACTCAGACTCATATTTTAAACCCTGGAGCATTTAATTGGCTATTTATTTTCCCTAGCTATCTCCATTCTACTTTTGTTTACATTTCAATTATTTCAGAAAAAAACCAGAGTTGGTACAGGTACACTTTTCATATTATACCAATTGTACAAGACAGCATTTCAAAGTTAAAATACAACACATGAAGTAACCTAGAGGCAGAGTGAAGAAACTACAGATGTGAAAATGCAGTGTGAGAGATCTCCTACATTTGTTTTGTCTATTTTCTCACAATTTTATTTGCAATATTTAGTTGCTGAACTCTTAAGTCTATGAAGAAATAGTTATTTAATGAAAAGGGTAAAATATTACCCCTGTAATTCATCCAAGTGAACAAAAGTCACAGGTAGGGTGTATGGTGGCTCCAACAGATAGACAATCCTTGCCACTCAGTGAATTTTTCTTGCTTTCCTGAATACTCTTTCTTAGTGGGTTAGCAAATATAGTCAGGAACTAGAATGGTGATTTGGCTGTTTTTATGTGAAGTAGTGTATTGCCCCCTTCTTTGGTTAATTTGGTCACTTACTCCACTCCTACACATGCAGAGAACAGAGCCACTGCTTACGTCCTGGGCCCTTCCTGCTTAAATTTTACAGGGTTTTTAAAATGAGCTTCAGTGTTCCTCCCTGCGTTTTTTATGATGTTATATGTTAACATGAATGATTCTGTTTTATTAAGGATATTATTTATTTATAGTGGTTTATTGAATCTTTATATGCTTTATTTTCTGTTTGTATTTTATTTATGCAATCCTTACCTACAAGTGCAGGGGATTAATTTTAACACAATCTCTATTGTCTCCTATTGGATGTATTTCTGTAGTGGCAAACAATCATGAATCTGTGCCTTGGGAGAAAAAGGATATCAGACTTGCAACATCTGGGACTCACTGTGAACACACACAATGCTAAGGCTTTGAAGAGGAAGTTAACAGGCCAAGGAATGTGATCCTGTCACTCTACTCAGCCCTGGTGAAGCACATCTGGAAGGGTCTGTCCAATTTTGGCCTTCTCAGGACAAGAAATATAGGGAGCTATGGAAGAGGGTCCATCAGAGGCCATGGAGGTGATGAGGGGTCTTGGAGCATCTCTCTTACTAGGAAAAAACTGCAGGAGCTGGGCCTGGTTAGTCTGGAGAAGAGAAGATTGGGAGGACCTCTTCAATGCCTACAAATATTTAAGGGTGCTTGTCAGAAGAATGGGGCCAGACTCATCGGTGGTGCCAAACAATGGGACAAGGGACAATGGGTAGAAACTGCTGCACACGAAGTTCCAGCTACACATGAGGAAGAACCTTACTGTGAGGGCGACAGAACACTGGAACAGGCTGCTGAGAGAAGCTGTGTAGTCTCCTTTGCTTGGAGGTATTCCAAACCTGCTTGGATGTGACCCTGCACAATCTGCTGTAGGTGAACAGCTGGGCTGGAGTAGACGATCTCTAGAGGTCCTTTCCCCAAGGAATCTGAGATTCTGTGAATGAATTGTTGTATTTCCTAAAGGATGCATTCAACTGATCTGGTCTGTTAAGGGACACAGAGCTACAGAAGTTCTTATGTTTTAAAACTTAATTCCTTGCATTTATCCTTGGATTTATTATCCTTATGTTCTGTATTACGCTTGAAAAATCTTCAGTATTTGTGGATCACATTCAACTTTCTGGGGAAGAGAACTTTCAAGGAAAATATGTTCAAAATTAGTTTCATGGAGATTAGCTGTTCCCTTGAAAATATTTGGAGGAATTTAGATTCTTAAGACATTTAGAAGTGTAATCTTTACCTGATTTTACTCCCCTATCTAGTACCTTATTTATACACCTATTTAGATTTACTTTGAGTACTTTATAAACCTTGCCATGTTCTTGGTGAAATGATGAAAATTATTGTTCTGTATTATAATTTCACAAGTTAATTTTCTCTTGTGTGAATTTGAATCCCATAGCAGAATGAATCAGTGTTATAGTTTACCTGCTTTCTTACCCCTTTGCACTTTGCTTGTCATTGAATGTCACAGTGAATTCCTACTGGAAAAATAAACAAGCATTACCTTTAGAAGTAAAAATTTTCAGCAGTGATAAAAAAATTACAGTTGTTATGTTATTACAGACTTGACATGAAAGATTATGCTTCTCTGCCTTTACACCTCATCTCATTTGGAGGGTGCATACAACAGCTTATAGAGGAGCAGTGGAACACAATAAACTCAATTAAATACACTAACTTCTTCACTTCCCTTAGTAAAAGTTCTCCTAGGTATTTAGATAGGTCAAGGCAACATTTTTATTCTTCTAATCTCTTGACTGATCCTGTTTTCCTCCTTCCTGTTGAGTTATCTGCTAATGTATTTAGCACAGTTTCCCCTTCCACTCATATCCTTGGTTCTGAGATAGGTAGGGCAGAGAGTTCCCAATTCCTGTTCTGCTCCCTGTCACCACTTTCCCCCCTCCTTCCATGCTTTGATGCAGAGGAAGAGGACACTCAATTGTGCGGGGCAAGTTGCCCTGTCCTGTCTGGCAACCCAGAAGTTACACATAGTGGTTCTACTGTGAGGTCAGCTTTCTACATGGAGCTAGATGGCCATGGATGTGTTCCCCTCTAAGGGCCTGTTGTTTTCACTTTTTATTGCTTCCTAATTGGGATAATTTGTCAAGGCTGCCAGTGGTCACACAGGATCAGGCAAATGTCTTTTCCACTGTATACTAGACAATAAATCCTGATCTGATCCCATGTCTGACCTTACTTAAAGCAGGATGTTTAACTACAATCTTACAAAGGTCTCTTCTTACTAAATGATTCTGGTTTTTGTCTTTTATTTTCCCTTCATATGTAGTATTTTTATTTTCCCTTCAAAAGTAGTAATTTATTTTTAAAGAACTAATTACAGGAAAAACTATACATACTGAAAGGACTTTTCTTGTAATGATATTAATCCAAGAGTACAAGTAGCTTATAATTATATTTTTTAAATTAGTAAGATGTTAATACAAAAAAAAATACTAATTTTTCCTGGCTACGTGCAAACCAGGGACTTTGGTAGTAATATAAATTGTAAACTTATATAAAATAACAATGCAAAATTGAAAACAATGTTGCCACAGTACAGCTTATTTATCAATAACTGCGGTAAGAATCTTTGCATAATGCATAAATCACATAAATAGTACTCATAATTAATTTATCCTCTCCTTTCAATCTTAGTACGATATGGGCAGAACTGATGAAATGCAAACAGACACGCACTGAGAAAGCACAAAAAGGGTGAAGTTTCATATTGAAGGGGGGGATTTCAGCACTTTTGTCAGCCTGTAGCTGCAGCTGAAATTGAGTATTTTAAATAATATATCTGTTTTGCCACCACAGACAACAGTGTCTTAGCTGCAGTGAAGGACACCATCCACTTTCAGGGGCAGAAGATGGTGAGCAGGGGTGGTATAAGGCCTCAGAACTCAGTTTCAGTGGAGGGTGATACCACATCTCATTTATTACAGTACTTGCCTGTCTTGGACCAGCTTCTGTCGAGACTGCTGGACCTTGGGTAAGTCAGAGAAGAAACTTAGCATTGCCAGATTCTAGGCACTTTCAGAGGAGGAAAGCAGGATTCTGCATCAGAAACCTCAATTATTTCAATGCATTCCTGATTTTAATTTCTTTCATACTTTCTTCCCTGTTGCATGCATGTACAGAAGACCCTCTTGCAAGAGGCCATCCTTCCAAGACATTATCTATGAAATAATTCTGACCTGTTGTCTTCTGTCTTCTCTGAGAACTTACCCTCTGCAAGTGTGCTCCTCTCTAACTTCTCATACAATCACCACTGAGACTGGCAGAACACACAAACAGACAAAGCCCACAGCAACAAATTAACTAGTTCTCAAAATGGAAGGAAGGGAGAAAATAAGGCTTCGTCAGTCATTTTTGTTCATTTTACTTGCAAGGTTTGGTGGGGTTAGGTTTTGGACATATTTTTGTTGGGGGTTTTTTAACATGGTTTTGTTCCAGACTGTCCCTTGGTCTTACATCATCTACTTTCTAAGGAAATTCAGCAAATGCTTATTCCTTTGTTTTGTTCTATGACTGAATTAGCAGTGGTAGTATAGGAATCTCTTCTTATTTGCAGGTCTTCATATCCAGAAGTTTTCAATGACTATTCGCTTCTACAGTGCTCAATCACAATTGAAATCTCTGAGGAAAACAGTATCTTTTCAAACCTCTCTCAATTTTTTTTTTTCTGTTGTTCAATGCTAACTTTAATTCTATAATTACTTCACTTGGAAACCATTCTGCATAAGCTACTTTAAAAGATGAAAACAAAGCAGTATCACATGAAAAAAATGACAGCAAAGAATTAAGGAGAATTTTCTGAAAAATTTAAGGGCATGGGTATTGCTCTTTTAGAGCACAGTTTTGTCCCTAGTTGATGCTTAGAGTTGCATTTCAAAACTTCACAGATTTAGACATGTCTGAAGAGAGGAGAGATACTAAAAAATAGCAATATATATGTATTAAACAGCTCTTAATAGAACCTGGGATGTATTGTTCCACTTGGGAATGAACTATGTTTCTTTGTTTATTTATATTAGGAAACATGTTTTTCATGCAATTTAGCAATCTTCTCTTCAATTTCTTCTTGTAATCTTTTTTCCATAGCTTCTAAAAAGACAAAAAGGCCTTTCTTTTCAGCCTTCAATAGCTGAAATGCCAGAAAGGTAAAAGGTTTTGAAATATTTTATATCTTCTCTAGACTGTTGTAGTCATCCATGAGCTTTACTTGAGAATAAATGTTTTCATGTATCTAAAGGTAACCCATTTTTAAATATCAGATAAACGTATTTTCTGGATTACAGAAACCAGACATTTTCTCAGTCATCATTTTTTAAAATTACATTAGTGTCTGAAATCCTACTGCTAGCTGGAGAGAGAAAATGCATTTATTCAAATTTAGGTTAATATGATTTTATGGTTTAAGAGACTGCTTCAGCGAGTCTCACATGCAACAGCTCTGTGAAAATGTTAACCTAAATCTTCAAAGTTCTGTTTTCATTTTAAAATCTTATAATAGTCTAGACACTTCTGCATCTTCAGGAAGAGGAACTCTGTAAAGGCTTTTAAAGCTGTCAAAGTTGTATGCACAGAAAGTCACTGCATACTAGAAATACTCTGCATACACAGAAAGACAGCTGCAGACACTACCACATATAGCCTCAGTGCTTCCTGGAAAGAAAATGAAATTCCCATGAAAACTGTCTTTCCTGCTAGACCAATAATGTTTCTCTGCAAAGATTTATATTCTATGTTTATATAATAAAAAAGGATATTATTCTTAAGGAAAAAAAAAAAAAACAAAAAAAAATTCTGTAGTTAGATCACATATGCTTATGTTATTCATTATTTCTGTCATTAACAGCAATTTTGTTTCCATTACTTCAAAACTGGTGATAGTAACAATTATTTGAAGTGGATGTCAAAGCACGAGAGGCCTCCAAAACACATAGCTGCAATATTTCTGCTAGACTGCCTGAGAAATGGGTGATCAACCATTTTGTTTGCCATCTATTTTGGAAGAAGACTGAGATTTGCAATGATGTTCTACACTTCCATAGGTAATGATGTGCATTTAATTTCTACAGCACTGTCGCGATCACTGCTGTAATGTCTAAGCTGATAGTTTAATTTATTTTCAAAGTTTTAAAAAATTACATTATCATGTTGCCATGCTTCTGCACTTATAACTGCAAATTTAAATGCAAGGAAAGCAATCCAGCTTCTCTAGTAATGACTAAATAACATTATATGACATTTCAGTAGAATTAAAAAATCATTTTTTAAGCATTTCTTAACATCCCAGTTAAGAAAAGGGAAAAGCATGAAGTCCCCTGCCCCTAGAGAGAGTTTTAAGTTGTTTGTGTGGAAGTGGCAATGACCATAGGTCAACTGCTTAACGCTGAACAAGTAGTGGTTTAAATTCTCTCCTATGTGGCACCTAAAAGGATGTTGCCCTCAGGCTTGTACATTTATTCAGTTAATCACACTTAGATGTCTGCTACAGCATTCTTGTAGAAGAGCCAGTAGTTCCTGACACAGCAATCTTGACCTCTTGCGTATTTCCTTCAAAATTAGGGAACAATGACCAAATGCCAGTGAACGAGTCACATCAGTACCACTTCTTCACTCATGTCCTGCTGTAAAGCCTTGACTAAATACAGCACTGACTCACTAAGTGAAACCAATGAAAAGGCTGGTTTGGAAACAAATACCAAGGTCCTTGGAGCTGAAGTGGGAACAGGGGGTGTGTGGGTATGTTTGTGTTTGTTAGTAGTTTGCCTGCTTGTAGTCTCCAGCTGAGTCAACGGCGAGGTTTTACAGACTTTTTCAGGGATTCACAGCTCCTCCCGGGGAAAACACCTGCTTTTTTAAAATCTAACTGCCTCTGTTTCACCCCAAAGTACACAATGACTTACTGGCACAGAAATGAATTGCAGTTCCTGATTTACTATCAGCTCCTTATTCTGCTGTGGTTCACTATTCCTTCATGAAAACAAAATACAACCCCAGAACTTTGGAAACAAGTTTTATTTAATTTTGCTGGCCAGCAGTACCTTAAACTATAAATCAGCATTGTTAGTCTAATTTTTAACATATTTTTGAGGGATCTAGTATTTTGGGGGTTTTGGACATTTCCTACCTTCTGAATATGGTATTACCCAGAGAACGGTGTGTCAAAGGAATAACAAAATGTAACACTGAAAAATTCTTGTCGCAAGAGATCAGCTCTATTACAGGGACTCTCAGTAGAAAGAAGGGACCAGATAAACCATATATTTGTCAAGGAATAAAGATTCTCCCAGAGCACACAGATAGCTCAGAACATTACTGAAGACCTGACTTGTAAAATATATTAATTTTTTTCAGTTCACAGATCTACAGACCTATTCTCAGCTAGCTGGAAAAGAAGTCAGATTCTCCTGGCATGGATTTAAAAAAAAGGAAGAGTATGTGGAATTTTTATTACACAGAAACTGTCACACAGTTATATGATGTAGTGCACTTTTACGCAGTCTGTCCAAGTCTAGTTTGACCAATGAGATGTATCTAACTTTCATATAAATGACACTGTTAGGAAAATTAATCCACAAACGCCGGAGGTTTGTATCCAAAAAGGAGACAGACAAGTCCTTTTACTTTATTTGAATAAAAGGAGAGGCCATGGGACATTTCCCCTGGGGTGTCTCAAATTTTGGAGGACACAGCCTCCTATTTATCCAAATTTCCTGGCCACATTTCCCTCATATCTTTACCCATTGGCTGATGTACTTGAGAGGTACAGACGTCCCAGAGTGCCTAATACGTAAGATTCCCCTTTAATATATAACACCCTTTTAAATTCTGAATTCTTATGGAATTTATGCGGTTTTCCCATTGTTTCTTCCATCTTTCAATATCCAGTTTCATTTATCAGCAAACCTACAGTTTGTTTGTAAAGGCAAATATCTTCTTTCCATTCATCAATCAGTGGAATCCTTCCCATTTTTCTTTTATGTCTCAGTGCTAGTTTTATCTACCAGCAGACCCACTGCTTGTTTGTAAAGACAAATCTGTCATTCCTCTCAACACAGATTATTAATTTTTTGGGGGAGGGTTTGACATTAGATCAGTACTAACAAAGGACAAGTTTTAGTGCCAGATGTTGTTGCCTTGAGCAACACAGGCAAAAATATGCACCTATTTTGCTACACAGAGTGAGCAAGCAGACAGCTCTTTTGGATGCATAGAATATTCAAACTACAAACAGTTTCATTTAAAACAAAATGTTAAAAAATAAAGGCACTGAATTGATTTTGAATCTCAGTCATTCTGCTTTTAGGTTAATTTGTAGTTTACATCTGAAAGTATTATTTTGTTAAGCTACTACTTATGGTTTTGCAATTGCATTTTTCTGATGTTGCTTTGCTTCTTATGAAGCCTGCCTACTCTTTCACACAAGGAAGAAAGCAAATTGACCTTGTCAGGTGACAAAGGAATAATGATGACTCATATCTTCTAAATGCACAAGATGAGAACAAATTTCCTTTTTTAGAATTAGAGTACTTCCACTTACCATTACCAGGTAGAATTTATAATGAATAAGAAGTAATACATTGTGTGATTTTATTTCTTTTATAACTTTTATTAAATACTTAAAAGTGTGATTTGAATCAGAATAATGGGTGGAACCTTCAGTGTCCTGCAATTTTCTATGGTCTTTATTACAAATATAGAATATACAATTGATGCATGCAAGTAAATTCAGAGGTTGTATAATAAACAAATTTAACCTTTAAGGGGGAAGTTATCATCTTTTATGATAAGTCTTATTGCTTGGTAGTTTCTAATTTGGCCTGGTTTTGCATTCCTGTTACATCTTGCTAGAGAATTTTTATACTCCTTATGCTCAAAATTTAAAAAATACACTTTATTTTTTTACAGTTATGAAGACAAAGATATGCTCATGTACTGTTAAACTTCAGCTTCAAGGAAAACATTTCTTTTTGTTATAGAGACAGAAATGACATAACTGTCTATGAAATTATATGCACTTAGTTATCTAAATTGCCAACTCTGAACACATTAAAAAAACTATAGATTATATTTTCTGCTTTTAGAATGTAATTTCCAATAGGTCACACTGCATAACTCTATTCCCTGATGCTTTAGCACTCTTCTCTCACTTTCAGCTCTTTGAAGTAGAATTTGTATTGATTTTGAATTAATTACCAAGCTACAAGAAGCCTTAATGGATGATTTGAGATGTAAACACTATGATCTGAAATTCTGAATCTTGTTACTCACATTACAGCCTAGTTTCTGTTATCCTATCTCATGTTGAATAATGTTATCTCCTACATGATACTGACTTTAGTGGGACAATTTCCAAAAAAGCTCCTATGCATACAAGAATGGGATCAGTTGTCTTGTGGTTTAAAAGAAGTTCTTATGTCTATATTATTTTTCTATATTTCTGTATTGAGGGATAGGAGCATCTCTCTTGTGAGGAAAAGCTGAGGGAGCTGGAGCTGTTCAGCCTCAAGAAGAGATGACTGAGAATGGACCTCATCAATATCTGTCAGTGCCTGCAGGGAGGGGTCAGAGTATGGACCAGGCTCTGCTCAGTGGTGCCCAGCAATGGGACAAGAAGCAAGAGGTACAAATGGATGCACAGGAAGTTCCACCTGAACATGAGGAAGAACTTTCCTGTACAGTGACCAAGCACTTGAATAGCTTGTCCAGAGAGGATGTTGAGTCTACCTCACTGGAGATATTTCAGAACCACCTGGATGCAATCTTGTGCCATGTGCTCTGGTGTGACCCTGTTTCAGCAGGGGTTTGACCAGATGACTCGTGGTCCATTCTAACCTCAACCATTTTAGGATTCTTTGGTTCTGTGATATGAGAATGTAAGTGTTTTCTCTGTCTCACTAAAGAGATAAAGACACAAGAAAGGACAAAGAACTTTTGATATATATGCAACATATCATTGCATAGAAATATTTGATAGCTGTAATCATTCTCAAGGATGGACTAACTGTTCTTCAAATGCAAATCTCTTCTTTCTGAAACAATTTTTAGCGCCTACTAGTTATAGGGAATAAAGTCATCAAAAGCCCTTCTTCTGGTTAATAGAGAAGTGAATACAGGGAGGCATGAAGAAAGAGTCCTGACAGGCCGAAGAACCCCTGTATTGCCTGCCAATTGATGGGGTACCCAATGCAACCTGTATTTTTCATCGAGTCTAAACAGACATTTTATCTGAACAGCAGTACCTGCTTTCTAAGAAAAGAACCTGTAGGTAACATCTGTCATTTAAAGTGTTGACAGGTATTCCTGATAAAGAGTTTATTTCCAGGTTATACAACTTCTGTTCATTTTTTTCTGGTTTGGACTGAAACGACTTCTTAAAGGAAACAAGTGATGACAACAAAAAATGTATACATGATGGTAAATATGAAAACAAACTAACTGTGTAATATTTATCCACTTTCCAAAAGAAAAAGAAAGCAATTAAATTTTAATCCTGTTTAATGATTTTCACTTGACATCTTCTGACATAAAAGGGGCAAAGAGAGCAGTTGATACATAAAACTTATGGAAAGCACTTCAGTGAGTTGAAGTCAGTGCAGTAAATTGCAACTTTGGCAATTTGTTGAATTTGACCTTAAATGTTAATGTTTAGATGAATGACATTTAAGTGCAAGGAGCAAAACAAGACAAGACATCAGTAAGGTGACTTAAAGCAAAAGCCACAGGGAACTACTTAGAAGTAATTTCCCTGTTATTTTCTAGTTGCTATATTATCAGCGGTTAAATACTATAATCTAAAGTTTATATCTTCTACCTTTGTAAGCATGGTGGGCAAAAAACATCATAGCTGTTTCAACAATGTCAAGTCATTTGAGTCTGGAACTCTTTTACGTGGTTACTTGAACCTCATTTCTTTCTCTACTTGTCAGTTATTTTTCCACGAATCTCTAAGTTTGAATAAAGACACACCACACTTGACATAGGGACTGCAACGTGGATATGACATTTTTCTCAGTTCAAAACCCTACCGTCTCCAGTAAGAGGGTGTGGGAAAAAGAACCTATGTGAAAGTAAGAGCAAATTTCTGTTACTAGGGATCACAGAATGTCTTTTCCTCCCAGCCCAGACTCATCCTTCCTACCATCAAGGGTAATAGTACTCAGGCCTTTCAATTACTTATCTAACAAATGCTGCTCATCCAGGACCAGTCTGAAAAGGGAATGGGACAATAAACCCCATTATTTAGCTATTATTGTCAACTGTGTTTTGGGGGATTTCATGTTTCCCTTACAAGGATCACCAGCAAGTTTTTATCACTGTACATCAAAATTAAACATTAATTGAGACAGCACAGGAAGGTTGTAGAACAACGAAGGCTTACCCTTGGAGCCAAAAGTTTACATTCAGAGAGGATATTTCATCTATATAGCAGTGCTTTCTGGTACAGTGGGTTTTGCTTGCAAGGGATTTAGATTCCTTTCATCTTTTCAAGAGATGCATAACTCTTCTGAAAGAAGGTATCCTGAACATAAATAAGGCTTCCAAGTCCTTGAAATGTCTTTTACTTTTTTAACTGCATCACATGATTCTCTCAACAACAAAATTTAAATGACACAATGGAAAATCTGATTTTCTTGCTACTTTTTTTTTTTTCTTGCTACTTTTATTTCATGTACTCATAAATTTATTTTATATACTTGGTCACAGGGGTATTGTCTGAAACTGTTGCAACTGGATAATTTTTTACAGTGTAGATTTGTATTTATGCACCCAATTGTGAAACAACTTCTCATTCATTAAGATTCATTAAGATTACCTTCTAAATTTATCTAAATTAAATAAATCTGATCAAAGAGACATGACTCTTTTTGTACATAGTAGGAAGGGGTTGCTTGTTTTTAAGTCACCATGAATAGATTTTATCTTCTAACACATGTCTGAGATATTGTTCTGGAAGTTTGTTAGTCAAATGACTTCTGTTCAGAATTGGCTCAGTTTACTGACCTGGACAGGGGCTCTTGTATAGCAGTTCACAGGAAATCTGAATAGTCTAATTTGACAGAGATACTCACAACTGAAAGTTATAGAAGTTTTGTCAGAATAAATATGGTAAAAATAGGATTTTAAACATTTTTCATCTTACCAGATCAGAATGCCAAAATCTGAATGTTAAAGTCATGCATGTAATGAAAACACCATCCAGAATGAGAGTTATAACTTTACATAACATTGCCATGCTCATTGATTGCCCTTATCTTACAGGACTACATGCAGGTGTAGGTTCAGAAGAGAAAACTCAAAAGAATTAGAATTCAAATATTTTGATATCGTTTTAAAGATGTAAATTTAAAACTGACAATGAGCAGGTGATGATATTAATTACTGTGCCATAAAATATTGCTTTTAACCCATCTTTGAGACTTAAAAAGCGGTAATAAATTCAGAAATACAAACCATTGAACAGCTCTAAAGAAGATACTAGAGGGGAAATGAAAACCCAAGCATGGTGTATCTTTATTCCATACTAGTGATGCATGGAAGAATAACTGACAAGTTGCTATTATCATGTCACAGAAGAGAAAGAAATGAAGATTAAGTAACCACATACTTTATGTTGTCAAGAAAATAAAAATATGAGAAATGATGTGGACTTATCACTACACACAGTAGTTTACACTTAATGCTCTAATAATCCAGACACCTTCTGAATTGCCTCTATCTACAAATCCTATCTACACACTGGACAGAAAATGGGGGATTCTGTCCCTCTGCCCGGCTCTGCTGAGACCTGCAGGGCTGCATGCAGCTCCGGGCTCCCAGCACAAGACAGGGACCTGTTGGACCCAGGCCAGAAGAGGCACCAAGGTGATCAGAGAGATGGAGCAGCTCTGCTGTGAGGAAAGGCTGAGGAATTGGGATTTTTTCAGCCTGGAGAAGAAAAGGCTTTGAGATGTCCTAGTTGTGGCCTTTCAGTATATCTCCAAGGAACCCACAAGAAAGATAAAGAGAGGCTATTTATAAGGCTCTGAAGTGACAGAATGGGGGGAATTAAAGTGAGGGAAACTCTTTAAAATAATGGGAAGTTGGACAAGAGCAACACAGATCCAGCCAATGTGGTTAATGCTACATTCTCCATTTATTGCATCTAAAATGGCAGGTTATATACACTTCTATATAGTTTGCAATTGCAGGTACATTCTCATTGGCATACAGTGCAGGGAAAAATGCAAACAAAAATTGTTTAACTCATCCTTAAGGTGGCTAAAGTGTCTACACTAATAACTGTACCTATTAACCTCTAGAAAACCCACTGTCCCTTGTTAACACCTTAACATCTAATTTTAACTGCGCCACAAGTTTCATAGGCTAATTTCTAACTAATTTCACAGGCTTCACAGGCCCCAGAGTGAGGCCCAGGCTAGGGTAGCTCAAAATTCACTTCAAATATAGATCATGCCCTCGTTCTCTAAGAAATTCTGCTACAGGGAATGGCTTCGAAGTAAAAGAGAGTATGTTTAAATTAAAAATTGGAAGAAATTCTTCCCTGTGAGGGTGGTGAGAATCTGGAGTAGGTTTCCCAGAGATGCTTAATCCCTGGAAGAGTTCAAGGCCAGGTTGGATGGAGCTCTGACCAATCTGGTCTAGTGAAATGTGTCCCTTCCCATGGCAGGACATTGGAACTAAAGGATATTTAATGTCCCTTCAAACCTGTCTTAGTCTGAAAGACAGGTGTCTGCTAGGGAAGGCAGAAGACTCCCTTGGAATGGAAAATGCAAACCTCCTCCCTCTGAATGATTATAATTTTGAAATTAAGGGTCTCTCAGACAAGGATATGAGGTGTAGGAATAAGTTTTTTACTAGTATGTATAACAAACAACAATAACTACGGCATTAACTACACAACAGAACTAGGAACCTGATGACATCCTTCTCAGCTGAGAAGGGATGGAGGAGAAGCTTTGCTTCAAAAAACCCTGGGACGGTCTGATCCTAGTGCCCCTGCAGGATTCTGAGGAACATCAAGCTGGAACAGCATGAATGAGTAGAAATCCTGGGCTGGTGGATGAGATGTACCAGAAGCTCCATGGTGGTAGCTGGAACTGCAGGACATCCCAGCAGGGCAGGGCAGTGCGGGGCTACAGTGTAGAAAAGACCCACAGCAGTGCCGAGGAAGTAGCAGGGGCAGGACAGCAACGGCCCAGCTCCAGCAGGGCAGGAAAAGGCGAGCTCAGGATTCCTCGACATGCAAGAAGATGGTGGTAGGTCCCTAGGACTGGACTCCAGTAGTGACAGTGAATTTTCCCAGCAGTAAGCAACAGCTTCACCCTCCTCCTGCCGATGACGAGAGCGAGAGTAGCCGTCCCCCCAGCCCTATCCTCTTCCTGCCCCCAAAATTCACGGTATCTTCCCTCTCCGAGAGAAACTTCCAGATACAAAAGAAGTGTAGGCAGATAATACACTCCTCTCCTTTGGCCACTTTTGTTTTGCTTACGTACCCATAAGTATCCAGTCATTAGTTTCCTACCATCTTATACGAAAAAAAATCTGTAAGTAAAAAAGGAAGAAATCTAACCCCCAAGAAAACCCAAATCATTTTATGATTCTATATTTAATCATCTCTCATATATAACACAGCAAGACAGAGCAACACTTGAATGTTAAACTGACAGAATGGAGCTACTACTGAGGAGCTCCACACTGTTGACTATATTCACCACAAGCCACACAACCCAGACACATATGGAAGACCCAGAAACATTCTTAATTAGAGGAGCATCATGCTGTTAATAGATTTTAGATAAAATGTCAAGTACTGTCCTGATCATTCTTTGGCTAAAAACAAACCACAAACAGCTACACATACTAGAGGATGAATGTGTACAATTATTTCATTGTTTATATTTCTCCTTCTTTTACAGTGTCTGAGCAGGCTGGTGCATTCCGAAAGGTGTCTCAAAATGCCCAAGCACAGGGTGCAGAGAGCTGAAGACTCAAATTGCAGAATGCCTTCTCATTCCCTAATATTTCCTTAGAATACTTATTATACTGAATTATTGTAGTACCTTAATCTGTGGTTCAACAAAATTTCATAAGGCAAACAGCTTAAGTTCCTTGGATAGAAATTTCTCCTACATTAAAAAGACTGTGGAAGTATTCTTAATTCCAAGTGAAAGAATGCTTCATTTGGTGTCTTATTTTAGGTTGCAGGAACTGGAGCAAAGCTGATTTAGTTCTGGATATCTTAAAACACCAGCCAAGAGACATCCATGAAGAAACTGGCCTGTTTGAGCATATCTTTTGTCTGCTCTCCCTGCCTGTGCAAATCAGACCTGCTGCCTTTGCTGAAACTCAGCAACAACAAAAAGCAACGCAAGCTGGAGGCTTTCGAACAAACCTATTCCAAAGTCATGAGCACCTTAATGCAGAAGATGTAAAAGATTATGTCACGTTCCTGTGTTTTAACACAGAATTGGCTTCTGTCCTTGCAGAGAAAATTCAGTTGGACTGAGATGTTGTCCCTTGCTGGTGTGAGCACACAGCATGCCACTCAATTTGCATAGCAATTTAGTAGAGGACAAGCTGCAAAACCAAAGATCCACAAATCTGATATGAAACCAAATTTCATGCTGAAGGTTCTCAGATGTTTGTAGCAGCACTGCCAGATGATAAATATGATTTGAAAAAAATTTGAGTCTGGTTAACTCCTTTTTTCTTGCAACTTTCTTCTTGCAAAAAAAAAAAAAAAAAAAAAAAAGAAAAAAAAAGAAAAAAAAGAAGAGGATTTTGACTATGGTAGATGCTGCAGTGCAAGCCTAGGTAGGATCTGTATTTTAAGATGCACTTGTCCCTCTTAATTTGAAGCCTCCTAAACCCACGTTTGCCCTTCAGTGGTACCTCCTGGGCTTGTCACACTGCTCTTATGAGAGCTTAGCACACCAGGGAGCTGCACAATGCCCAAGG
This sequence comes from Argya squamiceps, assembly GCA_037834095.1. Classification (NCBI taxonomy): domain Eukaryota; kingdom Metazoa; phylum Chordata; class Aves; order Passeriformes; family Leiothrichidae; genus Argya; species Argya squamiceps. The sequence continues at coordinate 13,513,731 of JBBMKD010000001.1, read as the reverse complement.
GCAAGAGAGCAGAGTGATCCTGACCGGGAAGTCTAATAAACAGCATTTAAAATTTCCCTTCACAGGGTCTGAATGTTTTCTTTACTGGGATTATAGTAAACCAAGTAATCCAAACTGGATGATGAAATACAGTTTTCATTCTATCTGTCCTTGAGGCACAGTCAATCTTGTTTTCCCATCTTTGACATGGCTAACAAAGAAACTTGTGTGCAAAAGACACGTGGATTTCCACATGAACAATGCTAGCTAAATTGCTACATTAAATGTGTGAGTGGTGTGTGATGTCCTGGGACTTTGCAAAAAAACAAGATTATTCATCACATATAACTGTCATGACAAGCCACAATTTCAACTAGAAAAGTGCTGCTGCTAATCAGAAGAGAAAAAAGGAGCCCTTTAATGCAAATTACTGCCTTATCATTTAGTGGGAGGTTTTCTAGCTGAAAATCTGTGTGATAGAATGTTACATAAAAATAATGTGTGGATACTAAAATGACAGAATGTTCAATATTGTGTAATTTCTACCTAGAGGGTCATCAAAGCATTCTGTTGGGCTGCTTGTAAGACCAGTTTTCTTTTTAAGCACTTAGGTACTACAAATCGTGGGGACAAATGTAATGAAGGAGTCCATATAAAATTCTATAATGAATGGATCATTTCATAGAGATTCCTTAAGGTGCTGTCCACTACAAATGGCACTCTTAAGATAAGAATCAAAACGCACCATGTTGAAAACCATTTCTCACACCCCGGAAGGGCAGCTGGAGCAGCTGTGTGTCAAATACTAAAAAACAGAATAAAACAAAAACGAAAACAAAACCAAAACCAAACAAAACCAAAACTAACCAACCAACCAAACAACAAAAAACAACCCAACCAACCAAAAAGAAACAAAAACCACACTTCAATATTTCCCTCAAAATACTATAGATTTTGTTTAGTCAGGTAAATATTTCAGCAAAAGACAATGTTATTTTAAAAATATCTTTATTTGCTGATCTCTTCTAGACATATTTTTCTCTTGACTTGAAGGCTACTCCTGTAACAAGCATCAAATATGACATTCTGGTTTAACTAAACTTAGGAGAAACTTTGATCTTCACCTTATAAAAAGGTAAATGTTTAGCTACAGCATAAAAGTATAAAGAATTGGCAGTTCTGTGCTTGCTGTTCCACAGCATTTACACTGAATGAAAGACTACTTCAAATAGATACTGTGGGAAATGGAAAGATAGAAACTTCCACAGATACTGAAGGGTTTGATTTGCAGCCTTGGGAGAAGCTTGGGTTGATGTAATAATAAAGGTACACAGACATTAAGCAGAAAAATTATAAACTTATGTTCCTATAGTTGCAAATAAGAGTATGCCTTAAATAAAGAAGAAACTGTACTGGGTAAGATGGTGAAGGGTTTTATAGTGTAGTAATGTGATTTTATAGAGTAAGCTAAGAGTGTAGATGTCATAATAGAAGTATATGAGTGTACCTGAGGTAGCAGGCTATTGCGTGAAGGATAGACACAGTGGAAGAATTAAGCAAAGGTGATGAGTTAGAAAAACAAAATAAACTCTGTGGCAACTTTGCATTGGATCAGAATGTTATATATTGCTTTGTAACCAAAAAACCTTGTGACTGCTTTGTGCTTGTTACTCCTCCAAAATCTCATGACCTATGAGGCTGATGTTTGTCTCAGTAATAAGTCGTTTATTAGCTTTTCAGTGGTCCCATCCCTTCATTAAGGCATCAATAATAAATACAAGCTCAGTTACTTGAAATGTACCTCTCCCTTAACACCAAATGAGAATTACTACTTCAAGAATGTACAGAAGAGTTTCCATAATCTATACCCAGGAAATCAAAATGAAACAATTTATTCGTAGAAAGAGTTATAGGCATTCAAGTTTGAACTCTGCATCAGTGTAACTGCATCATCCATTGTCACTAGATTACAGGGTGTTTTAGGCACTTTAGGTAGCAAGAATGCAGACAAAAGCTGACAATCAATATTCTTTACAAATAACTGAATCAGATACCAACAATTTGATTAAAATTATTCTCTAAGAGCCACAGTATTATTTCACTGAGATAAAATATCCTGAAGCGGGTTAATAAACACAAACATTTATCTAAATTAATTTCATTCTCTGCTTCTCAAAGCATGATAAAAACTTCAGTAACAAGCATCTTTTTTCTCAAGTACATACATTGATGGTGAAAAAATGGTTTCATATTACTGAGACTGGAAAGTACTCATATTGTGAAAGAAACTAGCTAGGGATGAGAAGAAGTCTATCCTGATTTCAGCAAGGAAAACTTATGGAAGACATAGTTTAGCAAATGAAAGAAAATTAGAAAGGTAAAGAAGAAGCAAAATTGTTAGAAATTGGATAGATACATAGAATCAAAAATAACTGAGTGCTTTTATGATATGGCCAAGCCATATATTTTTAAAAGGGTTAAAAATACACAGAACTCAATAAAGCATATTATGTTATGAATGCTGTGGATCAACAGAGGATGAGTAATCTGACATTTTTAATGTTTAATGAAAATCTGTAAATGGTTGTTGATGGCCTTCAAAAGATTCCCTTTGATATTACTTGCAACTGAACAAGGTCCTTAAGGTGGTAAGACAGGCAGTAATTCTAAGCAAAGAACAAAAAGTGATTGGAATACTGCTTAGTAGCTCCTTGACTACTGTCCTTGTCTGAGGAAAATATAGGTTGAAGAGCAAAAAGTGTTTCCTTTTCACACCAGAGAATTGACACTTATGTTAGTTCAATTCAGGAACAAGTTAATATAAATAAAGCAGCCTCATGGAAACTTCTCAGTACAGCATCTTATCCAGCTACAAAAATCTGTATTACAAGTAAGGCATTTTGTAGTATTAGGATGACAAAAGAAGTGGTTGGAGTGCTTGGTAAAATAAGACAAGACCTTTTTTCAAAATATAATTTAAGTTGGTATGGGAGTGGGAAGAGTACTGCTGTGCACTCTGAGCCCCGTGTCTGTAACAAGAAGAATTATGAGTACTTCTTTAACTTGTTGAGTCAAAAGACAAAAGTCTTTGAATAAAGACTTAATGGAGTTGGGATTTTACTTTGAACATTCTATCAGAGAACCACAGGATTCTGCAGGAGGCAGTATCCTCATTTTTGCAAGCAGAGAGGCAAGCTGCAGTGATATAAAATGGTCACAGACGCAACACAATTCAGGGACATCACTGAGATAAGCTCTAGTCCATTTCCCCAAGCCATATCACCAGACTACACTGCTTTTTAATGACAGTTGATGACATAATATATAGAATATAGAGACAAGTGCACTGATGGATGAGGTGCCATGGAATCTCTCCACAGTTGACATTTATTAATAAGAAATTGACTCTATAATTATTGAACAATCATTTTTATGTAGTATCTTATTTGTGGGTTCAGCAAGTGAAGGACAAAAATATAAAAAAAGGGACAAAATTATTTGAAAATGTAGCCTGCCTTGTAATACAACTGTTCTTAGAACATCACTAAAAAATCTGAAGTTTAAAGGGAACAGCCATGTTGACTAAGTACTTACACAAGGAGGAAAAATGAAAATCCAAGAAAGCACTTTTTCCTTCTCTCTCTTCCTGCCCCTGGCAATGCATCAGCATGTAAGTGAAATATGCTATAAACTAAAAAATAAAAACTAAAAATTAAAAAAGAACACCCCCTCCAAAAGGTAAAAAACCAAACAAACACAAAAACCCCCCAAACAAGTAAACACAAACAAGAAAAAAAAAGTGAAATACATAGGAGGGGGAAAGTGTTTGGTACCAGCTATTAATGTTTAGAATTACAAAGTCTAAACTGGTAATCACAATGGTTTTCAGTTTTGCTGCTCAACAGGAGAGTTTGAGGTGATGAAAAGTGCTGATCAGAAAGTTTCTCAAGAGTAAGATTCCAGATTGACTCAGGGAAAAGAAGGAATGGCTCAGAAGTTCGTCAGAGGTACAGTATGAGAGAGAACAGCTTGGGGCTAACAAACCTGTCAGAACAGACAAGATGCACAAGTGAAAAAGCTCATGGATTGTAGATGAAAGCAATCCCAAAGGAAATTATAGTGCTAAAGCCCAGCAGAACAAGGTAACACAGAGGGCAAATACACATTTTTGCACTCCTATTGGGACTCCTTCTTGAGCAAAAATGCTCCAAGACTGAGGCTGTTAACATCACTCGGCTATTTCTCATGGGATGAGGGAACCCATCCTTAAGTACACAAAATCCACTACTCCAATACACCTTAAAAACTGGAGAAATGGACTGAAATGGTACCAAAATAACTTATAGACAGATACTTGGGTATAAAGACAAAGTCCCATCTATTAGGCCATTTACTAATCTATCTTTTTTAAGCTGTTATATTTTAAGTAAATTATTCAATATAAATACTAATGGGGAGAAAAATACATAGAGAGAAAGCATGCAAGTTAAGTCTCTTCTCCTCTTTGATTTCCTAATCCGAAAGTGTACAAGAGAAACACTGTTACTAACTTCATGCAGAAATACACAAAAGACAAAGATATCATTTCCTGGGTCATGGGCTGCAGTTTCAAGCCCTTATTTTCATACAGTTTTTTTTGGTGTCTTTTTGAGAGAAAAAAAACTCATTAAAGACATGGAGCCAAGGATTACTTTGCGACCTATTTAAAATCATAACAATACATATAATTTAACTAGACTAATAATTATCATTGAAGTGCAATGGTTCAAAGGAATGCAAGAACATATAATTAGTAATAACTTTGAAATTTTAATGCAAAAAGGACTTAGAACAACTTGCTTCCTTCCTGTTAAATGTTTTTTCTGTGCTTTCTTAAGCCACTCTGGGTGTTAGAATGAGAATCTGGGGGTGCCACAATGAATAACCACTGTCCCCAGGTCTTACTGGGAGACTTGTGATGGTACTACTGAGGTCTCTTCCTCATATCTTTGTGAATTATGTCTGTATGTTTTCCCTTGTTTGTACTTTTTCTAGGTATGCTCAGTCCAAAGGGTATCTTTCTATGAAAAAGAAAAAAATGTAAGAAAAAGTCATAGAACCAATCATAGAATCATAGAATGGTCTCAGTTGGAAGTGATCATAAAGATCATCCAATGTACCCTGCTACAATGGGCAAGGTCTCCTTCCACTAGACCAGGTTCCCCAGAGCTCAATCCAGCCTGGCCTTGAACACTTCCAGGGATGTGGCATCTGCAGCTTCTGAGGTAACATGTGCCAGTGTCTCACTATTCTCACATTAAGGTATTTCTTCACAACACATAATCTAAATCTGCTCTCTGTCAGTTTGAAGCCATTCCCTCTTGTCCTGTCACTCTAGGCTATCGTAAATATTCTCTCTCCATCTTTCCTATGGGCTTCCTTCAAATACTGGAGGCTACAATTCGGTCACCCCAAACTTTTCCTTTTCAAGACTGGACAAATCCCAATTAGCCTTTCTTCATAGTTCAATTCAAATTCCTTAGTTCTTCCTTCTTCCTGTTTTATATACTTTAAAAAAATGCTTATCCTTAAAATGCTATTGAACCCAAATTTTCAGCCATTCTAGGAACTGGGAATGTTGTATCTTTTTATCATAGGAGAGATAAAAGATAGACAGATAGATAGACAGATAGATAGATAGATAGACAGGTAGATAGACAGATAGAGAGAGATAGATAGATAGATAGATAGATAGATAGATAGATAGATAGAGTATAAACATCCAGAGAAAATGTGAAATCATTTG
>JBBMKD010000001.1:13469761-13507867 GCA_037834095.1 Argya squamiceps | reverse complement strand
AGATAGATAGACAGGTAGATAGACAGATAGAGAGAGATAGATAGATAGATAGATAGATAGATAGATAGATAGATAGATAGATAGAGTATAAACATCCAGAGAAAATGTGAAATCATTTGAAAATTCAAAAACAGGTATGAATGTGCACAAAAGATTGTTGAATTCAAGAATCTTCCTTTCCTTTTTTCTGGCACTTTGAACGGTATTAGACTTATTACCTTGATAAATGCTCTTGATCCTCTCTATCTTTTCCCCTGATTATGGCCCTCTTCTCTTCTCCCTGAAGTTTACATCATTCTGTCTTTCTGTTGTCTTCTCCTCTAGCGGGATACCTGCAAAACAATCTGTTTCCACACACATCATAGCATTTACAACTTGCTACCTAATATCAGCCTGGTTGAAAAGTAAAGTTTCGTTATGTTTCTCCAAAGGCTGTGAAAGAAGAAAGCCAGGTAGGGCAAGGAAGTCACACTGAGCACGGTGATGAATAACAAGCTCAAAATTATTAGAGTCCAAAGAATCTTCAAGAAAAAGGACATTACAAGGGGTTCGATCCCAGACAAGAATTTATTCAGAGTTCACACAATTTGGAACAACAAAGGCAATAAAACTTCCTTCACCCAGGTGGTGTGAGCTACTTCTTTTATGTCATTTCTTTCTTGGAAGCAAAGAAAGACTAAAATATAGTCTTATGTATTGAGAAAGCTATAACAGCCTTATCTTAATCCACATATATTTTAGTGGGCTTAATTTTGCATTGTTTGTCCATATTTTCTTTATGTAGCACTAAACCCCTGAACCCCATGAAATTGCCAATTTAAAATTTCAGTAAGCATTGTTCAAGTTTTTACCACATCAATTTCCACTGAAATATTTTCCAGGAGATGAAGTTTGTGCTGTACAATTGTCTCCTGTCCTTTGAAACCACGCTTACTGAAATTAAGTATCAGATTTTTAATATCTCTTACAATCTGTGACAGGTGTTTTATTACCTCAACCTTTTCAATATTCTGAATGTTGGTTGCTTGTCTTTCCTTTCCATGCAGTTTACAGCCTCACTAAATTGTGTGGAAAAAGGTACTGGCCAACAAACCAAACCACAAAATATTAAAGCTGAGAGAGAAAATGTTAAAACTTTCAAAATCCACTGTCCTGTTTTATGCATTTCAGGAGTCTTAATAAACTCAGAGAGAATCTTTGGTTTTATGAAACTTTAAATAACAAATAATTATTTAAATATATTTTAAAAAATAGCTGAATCTACTTTGTTGATTTTTCAATTAAAAAAAAAGAAATTTCAACTTCCTTTTCCATTGTTCATCAAAATAATACCCCCTATAATTAAAGATAAAATTTTCATTTTCAAAAATTTATCATAAAAGCAAAGAAAATGAAAGGCTGGTTTTATAAAACTGGAAAATGAGACTCCACTGGCCATTCCATCCCTTTTTCTGTGATAGGACATAAACTGGATCCATTTTCCAAGAGTATGGGAGATCCAAATTTCAGGTCTGTCAATCAGTTTGACAAGACATTGTCTTCCAAAAAAGCATGCTCTGACTTCAGACCATGGAACAGTTTTAATCCCTTTTTATTGCAACTTTCAAAGTATTTAAATTCTCAGTAAGTCAAAGCCTAAATGCCATTAAGATACCTTGTAAGGATATGGTGTTGGAGATGGAAGTGATCCTTGTCCATGCCTCAGTAAATAGCTTATTTTTGTTCAAAATAGCTTAACATTGGAACATACTGCTCAGGGAAATGGGGGTCACCATCCCTGGAGGTGTTCAAGAAGTGGATAAGGCACTCAGTACCATGTCCATGTTGACAAGGTGGTGGTCACTCACAGGTTAGACTCAATCTTGGAAGTCTTTTCCAACCTAAATGATTCTGTTTTCCTTTAAGTAACACTAAGGCCATTTATCCTACTGAGAAATAACCTACAAGCCTGTAACAATCCTTTTCCACTTTGTTAAAGAATTTTCTTGGTCTGCTGACTGTCTGAAACTGAGAAAATAATCTGGAAAAGGATCACTACATGTCAGTTCCTTCCATGTCTTGTTTCCTACGCTCCAACTGAGGGGCACTGAAAAGGCAGGATCAGGGAAGAGGGGACCTGTGTCCTCATCACAGACTAGAGTGGAGCCTCACACACAGCTCTGGGCATCACCTGCCGTATGAGGATAATTTGGAGTTTTTCTTTTCCATCCTGTTCTCTCCCGCCTTTCCCTGCAACCCACAGTGAATACCCCAGTCAAATCTGTGAGTAGCTGGGTATCTTGGGGGAAACTTCCTGGCTTGGAAGGGAAAAAACAACCAGGTTCACAATGGATACCTGAATAGCTACAGGAAGACTCTTGGAAAATAATAGATTTTGTTTACAGAAGGTTATTCACCTACACAATGGCAAAGCAAAAAATACAAATTAATTCTTTTTAAAATCTTTTTCTTCACTAATTGAAAGACAAAAAATGATCCAGAGTGTTGGCATCTTCTGATAACTTTCTCATCAAATTGATATCTCTTCACAATGGAGCCCTCTCTCATGGCAAATTGCATTTTAGTAGCTGCAAGGAATTGAGCCCGCATTTTTTTACCCATTTTTCAGCTACTCACAAGGACAAGCATAGTGCTGTTGAAGAAGCACAATTTCAGCACAACAATCCAAATTCATCCATGCTTAACACCTCCATGACTTGGAGTGACAGTTTTCAGCTCAGAACAGATGCTCCCACTCTACATAGCAGCATGAGATAAAAGTATAGCCAGCTCTCATAAATCTCATTTCTGAGAAAAAAAAATAAAGTTCATTAAATACCTGGATCATTTAATATAGCAATAACCCTTTTTTTCCCCCTTAACTTTTAACTTACTATTTTAAAAAGTAGTGTACTGCAGATAATCTCTTTGGAATTTTGGGAGGGATTTTTTCAGGTACTGTAATCTGTTTTAGGTATGTTTCATAAAACTAAGTTTAAAGATTCAAAACTCTCATCTTGAGACCACTAAAATGTGTAAGTAATTGTATAAGGTAAATAGGCTGGAACTTTTTTACAAACCCTGGACATGGGTGAGGTTTTCATTGCTTGGTTACTGCCACTAGTAGTATGAATTACCCTGCAAATCTCTAAGAAATAGTATTATTGCTACCTCCCATTAAATAATTATGTAGCATCTGTTTCACTTCATAGTTCTTGCTTTATAAAGGTATTCAGAGTAGTTATACTAGCAGCTGGAAAATGCAGAGATACCCCAGGTGTCTGAAATATGCTGCAGGAGGTCACATCTGTATCCATGAAGTCCTGCACATGCAGTTCATCTGTCTGCCAGGTAAGAAGAGGTTACCAGCTTGTGCACAGAGCTGTACTGTTTTTAGAAAGCAAGCAAAACTCAGGCTGCATGGGCATATCAGAGAATCATGGAATTATAGAGACATCGAAGATCATCTCATTCCAATGCTCCTGCTATGGGAAGGGCCACCTTCTGCTAGACCAGGTTGCTCAGAGCCCCATCCAACCTGGCACTGAACACTTCCAGGGATGAGGCAGCCACAGCTTCTCTGCCAAACCTGTTCCAGTGCTTCATCACCCTTACAGGAAGGATTTCCTCTTTATGTCTAGTCCAACCCTACTCCCTGTCAGTTTGGAAACGTTGCCTCTTGTCCTGTCACTCCAGACCCTTGTAAATAGTCTCTTGATATCTTTCTTGTTGGGTCCCTTCAAGTACTGAAGGCTGCAACTTCGTCACCCCAAAGCCTTCTCTTTTCCAGGCTGAGCCCCAGGTTCTCTCAGCCTTTCCTCACAGCAGAGGTTCTCCATCCCTCTGATGCCCTTGGTGCCTCCTCTGGCCTGGCTCCAGCAGGTCCCTGTCCTTGCTGTGCTGGGAGCCCAGAGCTGGATGCAGCCCTGCAGGTGGGGTCTCAGCAGAGCGGGGCAGAGAGGCGGAATCCCCTCCCTGCCCTGCTGCCCACGGGGCTTTGGTTGCAGCCCAGCACACAGGGGGTTCTGGGCTCCCAGCCGAGGCATGTCGAGCCTCTCACCCACCATTTATTACTGACTCCACCAACACCTATTCTTTTATTATGGACAAGTCTTGAAGTACCCTTTCAATATTGTCAGAGCAAATGTAACTAACAGGAACGGTATGCACCTTTTGGCTATTCATATGAATGATGTTAAAAATGTGTAAATCAATTTTCCTGTAGAAATTAACCAGCAAAATTGGCTAAGAGGAATGTAAGTTGAGTAGACTGTTAGTTTTGTAGGACATCTGTGGAACTCTTCCAGGCTGTTCTTTTAGGAAATGTACGAATATAATTTTTTTAAAAAAGCAACTGGTATTTTCTGTCACAGATTATGCCTGCCAAACACAAAGCTTGAATAAAAGTGACATTTATGTACACTAAATGTTTACAAAGTTCTTGATGTGCTCCTTGTGTAATTATCTCTCAGCATTGCATTCTGACATGCAGGGAAGGAAAGAACAGCTGTTCATTTTAGAGCCAACTGTTATTTTTTCCGTTATATAGATACATCTATTTTCACCGTATTTATGCATTCACATACCCACATGCACAGATATATGGACTCAGCAATGCACACAACTGTACTTTTGCAGATAGATGTTGATAGCTGGGTAGGAGAATGAACCTTCCCTGTGCTTCACAGTCTGTCAGTAAATACTGGAACTGACACTCCTGGTGAATGGCTGGCTGAATTGGAATGAAATTAAGTACTGGAGATAGCAAAATTTAAATAAAAATACTTTTTACAGAAAAAAAGATTTTTTTCCTGGTTTTGTTGTTTATTTGTTCAATCTGATTCTTAATAAACCACATTTACTGTCTTACTGAATTTTATTTCCTCTTGCAGATCACTCAGGAAACAGAAACCTGGATTCAGCTATTTCACTTGCACCAGCGATCCATTTCTCCACGTACCATTGATCACAGTTGGGACATTTCATTAATCATGTAGGGAATGGTATCAGACATGGTCTACAGCAAACTTGGAGTATTACACTAGATCAAAAAAATAAATCTTCATTTGAGAAAGAGAAACCTCCTCATGACTACCTCATTGAATAAAATGAAAATTGGGTTCATTCTTTCACTCCTGTCACTCACCGTAACATGAAATACTTGAAATATTTGTACCCTAGTTGCAGCTGTCCAGCCCAGAACCAGCCTGCCCTTTCAGCTGCTAAACAATTCCAGGCATAAAGCTGGTAGGGGCAAAGGAGGCACTGCCTGGTAGCTGCTTTTCTCTTTCCCATACCACATATAACGGACACCAAGGAGAAGAAATATCAGTAGCAGACCATGAGTTCCCTCCATTAAAATCCTTCATCAGTAAAAAAGATAACATAGTAAAATTATAGAAAATTATGTGGTATTTCTAACACAACAGAAAAACACACAAACCAGCTAAAAATTACATATGTGGGTAAAATATATTTATATCATGTACATTAATTTACAGAAGTTACTCTGATCAATGATATTGTCTATCAATTGTCATATTTTTTCTTGGTTGTTTGCAACAAATGGGATGGGCAGGTATTGCTGAGTGGCCACAATTAAATGCTCTCTATTTTTTGGATATAGCCTCCTTGCATAATTTTCTGGTAATTCAAGCTCCCAATCAAATCAAAATTCATTTCAGATTTCCAGGTCTTTCTTATTGAGTTCTAAAAGACAGTCTTACTCTTGGTGTTCTTGCTACAAAAAATATAGAGTTGATAAGTATGCAGTTAAAGTCCTGTGATTTTCCACATTGTTAGAACAATATTTGTAGTGCTTTCCTGACAAAAAGCAATTAGTGTAAAAAAATGAACCATCCCTCCAAATTCAAACAAGCTAAAAGAAAATATAAGAGCAATGAAAAATAAAAAATTAAGTGAGCAAGAAGAGACATGATACAAAATATAGTGGTAATAAGTTTCATCCTTGGCCAAATTTCAAATCTCATCCACAGGGCTCCTAATGGGCTTAGCAAGTCATACTTTAAACTAATATTGCTGTTATAGAGAAGTTTCTTATTTGGCATCTGTTTTTAAGGGTCATTCAACAATGTTTGCTCAAAGAAAAACTGAAAATATTTATTCATAAATAGATATTTTCCAAAACAGCTTTAATGACACTTAACCACCTATTAATGTGCAGTCACCTGTAACAAGTATATTGTTTCTATATACTGTAATTACAGTACAAGATAAAGGTCTCATATGTACAACCAACCACTTAGTAAATGATAGGCTATGTCGATAATTACAGATGTTGCTCAAATCACAAAATGAAAATCTTTTTCTAAGTTTCCTAATAATCTTCCCTGTAGGCAGTTCTATTATGTGTGAATTCTATAGAAGCCTTAAGAAATAGTCATAATGCAGAAATATTTGTTTGAATAGTTCCTGCTGCCAGCAGCAAGCTATAATTTATCACATTTTGGGATACACAGGCTGTCATTAATTCAGCTCTCATTCCTAAGTGCGTATTTATTCCATTCTGAAGTCACATGGCACGAGCTTGGTCTAAACAGCATTGATAGCACCTTGTGGACTTACTGATGATATCGAGAGAAAGTTAGTCCAAACCTTTGGTTTCTAAGTCACTTCTGCAGAGGTTACCAAACCATTGCTCAGTTATCAGTGGTAAAAGGTATGGAAGTATTTTTTAATCTTTTTTAATCCATCTCTGTCAGCTCCTAAAAATCAGATTTTAATAGAAGATTTGACTTGTTTCAACAAGCTTCAGGTCACAAAGCCCATTCAGAAGATAAAGCACTGGTGTAGATACAATTGATGAGAAACACAAACTGGATTTAAGCAACAAATATCACTCTGAAGAAAGATGATGCTGTTAAATGTTATCTGGTTTTGCCTGAGGTTTTTGAACCTGTCAATTCATCTGAAAGCGTGCTGATGTCTGTATTCCTGTGTAATCTCTGACTGCTGTATTCCTGCATGATCTAAGTATATTAAAACTGAAATATCTATCTGAAAACTTTACAACGCTTTTAGAGATATGGAAACTATTTTGATATCATATTATCAGTTAATATATAATATTATTCAATATCATAAACACAAATAAAGTGTATAGCTTACATGCCCTGCTCTTGTCCAAATCAATGCCTCAAGTGACTGCAGCTTTTTCTACACTGTGCTTAGAAAATTTTATTAGAGATCATATCTCTGAAATGTCTGTAGACATTCTCCCACTATCCCAGCAGGAAAATCTCTCAGTTTATTAACCTGCTGCAAGTTTGTAATTTTGGAATAAAATGGAAGTGCTAACTGACTTCTTTATTTGAAATACTTCCTTACTATACCGGTATTTAAACTCCCAGTAACACCTACAGGCTGGGTCGATGTTCTTCAATGGTTTCTGCTCTGAAGACCTTGAAATCCTTTAAAGTTTTCAGGTCTTCAGACACAAAAAAGAACATTAAGTTACAACATTAAGAGGGCTATGCAAAAATGCATAGGCTTTCTCATTTTCTATGGAAGTTCTTATTCTGAAAATACAGTGCATAATATTTTCCTTAGCAAGACCTTACCTGCTTTTTTAAAAAAAAATCTCCCAGAAATAATCAGCAGAACAGCTGACTCATTTGGATTACCCCAATACTGTTCTATTTGATCTCAAGGCAGCCAGCCTCTGCTTGATCCTCATATCCTTTTCCTGAAAGAAATATTGAAATAAATTCAAAGCTTCAAGCAGAAAAACGCCAACCAAAACAGAATCAGAAATGTTTTCCTGAATGTTACAGCAAAGTTACAGCAAAGACCACATCTTCATTTCCAAAATGTAGATAGAGACCATAAAGTAAAGGCATCGTGTTACTTTCTAATTTTATTTAAAATGAAGCTAGGTTGAAGAAGATGATACTCGGGTGCCTTTTTTTGCCATTGGAAGAGCTTTTTCAGTAAATGGGGTCTTTTTCAGCATGGGGTCTCCTGCCATCTCCAAGGTGATCTCAGAAATGCTTGCCTTTCCTCCTTGAATAAAAAGGTTCAAAGAAATGATGTATCTTTCCTCCATTTCTCCCTATATTTTTTCTTTTATCCTCCCATGTATTAGCCTAGCCATTAAAAAAAAGTTCAGCATTTTTAGTCCTGATGAACTCTTTTTGTTTCTCTAATCACCTCACGCGTTCTGTCAGCTGCCTAAAGGGAGAGGAAAAGAAAAAAGACCATTATTCTTCAGACAGGTGAAGCCTGACATTTTATTTCTGTACAAAGAATAAAGGGAAATTTCCTAAGTCATAAAGATTCCAGCCATATCTTCCAACTTAAAAAACCCTGGAAATCCACTAATCCAAGGAGAATTGTTGAATGAATTGGCCTGCCTAGGAGATAATTTTTTAAACAGTGGTGATCTAAAAAGTATATATTTAAGAGAACTCAAAATGAGTGTGTTTCCCAATGAATGACTACCTAAGGGAGACATGACATCAAACATAATATTAAAAAACCAAGAAGTGAGGAACAAATATTAAAGGGAAAATGCTTTGAGAACTTAGATTTGCAAAACATGTAATGCATTGTACATTCCAGAGGATTTACCACAAGACTCATTATAATTGGCATTTTTCTTAAAAGATCAGTTCCCTGAGGTTGCATGGCAATATAAGAATTTCAGACTTAATTATTTTTTATCCTCTGGGCAATAAAGAAAAGCTTTGAAGCTAAAGGCTAAAAACCAGAAGGAAGATATAAAGAACATAAAAATTATTGTTATGAAGCAATCTTATCTAGTTTGAACCCTTTGTTTTTGTTTTTTTTTCTTTTGAGGACTGATGCATGAATCTTGAAATCTGGGTGTTAGCAACTCTGGATTATGGACAAATAAATATTCATGGTTGCTTAGGATACATTCTCACAATCATCTTGTTATATCATGGATAATACTAGGGGTTCATGACTTATAGTGAAGTGAGATGACGGAGCTCCAAAAAATGACACATTACTTGAGGAACTACATCTAGAGTTTTTCAACCTTGTTAAACATTTTTTAGAAATATAAACTAAATTGGTCATTTCACAAGTGAAGAGCTTGTCCAGGACAGAAAGGTTGTGGAAATTTAAGATACAAAAAAAATTAGTACTTCAATAAATATGATTATTTAAGGTATGTATGTGTTAGTTTATAGCCCAACTAACTTCCTCCATCTATTATCAGTGTGAATGATTGAAAACAAATAATACAAAAAGGTTTTCTCTATATATTTATAATCTGAAACACGCATAGAAAAAGGCGCATTTACAATGGTCCTTCAAAATCATTACATGTCTCTATATTGCTGCAAGGTTTTGACTAAACGTGGTAAAACTAAAAATCTAGTAGTTCAGTAATAGCTTAGCAAAGAGTAATTGTGGGTAAAATGTTAATACCTCTCTTTCCTTCTCTTTTATGTTGAATGAATTATTCATTTTTCATTTATTAGCTAACTCTGCATATTTGATGCTTTTCTGAGATTAGTAATTACTTTGAGGAACTTGAAGTATTTACACTGGATTTGTATGATTTTTTATCATGGTGACGGTTTAAACACTGTCATATAAAATACAGCAATTACTATTGCCTTGTCTGGGAGAAGGTTGTAAAAACATGTTTCATTAATTTTATGAGGTCATCTAATTGATGTAAGAACCTAGCAGAAATTCTGGTGAGCAGCTGGAAAGCGAGCAGCTCCCTGTGGGCGTGTGGAGCTCGGGTGAATTCCAGCAGCCTTTGCACCCTGCGAGAAATTCACCTGCAGCATCCACAGAGCAGGGCACGTTGTTCCAGGGCCCGTCTTTGGTATCACTGTTCCTTTCACATGTGCTCACAAACATGAACTGCAATGCTGAAGGCAGAAAAGGGAAAGTGCTTAAATCTCAGTGGAAAACTGTCACCAAGTTTCACTGGACTGGAAATGATTGTAAATGAGTAGATCAATTCTACCTTGTGTCAGCACTTCATGTCAGTACTAGAAGGGCTATACAAACATAGAATGGAGACAGGAACATTTGCATCAAAACACAGAGTCGTCTCACACTGATGTTTTTAAAATTATATTATAGAAGGCTTTGATGTTTCTTACTTACTCCTTGGCACTTGTGAGAATTGTCCATGAACACCCACTGAAATAAAATGCTCAATATGTGAAGTACATATTGTTCTAAGTGAAATAAAATTTATCAAAATGGCACAAATTTTTCCGTAATTCATCATCAAATTTCAACCCCTGGGGAACATCACGTTGCATTTAAAGTGCACATGAAAAGACATATTTATGTTATGGCAACGTTCCTTTAAACAAAATTCTGGAATGCTACATTTTGTCTTATGATCCTTGTTCAGACTGTGAGTTTTTAGTCAACAGGTTGAGGCACAATGCAATCTTTCCTCTTGGCAGTGTGTTAAAGGATTTAAGATTATGTTTTTCCTCTACTTCCATTAGTTTGGGGCAGTAGTTCTTGTATAATAGGACATTCATTGAGTTTTCCACTTATTTTGAAAAACATGTCAATCAAATATGAGAGCAATCAAATCAATCAAAAGGATTGTAAAAAATGAAGTTTTCATTCATGGTAGTATCAAACTGCATGATTTTATGCGATTTAATGAAAACATTGAAATAGGACTTTTGCGAAAAGCTACCATCAGAACTAATTTTCTGCATAAAACCTAAACAGCTTTTTCTTTATTGACATTTTCCTCAACTTTCTAGTGAGAAAAAGTATTTCAAGCTAAAGCCAAAGATATGTCCATAGATTGAAAGAGGAGAGATTTAGATTATATGTGAGAAAGAAATTCTTTACAAGAGTCGTGAGGCATTGGAATAGCTTTCCCAGAAAAGTTGTGGATACCTCATCTGTGGAAATGTTCAAGGCCAGATGAGATGGGGCTTTAAACAAACTGATCTATTGGGTGGCAACCCTGCCCATTGCAGAAGGTTGCAATTAGGTGATCCTTAAGGTCCCTTCTAACCTGAACCATTCAATGTAACTATGAAAGTCATAGTTACATGTAAGAACATTATATATGGTCTTACATGTAATAATGTTGCTCTCAGTAAAGCTGTACCAAATATTGAAAATTATGACAGACAACACCCCTGGCCCTATTCAAATATATGCTGTTTAAATAAATGTGCTCTTCACTTTCTGAAAAAGAAAACTGTAGATGCACCATGCTACATGAGAACATGGAGTATTTAAAACCGGGCAAATGATAACAGCATAGCTAAGACCTAAGCAAGAATATGAGGACCTACACTATGAGCACCAAAGGGCCAAGTCTATTTTCAGTATGCAATGTCAATATTTCTAATAACCCCAGAGTTTCTCCCTATCTCTTTCACTTTGCACAGCACTGCTGAATTTTCCTCTGTTCTTTAGCTAGTGTAATATGGGTAAATACTTCCTGTCAACAGAATTGTTATAGTGATTAATACCAAGGCAAAATTCTAGCTCTTTTTAAAGCGATCAGTACAAGCAGTTGACATTTGCTGTCTATGCACTTGATAGCCAATTGCATATTTATGAGCATCTTATATGCTTAATGTTACAGCAGAAAAATAACAAGAGGCTCTTGAAATATCTTTACTCCTCCTCCAGGTGACATTCATAGAGAACTAAAAAAAACCTCATAAAAGAAGCAGTCTTCGAGGTATGCTGAAAGCTCCTAAAATGTGTAGGACAAGAGCCACAACTGCAATTTAAAGCTATCAAAAGGACAAGTCAAGTTTTTACTGTTATACACATGTTTACATATCTAACAGCAGCAAAATCATAGATCCTCTCTGAAATGTATAATACAAACTCTTCACTTGCCTTACACGTTCCATTTCCTCACTATTTCCAGTGAGGACCAGAACAACATAGAAACCTTAAAATGTGTATGTAAAAGTTTCTATCACAGTCAGAAAAGCCTTTTCTTCCTGCACAGAATGGACTAGCCAACTGAAAAGGATAGAAATGATACTAACTGCTGCAAGGCAGTGGCCAAATACTGGAAATTATCATGTTTCAGGGCAGGGCAGTAGGACAGGCTGGATCATTACCACCGAGAATAATTTCTCTCTTTTTATGGATATAGCTCTAGTCATTACTCAAACCCAGAAAGAATAGTGCTAGAGAGCAGTAATGCAGTCAGAAACATTGCTTTTACTGTAAACTACTGCTTGTATTAGCAAACTCTCTTTCAGAAATAGGACAAAACATTCAGTCCAGTAAAGCACCTCAACATTTTTGTTCTTACAGGCTGTGCTTCACAATCTTTGTTTCTTATTTAAGTCTTGTGTTGTAATTCCATTTGTTGTTTCCTTAGACAACAGCCAAGATGTTAAGCTTATAAGTGGTAAACACAGTAAACCAGAGGCAGAACAAGAGCTAATGATACCAATACCAGTGTTCCTGTAACTTTAAGCAGGAAAAAAATCTATACCCACAAACTGAATTCTTCACTAGTAATGAAGGTGCCAATGTTGATGGCAGTACAACTGGAAGCAGTGTCATTGAGTAGATGGGTTTTGCTTTGATTTCTACTTAAAGACTAGAACAACTGAAAAAAAAAAAACCCTTCAATATTTCTGTAACCAGGGACAAGCACACATAATTACCCCTGAAAACTGCTCTTGCCCTGCTAATGGGCTTTAGGACAAAGTGCTGGTATTTGGTTTATCTGGTTTCATGTGGGATAGAGATCTTTTTGTTCCTAGTAGCTGGTACAGTGCTGTGGTTGGTATTTGGTGTGAGAACAGTGTCGATAACACACTGATGTAGTTATTGCTAAATGGTGCTTGTCAAGGGCTTTTCAGCTTCCTGTGCTCTGACAGTGAGGAGGTCCACAAGGAGCTGGGAGGGAACAGAGCCATGGCATCAGACTTGAAGTGGCCAAAGGAATATTCCATATCATAATATGTCATGCTCTGTATATAAACTGGGAAAATTGGCCAGGAGGGACCAATCTGGGACCCTCTGAGCATTGATCAGCAGGTGGTGAGCAACTCTACTGTGCATTTTGTGATGTACACATCCACATTTTGTGGATGTGGAAAATACAATCACTTGTATTTTGTGGACTTTATTGCTCTTTTTCTCCTTTTCATTAAAATTCTTTTTATAAGTGTGATTATTATCAATACTGTTATTTCTTTCAATTATTAAAACTGTTCTTATCTCAATCCACAAGTTTTAATTCCTTTTTCTGTTGTCCTCTCCACCAGGGACAGGGGGATGCAGGAAGCGAGGAAGCAGCTGTGTGACACTGTTATATCTCAGTCTGTTATTGTCGGAAAATCTCCAGAGCAGACAGGTTGCAAAATACATTAAAAAATGTACTATGACTTCATACTAATAGATGGTCTGCATAAATCTACCATGCCATAACCCACAGATATCTTCATTGGCCTCTGGCAGCAAGAAAAAGATAGTCTGTCTTGTTCAAATGGAAGAAATAGAAACACAAAGGATAAAGAATCTGTTCAAGTAGCTCTGTGGAATGCTAGGAGATCAAAACAAGTTTTACAATATTTAGACTTCCCATGGAGAAAACCTTTGTCACCCCATCAGCAAAGGGGACAGAGTTATTGTCTTCTGCTGATATAGCAGTATCTGTCAAAACAGAAACAAAACAATTTTCCCTCCAGAATTCAAGCTTTAGGAGATAGGTAAACTGAGGGGTTTGCCCTACAACAGACAGTGAAAACCTGTTTGAAATTAGGATTTCTGGTGCATCCTTGTGCTAATTTCACTTGAGGGTCTGCAATGAATTCCATCAATGCCCAAGACTATACCAAAAGGCTTCAGATCTATCTAGTTGTGAGAAAGGCTTAGAGAGAAGACCTGGAGCAGCCTGCAAACTCAGCACAGATGTATCAAAAAGACAATTAAGGTTCAGTTTACCTCACACCCAAGAGCATACTTCCCAGTGCAGAAATTAATCAGCCTTTTTTTCAGTATTGTTAATTACAGTATATAGAAAATAACCATGCTCACTTAGTTTATACATTAAATATTTACAATACCCTAAGGTTTGCTATTGTTTCAAGCTACTTTCCATTTATTCCTTCCTCTATCTTTCTCCCCAGGTCTTTTTTTTCAATGCTGTAGCAAAGTGAAATTCACAATAGCCATAATTGAGTTAGTATTATTCAACCAATTTTTTATACACCCACATCAACTGCAAATCCTTAGGAGTTCACTGCTGCTTCCCAGCCAATAACAAAGCTTTTGCATCCACTAGTGCTTCTGTAATGGGATTGAAATTACTTCCAACATCCTCCTACCAAAATGCTCATGCCAGCCTTTAATTATACTCCAATCTTGTATATCCACCCCTTTGCAACGGTCCCTTGCACAATGATTTGCATTCACCCTTGCACCCCGTGTTCTGCCTCTACTGTTCCATTTTGTTTTGAATACAGAATTTTAAAGATCTTGATTTCCATTTTTTAAATTCAAGCATGAGATTTTTCCTCTACAAATGTATGTGCTAACTTTTGATTTTAAGTTCCTGCAGCCTAGTAATTTGCAGTCTGATGAAACAATTCCACAATGTTTGAAGATACCTAAAAATTTACAATTAAGGGTAACTTCTTGACAAACTACTTCAAAATAACTCTGCTTTATGAATGTATAAGAACTGAATACAATTTGAATTTTTCTGAAAGGAAGAAAAAACAACAACCAAACTCAATCCAAACCCACAGAAACCCCCAAATCTAAAAGCAATATAAATGACTTACTTTCATCCAAAATGGGACATCAGATTGCAAATGTTCACACATGTTCACAGGATAGAGGTCTTTATTTCTCCTTCCCGTGTTAATTTTAATCAGAAACATCCATTATTTGGGTTCTGGTGCACTTGCAACTGAGTTTGAAGAAATATAGACTAATATTTTTATTCTTTGACAATAACAGTTGAGCTTGCTTTTGTTTTCAAATGAAAATATATTTGTAAATATTTCTCAATATCAAAAGGAATGTAAGCATTGGACAGAACTGGAAGTATGCAAACAGATTCCAGGGCAGCAGTGCATAAACACTGGAAGCTTTCCTTTGTTTCAATATTCAGTTAAAATGCTAAATAGGGCAATTTTTTACAGAAGGGTGGGAACTAAACACATGTATGTGTGAACATGGATGTGCATCACATCGAATGAAGACATGAAAATGGCATTGAGAACTGTTGCCCTCACTTTCAGACCTGTAGTTTTATTAATTTGATGTTCAAGTCTTTTGCAGAATTTTAAATAAAGGAATAGGAAATGCTTTGGCATAATTACTCATTGACAGAAATTATAATATTCATCTTGTATCTATCAGAGTTCCTTACAGTGCCCTCCAAAAAATTAATGGAATAGACTTTACTTGGCATTACTGCCTTAAATTAAAGTCACTGTGTGTCACAGATTACATTTAAAGTCTACTTCTTCAGCTATTTATCTGCCCCTACAGCCTGTTGACTGTCTAGAAAACCCATTTTTCTGTGAGAACAGAGCAAATTATTACCTTTTTGCTGTGAATTTAAAACCTTTCAATATGTAAATGTATATATTTTTTATTTTTTCTCCCTGTGAACACATCCTTTTTTTTGTTGCATTAAAAAAACCCCACACTAAAAGAAAAAAAAAGAAAGGGAAAAAATTCACTGCACAACAACAACAACAAAACAAGAAAACCCCAAAACAATAAAAAAAACCCACACAGAAAAAATCAAACAAAACCCACAAAACTGTTTTTCCCAGGGACAGAATTTTTTCCAATACCTATATTCGCACTTACTTTGTATCCTTCAGATTCAGTGTTATTATGAGAAGTATTCCCTATTGTTGAACCCACAATGTAGTTTATCTCCCTCAAAAACATCACAGAAGAAATTCCTACAAAAAATTCCTACACAAATCTGAAGACCAATCATCTGTGAAGCGTGTTCCTCAGAGACTCTATGTTTTCTTCAACCCGGGAGAGACCAAAATCTTTTTTGACTTCATAGTCTTTGGGGCCCCTATTTGATGCTATTCTTTTGAGTCAAACCTTCTACCTACAAAGCCCCCAATAACAGGCACAGATAGACAATTGTCATCTAGATTGTTACCAGTTCCCTCTATTCCCAGACTTGGTGGGATGTTGCCCTCCTCCAATCTCCTGCTTATTTACCCAGGTACTGAGAGCATGCTCCCGACAGCATTCCTCCCATGACTGCACAAAATCTGCCTAAAATCTCTGAATACTTCAAAGCCTTCAAAACCACGATTTTCCTGGATGATATCCCAGCATATTCAGCTGTACTGC
The DNA here is from genome assembly GCA_037834095.1 of Argya squamiceps. NCBI lineage: Eukaryota > Metazoa > Chordata > Aves > Passeriformes > Leiothrichidae > Argya > Argya squamiceps. The sequence continues at coordinate 13,491,577 of JBBMKD010000001.1, read as the reverse complement.
TGTACTCCATAGAAGAGAGCAGTCACATCTGTCAAGTATGCCCAACACACAAACACGGTTTTTCAGAAAGGCTCATGCAAAAAGCTGTACATTAACAGAGAAGCGCAGACAGATTCAGAGCATATATTCATCCTGTAGAACATTCAAAATCCGAAGATAAATTCTATTCAATACTTTCAGAATATCCTCTAAATACGAATTTTTCTTCTTGTAACCCTGTCTGAAGGGATTTGCATATGATCAACCTCTCATTGCCTCAGATGAACAGAAGAAAGATTACTGAAGAAGCTGCATTTTAATGCCTAGTCATTTAATTAATTTACAAAATGATCCAGTGGGAACCCACTGAAGACCACAAGAACATCAAATTGCTTATCTGTCCTGATGCCATGTATAAAATGGACACAGTTTCTGTGTACTCCTTTGAAGAAAGATCATCCTTAAAAGTAATCTCAGAACATTTCAAGCATATTTATAGTGCTTGGCAAACTGTCACACTAAGTCAGCTATCCACTGATTATCCACAAAAGAATGTTTTCCAAGTAACATGTTTGTGAAGTGGGATGCTAATTGAAGGAAATCTATATACCTTTATGTATATAGCATGTATAGAGTGTATGAAACATCTTACTTGGAAAACAAGGGTGACATTAAAAGCAAGGGTGACTTCTGACAAAGTAAATGTTGGGTAAGTAATACCTACTGGAATTTTCTTCAAACAAGGCTTACCAAATAATTCCTTTTCCAGTTTCTTAGTAATACATTACTTTCTTAAGCCAGCAAAGGACCTTACTGTAAACTCTGAACATCTGTTCCATTTCTATGCAGGTTGGAGACAAGTTTATGTAATTTTATTTCCACTTTGATGTTTTAGGAGGGACTTATTCACTGCAAAAACACACTTTAAAGTCACATGAAAGGTTTTTCTGGATATGTGGAGGTGTCTGGAAGACAAAAAGTATAGTGTATTCTGCATAGACTTCACAAGAAACTCACTTTAGTAGAAAAATGAGCTACTGGAAACAATATTGTGTAAGTTCAATTTTCAGTCGTGATTTTTAGAGTGGTAAAATCTCTGATTCCATTATTCTATAAAATTAGCATAGATTTATCACAGCTAACTTTTTTTTTTTTGAGCTGGATATCTGAAAGTAATTGTTATAATTTTAATATTTGTTAGGAGCTGTCCCCTTGCTAACTTCTACAGGTATACTTCTGAAGAACATTCTACATCACAATGACAGCAGAAAATAAAGCCTTAACTTGTAAAATAGGTGGGGACATTATTCTGCTGTTGGATGTGACTCCCTCCCTTGTCCCCAGAATCCTCAGCTAATGTTATTGATATAAGTCTGCGCCACCTGTTCCTCTGGAAAACTACACTCTTCATTTCTTTGCTACCTAAATAAAACCTTTTCCTGAAGAGCTAACATGTTGACATTGGAAAATGCAAATGGTTTAGGAAGATATTTTCCATTTCCACAAGTAACGTTTTTCTAATTTCACTTTCTGGAAATTGTGTGTTGGGCCAGGACAGGCAACATGATTAAAATGTCAATAGGTAAAATCAACAAATTAGGAAAACAAAACAAAACAAAACAAAACAACAAAAAAACCAAACCAAACCAAACCAAACACAAACAAAAACCCCCAAACAAACAAACAAACCAACCCAAAAAACCCCCCAAAAAACAACAAAAAAAAACCAAAAACAAACAAACAAAAAACCCAACAACCAACCAAAAACCCCAACCTTCTCTTGAGGAAAATTTCAGACAAAGTGCTCCAGTCATAATTTAAACGTGGGTCATATCTAGCATTCAACTCAATTCTCTAAACTAAAATATTAATTTACTAATAAGTAGAAAACTCTTAAAGGCTACTTGAAAGTGTCTTTTTTGAGACAGTGAAAAGCAAAATTTCTAGATGGTTTCTTTATATTGTTGTGACAAAAAGTTTTTTTACAAAAAGTTCTTTTTTGCGAAAGAATTTGAAAAATGGCACTTGTGAACAGCCTCTCATTAAGGGTTTAATAGAGAGGACACTGGGAGTTGCAGTATATTCTCCTTTAGTTATTTGCTAAGAGTTGCCTGTAAAGGGAAAAGGAATGTGGAAAATCATGGCAAATTTTTCAGCAAGTTTGGAAATGGTCTAACATATGAATTAGAACCCACAAAGAAATTAGCTACTATACCAGAACAATGAAAAAACAAACATACAGCTCCCATCCTTCACCGAGTGATGATATCTACAGGATAATGCCACCATTAAATCCGTATTTTATAGATGAGTAGTACTTTTTCCATATTTCTCCCAACTTAACCTCATTAAGATCCTAACTATGGAATAATGATAATGTATACAAATCCTGCTCCTACCTTTCCTCCAGAAACAACTCCAAATCAATGCCCATGAATCATCACACCTTTGTCTACAGCAGATTACACCAGACTCTAAAGACATTTCAAATAGGTGTCTTTCTTTTTAATTTAACACCTTTTTCTTACTTTTCTGATGATGAATTTATTGTTGAGCATCACCCATACCATAAAGAAATGCTTATCTCTGAATTAGTCAAGAAAAAGGTAGATGAGCACAAAAACACATGCTGTTCAGTGGTATTTGTGTGATAAATGAAAGTTCTTTCAAAGTCATGCTTTGAATTAAACAAAGCTATTTCAGATCATTCTCTAAAACTACCTGAGAGGAGGTCATTGGGAGGTGGGGGTCAGCCTGTTCTTCCATGTAGCAAGTGATAGGATGAGAGGAAATGGCCTCAAGTGCAATTTAGGTTGGATATTAGGAGAAATTTTTTCACTAAAAGAGTAGTCAAACACTGAAACAGGCTGCTGAGGGAAGTGGTACAGTCACCATCCCTGGAGGGGTTTAAAAGCTCTATAAATATGGCATTTGGGGACATGGCTTAGTGGTGGACTTGGCAGTGCTGGAGGAATGGATGGGCTTGATGATTTTAAAAGTCTTCTCCAACCTAAACTATTCTGTGATACTATGACAGAAAACACAAAAACCAGCACCACAACCACCACCAGAGTGCAGACAGTCAGGACATCACGAGAGGGAGAAGAGCAGAGCCTCATCCACTTGCCTGAATGCTCTGACAGGCACTCACTGCTGTCTGCAGACCAGGCAAAGCTGGAGCCATGGTCCTGTCATTTTGCCTTGTAGACAACATTGGGTTCTACTCATAAAAGCAAATTCATGTCTAGGAACATTTTAAAGAGTAATTTTAAAAATATAGTTTCTCACCTGCATCTTCCTACACCTGGCTTGGGCTATTCCTGCTGCCTAAGAGGTCAAGTTCCTGGCAGCAACTCTGCACTGAATCAGTCCCTTTTCTCTTCTCTGCTGGTTTTGATTGAAAACCATTGGGACAGGAATGACTAGAATCAGCTGGGAACAAAAGCATGAGGTAAGGGATGGCAGAGACTCCAGTAGAAAGGTACAATTGTCTCCATTTCCAGTCAAACTCTCCAAAACACCCTCCCATATCTCCTATAAGGGACAGGAGATTTGATGCAATGCAGCAGAACCTAAAGTTTTACTACACCTACCCAGCATACAGCACATTACTCGCTGTTCTCTCATGGGCAGTTTGACAGATGGCTCACTGCAGGTCACTTTGTCAAAATCTTGTCACTCAGAGCAATTCTACAAGAGCAATGTGGACTCAAAACTAGAAAACAAGGAAAACCCCAAACCATCAAAATAGCTGCATCACAGACTAAGGAAAATACTTCAGAGTACTCACCCCAAAGTGCCCACTTCTTTGTTCACTTCTGTAGTGAAAACTGCAAACCATTTCAAAGTGAGCAGTAGGAAAAGTTCAAGTAGCATTAAAAAATGCAAATGAAAGGCATTGTTACGAATTTATCCATTCTGTAAAAACCTACAAGAAAAAGTAGACTGGAAAATACAGGCAAGCCCCAGGGAAATACAGGTTACTTGAAGTTGCAGAGCAATAGCTGCATACACCTGTATTTTCCACAGGAGGAAAAGACACTATCTCTAAAGCTTTTAGCAGTCATGAAAATAGAATTATTGTTTTAAATATTAATTGAAAAAACCCATAAACTTGTTATAACTATCCCTTTAAGCTTAGTTCTATATAAAAAAGGAGAGATATCAGCTTCCGTTAATGCAGTAAATAGAAATAATCAACTGTTAAAATACTGCAAATAATAAAATAAAATCAGTTAAATGAAGTAAGGAAATTAAGTTTATGGTAACCTATTGGGAATATAGAGAGAATTCTACTGAGACAATTCAAGCTATCTAACTAAAAGAAGTTATCATTAAATAAGTCCTTCATTAATTTCCAAAACTGAGCTGTTTTAATGTACTTCGGATTAGTCTGGTATGTTCAATAGATAGAAAAGATACCAATTTATCCAAGTGAAATTCTTTCAGGAAACGTATCTGTCCAACTGAACTACTATCAGTTTTCTGAGCTCACAAGTAAAACCTCTAACAGAAGAAGAAGTGTTCAGTCATATACAGCTGAACTCACTGGGGAGATGAGAGAGTCAAGTTTTTGGTATGGACTTTGAATCCAGGTCTCCCAATACAAGGAAGTATCTGAGCAAGTATATACATTGCTGAGATTATCTATTTCTAGCTAATCAACATTTATGTTTATACAGAGTCGAATCTGAACCTATAATTTGAGCTTGCTGCCTATACCTGTATGGCCACCATGCTCTCAAAGAGCTACAAAGGAATGCATTTTGTCCCCATTCCTATCCAAAAGGAAGAATGAAGCTATCACCACAAAACATATTTGTTTGTACAAACTTCTTGATCCATAATAAATAATTTCCGAAAAAAAAATAACAAAGAGACTTCTTTCTCTGGGAAAGCAAATGGAAAATTTCTGACATATATGCTATATAGAAAGTTTTCATAAAGAACTACTCACATTTTAGAAAAAACCACTACATTTAGTTTGTATTCCAGTTTAAGAAAAAATACCATGGCATTTTTTGAGCACAGTAAACCATATTTTCCTCAGCCTGAAGATGAACATCAGCTAAAATACAGTCTCTGAATCTCTGGGCACCAAGATCCATTTCTAAAATGGATTACGATATTACTGTAAAGAAAAGGAATGGAGAACAACTATTGTCATGAGTGTTCTTCAGGAAAGCTATTTAGAAAATAGGTTTATATATTCAGCTACAAATACAACAAATCCCCCATTTTCTGCTTTGCTTCTCCTTGTGCCAATGATGTTTTCGTTCCATGGCACTGAAACATATCTGAAATGATGATTGCTCATGCACAAGAAGAAACATAAAATCTTGTTGCCTTATTTGTTGCACTGACTGTATTTTTGCTGTCTACTCAGGTCTATTCCCTAATATTTCACTAGGCTGAAATCTGCAATAGAGAAGCTGAAATGTCCATCATTCCAAAATAAATCTTTTTATGGAACCTAATTAATTTACATGTATTGATCCATTTAAGTATATGTTAAGAAGTATTATATTGCTATGATAGAGACAATAAGGCATATTTCTCTTAACAGAATTCAAATCTTTCTAAACAAGCCATCTTTGCTATTCTTGCACCTTCAATTTCACACTTCAGCAGATGGTCTATTAGACTCAGCTTTTTCCTGAACTGTTTTTTAGAAGAATAACCAAAAAGTGCACCCTAGAACTGATGTTTGCAAATTCTTTCTATAAAATACAGAACAGAAGCCTATTCCAATGTTAATAAAATATAAATGCAGAAATATTAAATAAGTTTCTATTGAAACAGAAATAAAACACAGGTATGGCAGGCCCAGATCCAAACAGCTGGGAAAAAAACCCCAACACAATAACAAGAACAAAACAAATTAAAAACCCCTCCACAGAATCCTCACAGGAAAAGTATTATTTGCTAAAAAATAAAGTAATAAAAATATATCTCAAGCTGAAGTTTTTCTGCAGCTTAATACCCTGTAGACGTGAAAACACCTATGATAGGAAAATAATTAGGGTAGCTGTTATTTCTTCAAAGCTTTTTGACCAGGCCTCTGTTCAGTGCAACTGAGCTTTTTGTAGGTCTTTAAAAACAGTTATCTGCATTTACACATCTGGTGTTTAATCAAATAATTTGTACCTGATTAAAAAGTCTCTCATAAGAAAGAGGTGAGGAATTAAAACACCTTCTACCATGAAAAATCACACACAAGAACTTAACCCCCAGTTAGGCAAGTGGTAAGTTCTTTCCCCTGAATAGTGAGGAGCCATGAAAAGGGGATTGAACACAGCTTCACTTGATGTTTCTGGGTTTGACATCACCCAAACAGCAGGGAAGGTATTTTATTTTTGAGAAAAAGAGTATATGAAATGGTCTGAGATGGCGCAACCAATCAATTTGCCATGCTCATTTTGGAAATTAGTGTGACTAGATCTGTGGGTTTCTGACATACTATTTTTCAATTCTGCTAATACTTGAGTTGAAAACACATTTGGCAGGAACATTTAACCAAAGTCCACACACAGCACTTCACAAGGAATCAAAGCAATTTCTTCTAAACAAATATATTCCTCCTATACTGTAATTACAGAAGCTTATACTAATTTCACTTTAAATTTGTCCTCGTTCTTTCATGCTTGGATTGTAAAACATAACTTCCTATCTTGGGTATTGACTAACTCTCAGCATCAACTTTAAAGCAAATTATGTTCCACTCAGATGCCTTCTGTTTTGAAAAGAGGAAGTGGTGGGGAAAGTTGTAAGCAGTAAGCATGCCTTTGATCTGAGCTCTCAGCCTCACCAAGCAGCTGTGTAAACTGGACAGGGATGTTGACTCATGTAGCACTGGGATTATCTTCTAAGTGTTTGCTGAAAAATCACTTTGAGGTGCTCTAAAATATTATTGAGTGGTAAAACAGCCAAGCCAATGAAGAGAAGCCTTGTAGTTAAATAAGGCTAATTTCTGCTTCTCTTTTCATTCCCAAACTGCACCAAATAAATAGAACATTCACTAAATGTAGTTATTTCGCCACTTGCTTATTATCTGGGCTGCACTCACAAAATTACTCAGTTTTACCATATTCTCTATTTTAGATGCTTTTAAGAGTCATTTTAGTTTAATTCGATTTAGCAAAACCAATTTCAAACTGTAGCAAGGAACTCCACAAAAAAAAAAAAAATCATTCACTGGTGGTATACTATGGTGTTTAATTGTTTATTGATAAGAGCACATGTGAACTGAAGTAGCCATGCCGTAACTGTGGTTCCTGTTTCAATGAGGAGTTTTCTAGCACCTTCTGAAGTAGCAGTTTGCCAGTAAATTGGACATTTTAAACACATTTCTTATTTATTTGAGACTGAAACATAGACTGAAATTGAGCAATAACCCAAAACCTGCCAATATATCTGTAATTTAATAAGAGTAATTTTAATTCTATATAAAACTGCTATTGAGGATTGACTCTTCCAGATTGACTCTTGCATAAGGAGGCTTTTCTTTGCTAATATAAAAGGTATCTAAATCTGAAGGTACAGAACACAATGTCCTTGGGTGAATTTTTAGCAGGACCTAGGAGGAAATTAATTCTGCAACTTATTATTATTAATGGGAGTTATTCAGCCAAATCTTCATGCATGAGCCATAATTAATATGTACCCCTATGGTTTTTCTGCACAATATTGTAAATTAATTTTCACAAACAAGTTTCCAGCAGTCATTTAATACAGTAGATCTGATTCCGATTCCACAAAGGTCCCTTGTTTCACTTCAGTGTAAACCTGAAAGTGTGGCAACATTACAAGGAGCAAAGACCTGCTTGAACAACTTAAATTAAATACTCACCCTGGTGTAACTCAGCTAGCTTAAACAAACTAGCCCAAATTTACACTAGTATAAAGGAATACAGGCTCAGACCATATTTCTACAAACCAGTTCCTTCCTTAACTCATCCACTGTGACATTTCCATATCAGTAACTTTCAGATGGGGACTAGAAACACTTCGCCTTGCTCTACCAGCAACCTTGCCAGCATGGAATTCAGTTCTGGTGGACAGTATTCATTCTGGTCAGATCCTTTTGATGTTTCTCTTTAATTTGAGGCTGGTACACATTTCTTCAGGAAGAATATACTTTTATACAAGTGTAGTGGTTTTATGTTTGCCTAATTCTGTTTGCCAGATTTAGTGTAGTGGTTTGAGTGTCTTTTCTGCTGTGAGATAGGATTAGGAGAGAAAGGTGAGTAGGCCCAAACTTAAAGGTACTAAGATAGATTTATTAACATATTCTAAAAGAAGAAAATGAGAACCAAAATGAAACTTTCAAAACACTCCTCCTCCTCCTCCCAAGTGTTTACTTTCCCACAAACAATGTAAAGAGACAAAACTCAGAGCTCTAGGAGAGTATCACTTATGAAATAGTCTTTCATTCAGTCCTCTTAGAGAGAGAAATCTCTCCTGATTTGTTGTGGTAACTTTCCACAAGAGAAAAAAACCTGTCTGCTTTTGGCTTTTAACTCTCACAACAGCAGCCGCCCGGTGGGGGGGGGGGTGGAAATCTGCAGCTCTGGAGCTCCCATATCATGTAGCCTTTTCTGTGACTACATATGGGCCATGGACTCATGCACACTGGCGTGTCATTTTAAAAATAAACAGTTCAAATGCAAAGGATTTCTTCATCTCATAGGACAGAGATCTCTTTTTACTTCTTCGCTGGTGCAGGGAGCTTCTTGTCTCATCTTCTCTCTGTTCAAACATCTCATGGGATCGCAGGATCACAGATTCTAATTCAATATTCACTCAGTCCATCACAAACATCTTTGCTCAATTCCACAAATCTGAACAATCAGTTTCCCCAATTCATATTTCCACAATTTAAAGGAAATTCCAGCATATTCATGTTACAGTCTGTTACTACAGCTCATAGGAGATTTTCAGCCTAGGACCAAGGCAACACGTAATCTCTTCATCACTTAGGATATAATTTCACCGATCCTGCTATCTTCATACTGTTTCTTTAAATATCTCCCATTGTGACCGCTTCTCTCACCAAAAAACGGTTAGGACCCTGGAAGTTTCATCTGTGCCAGGAAAGAATTAAATCTTGCCCAGGTCTTCTCTCCCTCATCTCCAGCTCACAGTGTTAGATTTCAAGGCTGTGCAATAGGGAAACTTGCAAGGAGAGATCGGAGATCAGAGCAGCTCAGGCAGTCAGAAACCTTAACAGCCAGGAACGTAGATGGCTCCTCCCCACCCCTGGTCTCACAGGGTGAGTCTGGCCCGGCTGGCAGCAGAAGCAGAGCTTGGCCACGCACAGGCCCCAGGGAGGGGCCCGCGGCGGTGCGGGGCCAGCCTTGCCAAGACCCAAGCTGCTATCAGGGGCTGCAGCCTCTCCTCTCCATCGCTGGCAGCTGAGGGGGGAGGCCCAGAAGCACAGCCAGGGCCAGGCCCAGCTCTCCCCCAACAGGGGGGAACGGCAAGCCTGGCTGGGCCCGCAGGCCCTGGGGGGCCACACGGTGGACCGGGACTGGACCCGTTACCTCTTCCAAGACAGGAAGGAAAAGGAAGTTTCCCAGGCTTCTGGTTTTTAAGCCAGAGGTCTATCCCTATATTTAATTGGCCAATCTGGCCGTCAATATCAAAGTCAGTCACTAATTGGTTTTTACCATCTGTGCTAAACCAACACAAGAAGAATTGAGGAAAATTGTTTTCTTTTGTTCTTTTCTTTAACTTCAGTTGCAAGAAAACAGCAGTACAATACATTTCAGTATTGGTCCCATAATTCACTTCCTTTGCATAAGGCTTCTTTATTGTCTTAGCATCTGTTCTTCAAGGAACTGCTGACTTCAGCACAGTGAATACCTTTGTTCAGATGTAAAATTTTAGTTTACTTGCATGCATCATAACACACAAGTGGAAAAAAAACTACCACTGATTACACAAAATGTAGAGGCCATTGCTCCTTGAAATAGTGTGTGGGGAATCTATTTAACCCCATTTTACTGCAGACTTTTCCATTTCCATACTTGGTCCTCTGAATCATGACAGAGATGATGAATCCTACTGGATGAGCCTTCTCACTGTGTAGCATAAATACATATTGCTCTGCTCCTGAGAACTCCAGACCAGAGAATATAGGGCTTTATCACAGCTGCTGATGGCTTCTCTGTGTTGAAGTGGTTTTGTGCCTAATGCCTCCCTAGTTAGCACACACAGGAATCACAGAACATAGATTGGTTTGGGTTGAAAGAGATAATCCAGTCCTAACTCCCCCGCCACACATTCTACTAGACCAGGCTGCTGAACTCCATCCAACCTTCCCTTAAACACTTCCAAGGGTTGGGCATCCACAACTTCTACGGGAAACTGTTCCAGTGCCTCACCACCTTCACAGGAAAGATTTTTTCCTAATATCTGATTTAAGCCTACTCTTTTTAAATTTGAAGCCCATTCCTCCTTGTCCTGTCACTATCTGCTCTTGTCAATAGTTTATCTTTCTTGTGGGCTCCCTTCAGGTATTGGAAGGCCACAATTGGGTCACCCCTTCATCTTCTCTACTCCAGGCTGAACAACCCCAATTCTCTCAGACTTCCCTCATAGAAGAGGTGCTCACCTCTCTGATCATTTTGGTGGCATTGTCTGGACTCCAACAGGTCTATGTCCTTCCCGTGGTGGGGACTCCAAATGTGTGGAAAAGTGCTGTCAGTACAAGTCCTAATTCTATCTGAACTAGTTCCAAGGTCTTTAGGATCTGGTACCATGCAATAGTTGCCCATTCAACTAATTATGTCTCTTTTGAGCTTAGTTTCAGGCAGAGCCAAATCAACAACTTAAGCTTTGCCCTTTCTTTTGCCTTACTTAGTCTTAAAAGTCTCCAGGCTGCAATGTCATCTGGCATGATCCTGATCCTCCTAAGCTCTCTCACTGCAAGTTTCCTGTGTCATCATAGCTGTTTTGCACAGACCAGTGGGTGCTGTCCATATGCCAGTCTAATACCACAGATTTCTACTCCTCCTCAGTGCTCCTAAAAACACATCCATAGTTACATAGGCTTAGACTTATGTATTTATGTAATGAATCCCGACATCCTAGGAGGCCGACTACTGAGCCAGAGGTGATAAAAAAATCTTAGTTTAAAGTGCTTGAAAAGATTTTTCTTTTTTGTTCTCATATTATCATTACAAGATAATGCTTTTTTTTTCTAGTATTATCAATTTGTACAATAGAAAGTAAGTTCATAATGTGTTTGGATGATGTTAGTCTGGCAAAAACTTGAAATGAGCTCAGAGCTTTTCAGTTTAAGGTACTGGTTAAAGAGTGGCTCTTGGAAAAAAATGTAATTATGCATGCATGGTGCTGTGGTTGTGTTAATAATAAATCTTGCCTCACTCGAGGGTCATCATGGAACCATCTCCCTGTCTCTGTATCCACAGCCCTGGCAATTTTCAACCTAAATAAGCTGCTACCCATGGATCATGAGAGCTGTCTGCATTTCTATAACAGGACAAAATTACAGATATCTTACTCATTGTCTCTGATACGTCTGTGTCATGCAATCTCTGTATGATTTTGCCACTTAATATCCTATTTGTGACTTCTAAGAACAAGAAGATGTGAGAAAGATACCAGATCATAGTCTGTAAGAATATAGAAGCAATAACTTTCTGTAATTGTCCTGGAAAATATAAATGGTGCAATTACTAGCAGACACAGGATAAGGTTCAGTCATTGCTCTTTGGATTTCTAGGAGAATGCAAAATACTGATACCTGAGTGTTTTGTAAAACATTGACCCTGAAGAAGTCTGGATTTCAGTAATTTGGACAGTGAAAGTATAACTACTTATCTCCGGAGCTGCTCTTGTAAGTAAAAACAGCTGTGTCCATAAATATTTTTAGTAAAATTTATTTTCACTTGAAAAAGTATCACGATTTTTGTCCTGCTGTCATACACCTTACTGAAAAAATAAGCACAGAATCCCTCAAATCCCATATGCCACACTGTGCTGTTTTTGTTTGGCCTGGCTTTTGATAGCAGAGGAGTCACAGAGGTGGCTCCTGTGAGAAGCTGCTGGAAGCTTTCACCATGTCCAGCAGAGCCAGTCCTCAATGGCTCTGAAGACGGACATGCTGCTGGCCAAAACTGGGCCAGTTAGAGAGCTTGGTAACACCTATTTGATAACATATGTAAGAAGAAAATCCAAACAAAGTCACAATTTTTTCTAGTCAGAGATGAGGAGGAGGTGAGAACACGTGAGAGAAACAACATGGAGACACCAAGGTCAGTGAAGGAGGGGGAGGAGGTGCTTTAGGCACTGGAGACAAGATTCCTCTGCAGGCCATGGTGATGACCATGGTGAAGCAGCTGTGCCACTGCAGGCCATGGAGGTCCACAGGGGATACAGACATCCACTCGCAGCCCATGGGGGAAGTGCCCATGCTGGAGTGGGTGGATGCCTGGAGGAGGCTCTGATCCAGTGGGAGACCCAGTGGAGAGAGGGGACCCCTACTTCCAGACTGGAGCAGCCTGCACTTGGATGACTGCACCCTGTGGAAGAGTGACCCATGCTGCAGCAGTTTTGGGAGGAATGTTTGCCTGCAGGAGGAATTCATGTTACAACAGTTTTTGGAGGACAATTGCTCGTGAGAATGGAACCACACTGGAGAAGTTCACAGAGAACTGTCTCCTGTGGGAAAGGACCTCACAGTTTCACATCACAGAAATCACAGGATTTCTCTCCCTGAGCAGTGGAAAATCATCTTGGGTGACAAACTGACCAAATCCTCACCCCCGTCTCTCCCTGCATTGTCAGTGGGAAGGAGGGAGGAGTTGGAAGAAGGTTATTTTACTTCTCATTATCCTCCTCTGACTTTGTTAGTAATAAATTCACTTTGTACCTCTAAGCTGAGCTTGTTTTGCCCTTGTATTTTTTCCCAGTGTTTTCCCCCAGTCCTTATCTCAACTCATGAACCCTTTGTTAATTTCTTTCTCTCCTCCACCCAGCTGTAGTAGGGGAGGGTGAGTGATAGATTTTCTTGGGTGTTTGGTGTTTGGCCAGCATCAGATCATGACACATACAAACATTGAAGAATATTAATTTTACAGGAACAGAAGACAATCTCTAAATTCACAAAGAACATGCCTGATGGAAGAAAATGTCCAAAACCTTGTAAAACACATGTAAAAAACTAAGATCACAAAGTACTCAAAGATTCTGCGAACTCATCTTTTTTCAGAAGCTCATTCTCTGAAAAAATTAAAATAGAGCATTTTTTTATTATTTACGTGCTTAAACATCTGTAAGATATTTAGATACCAAATGAAAATAGCAAAATATTAAAAAAGTTAGAAGAAAGTTATAAGTGAGAGCCAATTGTTATAAATAGGCAAGAAGTGATAAAAAAGCATCAAGAGCCCACTTCCAGTGTGTCCTCTAAATATGCATCAGGGTACAGGATACCTGAATTTCAGCTACAGCAAGGCATTATGCACAACACATGGATGTAACGACAGGTCCAAATACAAGACTTCAATAACTTTTAAAAATTTCAGAATATATGTCACATGTTAAAAAAAAAGTCAACTTTTTATTAAAATTAGAAGACAAATATGAAATGATACTGATATTATTACTGATATTATAATTACAGATATGCCCAAATGAAACTAATTTCATCTCTTCTATAAATAATTTGTATAACATCAATGTTGTTTGGTTTATTTGAATAATGTAATGGCATCTATCATAACTACACTACAAAAGCAACCCTTATCCTGCCAACCATGTGCACAAACATCTTTCCCCTACTTAATAAGTCAAGAAAATCTGCAAATACACCCTTGAATAAAACCTGATTGCTGTCAAACTGTTGATACTGGGAAACATAATTGGTATTCTTAATTGATTCAGGCATATTCAATAGCAATATCCTGTCCCTTTTCTACACTATTATATTTTTTTGATTTTTTGTATATGCTGAGGGAATGGTAAAAATGTCTCAGTTTCAGTGGTAGTTGGATGCTTTAGTTTTACTTGCTTTTTAATCTGTTTTCAGTGACAGTATCTCTGAGAAAAGAATCCCAGCCCCAAAATCTCACATGTCAAAGAAAAACCCCGAGGCTGAAAGTCTGCTCTCAGGAGTCCTGTGAAAAGGGAAAGTGCATTTTTCTGGTGTAAGGATATGTCTTAAGGCCTTACTATAAACCTTGAACGCACATCTATGGCTATACAAATACTTTCAAGGATTAAGTTGCAGCTTCAAACTTGCCTAATCAACAGTAATTCAAGCAGAAATATAATAGAAAAATCATTAAGAACAGTAACTTTGCTGACACAGATTTCTATTAAAAGCATCTTAATTTGGAATGGCTGCACACAGAAAATGCTTTTTCCCCCAAAACAACTGTAAGTGATGAGTCTATAAAAAGATTAATTTCTCCTAGATTAGAAAATCAAACCAGGGACAGCTTTGTTCAGGCATCTGCTAGCAATAGAAAACATATTTTAGCTCTGGCCAAATGCTGAAAAAATGTTTTTATTCTGGAAGTATTTTGCTATTTTATGTTTCCCTTGTTTTAATTTTGTAGATTTCATGCTGCAGCCACAACAGTGTTATTAACACTACTAACTTTTTTGTGTTACTTAATAAGGAAGCCTATGGTTTCAAATTAAACATCACTACCAGAATTTGCATTTGCATAGTCATTGTAGAAGAGTGATTAGACTAATCAAAACTCCTTGATTAAAGAATGTTTCCCAAGTGTCTGTCCCTGATAATTACTATGCAGCCACTACAGTGTACGAGATGAAACTGAGGGCCTTCATGCACATGCTGTATGTAATGCTTTTTTTAACATAGAAATGATATTTTTTAAAATTTATTTTATTTTATATATATTTATATATAGCTGATGCAACCACAGCTGTAGCCACTGGTATTCTTTTTATTAATAGCAAATCTTGCAGGATTTACAGTGGAATCACGATTGTCAACAAAACCACAAAAATTCTTAGTTTAGTTTTCTCAAGACAAAAGCAGAAGACAACATGAAGTTACATCTTTGGAAGGAGAGCCTGCATTTCAGCACCCACTCGAAAGATTTTGAACATACTTTACAATAGATAGAATACATAAAGAGCCTTTAGAATAATTTCCTAGATTCTTCTTCTCCTTTGAAAATGTGAAACACAGATAAGAAGAAAATGAAGGTGAGTTACCTCATAACTGCATGTTGAAAGCATTGGGAAATGATCTGAAGCGAAAATGGTCTTCATATGCTTCAGCTACATTTTTGAAGTAGAATAATACCCACTGTAGGGAAGGTGTGCTGACTTATGATAGGTGTACCAAGCACAGAGGTATCAGATTGGGTTTCTCCAAGCATAAGGTAGCAGATTTATTTTGGGTCAGAATTTATGGCTTTCGATATGGTTTAAATTTAAAGTAGACACTGTGCTACTCAGCCATGAACAAGACACAAGAACATCCACAAAAGGCAAGGTCAGAGACAAAACATTAAGCAACTTTCCAATTTTTCTGGCAAAAGCTGTGATCAGATATTGAGAGCTGCATGCCTTTACTTAGAAAATGAAGCACCTTGGTACTCAACTTGCCCAAGGTCAGAGCACAGACACAAAGCTAAGGCCAGCTTCCAAGGTCAAAGGAGGATTTAACCATTGTCATCTCTTATCTCATCAGAGCAAAACTTAAGAGCATCCTTAACACAGAATATAATTGGTGTATATTTAATTTAAACTACTATATAGGGTAGTAACAGTCCCTCTTTACAGTCTATAGAAAATATGTGCATTACAATCTCTTTTTTTTCTCCACTCCTAGTGTTTGAATTATTCATGAAAGTAGTAATTGCAAGGATGATTAAATTAAACCATGTGGAAGGAGCTGTATATAAATTTCACTATGTTTTTACAGTCATATTTAATATCAAAGCAAAATATACATAAATCATAAACCATGCTGATGTCTATGAAGGAAAACAAACAAGTAAACAAATAAATAAATAAAAAAATGAAAAATTCGATAATTAATTAATCCTTGTGTAAAAGTCTGCTTTGCAAACAAAGGATGCTTTGTTTTGTTGTTTCTTTAAACAGATAAATTGTCTAAAAAGATATTTTGAGACTGCAACAAAGAATAGGCCTCCTTACTTTCATTTCTTTTCAAATTTGTTTAGTCTCAATAATTAGTTTCATGTTTAAAATGTTCTTGCTTGTGGTCTACTGATAGTGAAAATTTAAATTCTATTAGTATGAAATTTAATTTAATGCATTACTTAGTAAATGTTAAAAACAATATCTAATATCTTCTTTCTTCAAAGGGATAGCATCTTGTTATGGCAGAAGTCACAGGACTTTAGCATGACTTAAAAATTTATTATAATAGTATCAAATTTATCATGTATCCCAGAATTATCTAGGTCCTTCACTTTTACAGTGCCTGGAACATGGGAACCCTGATCCATATAGTATAAGTAAATAAAACCAAGAAACCACAGGATCCAGGATCTCTTAAATCCTGCATTACAGATGGTACCACTTAGGTACTGCATACTGCAGATCTACTCAAGTAACAAACTGAGCTATATTTAGTTCTTCCTCCTGCATCTCCCCTAGTCTAAAAAACCACAGCTGCTTCATTAGCCATCAATTGCAGACAACAAATAAAGAGAATGTCAGAATATTTTAATTGTTAACTTGCAAATCTACTTATATTATAGCTCTTTCCTACAAATAAATCACTCAACTATTCCATGACAATTCTAATCCCAAACCTGTGATTAAGCCATTATAAATCACACAGTGTGCTCTTTAAAACAATTTAATCTGAGTTTCTTTCACTACTTTTTTTTTTTTTTTTTTGGTGTGTGTCGGGGGAGGGCATGGGGTTTGTAGCTTTAGTTGAAAACTTAGCTCCAAAATCATTGAATATAAGGCAGTCATTATATTAATCAGGATCACAACTCCAGAAACTGAGCCACTCTTTACTGCATAGTTCTAAATCTTGAACAAGAAAACTTACTTCCTGTTCTCATGAAGTGCTGAAAAATAATCCTGTCAAATCCCATCAGAGTTCAATGTTAAGTGAAGTCAAAAGAAGCAATGTCAAAATCTGCACACTGGGAATGCTCTTCCATTCACAAGAGTTCTCACAGAACTAAGAGCGAAAATGACAAAAAAACCCCCAAACCTTAAAAAAAATAGAACACTAGAATAAAAGACTGCAAAAGAAATTTCACTAAAGGAATACAGTCAACTTAGTCCAATCACATCCGCAAGCCTGAGATTAAATCAGTGCTCTAGTATTCAGGATACTTTATATACTGTGTGTATAGGTATTTTTTGGTTCTGTTAATTTTTAATTAAATGTCAATTTAGACAACAGTGTTTATACAGGAAGAAATGCATTTTTAGGTGCACCTGAAAACATAATCTTCTACTGATGTAATCCTAGATATTTAAGTAATCCATTGTGCTCTTTCCATGCACCTCTAGGCTAATTGAACAACAAATGTTCTCCCCCAAGCAATTATTAATTTCACTACAAGTTCTTCATTGGTGAAATGTTTTAGAATCAGATTTCTGTAATCTAGATTTGCAGACAGAATCCTGTATAACAAGATGAAAGTGTAAGACATGCCCATAATGAGTAATGTGAACATGTACAAAAATGTTTTAACTATAACCAGTGACAGTGGTTGTAGTTCCATGATTCATCTCTTTCTGTCTCCTCAACATATTTTTATATTTTATGGTACTACATGAAAGATGCATTCCACTTCCCATTAAAACAAACAGACGAAAAGATCTAACAGTTATTTGAGCTGGTCTGATCAACTAACTAATGTCTGGTAAGGCACCTTCATCGATTTATACACATGTCCTTGCATAGAAGTATTTTCTTCATAGATGTATTAAAGCTGCCCCTGAAAGGAATAGAAATGTCAGCTTAGTATTCATTTGCAGGATGGTCTTCTGAAACCTGACCTCTTGCAGCATTTTATTAGAATTATTGCAGTATTGGCAGCCTAAAGAGTTGCCTTTTCTAATTTGAAAAAAAAATCTATTCAGAAAGGAATAATAATGCACAGCCCAACTTTGGTGTGAGGATGTAAAATGAAGGCAGATGTGCTGGCAGGGTAAACACTTTTTACCATAAAGAGTTATTATCTCCTATGAGTTCATTCCATTTAGAAATTGAGGAAAGACAAAAGCCTCGATGTGCAGGATTTATCTCCTGAATATTCTTTAAGAATAGGTCAGATGATTCAACACATGATACAGCCTTAGAGTACAACCTGAGCATCTGCAGATACCTTCCACTGGACCAGGTTTCTCAAAGCTGCATTCAGTCTGGCCTGTAACACCTCCAGGGATGGAACATCCATAGCTTCTCTGGGAAACCTCTTCCACTGTCTCACAACCCTCACAGTAAAGAATTTCTTCCTCATATCTAATCTAAACCTACCCTCTTTCCATTTAGAGACATTCCTCCGTGTTCTGTCGTGACCTGTCCTTGCAATATAATCCCTCACCATCTTTATTTTGGGCTCTTTTATGTACTGGAAGGCTTCTACATGCACTCCTTGAAGCCTCTGCTTCTCCAGCCTGTACAACCCAAATTCTCTCAGGCTTTCTCATACGAAAGGGGCCCAGCCTCTGATCATCTTCATGTTCCTGCTCTGGACTTGCTCCAACAGGTCCTCATTCTTCTTATGTTGGGTGTCCCAGAGCTGGATACAGAACCAAGGTGGGGTCTCATGAGGTCAGAGAAGAGTAGCAGAATCACTTCCTGCTGGCCATTTCATGCAAAGTAAGGTCCTATATTATTCTTAGGAAACACCAAACACATTTTTCTAAAACAGTATTCAACCAATTACAACATTTTCCATGTAAAATTCCACAGCTGGTTATGATGCAGTCTTTCTATCTGATCTGCTTTTTGTTCACCTGTCTTTCAGATTCCATCACACAATCCAAGATGTATAATCTCTTCTATATGTCAGTAACTACTAATATCTTCCTGAAAAGGTCTTGGTGGAAGTTCAGTGGAAGGTATAATTTAGCAAGCAGATTTAGCAAGCAGCAGATAAAACAATTAGACTAAAGATCTTTTGTGAAAGAAGTGGCTGGCAGCACACCCACAGTGAAGGCTGATTTCATAATTTAGAAAACAGATTTTATAAGTGGCAGATACAACAATTAGTGGAAAAGTCTTTTGTGAGTGAAAGAGCTCATCAAATATGCACAGAGAAGGTACATTTGCATGAAAATGATGTGTACATTTCCACTGAAAATCAATCTATTTTTTCCTGCCTTTTTCCCCCTCTTTTTATTGCTAGGGTTTGTGGTAGGAGAGTGATGGAAAACAGAGCAGTTAGTAAAGGAATAAATTCCAAACAGGGACTGTGGATAAATTTGAAGCACCACCCTAAAAAGCTCTTGCATTGGAACTTAAGCATTATGCACCTCAGCTAGCCTAACTACTTTGTTTTTTTGTTTTTTTGGTTTTTTTAAATCAAGCTTTCTTGTTTTATGATTGCTATGCTTTATTGCTTTATTTTAACAACTCATGTGCAGCCAAATGTTGACTGAAATGTTATGCTGTAAAATTATTTGAAAGGACCTGACAGGCTGCAATTTCTGTAATTCTGGAGGAAAGGGAAGTTTGACACCAGATTTATTCTGCAGCCCTTGATGTCAGGTAAATATTTGCTTGCACTCCATTGCAAGTGCACATAGAGCCATAAAACTCAGACAAAACCCCATGTTTATTTCTGAGGACCTTGGTTAACTATGTTTAAAAGGATATTTCACTCTTCAAGTACAACAAAAGCCACAGGAGATGGCAACTCAAACATGAGAGCATCTCCCCTCAGCCATTCCCTCCAATCACTCTCCAGGGTAGAAGAACAAATTTGGGTTTTGCCAAGAAGATAACAGGACACCACCAGCTTTGTATTTATCTTGCTGGTATGCTATAGAGGTCACAGTGCTGGTTGGCACAGGGACTGTTTGCTCAGCAGGGCCCAAACTTACAACAGCACATCAAGTATTTTAAAATAGTCTGAGGTGTTTAGATAAACAGGTCATTCATGTCATACATTTCCTCAGGTTTGAGGATAATGTGGATCTGAGCAAAGTCTTCTCCTTCTTCTCCTTTTACCCATGTGAGAAGTCTTCTCCTTCTACCCATGGAGTTGTGACAGACAAATGTTTACAGACACAAGAGATCTAAACTTTTCAGTTTTTGCTGAAGGGGTTGTTCCCACAAATGGCCAGTTGGTGATACTCCAGCTGTTGATCTAGTGGACTTGAATTCATAATATTCTTCTGTCTAGAGTGTATGAAATGGAACTGCAAAGGACAAAAAATTTCTTTCCATCCAGTAAGAATCACATTATATACCGAGTTCAAAGTTCAGTTAAAAGAATGCTTGGCCTTTTCCTTCCTTTTATTTTTTTTTTTTTTAATATGGAGGTATATTTTAATTCACCCTAAGAAAAGCACTTTGTTCTTACATATATTCCTGTTTCAGCACTTTTCTTCACTTAAGAGCTTAACAAAAAAAATTATGACTTTTTTTTTCAAGGTGTTTTAAATCTTTCCAAGAGAGTGACTCCTGCATTTCCAAACTCAACAATTAATTTAATAAATTCTATTACCATGTTTTCGAAACACAGAAACAGATAATAAATAAATAAATATATTCAGAACAAATTTACATATTTTGGAGATAAAGGAGTAATGTTGCACTTTTGTTCTGTGAAGAAAAATTAAATATTTGTTAAAATTTAAGTAAATATTTGACTGATGCACATGCTACAAAGATAGGAATGGAAAAGTTTAGCATTTCTTTTTAGATTATCTTCTTCAATTAAGTTGTACTTTTTTCTTAGAAACTTTAAATTTACTCCTGTAATTTTTTTTCTTATTACAATTCCCATTTAAGACTCTTTAGCATAGTCTCCCAAACACTTATAGAAGTTTTAGAGGTGTATTTGTGTCAGAGACTGAAATTTTTTTATTTATGGCTTAAACATCTTCATGAAGGACTTTTGCCTGATATACTGAAACTGTATAAAAGCTGCAGAGAAGAGGCCCCAAGGCCCTGGACTGCACATTGATGGAGGTAAGATAAAGGTACTCGGGTCTGGGCTGGGGGAAAAAGAACTCATTCACAGGGGGACCAAGCATAGCATCTTCGGGGTGGAGACTGCAGCCCCAAGGTTATCAGCTGCCAGGCTTGGATGGACCCTCACACCAAAGGGTGGGGGAGGAGAGGTTTTGGGTGTGTGGTGAAATAGCCTCTGGTCCAAGGCAGTGAACACCCATCCTCTGCTGTGCAGACCAGCTCAGCTCTGGGCCCCTTCACCCCAAGAAAAGCTGCATCCACAGGACAGACAGCTGAGGGGGTATCATGGCCCATCAAAGGCCCCCCCAAAGGGGTCCCCAGACCCTGCACCAGAGCACTGCAGTACTATGCAACAGATCCACATTGGTGCAAGGGACAGTGTCAAACCACCTGGATGTTCTCACGTGGCCCAAATGTATATTAATCCATTGGATTCTAGACTTTTGGCTGTGGGGCTGCGGGGCTGCATGGCCCCTCACCACCAAGAAGACTGGATGGAGGAGAGCAAGGAGATGTTGTTGGGACCCTTGGAAGGGTGGTATGTTTTTTCCTAACCCCTGTCGCTCTCTGCCTGTAACCCCACCCCCCTGCCCCTTTTTCTATTTCTTTTTCCTTCCTTCCTTCCTTCCTTCCTTCCTTCCTTCCTTCCTTCCTTCCTTCCTTCCTTCCTTCCTTCCTTCCTT
>JBBMKD010000001.1:13426429-13469652 GCA_037834095.1 Argya squamiceps | reverse complement strand
CTTCCTTCCTTCCTTCCTTCCTTCCTTCCTTCCTTCCTTCCTTCCTTCTTTCCTTCCTTCCTTCCTTCCTTCCTTTCCCCGGCCTGGCCTGGCCTGGCCTTCCCTTTCCATTCTCTTTGCCTATTTTCCTATTTTACTATTAAATAAAATATACCACTTTTTATTGGCATCAACATCTAACCTTGTTGGGTTTTAATCAAGTTTTGGGGTATATTTCGAACCTTTCTGGGTTAGATGTATTTTGTTCACAGAGACTTAGTTTTTTTTGCTCTTCACTGTTTAAACTGGTTTGTAACACTTAGAAACATTGTGCTGGTTTGTAACACTTAGAAACATTAGAAAATCTTTCACTTTTGGTAACACTTGTTTTATTACTCACAGAAAATACTTTTTGCAGACTGTAAGAGCATAATAACTTAGCAGTATGTCCTCTACTCTATAGCAACCTGCAAATGAAGAGCTATGGAAAAATATCAGAGGTGGCATCACTATCTACCCTCTTACGTCCAAGATTCATACAGTTCCTTTTGTCTGAGTAACTGTCAGCTTACCTTGCAGCAAACACTGCCTTTAGGCAATTCACTCTGAAAAGTACAAGTGATATGTTCACCTCACCAGTCAAATATCTGTACACAGTGTGTACTTTTCCTTGCAAAACTGTTTCAATTATTTCTTCTTAAGAAGCCAAGATGTTTTCTTCACCACAGTTTTATCCCATCGACTGGTTAAAAAACCAGTCTTCTTATATGTGGTGTTTCAAAATGTCACTGAAGGGGAGGCTTCTGTAAGGCTTAGTAGTAAGTCAGAGTTTCTTTCAGGACTGCAGGATTAGTAATACACCATTTGCATTCAGGAGCTGATATTCTGCTTTTATTTAAAAACATTCTCATGATTTCAGACAGTCATCTCCTAAACAGATCAATCCTCCAGAAAACCACTTTTTTGTACCACACAAAGGCAGGAATCAGAAATTCTGATTTGAGGCAAATGCAGTGTGACTTTCCTTCTGAACACAGTATCTATTCTCATTTTCAACCTCAGCTCCTCACTTCTGGAAGAGTGGTCATACCTCTAACAGCACTGCTTCCATCCAGGAAAAGCCACATTACAACAATACATCCATATAAAAGCTGACTAAAGAAGGTGGCTACCAACTTGGTGATGGACTGTTGTTTCAGCTGTATGGTCTAATTTAATCAGAAGTCACTGATTCCAGTCCTTTCAGGGTTTTTGGCAACAGAAATAACAAATTTCACCTGAAACTACTAATAAGGGAATTCTCAAGAGGTACTATCAACACAGGAATTTTAGCAAAATATAAAGCATGTGCAGATTTGGCAATTTAGGGAGGACAATCGAGGTTTTGGATTTCTCATGTATACAGAAAAACTTCAGTTGATGAAGCAGAGTCAGCATTCTTTGTTTGCTTTCTGTTTAAAAGTCTGTAAGTGAAGTAATGCAACAGCTATTTTAATGGAGAAGTCATAATAATAAGCATATGCCATGTTTTAAGCTTAAGTTTAAATTGTCTCCTGTTAAAAAGGAACACCATTTTGATTTTGTTGATGATGAGGTCACCTGACTGGGGCTAGAGACAATTTTTTCCAGAGTGTTGAGCAAAGCTCTATCAAGCTGAGGCTCTCTGGAGTGAGTTCTGACTAATCCATGTTCAGTCTTGTTTTGGGGGATAGCTCATATCCCTTTGTTCAACAAAGTACATTTACAATCATTTACAAAGCAGCTTATGTTCAAATACACAATCAAATATGTACTACAGAGACAAAGAGAAAAAAAATTCAGATATCCATCTCATTTCTTCATTCAGCAAACTGTGAATGGAAATTTTCCCATTAGTGTGGTCTGTGTTACACAGCCCTGGCTGCTTTTGGAGAATAATTCTTTATAAAGTGATTTCCAGCTACAGCTACTACACCTCCATGGCCTCATGGTTACCAAACTCTTGGTTTGTGTAAGCTATCCTTTTTATTCAGGAGTGGAAAGACTCCTCCTCGTAGCCTCTGTTTGAATTTCTTACCTAGGAATACCTCCAAAGCAAAATGTTGTGAGTTTCTACTCATCAATTTCATATCCCGGCTTTTTCATTCACTGATGGTTTTCTCTCCACAGAACTTAAATTTAAAATTCTATTACGTTTTTGAGTGTTTTGGAAAACTGGCAGAGATAGACAGGCCAAAAGTGTTCACAGTAAGAGAAAAAAAAGGCTGCCAGGAACTTGATTGCCTTCTATTCATACTCAGCACAGCCCCTGCCAGCTGCCCAGGAGCTGCCCTGTCACCAGAGCCAAAGAAGAGGAAAGGATGCCAAAGTGACCACAGCTTCAGCTGGAAGGAGAGGGTGGAGAGTTGACAGTATGCCAAGGTATTTTGTGTCATCTCTGAATGCCTAAGAGTATCTGAACACTTAAGCACTTGAAGATGCACTTCAAGTGAGAGCAAGATATGTACAATTAAGACCCAATAAGAACATTTTGCTGTCTGTGTGACCCATGGGTAAGATCTACACATGCGGATGCTTCAGCTCTTTTGAATCAACTGTTGTCTGAAGCCATGCTCAGTTTAGCCATTATTACTGCTATTTAGGTATTTTAAGAGAAAAACAAAGTTAGTTTCTCCTAAAATCTTGCATCACTTTAACCTTGTTAAACCAAACAAATATATGTTTTATCAATTTTTTATAATTTACATATTTTTAAACATTAATTATATGATAAATATAGTATAAATATATATGTAGTAATAAGGGCAAAAAAAGTTCTAAATACAATGTATATTCTGTTATTTTGAATATAATTTCATACAGTCTTCAATCCAAAACTCTTGGAGTTAGAAGTTTTCCCAGTAATTAAACTGTAATTCATCGTCCATTTTACTATGTTATTGACTCTTGATTATACAATAATTTAGTAATTCAAGCATTTATTATGAATTGTTATGTCTTGTACAAGAGTTCCTCAAAAATGACTACAATATTTCATAATTTTTGTTTTTGCAAAGAGTTGGGCAGGATATAAAGCTAAATTTGGTGCCATAGATTTACTTTTATGAGAACCTGTTTTAAGTCCCCACTGTAAAATGTCAAATAACTTGGACTTCTGTGAAATTCTTTCTCTTAAAGTGTCTTCATCAAAAAAGGCTTAGAAGGTAAAAGTTTACAGGTGCAACTTTCTTGTAACACTTGAATAATGGCATAGTTTAGGTTGGAAAAGACCTCCAACATCATCAAGTCTAACCTTGTCAACCAGAGTGTGGCACTGAGAGTCATGTCCAGTCATTCCTTGAACTGCTTCAGGGATGGTCACTCCACCACCTCTTGAGTATCCCATTCCAATACTTCTTTGTGTCCATTCCAATATATTCACAGCCATTTGCATATGGATAAAATACAGACATAAATACCCACGTTCCAAATTTAAATTGGTGACTTCAAACTAGAACTTCCATAATGGCTCCTCTTATTTCTTTAATTTAAAAACATCAGCTATTAACAAATAAGATGATCATTATGGTTTTCAGCACCTTGGACTCTCTCCTAGTAAGTAGGAATATATTCAGTGGTAATAATCCTTGACAAGTTTGACTTGTGTTAATGTACTCCAGGAAGAGCACAGGTGATCTATCCCCTGGGGTCTGCTGCTCACAAAATACAGCAGCATTAACTTTGCAGATTATCTATCTGCAAATGTGCGTGTTTCCAAGCTATTTTGAAAATGGAAGGGCCATATCCAACCAAGCATTGTTAACTAAAACTTAGTAAAATTATCACATCTCTAAAGAACAGTGTGAAAGACTATAAGAAAAATGCATACTTTTGTGCTCACGAATCAAAAAGAAATTACATTTTCTGCAATCATCAGCTCTTGTATAAAATGCTTTGAAATTGAATCACATTATTACTTCAGACAGTACAGGAAGTATCATAAAATAATAGCTATGTCATGAATTGCTTTTTCTCCTAAGAACTTTCTAAAGTAAATACAAGGGTTTGATAACATGGTGCTTCAAATGGACTGCATCAGAAAGGGGCTGTGCCTGGGAAAACATTTGGTCAGATACAGTGCATGTGCAGAATTACTTTGGTGAAATTAATAACAGAGAAACAAATGCTGCTTCTTGTGTTCAGCAGAGAAACTGTGAGATTTTATCTGTTCTTAGTGGGCAAATTTCCAGAATCTAATTAAATTAATAAATAAAATTAATTTGGATAATGTAAAAACTTCCTATTTATGATTTTAAAATATTTATTTTGATGTAATCTTTCTCTGTCTTTTTTTTTTCCTCTTCCCTCCCTCCCATAAATTCCCTAACATCTGGACATTCAAAAGTGTTTATAAATACAAGTGACTACATGTACTTGAGTGTGTGAAGTTACTTATTTCTGAATTGGACAGGATGGAGAACATTTGAGTAACATTCTGTCAGGAGTGTGTCTGCAGAATTTATCTTTGTTGCAATTTCTAGCATATGTAAACTTTAACAAAGATAGGCTTTCAGTGCTTAAAACAACAATTCTGGTGTATTTTTCAACCATATATGTGGATATAATTTATGCATTCCCATTACTTGATCTAAAATTTAGAACCTTAACATGGAACTGTAATATTATGCTTTTAACTGAGATGGAAATGAAAGTAAGTTAGGTAATAGCAAATAACAACTTAATTTGTTCACTTCAGTCATCTGGGCCCTTTTCCAGCAAGTAGCAATATATTCAGCTGAAAATGTACAAACAATGAGATTCTGAAATGTGCAATTCAGCAGTATAAAAACTTGTATAAAGTTTATCCATGATGAATTAAATATAAGCCCAGAAGGGTTATGGGATTTTTTTCTATTGTGTTTAAGACAGCTTTCTATTTAGGCCAGAAAATAGAGGGGAAAAAAAAATCCCTTCTTCTTTTTCCCTCTTTCTGCATGAACAGCACTATCTGCACAGTCTACAAAGATTGCTGCAAATGGAGTGAGATCTGTGGGAGACTCCTTCTGAAGTAGTGGTGCCTGATTCAGTTATCACACAAAGAAATAATAATAAAAAAAGAGCAAATACATCATGATCATTACTAGCACTAAAAGTTATATACGGTTCATTGCTGAAATCTGAAATTACAACAGCAGCAGCTAAAATTACCTATGCAAAAAAAAGGTTAATTAATATCTAAATAAAACTATGGTACTTTTTTCTTTTCTGTACCCCAAACAAGGCCAAATTTAATTTTGATATGCTAGAACACCCACACATTTATGACTGGAAAACACTTCAAGACTTTTTTACTGATACCAGAGGTTTTACTGCAGAGCAGATAAATAATATTTAAGAAAGCAATTCAAAACACAGTGCAAAATTACCAGAAGCCTTCAACAAACAAGCAATGGAACAAAATAATTTCAAGAAGGCTGAACACAAACTAAAGTAAGGAACAAAAAAAAAACCCAAACCAAAGCATAAACCCCCAAACAACAACAACAAAAAGAACAAAAATATTAAACAAAGCAGTGATTAAATCACTGAAAAGAAAAATTTGGACAAACATAATTTTTGGGAAGAGGGGCCTCCAGTAGTTACCAGAGGTGACAAGTAGAGATCGAAAAATCAGAGTGTATGGTAAAGGTGGAATCCATTGTGCCCCGCTTGATACCTATATTTAGAGCACAAAAGCTAGATTGTCCAAGTGTTCAAAATTGTGTAATAGCCAATAAAGACAGATTTACAAAAGCACATTTAGGAAAACACAAAGTTGACCTAGAAACTTGTAAGTCTTTCAACCAACTACAGAAGGAGCTAAAATTGTTCATTTTAGGATAAAATGTAGGCACAAGTTTCCTCACAAAGTTTAGTGGATTTGAGCCTGATCAAGGTTGAATCTCAGACTAGAATTAGGAACTGTAAAATAGGTGACCCAAGAAATGCTGAACAGAGAGGGCCATAGGAGAAATTTTAAGTAGGAAAACCATTTACATGAGACACTGGCCAGGCCAGATTTTAAGATAAGCATGGATTTAAAGAATGGATGAGCACCACCAAGATCCAACAGATAAATAATTGTTAGGTTGCATAAACAAAAACCACAGCAACAAAGACACTGAAGTCTGCCAAAACAGTCAATAAAATACATTGCCCTAAAGGATGTTAAAAAGGAGATGAGGACAGGGAGAAACAGAAGAGAAAGCAGATGCCAAATTATCAGTAGGAGTGTTAACATCAAGTTGTCTGCTGGTCTCAATTACTACAGAAATAAAGGATTATGGTCAGTATCAAAAACCAAAATGGATCAAAAATATTTGCCACCAGGAGAAAACCAGTTCTCAGCAAAGTAGAATAGCCATTTATGCAACAAGTGATAGTAATATATAACAGCCACAAAAACATTTTAAAATTACTTTCACAAAATTAGTTCATTTTGGAGAGAGATATTATGGGGGAAAGTAGAGTTAAAATAATTCAGTGTTTACATTCAATGTGCTGTGAACCTTAGTAGAAAATTAAGTAACAGGTTTTGCATTGAACTTTGGCTTGAGCAAAGGGTAACCAAATAGTTTCTACTCTTATTTTCTTTGGAACTGGATATTAGACATATTTGGACTCTCACTTAATTTGATAGTAAAAAAAAACCTAGAGAAAAAAAGATATCTCAACTAGATGAAGTGGCTGAAGTCACAAGTTCTGTTCAGCCTGGAGAAGATGAGATTGAGGCTAGACCTCATCACTGCCTGCAGATTTTTCAAGGGCGGAAAAGGGGGCAGGCCCTGATGTCTGCTCTTCGGTGACTGCTGACAGGACTAGAGGGAATGGGGCTGAAGTTGTTTCAGGGAAGGTTTAGGTTGGATATCAGGAAAAAATTCTTCACCCAGAGGGTGATTGGGCACTGGAACAGACTCCCCAGGGAATTGGTCACATCACCAAGCCTGGCAGAGTACGAGAAGAGTTTGGAAAACACTCTCAGGTACATGATGAGATTCTTGGGGTATTCTGTGCAGGGCCAGGAGTTGGCCTCGACAATCCTTGTGGGCTCCTTCTAACTCAGGATATTCCAAGATTCTAAAAATTTAAGCAATGTGTGTTTTGTATAGATGGAATTTAAAATTGCAGTTCTTTGACAGGCAGGCAATGACATGATCTTCATGTAAAAGAATGTTTCAGGGGGACAGAAAAGCATGGTGAGAGGCAGAACTGCCCAGAACTGAAAGCATGACTGTTAAGGACTGTGGCGAAAAGCTGACAGTAAGACAGACAATATCATAGTAACATGACACATGTTCCTCCCTGCCAGGGGCTCATCACTACTGGACTGTGGCATCCCAAACTGAAATCTCATCAGCTTGGGCTGAGAACTCCCTACACGAAAAAGTTACAATGCTCTAACACTTGCTAAGTCAACAGAGGTAGAGATGGAAAACCAAAACACCACCATCATTACCTCTCTTATGCCACTAGAAAGTAATTAGTTATAAGCTTCAAAGGCACTGCAGGCTATCTGGATTTTTATACATGAAGTTCTCATTAGCACATGGTCCTGGTCCCCGACTAAGCTTTCATGTACCACAGTATGACATACATTTTATTTCAATATAAGTTCTGTGTTAAATCCCAGCATAAAATTTGTATAACTAGTAGAGTCAGCAAATAGAGGGTCTTATCAGTAAGTTGTGCACAGTCTGTCATCAACATGTTGGCTGACAAAGGGCGTTATTAAAAAAACTTAGTCTGAAAGACATTCCCTAGAGACATCAAAATGAATTGGCAAGCCTGAAGTTCAGTGTTACTGAGAATTGTTATTTAGTTGGCAAGTTAGTTATCCATGCAGAAAGAGAAAAAAAAAAAAAAAAAAAGAAAATTTACAATCTGTAATAGCCAAGTGACTGGATGGAAAAATTCTGGCCTGTAAAGACCTTGCCACCAGGTGCCATGACCCCAGGCTCCTGGTCCTGACACCATGGAGCCCTGGCAAGAAGTATAATCCAGATTTCTGGTATGTGAGCTCATCTCTCACTTGCTCTGTGGGACACCAGAGCCCACACACCTGTAGAGTCTCTGCTATCTTTGCAGCAGAAAGAAGCACAATGATCTTCCTGGGGACAGCCCTCTGCCTTGGCTAAACAAGCTGCTAAAATACTAAGACAATAATAGGAATATTAACAATGCAGCACCTGGGAACAGAAAAACATTTCCTCTAGTTCAAAAACCACACATTCAAATCTATGCTGTGATGACTTAATTACCCAAGCTTATTTCATCATTACCTAAAATTATCCCATTATTATATTGCATGACACATTTACACAGCAAATAAACAGGGAATAAGTATATAAATGCCAGTCATGTAAAGGCATTTTGTCAAATATTAAATATTTCTGAATACCTGAATGTCATATATTCAGAATTTAATGACTGAGACCTTTGTCACTTACAAAATAACTAAAAACTAGCTTTGCTTGGATGCATGAAAATATTACCATATTACCTCATTTATTTTTAGTCTCTGCACATGCAGTATAAAACAAAAAGAAATCTATATACCAAACTGAAGATTTTTTAAAATATATTCATTTGTATGCATTGTGTAATAGAATTCGTGAACTTGGAGGTGCATATAGCTGACAGAAATCTCTTCTTTAGTTTTTAAAATTCTTACCTCTGCAGAACCATGGAAAATGCATTTGAAACAAATTACTGGTTTCAAGCTTGGTATTCGCTGTGGGCTGCAGATGAACAAAAGATATGTGAATATTCAGAGAGAGCAGATAGGATTCTTCCATTTATAAATGCATCCCCTAAATGTGAACAACTTTAACTTAGTATTTTTTTTTAGTTTTTATTAGAAGCTTTGACATAATTTCCTTCAATTTAATTGAATACACAGTGTGGAATACATCAAAATGAGGAACATATATATTTTAAAATAAATTGTGTATGAGGCTACTGAAAATCCATCAGACTTTAAAACAAGAGGATAGTGCATGGTGTAAGCAGAAGACATAGCCCTCCTTCTTCTCTGCATGCCAAGCCCAAAGTCTACCAGAAAGCATGGCTCTATGTTAAAGAGTATCACAGCTGGAAATATGTGCTGCAGTATGCCACCTACAAATTTTACTGTGCAAAATGAGACTTCAAAATGTACCTGTTCAAAATTTATCAATTTCTGTTCCTAAAAGTTTTATTTGGAGGGAAGAGGAGTTCATTTATTTTAAAAAAATCCATTATAAAACCAAAATCCCGCATATTTTTAATTAAAAATATGCATTCCTTCAATAAAAATACTTCTAAAATATTTAAAATTAACTTTTGAACATTTTATTAAGAACCTTTTTAAAAATTTTGCAAGTGGCTTCTTTTTCAGAGATGAAACATGGAAGATAATATTTGATTTTGATTTGCATAACATACTATATTTAAAATAATTCTTTTTTTAACTACTGCATCCACCAGTGAGTTAAAAGATTGTTACACTTCACTCTTTGTATGTGAATCTCTGGAGTATGATTATAAATACATACCTATGTTGGACTAAACACAATCAGCAGGGCCATTTTATCCTGGTACATTTCTTTTGCAGCTTCACCAGTTCTTTGGTTCTTGGACAATTCTTTTGGTTAGAAACTAAAACACTTTGTCAGGTCTACACTAAAGAATTCCCTAAAATCCTTTAAGGCTAATTTCTAATGTGATTTTGTCATGTGCAGTTTTTATCTAAATTGTACAACTGCCAGATGGAAAGAGTGCATATAAAAAAATTGTACACTGCTCTTATATTTCATGATGACACCTTTGAATACGTCTGTGTCCTGCTAGAGGGAAGTTTCTCATGTGGAGACAAAAATTTTATATCATCCTGTTTTAAAAAATATGTTTAAAAAATATTTTTCACCAGCAAAGTAGGAAATCTAAACTGCAATGTATTACAACACAAACTAAAATGCAATATATTAAAACACCAAAAGAAACCAAAAGAAACTGAGAATGATTGCTGGAACACCATCTCAATTTTTTTGCTGCTGCATACACAAACATTTATGCAATTTTATTCTGGCTAATGAGATGACAATTTTTTAAGCAAAAATTTCAGAGATATTTTCTTTTGGCTGGAACTATTCTTTCCTTTTCAGTAAGGTGGAATGTTTAGTTAGCTTACGTGACTATATGCCAGAAAGCAAATTCAACATGATTAAATTCTGAGTAGAGGATGCATGTTGTATATATAGTTTCCTCAATTTTCTTCTACTTGTTTTCTATTTTATTGACTATATTTTTCTTTCATGATGCACAATCCAATTTCTGAAGAACATTAAATAATAACTTATTGTTGACACTAAGTTACTAAAAATGACGATATAATTATCTTGTTTTGATTCTTGTAGGCTAGGTTTTTTATTATTCTCTTTGTATCACTTAATTTCATTTTTTCTATGCTAATTTTTGCATTGTACTCCATCCAAAAAGTCTTTCACATAGATCTAGCTGGTAAAGAGTCATTGGTTACGTAATATTACAATGTGACTTACAATACTCCTTGTTTAGGAAAATAATTTTAACACCTTTAAAGTAGAAACCCTCTAGCTATTCATTGGAACACAATGGTTTGGACAGAAGTTCATTGCATTGAAAAATAAAATGCATTTTTTGGTTTGTTTACATTTTAATGCATCTGACTTTCTGATTGAAGATATTTCCTACATGGTAGGCAGAGCCACCAGCATTTTCATGAGACAGAACGGAAATTATTTATAATTGCCATCAAATTTTCAATTAAACCAACACTCAGCAACAAAAACTGGTAAGGCTCCAGTCTTCAGACTGTGTTGGAAATACCTCTAAGTGTATGCAGCAGGAGAGGATATGCCTTCTTGCATTTCACAAAAATGTATTGGAATTATTTTTATACAATTGTGTCTTAATCTATAAAAATAAATCTGTTCAGACATAAAGAGACAAAAAGAAAACATTATTAGACATTCAGCATAAAACTGAATAAAACAGCTTTAAATCGAGTGAGTGCACTTCTAAGATCAACCTGTAGTTTAGGTGGGAAATTCATGCTAAACCCAACTACTGTTTGAACACCTTTTGCAGATACTCACTGTTTCTTCTCAAAACCGCCAGTTATAACAGTTGCAGTTTTAACATGCACTCAGCCAGCAAAGAAAAATTGAATGGCAACAGAAAAGCTAGCTTTGACATCCTCTCACCACCAAAAACAGTAAAACACACACATACATATTCCTATGTCAAAAGCTTCATATTTTCAGACCACTTTCAATTGATACAACCCCATCAGTGGTTCTTAAAAGTAGCAACTTAAAAGACATTCTAACTCCTCCATGTAATTTTCACTGTGCACCAGAACTGACTCATGACTCAACCAACAGCCGTGCAACCCCAGCAGTAGTTAATGCAACTTGGAAAGGCTCTGCAAATGTCAGACAGTGCTTCTCAGAGGATCTCAATATCAATATTTACATGCCATAAAATTATATCAAGGAAACTAAAAAAGCCAAACAAGAAATCAGTTTAAAAAAACCTCTATTATGTTTAAATTGGCATAAGCCACTATGTAAACACCACGCTAGAATTTGTATTCTTTTTACCATACACCAATCTTCTTCAACAATTCCTCACAATAGAGAATTTCAATAGGATTAATGCAGGCCTTTTGATGAAATGTTTTCTGCCTTCTGGGTTCCTTTACACTATTCTCTTGACTTTATCATGAAACTTAACTGAAAAGAGAAAAATCTGAACAATTTTTTTGCCAACCCAACCACATTAGTCCTCTCATTTTCATTTCCAGTAGAACCTCATTTGGATTTTAACATTTGTCTATTGCACTGCAGCTTCCATTTATAACCAGGCATCCAACAACAAGCATGAAGTAGCCCAAGTGTTTAGACAACAAATGTATATAGCAATCTATTAACAAATTTGTTCACCAGTATACTCAGTTTGTTTATCGTGATCCCAGGAACAAAGAACTATTCAATTGCTTTCCACAATGGTATTTCAATACTAGGCAAAACAGAAGATATGGCACATATAAACCCCAAACCTGAGGCATTTCCTGAATAATCTATTTCAGTGGATGCACAAGTAGTATTACAAATATTTTCTTTTGTGTATTTTGCATTTCTAATTTTAATAGGTCTCTTCCAAACACTCAAGCTGATTTTGAACATTTGCTGTTGATAAAAAATAAAGAACAAAAAACCCACAACCAAAACCTAACCAAACAAAACCCACCAAGAAGAAAAACAACCAGACAGAAAGGTAAAATAGCTTCCCGTGTGTTCTGCCGACAAATCTAAAAAGGACTAATTCATTCTTTTGGAGAGGTTAAAGTAAAAATACTTATAGGTGGCATACTTTTAGAAGGGTTTCTCTGCCATGAAATGAGATCTTTGCAGATGGAAGAATTCTTCACTGCCTGGAAGAGATTCCATCAAGAATTTGCTTTCATGGGAAATATTGACCATCTTCAAGAGCAACGTGGAAGAAAAGACCTGCATTTTTGTGAGAAAGATTGTTTAGTGCAGTGGATGGCATGGGAATAGATAATGTGTTTTGCTTTATCACATAGGCTAAAGTCACAGATGAAAACAATGAGTAAATTTTGAAATGGGACTCCAAAAGTTATTTTAATGAAGATTAACTAAACTTCTTTTCATTGGAGGATCCTTCACCTTCCCAGGCCTCGAGCAACTCTAGTGCTCTTCCATGCACTAGTCCTTCCTATGGCACTGAGTTATCCCAAACCACACCAAACCACTTCCAGTTTGGAAACCATCAATACTATGGGGTGCATGCTCTGATCCACCCTCAAACTCCATGCTGGCAGCATAGATCACTTGGAAAAACACAGCAACCACCCAAACCTCATCTACAGTATCATCTCTAACATCACTGATAACAGAGGTATGCCCATAAGGAAATGGTCTAACAGAGTTTACCTGTAAATCAGCATAAATCTTCATCATTGTCTTGGTTTGAAACACAAGTGTCTGCTAGGAAAAGCTGGAGTCTCCCTTGGAATGGAGAATGTAAACCGCTGCCCTCCTGATTATTATAATTTTGAAATTAAGGGGCTCTCAGGTAAAGATACGAGGATGGGAATAACAGTTCTTTACTTATGTAACTTATGTATACTTATGTACTTATGTATACTTATGCATAACAAGGCAAATAAACAACAGTAACTATGGCATTAACAAGAACTAGGAACCTCATGACAACCTTCTCGGCTGAGCAGGGATGGAGGAGAGGCTTGGCTTCACAAACCTCTGGAGCAGTCTGATCCCAGTGCCCCTGCAGGACTCTGAGGAGCACCAAGCTGGAACAGCAGGAAACAGCAGAAATCCTGGGCTGGTGAAGGAGATGTACCAGAAGTTCTGCAGGGCCAGCTGAAACTGCTGGGATTCCTGGCAGAGCAGGGCAGTGTGGGGCTACAGTGTAGAGAAACTCAAAGCAGTGCCAAAAAGCATCAGGGGCAGGACAGTGGTGGCCAGGCTCCCAGCAGGGCAGGGAGAGGCCAGCTCAGGATCCTGGGCATCTGAGCAAATGGGGACAGGTTCCTCCTTTAGTGAGGTAGTTGTTAATAAGGTTCTTCTCATGAGCAGAGGCTCACCCCATAGAAGAAGGAAGAAGAAGGAAGAAGAAGGAAGAAGAAGGAGGAAGAAGGAGGAAGAAGGAGGAAGCAGGAGGAGGAGGAGGAGGAGGAAAAGAAAAGAAGAAGGAAAAGAAGAAGAAGAAGAAGAAGAAGAAGAAGAAGAAGAAGAAGAAGAAGAAGAAGAAGAAGAAGAAGAAGAAGAAGAAACTCCCAGTGGCAGCAAATTCTTTTCCCCATGCAGCAGTAGCTCTGACCATCCTTTTCTGAAGTCCCAGAGCAAGAGAGCTGGCAGCTGCCCCAGCCCTCCTTTACCTACCCCAAATCTCACGGGTATCTCTGTCCCTCAGAGAGAAACTCCCAAGAATGAGAGAAATGTAGCCAGATGCCCTCCTTCCCCCTGAGCTTGGCCACTTTGTTTTCTTAAGTACCCGTAAGTGCCCAGTAGTCAGTGTTTCTTAGCAACTTATGGGAAAAATTCTATAGGTAAGAAGGAATAAAAGAAAAAAACCCCACAACCTAACCCCCAACAAGCATGAAGAACTACAAAATATAACATAAAAGGTGTTCATTACACAAGCATTCATTACACAAGCAAAGCTAAAAAAATCCATAAGGAACTACTGCGCTAGCCTAAAGACATCTTCATGTTTCTACACAATATTGATGTTTATAGATCGGTTCCTGCCACAGATACAATGACTTGTAGGAATGAACAAGCAAGGATGAACAAGAGATTAGAAGAACAAAACACTCATGTTTTAATATGATACAGCAATGTTACAAAACTGCTATAACAGAAACATTAAGTAGCCTGAAATGACAGGCTCCAATAGATTCACAGGGAAAAGAACCCAAAGCACGTTTCTCTCAAGATTGGTTATCTGCTGGACTCAGCCTAACTAAGCTACCAGAAGCAACCCAGACGAGTCAGTGGGGAAGCTCTCCTGGAGTTACTCCCAGGAGCACCATGTTTCGACTTCTGGATTGCTTCCACTCCCCAGTTGCCCCACACCTTTCAGGGTAATACAGATTTGGCCACACCAGTGCACTAAGTATGAAGCCTGGTGCTACTTTCATTAAAATAAAAGCATTCTGGCCAAAAGTAAGAGCAAATGGCTGGTACCTGTAATATGCAAATGACAGAAATAATTTATCATATTTTTTTTCCTCTTCATGTGCTCCCTTTCAGGGAAAAATAACCATACCACAAGTAGGTAGCCTCTAGTTATTTTAGTAAGATTGTCTTATATTATGCTGAGAAATGTACACATGAACATATCTAAGCAGATCAAACATCATATATTTGTTTTTCTATTTATTTTGATTTATGTTAATTAAACATCTTCAACAGGATGCAATGAAAATTACTTAGCTCCAAGCTATAACGATTTCTTTTCAGAAGCAGGGCAATAATAAACTCTGTCAATGCTTTCACCAAAACTTGCTATTAAAATATGCAGAAAAATATTTGCAAGGAAGTAAGAGCAGCAAGGGACAGAAGAGACAACCACAAACAGGCACATAAATATGCAGCTTTTAATAGGCAGTGCAGATTCCTATTTTCATATTTTAAGTGTCCTCACCCTTGAGTGAGCACAAAGAATAGGAGTGACATGGCAGATGCAACAGTATCAGTAACAAAAGCAATACCAGCCAGATCCTGCTGCCTGTGTTTGACTGACAGTTCACTTACCTGCCTCCTTTTCTTTTTTTTCCTTTCTTCAGTAATCACAAAATGTATTACGTGTTTTGTATCACATGTTTTGCTGGAGCTTAAACGCACACAGACAAGAAACAATTTCCCTGATGATATTACACGGTGCAGGGTAAATGCAAGGCCTTTGTGACGGGCCTGAAACTTAATTTGTGCAGCTTGTGAACCATACAATGGCACAGGGCGCTGGCAGGGCTGCTCAGCTCCTGACTTAATTCCAGCACAATCCCCTGGCTGTGATTACGTATTCCTATGTGCTGCATCTCAGGGTTAAGTACTTTCAAAGGCTATATTAACAATACCTGTTAAGGACTTAGCATCCTAGCTCAACAACTCCAGCTAAAAGAATGGGCAAGAGTCTTGTTTTAGGTGATTTCATATATTAACATTTTTGTTTTGATTTTGATTTCATTTGAGTAAGTACCAAACAAACAATAAAGTAACACCTGAGGGAAAAATAGCAATGTCATAACCAATGTTTTCCACAATTATGAATATCTTTATAAAGCCTTACTAGATATACAGATTCTCTAGGTTTTATCATTGAAAGCAAAAGTCAAAAAATGTAGTACATAACATATATGATATATGATATCTATAATACATAGATATATGTGTGTGAACACAGACATGAGTGCATTTCAAGAGAAAGATTTTTCCTTAAAAAAATATTTTGCCTTTTTAAAATTAGGTCTGTGGTGCCTGTAAGAAATACACTATAATTATTATGCATGAAAAGCAATTATCAACTAATGTTTAATTTCTGTATCCTGGATTTTTGCTAGATAATAATGTCAAATATCTATTTAAAATTTTTAAAAGATATTAATGATTCTTCCATGTTATTAAATCTATATCCCTTTACACATTTGTTTGACCTACTACTGAAGTAAGTAGTTTATAACACACACCAGAAGGAACTCTGATTTTTTCTTTTTGTATAGGTGTGTATCTTAGAGAGGTATCCAGAAATTCAGCGTCCATAACTATCCAGAAATTTGACAGTTCTGTGCCATCAATAATTGAGACAGTCACAAGCTAATATAAAGACATACATATTTGCTGGTGTCATAATGGGGTTATTGTTCCCTGTTTCTGGATTCATCTCTTGCCTTTTTCTTGCTGTTCTTTAAGTGCTGAATTGTTGCTCCTCAAGCGAGAGGCTGCTGTAGTTATCCCAAGGGAAGGAAAGTGAGAGAGAAAAGATACAGTCACCTCTTTATCTACCTGTCTTCTATACTCTTCCAGCCTATCGGTCTTCCAACATGCTTTACAGTAATTTTTGTTGCAAGTTGACATTTCAGTGGCATTTCACTGCCCTAAAAATACTTAATTTACGACCAAAGATTCTACCATTTGTCAATCTGATTTTTTTCTTTGCTATTAACAATGATTGCAAGCAGCAGGAAGTACAAAGTCTGCCTGAAAACAGAGGAAGCTCAGCTAAACCTAGAGCTTACAGTTCAGAATTGCAGCCAGTGAAGCTTGCAAGAATTTTACTTTTTCTGACAAAGCAAAAAGAGGATAATATTAAGGATTACTTAGAGTTTTAAATTCAATTAAAATAAGTTAATTATATTTAAAAATATGAAAGAGGATTACTAGCTGGATTCTTTAATGAGCAAGATATGTATAAGGATGGATAAAAACTACTTTGTTTAACTAAAGAGAAAGGGCATTTTTCTCCTGCTGCATCAGGTGGGGTGGATCTCAAGAAAAATAAAAACAGAATAAGTTACTGTCATGGGAATTTCCTAAGAAGAATCAGTTTTGCTGCGAAGGTTTTAACTAATAATCTTGTTTCAGATTCGAAAGGCCTCCTCTGAGGCCTCCTCCATATCCTCCTTAAAATAAAAAAAGGACAGTGAGCTCCTGGAGTGTCTGATATTTCATTCCCCAGAAAGAAGGTTGAGTAATGCAGAATTATGACATTTCTATACACAGATTAATTATGATACAGACCATTCAAAATTTTGGATTTATGAATCTTCATCTATGGGAAAAGTTAAAAGGGCCAAGGTCAATGGAGAAAGTCATTAATTTAGCAGTCAACTGATTAAGGAAGGATAATCAAACAGAATATTTAAGGGATCTTTAAAAAGAGAACCAGACAAATAACAAAGGATTATGCATTGACAAGAGACATGTCAGCTGATAACTAAGTGCTACTTTACCAAAAGACAAGTCTACTCTTTTTGTGTTTTAATGTTTGCATACATATTAAATGCCATTCAAATATATCAAAATCTTCTATATATCTTTTTAAACTGATTAAACAAGAACAACATTTCATCTAATTACAGTTCATTTTTTGTTTATTTTTATCTCAAACTTTGTTCATAGCAAAGGTGAATAAAAACCAAACCAACAAGTCAGGTAAGTGTGTTACAAATTTCTCTGTATAGAGCTGTCCATTTCTAAATGTAGTGGAGATTTGTTAAACACAGCCTACACAGGTCCCAATACTCAGGTCACAATACCA
Organism: Argya squamiceps; assembly: GCA_037834095.1. Classification (NCBI taxonomy): domain Eukaryota; kingdom Metazoa; phylum Chordata; class Aves; order Passeriformes; family Leiothrichidae; genus Argya; species Argya squamiceps. The sequence continues at coordinate 13,451,847 of JBBMKD010000001.1, read as the reverse complement.
TGGATACTTTTGCAAAGCAAACAATAAGCTTAATAATTAGCTATATTATAGGGGTTTTACTGAATAGTTGTTTTGCATAGTTTTGTGGGGGGGTCGTGTGATTTCTTTTTGTCAGTGCTTGTTTTGCTTGGTTTTGTCTTGAACAAAGCCCAGGCTACAGGCTGCAGGTCATCACAGCTCCTTTTCCTCTTCTGACTGATGAGTAACAGTCTTAGGATCATGCTACATCAAGAAAATTAAATACAGTCTACATACACAGATACTGATAGTTAAGATACAGACTTGATGACAAAAAAAGATCAGAAAATTTAAACGGCCATTAATTTCCACATTACAAGGTTCTTATATGAAATATGGAAAATAACAGATAAGCAGCATTTACTACAAGACATCCCTATAGATAACTAGCAACTAAAAGGAGAATAAATTCCAGGTAATTTTGATGCTGAAGTCACATAAATACTGTGCAATAGTTGCCATCTAGAAGAAATTGGATTTTCTGCTTCACAGGAAACACTGATGCTTCATATTAGTTTCCATCAGTTATTGGAATAAATGGATACACATATGCATTAATATCTACATAATTATGTATTTATATACCAAAAATCTAGATTTCTGGATAACAATAAAGTTTAAGAAACATTTGATTGAAAAGGAGTAATGCATTAAGGTTATTATTTTGGACCACTAATTTTTCAAAGTAAAAAATATTTTGTTTTACTCTGTTGGGGTTTTTTTGCTTTGTTTTTTGTTTGTTTGTTTGTTTGTTTGTTTTTTCAGCTATAGTGACTCCTGGGAGTTCTCAATCTATTTTCAATGGAGTATGCTTAAGATCCTGTGTAGAAAACCTTTAGTCATGTAGTTCCTTTTAACAGTTAACATAACAGTCTGCCTTAGAGTAATCACCTTCTTTAACACCTCCAATATTTTTGAGAGGTCCATTCCAGATCCTCAGTGACAGCAAATTTAGTTTAAATTTATCCAAAACAAATATTGTCCTTCGCTTATGTCATTTCTCCCATCCTCATTTAAAAAGAACTTGGTCTTGCCTTAGCTCTGATAAATAAGGCATGCTTTGAGCCTTGCCTTGTAAAGTAGCTTCTTCAATTTCTTGCTGATCCTTCTTTGCCCTCATTCCTGCCCAAAGTCATCACTCTTGCACTTGTTTTCTTGAAAAACTACATGCAGTATCTCAAATGAACTCTCGTAAGGGTTTTTTTCTCCAACAGAATCCCACTGCATCCATCCCACCATCATATTTTTTATTTCCCTAAGGAAAATTATTTTTTTGCAGACTCTGCAAATTTTATCAGTGTCACGACGGAAATTACTCTTCATCCTAAGAAACAAAAAAGGTTCTGTTCTTCAGGTTTTCTTAAAAGATAAACATCTATTTCATTGATTGTTATATGTAACCACTCTCGGCCAGTGGAGAGATCAGTTATTCTATATAGGTCTGAATATTGTATCATAATAATAACACCACCCTATGCAGATGTGCTTGTAGTGGGGGTGGGCGGAATGCTTCAGCTGTTGGCAGGCTCTACCTATCACAGAGCACATCCAGGAGCCACACCTGGTGACATTTTGCTCTTGACAGTCCATTAAAATTCATTCCTCTTGCTGCAATTACTTTTTACTTAAAAAAAAAAAATAAAGCCAAATCCCCACCCCCAAACATATAAACAGTTCAGATAAAGGCACCTGGAAACAGAGAGCTAAGATTAGGGCACATTTGAGAGGCTCTCTGGATCCTGAATAGTCAAGTCCAGAGATTCCATCCATTCTGACTCAACCTCTGCTTAGAGATGCGCATCAAGAAAGGAATCAGAGAAGAGGCACCCTCTGTGTGTAATTTCAGACTCCTTATAACAGGCTGTTTTGTTCTCAGTGCTATTATATGGTCCACACGCAGAAAAGCTGATTAAGTCATGGTAAAACCCAGTTCCCACCCCTTTATTCTCAAGAGTATACAGTAGAAATAGATCTAAGTAATGAAAGAGTGACACTTGTACTGGGTGCACCAGGTACAATTCATGATTTGTGGGGTTTTTTCCCAAATGTCTTTTATTTTAATTTCAAATTTTTCCCCTACACATCCAAAAAGTGGACTTCAGAAATCATTAAACTTCAGAATAATCCTTTCTTACATACTGAGCTTGCAGCTCTGGAGGAGAATTTGTCAAATCCTCCTAGAAAAGATTTTCAAGACAAGTTTCATGCAGTTGCCTGAAGGGCAGAGATAGAGAGGAGGTAGTGTTCTTCAGCAGATCAGGTGTTTGAACATTCACACAGAAGTGCAAAGTCAGGGCTAATCACTGCTGTGCTTGAGAATTGCTTTCAGGAGACAATTTTAAGTACTATCACAGAAGGTAAAAAAAAGAGGTCAAGGGATGACTAGGCATCCCGATTGCTCATTGTCACTGCTTCACTTAGGAGTGATAATTAAAATGCTCACACCAGGAGGGATGTCTTCCCATAGGAGTACACTTATTGCCTTGACCAGTAGACTAGAAAGTCATCCTAGGATATCTTCAGGTTATGTAAGTTATTTATAAAAAATTAATTGCACCATTATAACTAAACACACATCTTTAAGTTCTCTTAAGAGAGAGGGCATTCTGTTCAAGCTATTCATTGACCAGCACAAGGAATTTCATCCAAGGGCTTGAACCAAAAATAAACATTTTGTTTGTTTTGCATCATATTGTTGTGATTATAAAAGCAGCCCATGTTGGCAGGTCACTTTTTGCTTACCTAGAATTGCAAAAGCTTTCAAATTCTGGCAGTCCAAACCTCTGATTAAGCGTTCTACAGTCCAGTTACCAGCCTGAAAAGTTGTACTCACTTCTTTTTACCTTCCCTTCATCCTCTTTTCATTCTGTTCTTTTCTTTTGCCTAAGATCTCCATCAAAACATGTACTAAATAAGTTAATAGGACAGATGAAAGTAGAGAAAAGAAAAAACAGAAGATTTCTGGGAAAAGAAAAGCTATGAACAGAGAGTAAAGCTGAGAGAAAGTGGGAAGCATGGAAAGGAAAAGTGAAATTAAGAGGAGTGTTTGATGAGCAGCTTAGTGGGACAAAATTGTGGGGAGATGAATGAGTGACAGAAATTAAGACAACATCAGAATAGATGACTAGGTGATAGCAAATGGGCACAAAAACTAAACACAACAAACCATCATAGACAGTTAGCAAAAAAGAAAGCAAGATTCCCAAATAATTATATTTTTAAATACTAAGCATGTGTAAGTTTAAATAAAGAATCTCATGTATATGGTATGTAGTTACAAGGTAGATGGGATCGGGGAAATCACCCATGACATACACAGCTGGAGACCACACCAATGACATCTTTTAACATCATGGATCCGTGATGTTTTACACTCAGGCACACAACCTGAATACTTTCACAACTAAAAGCTTTGCAGAGCAAGTGCTGTGTCTTCTCAGCCACTGCTGCTCCAGGAGGAGTGTGGGTGCTGCTGGCTGGGACACAGGGCATTGCAGCCACCTTGCACAGGTGATGATTTTCTGATATATTTCTCTTTCTTTCATACAACTAATATATTGACCGCCTCTACAAATAGGAGCAAGAAATTGATCTTTACAGCAGTAGGTGGCTTAGCTGGCAGACAGCAGTGGTGTCTGCTTTGATGATTTTGAAGAATCCCACTGACAGGAACCCAAAGTTGGTTTCCTTAGCAACAACAGATGATGCATGACTGTATTATGTTTGGTTCTCCAAACATCATTTCAGCTCCTCCCTGAGATTTAGTTCTTGTTTGTTTGTCAAGCTTGTGTCTCTGAAAAGCATGTTCCAATGAAAGACGCCGAAAATTAATCCTCCACCCATTTCTCAGTAAAAACATGTCTTTTCACTCACTTTTCACTCATTTACACTTTCAATCAAGCAAATGAGATTGGGCCCCTCTCCAGATTTCTCTGCCAGGACAAGTAAAATTCTTCCCGGGAAGGATAAAAAAGAATTTGTCACAGGAGTAGAAGTTAACCACCACAGCCCACCAGGTGGAGGCCCACCAGGTGGACTGCAGAAGGAATGTCAGATTAATATTGATCCTGCATAAAGTGGAAAATGGAATATAGACAGTGTGGTTTTGCAATCTAGGTTAAAAAACCAAGCAGAAGGACTGCTATGGGTGTGCTTTAGGCCATGGAATATGGAACCTAATTAGCCATTAAGAGGGCATGATGATAAAAAGAGAATATAAATATTAATGAATATCAGATAACCCTCCAGGATACAAATAAAAGCATGATCCTGGAGAAAGATAATTTCATAGAAGCAAATCAAATTTAATGCAATGAATATTGCACTTGCAAGTGTTCAAAAGAGAGGTGTATTAAAATGGGGCATAAAGAATTCTCTAGCATTCATAACACAGACACAAATGTTACAAGGTAAACATAGAGGATGAGGAATATTATTAACAGTGACCCACCCTGACTTCAAGGATAATGAAAGTCAGTACACATGAATACAAGTACTCACACCTAGAGAATTTGAATTGGCATATTAGAAAGTGCAGAAAGAAGAAAATATCTTTAGAGGTGCAGGGTTCTGTAGCCATGTTTTTCCTTTTTGAGGCTTTGGTTGGTTTCCCCCTCCTCCACTCTACAAGCACATGAATTAGCTCATTCTAGGCTTGATGCCTCCTGCAAGGCTGATGATTTATTTTGCCAAGAGGGCACACTGTTGCTGCCTGGTCAGCATGAGATGCACCAGGGTGCCAAGCTGAATTTCAGCAGATCAGCCTCCAGCCTGCAGTGCTTCATCTGAATATTCCACTCCAGGTGCAGGACCTGTTGAACTTCATGACTAATTCCCTCTGCCTATTTCTCCAGCCTCTTTCTTCAGAAGGCACCTCTGAGGGGTTGCAAAACCATCTAGGAGCTCTATCAAGAATTTCTCCCAGCTTAGGGTCATCTGCAAGCTTGCTGAGAGTGCTCTCTGTCCATTCATTCAGCTCATTAATGAGGATATTAAGCAACATTAGACCCAGTGTTTACCCACCAGGGGAGTTGCCCAGGGTTTGATCTAGAGCTGGGCTTAGTACAAATGATCCCAGCAATTTCAGCCAAGCAGTTCAGTCAGTTTTCAGTCCCACACCTGCCATTTACCCAGTTTGTACTCCACTGGTTTGTCAATTTTGACATCATAGGAGACAGGGCTGAAGTCACAATAAACAATGTCCATGGCTCTCCCCTCATCCACCCATCCTGTCGTCTGATTGTAGAACGGAATGTTCAGACACCATTTCCCCTATGTTAATATTGCATGCTGCCTTTTCCAAATCACCTTCTTGGCTTTTCATGTGTCTGGAAATGGTATCCAGAATAGTTTTCTCAAGGATCAAGGTGAGGCTGACCAACCTCTACTACCTCAGACCCTCCTCCTTTCCTGTTAATAGGACAGAAGTGGCACTTCCTTTCAGTCCGGTACTCAGGAATCTTCCCTGGTCACTACAACCATTCAAATATAATCTGGAGTGGCCTCGCAGTGACATTGGACAGCTCCCTCAGCATTTGGTGGGTACATCCTCTCTGGGTCCAGTCTGCTTCGGCACTCCCTAATCTGATCCTCCTGCATGAAGAGCGAATCTTCCACACTCAACTTTCCCACAGGTCTTGGGGAGTCAGGACTCTTAAGGGCTAGTCTTAACAAAATAGACCAACATGAAGATATCATTGAGTACTTTGGTCTTTTTCCAAAGTGCTCTCTTTACCAGGTTCCTTGCTTCATCCAGCAGTATATCCATGTTTTTCTTGGCTTTCCTTTTGTTGGAATACCTGTATGGAAGTCCTCTCGGTTGACCTTGCCAGATTGAACTCCATGTGGATTTAAGCTTTCTTGGCCCTGTCCCTCCACACTAACACAGTGGCACTAACACCAATTGCATGCTTTCTTTGTCAGGGTCTGTTAGCTCATTCCTGTAGGCCTGCTCAGATCTTTTCCTGGCTTCCTGCACAGGGAGTAGACCATTTTTGAGATTGGAGCACATGGCTTTGGAAAATCATCCAGCTCTCCTTGTCTCCTCTTCTTCTCTACAGGACTATATTCTACAGTATCCTTCCAAGCAGATTGTGAACAGGCCCAAATCTATTCTCTTTGATCCTCATTTTTGCCACCTTTTAGGCTCATACCATATCATATGCACAGCAGCCAAGGTTCCTGCACTCAAACATCAAATCCTTAAATAATTCTTTTCATTGTGTCCTGAATCTCCAGACTGGCAGTTCTATGAAAGGGTGGCAACACTTTGTTTCATGAGGCCCCACTGTCAGCAAGGTCATGCTTATTAAGACAACACATTGCTCAAACCTCCCTGCTGTTGAACTCCTCTGTTCCCAAATCCATCTAAGTTCAGGTATTTCCCTGATCAGTAAAATATAATCCTGTCGTTTAGATACTTCATTAGTCAGTGCTTTTATCCTTATCTGTGTGTTTAATAAGTATTGAAGGTCTTTTTTTCCATGGAAGTCTCTAATTGCTTTTAAACCAATTTATACTTTGGCATCCACAGCATCCTTTGGCAAGGAATTCTACAGCTTAATTAAGCATGGTTTAAAACAGCACTTCCTTTTATTCCTCTTAAAACTTCTCATTATTTAATTTTGTATTTTCCAGTTCTTGTTTTATAATAAATCATGAATAATCATTCTTCATAAATTCTTCCATGATTTTGGATGTAGTTACTTAAATATACTCCCTCAGATGTCTACTTAAGAAAAAAGCTACTAATTCTAAGTATCTTTTCAATCTTTACAGTCTCTCTTGCAGCTCTTCCTTACCTCTGGTAATTTTTATATCCCTTCTTCTTACCTTTCCCAAATTATTATGTTACCTTTGGGATGAGGGGATCAGAACATGCAACATCTGAGATTTAAACACACCAGAAAGACATATATGTTGACTTACAGTAGTACCTCTTAGTTTTCCCTTTCCTTTCATCTGTTCCAGAAAATTCCTATACACTTTTTGAGCACAGAATTTGTGTTTAGAGGCACTAAGACACTGGTTTTTGTTGGTTTGTTTGTGTTTGTTTTTGTTTTTTTGAGAGAGAAAAAGAGAAAGGAAGGTGAATACAGAGTTTCTCAATTATATAGTAACTAGTTTTTATCTGATCTGAGTTTCATTTGCTCTGAATTTCATCTGCTATTTTTTTACTCAGTCATATCTGGATAGTGAAATCATTCTGCGGGTCCTCAAAGTTGGGTTTTGGTTTTACTGTACTGTATAATTTTGTATTATCTAACATTTGTTACCTAATATTTTGTCACTTTTCCAAATAACTTATGAAGAATTTAAGAGGGCTTTTAGCTTCCCTCTATTTATATAAGTGGGAATCATTTTGAACTGCGTTCATTTGTCCTTTTGCACTGAGTTTCAGCCTTTACAATTGCAAGACTTTATTACTGGCCATATAATTGTATTTGGGAAAAGCCCCTCCTTTCTATATGATCTCTCTTTTTTAAACTAAAATAAGGTAATTTCTTCTAAAAGGAAACTTTCTTCCGTATACCCTATATCACCTTTTTTTCTTTGTGGATACTATACTCAGGAATTTTATCTCCTCTTTACAGCTTAAACTTTGTGTTCAGAAACTCTCAGCTTTCTCCTCTCTCTTATCTTTCCAGTGGGACATTGGTTCATGGCATCTACATCTTAGTCAAGAGGAAGAATTAATGTGATTCTCAGTTAACCTGAGGATAAACAGAGAAACAACCAATAATCAAACTCCCACTACCATAGCTGCATTCTCAGTTAAACTCTGACTCTCCCACAGGATATTCTCAGTACAAATCTGCAAGCCTATTACCTGATACAACATTGCTTGCACAATCCTTTTTGTCTTGATGCTATATCTACTCAAATGGTCTTTCCCTAAGTTTCTGCCAGCTTAGAGGTAGAAGTGTGCTGTGTTGTAATGCTGTATGTTGAAAACACACCTGTTTGTTTTCCTGGGCACACTTGGCATAAGAATCAATATTTCATGAAGATCACCATATGCACCTAATGCCATTCACAGAATCACAGCATCATTAAGCTTGGAAAACACCTCCAAGGTCATCAAGTTCAACATTTGACTGATCACCACCTTGTCAACTATGGCACTAAGTGCCACATCCAGTGGTTTCTTGAACACCTCCAGGGATGGTAACTCCACCAATTCCCTGGGCAGCCCACTCCAGTGCTTGACCACACTTTCAGTGTGTGACTCATGTCTGACTTGAACCTCCCTTGGCACATCTTGAGGCCATTTTCTTTTGTCCTGTCACTGGTTGCCTGAGAGCAGAATCCAACCCAAACTTTGCAACAACCTCCTTTCAATCCATTAACCCTCATGACAGGTAGCTCTATGCAGAAAACTCTGAGACAGACTTTCCCCCATCTCAGACTGTTACACTCCAGTCACTCAAACCTAAAACTAAACCAAGGTTCTTTTTCTCTGGGTAGACACAAAGGAGAAATTCCAACCAAATACTCTCAAAAGGTGAAAACACAAAAAAGTTTACTGGAAAACTATGGAAAATTAAGCAACATCGCAGAGGAGTAAATACAATATAACATCACGTATCCCAGCATAGAGTTAGACCACTGAACATAGAAGAGTTTTAAACCCATTCAATGTTACATTCTGTGAGAAGAGGGAAGAAGAAGAAAGCGAGAAAAACAGAAAGATAAGACAGATATAGCAAAACAGACATAGCCACCAGCTCCTGGGTTTCAGGAATGTAAAGCTCCAAGATGAAGGTAGCATTAAAAGACAACGTGGTGGTGATCATTCTTAAGCCTTTTTGGCCCACATAGAGCCTTCCTCCCAGGAGGGACTTCTGGTCTCTTGGCCACTCAGGGAATGGATTAGGCAAAACTGGGGCTGCTTCCAGGGTGCCATGATTGACCAACACTATGGGGGGCAGGGCACTATCTTACCACAGCAAGGCCTGACCCAGCCTCTACCACACATTCCAAGCCCCCAAGATGTCTTGAAACAGCTTACCTTTTCCAGTCTCTGACACAGGAGCATACAGTTTTCTTTCAAATTCTATTTGGACTTTCTTCTACATTTCAATTTGGAGGGAGACAGAGTAAGAACTAACTGAAAATCATAGGTTATTTTTTAATCTTCTTTTAAACCACCAAGTTTCATCTTTCTTTTGCCTGCTCCTATCCCTTCAAAGGTTAGTACCTCTGTGCTCCACGAGTTTTTCCTCCTCAACTCTCCTAAGCCTCGGCTTACTCCACAAACAATAGCTTTGTTAGTGCTGGGGTTTAACAGTTCATGAGCTTCCTATCCAGCAGGGTTCACAACCACTCTGCTAAGACTTGTGGTTGCAACTATGAGACAACATTAATCTTTTCTTCATGGACACAGATTTAAAACTAAATGTATTTAGAATCAGGAATACACTTAGTGTTGCCAGCAGTGGGCAACTCTGAGATTGGACCAGCCGGGAGTGGCAAAATGAAGTAGGGACAGGAACGATGAGGGCTATCGAAAAATAACTTTAGTAAAGGAGCAAACAAAAGCGTAATTAAGCATTATAAGCAGTATGGGATAATCCCATATAAATGGGGTGAACATAACAATATATACTAAACCATGAACCAAAGAATAACAAGAGCTCAGAACATTGCCTTAAGTACTCTTAACCTATCATAAACAAGAACTTGAAACATAACCTTTTTTGGCGTGAACATATTTACATAATCTTTCCCATGATTCCATTCTCCTCACCATAACTAGATGTTTCCTTTCGTAACATCCCACTTCCCAAGGCCTTAAGTTGATGCCTTCATTGTTAATGAAGGCTAGGTCACTATGCATCCCAACCAGCTGAACTCCCACAACTTAGCAATGCCATATCCTTAAAACAGGACAGTAGGTATGATCAGGTACAAATCCAGACATTTTTCTACAAACTGAGAAAAGAAAACTTCTGACTGCACACTGAAGTACCTTATGCCATTTTTTTCACTTCAATACTGAAGAAACTTTAAATGTGAGAAAACAAAAAATTCATTCTGTTAACCAGCAACTCAATTGCATCCCAAACACCAGCTATACATGAATCATTGCAGCAGCCTTGCATTCCCAGAAGAGCTGTCACAAAGATATAAAATGAATAAATGAGTATCTTTGCTGTTATGTGTTCTTACTCTTACTGCCCCACTCCATCAGGAAAAAAAATCAAAGCACACAAATAGAAAACTCATTATTTCTTACTCCTAATCCCTTTCAATATAAATCACCCTTTTTCATACATTGTATAACCTTTGTCCTATAGGTTTACACAGTTAACACCAAGAGCATATAAATGTGGAGAAGTCATATCACTGCAGCAGAAGTCATCAAATGAGTTTCAAATAACTCTAAGGGAAGATTTGTATTTTTTCATTTCTAGTGGCTTTGTCAATTTGCATTTTCATTCTCTTTGTCATTTTTGTTTCTCTACTGACTTTTAAAATCAATATTTTTCTTTGTCTTGAACTTGTTCCAGACTAAATAAGGAAATGCGCTTGATCTGTGCCATGCATAATATATAGGGCTCATAAACATCCACATTTCAAGTTTTCAAAGTTGCAGTGAAGCAAAGAGAATACTTCAAATACCTGTTTTGACATACTTTCTCATTCTCAGCAACAACACACAGTCTGACAGCCTCAATACACATGAACACCTACTTCAGACTAAAGGGAGAAGATTTAAAAAATTAGTTTTGTGCATATCAAAAAATTGAAAGCAGGAAAGTTAAGGAGATGTCTGAAGAATATTGTTCATATTGCAAGTTCCTTAATTCCATCAACATGGAAAATAGTGTGAAGTAAATTGTGTTAACACAGTAGAGAAAGTAATACATAATTAAAAAATTAAAACAGCATTGTAGAATCCATTAAAAGGTGCAGAAGAATAGCAGTGTAAGTAACATTCTCTCCATCTTGATTTAGCATTTTATGAATCATTAATTTTAATAGATTCTTTGCATGTTTGCTGTCAAAAATGAATATATATTTAAACCTGGTCTCTCTTATCTAATCCACATTAGGATATCTAACACTCAAATCTTTCAAATCCTGAAACCAATACTCTAATAAATACAAACCAACAATTCATGAGATAATTTGTAACTTGTTCATTGCAGTTCCCTGATACTCACCCTTAAATTTAATTAAGAGGAGAGTTGTCTACTAAGAAGGATCATTTTGTTTAGTAAAGGTAATGAGAAAACAAAACAAACAACTTCAGCTGTGCTAGCAAGATATGGAGACCTTACTAATAATATCCAATAGACAAAAAACACAATAAAATAAAATAAAATAAAATAAAATAAAATAAAATAAAATAAAATAAAATAAAGTTTGCATGGCTGCTGTCTCAGCCATGTTCAGTAATCCTTTTCCTTTCTATTTTACAGAGAGTTGCATTCTAGTCAATTCATTTTATGAAGTAGGGTAACAGCAAAATTGAGTTTTGGGCAAACAAGATTAAAAGGCAGCAACTGTATTTTACAGTGAAAGAGGATTAGACATTGTAGGAATTATTTTCTAACAAGTTATGTGGTCTTCTGGTTGGACTGAGATGTTATTACATGTGTAAATTTCACATAAAACACTAATTTAAACAATTTATTTGTTGTCAGTCACTGATTTCAATTAGTAAAACATTAAACGGAGCAAAAAGTAATATGGAAGCTGATAGCTGAAGGTTAGGGGACATTACAACTGCCTCTACTGAGCTAAAAAGGACAAGAGAGGAAATAGTGAAATTAAAAAAACAAAACCAAAAACAAAAAAATATTCATAATTTAAAATATGCGCAATCACATACTTGAAGAGTCTCTCAAGTAAGTATTTAAATCTAGATGCAAGACTGAAGACAAACTGTAGAAAGAAAATGATTAGAAAGTCTTCTGGAGTTAACTTGTTCCATTTCTGCCAGTCTTGTATTAACTCTGAAAGAACCATTATATGGGTTTCCATCAGCTTCTCAGACAGTCCTCTGGCAGTGATAATGGAGAGACTACTGATGAAAAGAGTTGATAAAATAAATAACAGAGAGAAATTATTTAATTCCTTGAAAAAGTGATTATTTTTAGATCACCTGGAATATTTTTATAACAAAAGTAGTAACAAGAGTCTTAACTCATGCCTATGGCTCAATTCAGATTTTTTTTTTTTTCCTATCAAGGATTCATTAAATCTTTGATTATGTTAGGTAATTACTTCAGGTAATTTTTGTAAGACACAATAGAAAATGATACAGCTGATTAAAGAATTAGTTATTTATGGTTAAAGGCCAAATTTGAAGGCAGTCAGAGGGAAGACCACAATATGAAATTTATTTAAGACCTTTCCAACCGATAACTGGTTAAATATGTACAATATACAAAAGACATGCACATTCTTCCATACCCAGGTTTGTTTGGATGGTTACAGCACACTCCAGTTAAAAATTTAGTACAGTCTGAATGCCTCTTAAATTATAAATAGGGAACATCTTCCTAACAAGAGCTCTGTGTTGTTCTATCTCTTTTCTGAGTGAATGATTTGTATTTTCAGCTCCTTTTCCTCATGGTATCTGGATATCTAGACATTTAAACACAGTTACAATGAGGACATCTGGGGTTCGACAGTGCCTACTCCAGAAGTTCAGCTAGAAACAGCACAAATAGATTTCCTACTTCATTACACATTGTTTTAATTTCTTTCTTAAAAAACCAAAAATATGTAAAGGGAATGCATTTATTTAAACTCTTAGCTATGTACAAAATAATGCAGACATTTTTTTTAGAAAGTGCCAAAGAATTACTTTCCAGTACCTAAATAATATAAAAGGATGTGGTCAGTACATGAAAAAATAAAAAGAAAACTGCTGAAGTTCAGATTTTTTTTTTCTTTATTTCCATGGTCTTTCATTTGTGAAAGAAAGACTATTACATCCAAAAACTACCTCATGAAACAGTCAGGAGTCTGTACTAAAATTGTACCATTAGCAATAAGACATTCTAGGTTCTGTCTAGATCTATTTCAGCTATTTTACCTGGAAAGGATTTTAGAAGTCATCTTCAGATAAGCAGAATAATCCCAATAGCACAGGGATGCACCAAGAAATAAGGATGATTAACTGAACTAATAATTTTGTACACTTTAGGGATAAATGACTACATATATTTTAAAAATTGAAATAAACCTTAATTGACTACCAATTCCTCTGCTGATGATTGCAGCACAAAATAGGTCACTAAAAGGAACAGTGAGAGAGGTAACACCTTTTGCTTTTTTCTTGCTCTTCATCATCCAGAAGAATCCTGGAATACCTATTCAAAATAACTTTTTGTCAGCAACTAAAAGGTAATATAGGAATGAACTTCAAATTTAACTTTTTTTCTATAGTATCTTAACAAGTCTTATAAATAAATAGCACCTTGACCCTGTATCTCCTCACTGTGGCCAGATTTTAACTTTGTGATATTCTGAGAAACAAGTTGTCTGAACCACTGTCAATTAAACAGTTTTAAAATAGGTTCATATCTTCCAGAAAACTCATCAACAGGATAGTTAGCAAAGGCTCACAGTAAAAATAGAGGAAATTAAAGCAAAAAAGTGTAATGAATGAAATCAGCTAAATGTCTCTCCTGCCTTTAGTCCTACTTTTGTTTATGACCTAGATAATGAAGGACTTTCCTTGAAGTCAACACGAATACAGGAGATAGGAGAAAGGTGCACAATGTGTGCTCACTGCTGCCAGGAAGGATGTGATTTTAAAAATTCTCTTGACTAATTGAAGTTACACCCTGAATTATGTATAGGATGTAATTCCATAATGAGAAGAGAAAATTTTTATCAGGTAAGAATAATTAGCCATGCAAACACAAGCACTTAGCAATGGAATAGCAGGTTTATAGGAAAAGATGTGTGGGTTATCAAAGGAGATTTATTTGAAGCCTGTGGAGACAGGATAACTACACCCAATATGTGCTAAAAGCTCCCATAATAAGAAGACATTGTATGTGCTCCACATTCATTCAAGACAGGACAAGAAATAAACAAATTTAATTGTATTAGGAAACTTTCATTTCAGGTGTCTGTTGAAAAGAATTCTAAAAGTAGAAATCAACTTAGGTGCTCCTGAGTCTCATGCTACTGGTAATTTTAAAGAAAAGAATAAATAAGAAAAGGTTGGTGTGGATTTGGCCTTGCCTTGGGGGAGTGAGTCAGGATCAATGACTTCTTGAGGTAACACTGAACCTTATCATTTAGGATTATCAACTAAACTCTCTATCCTCAGCCTTGCACATTTCTGTTGAAGAGAATTTAATCTTTTGTTTCATTGACTGTTAAATCACCATCTTTCCCCTACCTATAAACTTGCAATGTGCTGACCTATGAGTTTCAAACACCATTTATGCTATTTGTCCTCCTGGTGCATGTTTAATGGCCACTGCCACTAATATTATGCAACAACATCTTATTATTATAATCTCTTGAGAACAAAATGCCAAGAACTTTAACAGCTTTAATCTTAGAATCAGCATAGAGCTGTCATTGTTTTTTCCATCATTTTTATTTTTGTAAAGTATGAGAAAATTCTCCTGCCTCATTTGATGTGTGTCATCAACTGCAAAATCAGAGCTAACTGCAGTTTCCTACCCTGGAAACCAGCATGTCAGGAATTGAGCTGCAGTTGGCAGTTACATTAGCTCCGAGCATGCTGGGCTGCTTTGCTCTCACAATATTAATTTTTCATAAACAGAAGTTGTTTCAAAGAATACAAGCCATTTTAACTTAGAATAATTTCTTAATCTCTTCCTTGTGTCTTAAGACTTTTTATTTGTAGCTTGCATGTCCCACTACTTGGAACATGCTAAAGCCAGCATAATTATTAGATTACATGAGAGACCCCAATATGCCATTTAGCTAGGGTCTTCTTGAAGGGAAATTGAAATGTTATGACATGACTGTTACCTTGTTGATCATATTGTTATATACCCATTAATGAAACATTGTTTTAATGCTTAATTATGGACATGGCCATCAAGGCCACAGTTATAGATAAATAACTTTTGTACTTTGTGATAGAAAAAGAAAATAGTTAAAATATAAAAGATCCTTGGTATATTTATAGAAAACTCATTATAAAGCAGGTTTCCAGAAAAAGGCATGGGGGTCCAACAGAGAGCAAACTGAAGAGGATTTGTCACCACCCCTTTGCAATGAGCAAGGTCAAGAACATCCTCTTTTTCACTAGCAAAAGTGTGACCAGGAGGCACAGGCAAGTGATTGTCACCTTTTGTTTCTCTGTATTTAACGTAAAAATTTCCAATATATATGAAAGACACTGGCATATAGAGCATGTTTAGGAGATGACCACCAAGACAAATCATCAGTGCATCTCATGATGTACAAAGGAAGGCAGAAAACTTGATTTTTTCACCTTGAAGAGCCTCAGGATGCAGCTTATTAGAACTCCCCACAACTGGAGCGTGTTGTAAAGAAGTACACAGTCTCTTCTCAGAGGTGTGCAGTGAAAAGAAAAGGGGCAAACAGGCACTAGCTGGACCAATCATTTTCACTATGATATTAAAAAAATAATATATATATAACCATAGAATGGTTTGGGTTGGAAGGAACCTTTAAGTTCATCTAGACCCAACCCCCTGCCATGAGCAGGGACACCTTGCACTAGATTGCACAGGTTGCTCAGAGCATCATCCAGCCTATCCTTAAACACTTCCAGGGATGGGGCATCTCCATCTTCTCTGTGAAGCCTCTTCCATTGCCTCAACACTCTCACAATAAAGAATTTCATCTAAATAGTGATTCTGGACCTAATCTCTTACAGTGTGAAGTCATTCCCACTTGACCAGTGCCTGGATGTCCTCATAAAAAATCCCCTCTCCAACTCTCTCATAGTCCTCTTTAGGTACTGGAAGGTGCTCTAACCTCTCCTTGGAATCTCCTCTTCTCCAGGCTGGGCAACCCAACCCTCTCAGTCCTCACAGGAGAGGGGCAGAATAAGAAATACACAATCCATGTGAATACTCAATCTATGTAGATTGTCAAAGCTCAACAGGACAGAATTGATAAACTTGATCAAAAAGGGCCTATTTTGAGCACAGATTTTGACTAAAGGTGTTTTCTGTTCCATTACTCTTTTACTCTTTGGTTCTATGCTATATCATGTGCTTTTATTATATGCAGTGATGTGTCATTTAACTCCCTGAAGTCTGGGAAAAGATTTTCATTAAATATGTTTTTGGAGGAATGCCTTTTTTTTTGAGCATTAATCGTCAAAAAAGAAAGTTTCTCATTTAGATCTGCCAGTTAAAACCTTTTCTACTGAAGGGGCATGAGGTGAATTACTGCATTTCAAAATGCTTTGTCTCTTAGGTTATTCTTCTATTTTCAAGATTTTCTGCCATGATGATGACTTCTGAGCTTCCTATTTCTCCTTTTTTGACACTTCATAAGATCAAATACTTTAGACTGTGTTGAAAACATCTATTGTAAGAATGATTTGACTTCCATTCTCTTGAGAACAAAAAAGGAAGGGGATGGATGCCTTCAATTAAGGTTCATTAATGACAATTCCATCACTGATAAACAATGAAAAGTGGCAACATCAGCTTAAAAGAATGTATTTTTCAAAAAACTCTCAACCCTGGCACATTATTAATCAATTCCTTCTCAAAATGAGTTATTACAAACAAATAGCACAGAATCCAAAAGATTAAATCTAATCACTGAGAAAAGTTATACTCTGGTTTACAAGGTTTGACCTTTCAAAATTATTCCTACTGCGCAGTGGAAAATTATATATATAAATATAAAATTTATACCATTTTTACAGAGAATTACTTGTACAATACAATACAAATAGAGCATATTTAAAGAGAGAATTGAATTTACTATCTATATAATCTTGAGATGAAAATACACTAAATAAACCACTCTAGTACAAAGTTGCTGAAGACTTCCTGGGCTTCAAACTAGAAAATGTTTATGCAAAATTTAATTTCAGTTTTCTATTCACACTTTAAAACATAAACATTTGTCAGTGTTAAAGTGTTAAACTGCTTTTTTCACAGCTCTGGAAATAGTAAAGTAATGTTACTCATTCTTTTTGAATATCACTTGCTGCTTTGTGATTTTTGCCTACTACCCCTGATTTTTAGTTGTTTAAAAATCTAAGATATACACATAAGAATGTGTGCAGAAATTAAGTAATGCTGCATGATTTTTTAAAAATCACACAAACAACCTTCCATCCGTGCAATTCTGGAGCTGGTGCAGTTTTCAATGAAACAAGCTTAGCTAGACGTGCACACAAATCTTAGACGTCATGAACTGCAATTCACTGATAAAAGATTTTTATATCAAACTTCCACTTAACCCACTGAAATTTTTATCACTTCCTAAATAGGATTTTCCAAGAAACCTAAGGGATTTAATTTCATGTCTCTCACTGAAACTAGAATGGAACTGTGCTAACAGAACAAAACCATAAATCATATTTAGGAACTTGATGATGCAGACAGATACCTTTAAAAAGTGTTTGAGAGAGACTGGAAGTTGCACAAAGGACAAGGATTCATGTGAATGCAGATGTAATAGGGAACTGCTACTCTTCAACCTAAAATTCTTCAACCTAAGATTCTCAGAACATTGATGAGCTGCTGCATAAGCCTAGAAGTATATGAAATGTAGCATTGATAACATAAAAGCCAATAAAGTTGACAAAGTACCTAAAATATCTTTTTTTTTTGGCAATTGCAGCATTGTCCAGCTAGTGACTTACATGAGAATCGCATGCTAGAAAAGGACCATTCCCTGCAAAAGTGTTCTGAAACAGAGGAAACTCAGGGAAAGAGGAAGTAAATGACGTATTTGCCAGAAGTATTTGATTTCAGAAGTTTATTGGAAGTGATCTGGAAGTGATTGGAAGTGATTTCCAGGTCAAAAGAAGTTTAATCACCATTTTATACTTCTGTATTCAAAGACCAAAGAAATGCGCTTCAGGGCAGCACATTCGCACATGGCTGAAAGATGGAGAGCATTTCATATCACTCAAAGCACCTTCTCCAGCTGAATGATAAATGCCCCAGAGATACTCCAAAGGGATCTCTGTCTCACATACTCTCTTCATTCACTGTTGTGACCTGAGGGCTCAGGATCATTGAAGAGTTAAAAGTGAGAAAGTCCTTCTAGTTTGGTGCAGAAAGTGATCTTCTTTACCAAGAACCTGTTCCAAAGAAGCACTTTACACACACTCATCTACCTGCCATGAGCATAATTTTGATTCATTGAGTAAGTAATTTCAAATTCAGCTTTCAGGTTCTGAACGTATTGTGGGTGTTCATATTCCAAAATTCCCTCTTTCTGGAAGCTGAAATCCTTCAACTCAGGAGCTCACTGGATGGGAGGAGCAGCAGCTCCTCATGCTCTTATGTTGGTTAATCTGCCCTTACTAACTTCCAGAACAAGTGAGTAGCCTCACAAAGCCTATGGATGCAGCACTCCTCAAGAGCTGTTCTTAGACATAAGATGGCAGAAAGGTACCATAACAAACCTTAAATTCTTTCTTTTCCTTAGCAATGCATTTATGTAAGGTCTACTGGTGCAGGAAAACCCTTCTCAACATTCAAATTTCCTGAATCATGAAATTACCTTATCCAGCAGAGCTGTGCAATGCTACATTTTAAACAGGATCCATAACACTTCCAACATTGCTGTGAATAACAAAAGAGCCTTGGAAACGTTTCATGTCTTTCTGTCACATTTGAGTTTCCACCTTCCAGAGTGTATTGTCATACCTCCTTTGTTGTTGCTGCTGAATGCTTTAGGAATTTTTCTACCTTTACATCTCTAAGTTTTTCCTTGAGCTTTGCAACAAGGTCCCTTCCCATTCTACCCAACATCAGCATGAATACTCAGGGGTCTTGATCTGGAAAACACTAGTATAATTCATAAAGTCCATGACAATAAGACCTTTTACAAGTCAATGGTTCCTACTATAAAACAAAATGTATAAAAATTACACTTCAGCACTTACAATCTGCTTAACAAATCACTTAAACACACGCAAGTGTTTGGCTGAGCACAGAGGTACTTTACTGAGTTATAACTTCAGGGGTACAGGAGAAGCACAGACATAATTAAACTGCCAAACCTTCACTGGCCTTCTGCTCCTGAGATTATTAACTTTAAACTGCTTCTTTGTCAAGAAATGTCAATTAACTTACCACAGGAAGCATAATTGGGAAACCTAAATCTCTCCTTTAATGATTTCATTTTCTCTGTTAGTTTCTGTCTCCAGCTCACAGCCCAATAGAAGCCCCAGAAGAAGTTCCCTCAGTACACTGCTTGATATACACCTGAATACAACAATTAAAATAGACATCTTCTCTTTCTGCTCCTTATTAACTTCAAGTGGCAGCAGCCAAAAAGACAAGAGGATAAAACCTTTCAGACAAATTAAAAACTTTTAAAAGTTACATAATCTTAGTTTTGGACCCATTCTATGCAACTCACCAAGCATGATGTCTGGAGTATTCAAATAATTTATTACCCTCCTCCTGGGACAGAGGCATCTCACTAGCACTACCTTTTTGGAAATAAACAAAGTTTAGCATGTGGATGCATGCCTATGACAGTCTATGGGAACAAATTTATGGCTGGTAACTCTGAAAATTGATCTTCCTTGGAAATTGCCAAAGCACACAGGAAATCTAGGACCATTTTTGGAAGACGCATTAAACTCACTGAACTATTAACTAGCCATGATGCTGGAAGAATGCTCAATTAAAAGCCAGTACAAAAACCTTCAGATGAAAAAATAAAAATTAATAGTAGCAAATTTGGGATAATCTATATCATTCAGCATGTCCATATTAGAGGTTAAAGCACTGATTTTGCAGCTTTTACAAAAGTGGTTATACTTGGTAACTCCAGTGAAACTTCTTATTTACATCAGTATCTTTTAAAAAATATTATTATTATGTAATCTTACAAAGCTCTTGGATTCAGCTGCACCCTAATTACACATATTTCTTCTTATTCACTCACTACCTTTCATTCCATGACATGTAGTGTTTGTTTTACCAAAAGTATAGCTCTGAAATTCCATATCTAGACATTGCTCTTCCAACACCAACTATCTGACACAATTTCGGCCACGTTTGGGCCGCAACCAAGGTTTGAAAGAAAAGGGTTGCCAAGCCCTCAGAAATGGAAAAATGTATCTATTCTGATGTTAACTGCTTAAAAAAAATAAAGGTTAATGAATGTTATTGATCAATGAAACATAAATTTGACTTAATTTTATATTGTGTTTAAACTCTTGAGCAAAGTTTGCAAAGTTTGAAAAAACAGGATTTCTGAAGAGAGGTTAATTTGAATTTTAACAGCTGGTAGCTTCTGAATAATACTCATTCCTTACTTAAGCATGTTATTATTTATTAGAAAAAAAACTCTAAGAGATGGGAAATCCCTCTGGGTGCACATTCTTTCATGGTCCTTGACTACTCATTTTTAAATAGAGACAACATTACAAAAATATACTCAAAACATAATTAGATGTCAGGCATTTCTTATAATCTGTCACCAGAGATGTATAGTGATCAATAATGTATATTTTAATTGCTGAGTTTTTTCTTAGCTTAGATTTTCCATTACAATTGTGAGAAATACTAGAGAAATTGAAAGACCCTTGCTCTCATGGGTTTGTTTCAGAATTCCTTTTTTCTCAAAAAATGTCTCAGCAAGGTTTGGAAATTTAATTAATTTTGCCCAAAATTTGACCATTTTGTATAAAAATAGTAATAGCAAGACAGGGAAAGCACACACTTTATACAACATATTGTGTCCTTTTTTTATGTCTTAATGACACAGGATGTAGTCACAGTTGCCCACCTCTGTTGTTCACACTTTTCCATTGAACACAAATGTTATGTACAGGTCAAGTGACTATTGAACAAACTGGTCCCATAAATTTAGAATACACATTTTCTATTAAATCTACCTTTTCCTCATTTCTATTTTACAGTTTAAGAGAGAAAGAAAAAAATCCAAACCAAATTACAGAGACAAACTAAAGGAATGTATTTACATGTATGATGAGAAAAAAAGTAGGATTTACTGCGAAAATCTGATATGGTTTCTATTAATTTAGTTATCTGTTATCATAACCTAGTCAATTCCTTTATCCTTGTGTTCACAAGTATTTTTAGGTTGCAAGGAAACAACTAAACCAAAACCTAGTACAGGACAAGGTATTTGAAACCCACTGCTATCTTGCAAAAAAAGGTACTGCTGATATTTGGAACTCTTAAACACTATGGATAACTCTACTGGCAGGAGATGCCTACCCTTCAGTTGAATATGCTGAGCATGAAAGTAAATTCTAAGACTCTCACTAAAGTTCCATCTCAAAGTAACTGGCTCTTCTTGAACTACAACCAAGTTATTTAACATGGTCCTTTCACAGAAAATCTTGAGCTATAAATCATATAACCAATGCTTTTTTTTAAAAAAAAAGACCCTCAGCAATACGCCACCTTGCATTGCCCTATTCAGTCATTTCCAGATGAAAGAGGCAGCAAACCCATGCCAGACTGGTTATGCACAGACCATAAACACTTTAAGCAGTATGGGAGATATCTTAGAAGAAAGCAGTATTTTGTGCAGTTATCTAAATTTATTCCAAGTATCTCCTTCTTACCATAACTACTGGAGCACTTTAAAGTGTAGCTCAAAATCAAAAGCAAAAAACATTCCTTACATCTCACAGATAGGAACCATCATAGTCCTTTTCTACAGAAGTAATCATTTTGATTTAGATGTAACATGAGTAACCTGCCACACAAAGGATAGAAGCAGGCACAGGAACTTTCATCAGTATCCCATCTGACGTAAGAGAAAGAAAACAATATTTTTCCTCAGCTCAAAAAAATATTAAGTCTATTTTATTCATGAACTAAAATATACATAACTCATATCTGGTATTTCATTTCTATAAAATGATTGTACTCAATATTTTGTATGTTGAGTGTAGCATCTGTAATTAATTTCCTAGTTACTGACATTAACACTCATTGTATATATTAATATTTTGAATTTATATTAACATAATAATAAGCACCATAAACATACACTTTTAGTGAAGGTATAAAAACAATTGAGCTGTTTTTGCATAATCCAACACACCCTAGGTATCATTAGGACAACTGTCAGCAAAATGAAAAGCTACAACAGTTTGAGACTGGTTGTTAAATAACTGCTGAATTCAGCACCATATTTTTCAGAACATTCTGAGGTCATCTGGCAATATAGCATCATGAAACTCAAATGTCAATCAAGTTCCAAGCCTATTTGCTAAGGGGGGCTGTGTGAGTCAGAATTTTTTCTGGATGTTTGCAGTTAAATAGTATAAATCATCCAATTACTGCTATAGAAGCTATGCCACATTTGTCTTCTTCAAAATGGCAATAAAATGGACTTAAAAGACTTAATAGTAATCACGACCTTAACTTAGTGAAATTGCATGCTTACAGATTAAAAAAAAAAGAAGTATTCTTTGGTGATCTTATACTCAGATTTCTATCCTGAAGGCTCCTTCTTTCCCCGCTTTAGTTGTCACTAAATTTTGGACCACACTGGTGTTTCTCATCTGGGCAAATCCTTAGCAAGACCTGAAAACTCTGTTCCTCCATCCAACTATCAGCAGGACTGATGATCGTGATCCAGAATACAACTATTCCTAAAAGTTAACTCATCTAACTCTCATTCAAATTTCTTAAACAAGACAATAATATTTAAAATCAGCTCTTGTATTGTTTAGTCATAACAAGTGAACTAATTCTGGGAGTCTTGAGGCCAGAATTAATTCATCATTCTGAAGGCAGTCATTGAGGCTCTTCTGGTATTGAATGTTTTTTTTCCTTCTTGTGTAGTGAGTATTTCTATTATGGCCACAATGACAAACTCCAGAAACAACATTATAATATCCTTATTTCATAGAGTATTGATCTTTTGGATATATTCAGGGTTTTTTTATTTTATTTCTTATTCTTCCAATGGACTTACATAAGTCCTCACTTTTTTCCTCTTTATATGGGAAACTCAGGCTGTCTGGGTCCCAAGAGTACCTGAATAATAGCCCACTAAAAAGAAAGAAAACAAAACCCAAACATTAAGACAAGGATTATCTTGGGATTTTATTGCTACTTTTCCTTCTATGTAGACATAAGGCTGTCTGTAAAAAACTCCATTTTTATTAATTTGTTCCATGAAAATGAGCATTTGTGCTGCATTTGTGCTTTCGCTTGGCCTGGCTTCATCCCAATTTCTCTGGCTAGCTTCCCATGCAGCTCACAACTTTCTTCCTAAAATTGGTTAAAAAGTGATGATCTTTGGTTTTAAAACTTTGTGGCAACACAGCTTCCAACTGCCAGGTTCCTGCTGCTGTCTGAGTTCCAGTCTCTGCAGTTCAGGAGTGCACAGAGGTATCAAGACAGGCATGCTGTCCCCAGAGCACCATCCTCAGAGTAGTCACACTTTTGTCAGGCTGTTTACAGATGCCCAGTATGCATGGCAGGTCCATCTCTTTAATGAGACAGGACCCAGCCTACCTCCTACACACCTTCATTCCCCATTGCTGCAAGATTTTTCTCTGAATTTTGGCACCTCTGTAAGGAAAATTACCATGAAACTTACTTTTTTTCTATTCATCTTCTTCTAAACACCATGCATTAAAAACATGACATTTCTGCTTTAATTTCTTTGTTCTTTGTTCAAAGTAATGCTCAACTTTAGAAACACATCCTGCAGGCAACATCATAATCTCTCTTGCTAATTATATGGATGTGAAAAACCACATTTCATTTTCCTGATATATTGATGCTTTGGCAGCATCTCTTACTGTTTGAAAGAAAATCAGCAAGTTTTCCAGACTAACAATACACCACTCCCCATTATCCATTCCCTTCGGCTTCTTGGGGCTGGAGAGGAGGAAGAGAAGTTGAGAATGAAGAAGTGAAACTGAGCCTGTAAGCAAGGGTGAAGGTGTTTTATTTTTGTCTTTGTTTCTAATAATCAAAAATTATTTTATTGTTACTTCAGACTTATTGTGAAAATAAAAGCATTTCACAACAAGATTTTTAACACTTGGGGCTGTGTGCTCTATAAACCAGGAGAAAGACAAATACTATAAAATGCAAAAAATATTCAGAACCTGTCCCAAAGGAAATGTCTATTAGATAAAGAACTATAATTTATTACTTTTGAAATTTTTAAACCCTCTTATCCACTTTAACATTTATTCAGAAAGTTGCTACAGCTCAGAGAAAATTGCAACCTTTTTACATTTGTTATCTTTCCACTGTTAAACAAGGATGACTGAATAGGTTACAAACAAGCTATTTCTCCCAGAGCTGGTGTTACCCCACAGAAGTTGCAGTTTCAAGAGGACAAAGACACCTAGAAAAGACAAGGAAAGAGCTTTTTTCTGAATAAATGAAAAGCTCCAGTTTGAAGGCAAAACTCACTTCAATTAGTTGCAAATCTTCTTGCAACTGTTTGATCTGCTGCACCACACATTCACCAAGAGTGTTACACATGACTGAATGCTTTTAAGGGTTTGTTTCTCTTCAAGGGAGTCATTGTGATCATTCTCCTCCTTGACCATTTATAAAGTCCATGCAGCTTTGCTGCAACTACCTGTGACAATGGCTCAAGAAAGGCAGGAGGTGAGCACTGGGAATGTCCAGTGTGACTTCACATGCATTTATATAAGCACACTGAAAGTGCTAGATTGCTTCACAACAAGAGCAAATACAGGCAGTGTAACTTTATCCTTGATATCTTGCCAGAAAAACTAGGAGGTTATAGAATACAGGATAACTCCTTCCAAAAATATGATTTTATATCCTTTATTCTCTTTTTCGTCTTTACACGCAGTCAAGAAACGTGATTACATTAATGAAGCTTTCAACAAAATTATCAGCACATATGAAAAGGTAAAGCTTTTTTTCTTTAGAAATTATTTCTTACTACAATTTCTGAAACATTATATACATCACCAGAAGTAATTTCATAAAGTTTTTATGGAATGAAATGATTTTGCTCTTGAAACCTGGCATATTTCTAGTGTATTTAATGTCAAATTAGAGGTAAAAATATTTCTAGCTCATATAAACTGAAATTATGTCATATTTCTGACCACGTGTTTTGTTAGCTTTTGTGGCAGTGCGAATTTCAGGTTTTTTGTATTTGTACTTTGTTATCTGTATGTACTTGGTATAACCCTTCCCCCCTTCTATTCTTACCCCTGATGTACTTGGTTCATCCTGATGTAACCCTACCCTTTCCCTTCCCCATTGGGTCAGTGTTTC
>JBBMKD010000001.1:13410110-13426329 GCA_037834095.1 Argya squamiceps | reverse complement strand
CAAGAGAGAAGGCACGCTTCATTCTTCCAAACCTTGAATCCACACTCCAGTGAGCTACCTGGGAAACTCACAAACTGTTATAAATTGGCTCGGGAAATCAGCTAGCCGGAGAAAGCATTCCCCAGCAGACGAGCCACTTTAAGCTTTCATCTTGGTAGACTCACTAAATTCAGGCGCTGATGGTTGTTTGTGAATTTATACAATAATGGTTCAAAGTTCCTGCAGAATGATCAATTTATCTACTGTTGTTTATCTAATTCAGTATTAACTAGCAATATTTTTTTTATTCTTCCCATATGTTCCTGAAAAGAAGATATCATCTTTCAATTCCTGAAGAATGATTAGATGAGCTTCATAAAACTGCATTTTTCTTGAATCATTTCTCTCTGAAGTGCCTGTATAAATGTGACAGAAATGAGGAGGTGTATAATAGATCCTTGTAAAGACAGTGCTTGAAAAAATGTAGAAGAGGAGCAGAAGAAAAAACAACAGAGCTTTACTCTTACAATCATCAAGCTCTCAGATAGACCTTCTGGTATGAAAACTGTTAACATTATTCCTGGACCCTTTACAGGTAATAACCTAGGCAGGTATGACCAATGTGCAGTTAAGCTCTATCCTAAAGATAACAAAATAACTCACAGAACCATAGAATATCCTGAATTTGAAGGGACCCACAAAGATTATTGAGTCCAACTCCCAGCCCTGCACAGGACACCCCAAAAGTCACACCATCTGCCTGAGGGCATTGTCCAAACGCTTCTTGAGCCCTGTCAGGTTTGGTGCTGTGACCACTGCCCTGGAGAGCCTCTTCTTTGCCCAACCACTCTCTGGATGAAGAAACTGTTCCTAAATCCACCTTAAAAGCTCCAGATACAGCTCCAGCTGTTCCCTGGGTTCCTGTCACTGCTCCTCAGAGAGGAGAGATCAGTGCCTGCCCCTCCCCTCTGCCTCGTGAGGAAGCTGCAGACTCCAGGTAGGTCTCCCCTCAGTTTCCTCTTCTCCAGGTTGAACAAATCAAGTGACCTCAGCTAATTCTCATTCACAGACTCAATGTGATTTTTACTAAAAAGGAGTTCAACTAAAAGGTTAACTTCACCACCTTAGTGGAAGTGTTTACTTGACAGTTCTCAGGGCTAGGATGTGTTTCTTCTTAATTCCTGAAGTAAATAAAGTATTTTTCAGGCAGTGGCAATTACTCACGCTTAGATTTGGTACAATGTATTTTTGAAATGTGCATTAAATTTTCTGGACATTGTAGTTAAGTACTTTTAAGGCACAAAACCATAAGCAATTTCACTATGTAAAAGGAAAGATGAATTTAGAGAGAGGAGAATTTTTATGTTGTCTCTCATGGGCTTTTCTTTCCTAAGCAATAAGGAAACACATAGAGAGCAGGGCTTAATCTGGAGAAAAAAACAGAGCAAAATCCCACAAGCTACTTCTCTTCCAAAGTGTTTCTAAATTATTCTCAGTTCTTGCAAACACAGAAACAAGTGTGTGTATGTGTGTGTGTTTAATCTTTTGAGCTAAAATTTTTCCCTAAGTGCACATATCCTTTAAATACTTTTCCTTTATTTGAAGTACATAGAAAAGATTAGTATCCTTGATGTTCCCAGAGAAGTGGTAAGAAATATTCTGAAGAACCTCTCCCATCCTGAGGTAATAGGCACTAAGTGTCCCTCTGCTTGTTCCTTAAGCCTTTTGCAAAAAATATTGGAGACACCTTGTCATTGGAAGTCTTAATTTCATCCCTCTAATCTCTCTTCTAGAAGCAAAGAAGTGTGATACTCATTACATTAAAATGTTCCTTTTTATAAGTATTTCTTCATCATTCAAAAGGAAGCTCACTCCTGAATGGATTTTAACAAGTGATATGGAGTATCTGGTTTAAAGTTACAAAGATAAACAGAACTGTATTCACTGCTGCTGCTTATCGAATTATGGCAAGAATGTAAAAAACTCAAAAGACCCATAATCCCAAAGCACTCAGCTCCTTCTCCCTCAATGAGCCACATGCACTCACCCATTAAATGAAATCTTAGCCTGTCATTTTTCAGTGCAGAACGAAAGGTTTTGGCAGTACATGGCTACCAGCCACACACACATACAGGGGAGACAGAAAACACAAAGCCTTCTTGCTCCACATCATAACAACAATCCAACATGCTCTCAGAGGTACAATGTTCAAATAATTTTAATTTCACAGAATTGCAACTGAGGGCATACTCGAAGTGGTGCATATCCCCTGACCATGCACGTGTGATGGTATTTATGAGTATAGCTAAGGTTACTCAATTATCATCTCTAATGCTTAATCATCATCATAGTAACCATCATATTCCTCATCACCAATATATTAACATACTTTTGAAACTGAAAAAAACAAAGGAAATTTCTCATCACCTTCTTAACGACCATACTCAAGAATTATTTCAAAAAACACATTCATTTTTCCTTCTGCAATCCTACAACAGGCAGAGGGCAATGGATCAGGGCTAGGAAGAAAGAGAGCCTCACTGGCAAGTAACCTGGGTGTCTAACCTGCCCTCTTGGTCAGAAATTATCCTTCTCTATCCTTCCACAATTAAGCTGCTTCTGCTTTCCAAAGGAAATTGAGTGTTTCTCTGCAAATGCACTTGCAGACTAACAGTTAGTTTACCAAATCAGCAAAAGAGAATCTGAGAGAGAAGATAATTTGCTACAGCTCCAAGTTTTTCACCTGATAATATTGAATTAGTTACAGCATGTGTTTGGTAACCCGCTGACTTTCACTGAAGTCACAGGAGCTCTCATCTTTAATAACTCAGTTTCTATTTAGGGTGCCACTGCATGAGGCTGCAAGTCCCCTGTCTATTAGCTCTTATAACTTGGATGCAAGGAATGAAATGCTTTAGCTACCAGCAGTTCTCATATTTTTTTGTGCCCGTGACAACACGTTATTTAAAGCAATTAAGCTAACTCTCCTGAGCAGATGAAATTATTTGAATGTTTTGTCTGACTAATTTTTCCCTCACTTACCAAGCTGTTAAGTGTCTATGTGGACACTGTGCATCTGATCTTTCATATAAGAAGAAGAATATAATATATAAAAATGTATATACACACAATGAACATTTCACAGGAAGATCTGGCAGCTGTGCAGGCAGTTCCTGGCACTGTGTGCTTAATGCAGCATTTACTACGTAATAACATATATTTTCCTTTCTTGTACCATGTATTTGTCTTTTGTGCAGCACTGCAGTTGATTGCCAGAACTCATGTATGTGATAGATATCAGACCTACTTGTCTCTGAAGAATTGTAATGTTTAAATGGATCCAGCACAGGCAGTATCTCTACTTTCTTTCATCTTTATAGATGCACATCTGAACTTTACCAATTCTTGATAGAAATCACAATGTACTTCTTAGTTACAGTACAATTCTTTGATATATACAGATATACATAAAACCTCAAACCTAGATAGATTTTTAAATTAAAAAATCCAACTAAGACATAATATCTGTTTTGCTGACAGAATCAGAATATTAGCCATAAAACTGAAGTTCCAACAGGAGGATCAGTCTTGATAGATATTTTTGACATAAAATATTCCTTGGTGCTGCTTTTTGGGAAATAATAAATTCACTGAGGTATTACATACATCAAGCCGCCTAAGACAGCTTTAATGTATACCTCCTTAAATGAAAATCATTGCTTTTACAGGCCCATAATACCATTTTCCTGTCAGCTTTTAAAGTCAGTCTTAAAGCTCCACAGAAGGAGCAGGTGTCACTGGAAGACCTCTCACTGAATATTCATTGTGCTGCCAGCAGCATTTTGCAACTATCCTCTCTAAGAGAAGGCAGGCAGTGATGGCAGAATACTGGCCTCCTTGGAGGACTTAGTTCAAGCAATAATGATCTGAATAGCAGGAAATTTAATCTGGTGCTGACTTGTAAAAGTACTTTCATACACAGGAAAAAAATGGCTGGTTTCCATGCCTTTTTATTTTAGCAGGAGACTAAAACATATGTATCACAATATTTAGTGTTAAACTATTAATTCATATACAAAAATATAGGGAGAAGTATGCCTGAAACCCATTATTAATCATTAATTCATAGATATTTTAACACATATTTTTAAGTAGTATTTCTTCTTTCTTTTATTGCTGACCTTTTAAGAATAGGATAGCCTAACTTCACAACCCCAAGAAAAATATGCAATAAAATATTTTGTGAACATAGATAATGTTGATTAATGGATTATTCTTATGATGCTGGTATTTTTGACCTATTTAGCTCATTCGAACACCTTGACAACACTAGCTGGCATTATTCATCATCAAATATTAATGGGTTTTATTTATTTATTATATGGGTTTTATTTTTTTATTATGGCTCAGTAAGTGCTTGGAGATCACAAATATCCATCTCTTTGAGAGCAAGAAGCTATTGCGAGCAATTTAAGAACATCCCTCATAAAATTAGTGATTTTTTCATTTCCTTCGTCATTGACACACTGAACATAAACCCCAACCCTCCTGGAAGTTATTTAATCTGATAATGTGCTATTCCCCATGGATATTCATTGCTGATCTCAAGGCAGCCAGTCTCCCAGATGCAATAACATTCCCAAATGACAATCTAACTTGGAGGATCTCCACATCAAACCTAACCTGAAGATGAGCAAAGGGCTTTCTTGTAATAGGAGCAAAACCATCCAATGCACCTTGGAAATGAGGGAGAGGGAAACTTCGCCAGACACCATGACAAGAAAGTGTGGGGCCATCTGCTCCAGAAAAATAGTGATATTTGATGAATCAGAACACTGAAAGAGACCTACTACATTAGGAACTGGAATGTAGAGTTTAATTTTTTGTTCGATTTGTCTCATTCAGCAGCTTCAAGCTTTGGGACTTCTGGGTCTTTTTAGTGTGGTTGTCTGGTTTTCCTGGACACATTCACCAAAACAAATCATGCAAAACATTTCTGGCTTAAAGATACTGTCTTACTAGTCATGCAGCCTTCTTCAAACAGACCAAGGACTGCAAGTTTTCGTCTAATGATTCAGTCACACCTGCTGATATAAAAGAGAAAATTGAAAATATAAAGACTCATTTCACTGTTAAGTTACAGTATCAATAACAATAGCAATAAAAAGTAATTCAAAAATTTGATGCAAAAATTATATCTTACGCAACCATCTGTGTGTTCTTTTAGTACAGGAATATGTTCAGAAATATGTTCAAATCATTGAAAAAATTCCTCAGTCCTTTGCAAATGCTTTCGGAAAAGCAGAAGATGAAGAAGGGCAGGAGACAAGACAAGGACAATAACAAAAAGCTGCCTATTGTACTCAAGGTACTCTTGGAAGGGAGGACTTCAAGAGAAGTATTACAGAGGGAGAACAAATGATGGACAAGGCATGAGAGTTTTAAGTCACATTTTCACAATTGTAGACAAAAACCTCTCAGTAATCAATCCTCCCAGACAATCCTGTATTGTTTGAGGAACATGAAGACTGTCAGGCTGATCACCAGCAATGAAATAATTCCTGGAATAGAAATTTCTAGCGATCATCCATAGCATGTAAGTAGAAAGCCAACCCAGTGCAAAAGTCTGTATCATCAGCCATTACGAAAAAACAAGTATTTATGAATCCTTAAAAAATAATACAGTCAGGCTGACACATTTGAAGGAAACTAGTATTCATCAATTTTTACCAGGCTATTTATGCACACCTGTGCCAAATAAAGTACTAATTTTAATTTTATTCCAACATCATCATATTCAGGAGTAGTAAATGTTTCTGCAAAGAAAAAAATAGTTGTTAAGTAAAACTAAATTTGACAGCAGTCTTAAGTTCTGGAATACAGGAAATCAAAACAAATTTTCAAGGTGAATACTGAATATTGTACATTCCATATGCTTCTACTTCAAGGTCACATGAGGAAAATGCTAAGGCCATTTGCTTCTCCTTCCCAAGAGCTAGGCTTTCTGCCAGATATCCTTCATAAAGAAAGCCTTTCCTGTGAAGCTGTGCAGAGGAGTTATGTATGCACAACCTGTGAGAAACATAAAAGCAATGTGCTCCTATCACCTCTGCTAGATTTATCATTAGTTCAAAAATTTATTGTATTTCAAGGCTACTCTCATAGTGTGAGATGAGAACCACAAAGAGTTGTCTGTCACTTTATTGTGTTTCCTGTAGGGGAAAGTAGTACAAGTTACCTTGTTACACCCTCAGCTGAAGAAGGAGGAGGTGCCCAGTCCTACCCCCACCCATCACACCAACGAGGCTGCTCCACCCCTCTGCAGAGCAAACCAGGGGAAAGCTTAAAGGCTTAAAGAAAAAAGGTAGTCATAGCTTAGGTGTAAGAAAGTAAATTTCTCTTATAAAAGAGGAAACAGTTCTCCAGTCTCCAGTTCTGAGACTCTCAATTGATTTAAGAGTGAACCTGAGCTAACGTTCATTTATATCAGCCTGCTTGACTCAGCAGTTCAATCACCCCAGTATTATAACATGGAATTCATAGCTTTTTGGTTTGATAAACTACTTCTCTGTGAAAACCTAAGTGACAAATAGGGGGCAATAGATACTTGCATTTTTTCCTGCATCGGAGTTGAGCACAAAATCTGAGAGGAGGCAACAGGGATGACAGAGAACTTGGAGGCAGCAGGTTCCAACATGCTGGACATAGGTGCATGCTTGAGTGACTCTGGGAAGTGAATTCAAAAGGCTACTGCATAGGGAAAATGTCCTTTAATTTTACATCTTTTGAACAATTGCATTAACCCACAGGCAGACATGAGATGTGAGCTTCCCTTTTCATTCTGTCTGTTCCTTCTGTTTTCTCCTCAGATCCTAGATCTTTCTTTGCTTCAGTATAGCTAAAATTAAAAATGTCTTAATAAAGATTTCTAAATATACCACGTAGGGGATTTTTAAAGATTCATCTACTTCTTCAGCTGGTAACTTGTTTTAGCAGTTACATAACCATTATGTATGGAAGCCAGTTCCCAGATTTGTGGGAACTGAGGAATGAAAAATTTATGAAAATGTGACCTTAAGCTACATTTAGGATTTACAAATCCTGAGATCAATACATTTAATCTTTTGTTTTCTGTGTGAAGTACAACATTCTTAACAGAAAGTTATGTGCTTTATATTAGAAATAACATCCCCAAGTTTGTAGTAAATATTTTGGTATTCTGTAATACGTCCCTAATACTTCACATTAGGGAATGTTAGTGTAAGAAAATGAATTTTTCTTTTCCTAGAATTTCTGGAGACTTCCAGAAATTATATCACTGCTGGTATCATATACAACAAAAATTCTGATCATACTTATGTTGACTTATTTTTAAACAAATGTTGCAGATGCTTACAGGAAATAATTAAAAATACTTATATTCTCATCTTAGTATGATTTGCTTCTTTCAATCTAATTTTTTTTATTCCAATAGCTATTTTTCAGCTGAGTATCTCTGTTTTCTTTGCTGCACATGGCAGAAACGTACCCCTAGTGAAAGCTATACCACACCAAGGAAATACAGTTTTGGAGGAAGAACATTTAATGCAGCATCAATATTTTAATTTGTAGAATCATAGAATGGCTTGGGTTGAAAGTCACCTTAAAGATCATCTATTTGCAGTGCCCCAGAAATAGTTTGAAATCTGTAAAGCAAACTGATTTCCTTCCAATTACCTTTGCTCCATTATTATTCTCTGACCTCAAAAATGAATTATATTAGCTAAGTAAATAATTGCCTTCTTCTCATCACATACTTTATAGGTTTAGGGTTTTTTCTTCTGACTAATACATTTTGTTAATTTTTATCCAAAAAAGACTTAGAAGGACATAGGAATATTTTTTTTCTCAGTATTTATATATTTCTGATTATACTTGCCTCATACAAACTTCTTATACTGCAGCAGATTTTTTAGACTCTGCTTTATTTTTTTCCCCTAACAGAAAACTCAGAAATCTCACACATACACCCCTTCAGTCTACAACTATTTTGACACATAAGTGATAGACAGACATTTCCTAAGCAGAATAAATTTCAGTAAGTGTAAATATATTCACAAGTTTACTTTTATGAAGGAATGCCCTGTGTCCCTTACCTGCTCTCCAAAACTGGATTCACACTCTTTCATTACTATTCTTGAGATTTCTTTTCAGACTTCTACATCTTTCATTACTTTGGTGCATGTCCAAACTCTCAACTGGACTGAGCCTAAATTATTCTCCAAGTTTAAGAGATAAAGGCAAAATAACCAATTCAAAGGTAAGCACAGAGGACATTGAGGAGAGAGTATGTTTATACAGACGGATTTTCTCCTTCATCTCTATTCCCCAAACCATATTTTTATCCCTCTGTCTGCAGCATGCAATGATAATCTTTGTCAACACAGTCTCTGCAGGTATCCTATGTGAAAATTTAATACCATAAGGCATGCTAGAAACAGCACTCCATATGACTGGAATTTCAAAAACTACTCTTCAATTTTTCTCTAAATGTAGTCCTCTTTTTCTGAAAAGTCTAGTGGACAACTGAGTTTGATCTACATGGGCTAAACCCTCCAAAGTCAAATATATGGGAGCCCACAATCCATTTTTCCAAAAATATCATCCCTTACTTCTCTGATTTGTCCCCTTGTTTTCATATGAAAGAAGGTGGAAAACTAGCCAAGGAAATTGGGAAACTTAGCTGTACACAGTGCTGACCTGTAAATACATATTAGCTCTTCCTTACATGATAGTTTTCAGAATGAAGAAAACCTGGGCAGGATTTGCTTCAATGAGTTGCAGATTTTGAACACTACAGACATCTCCAGTTTAGCCAGTCATCTAAGTTCACTTTAGAACAAGGAAAAATGTAACCTCTGGGCACAATTTACCTAACTATGAATAAATGGCTGAACCAGGTCAGATGAATCATTCCTTGTTTCACTTCACTAAATGTAAAAACAGCCAGTGATAACTTGCATGATAAAATCTTTCACTGCAGATATACAATATCAATGGAAAAAACCCCAAAACACAGTTCTGACCACTCTTAAAAAGATACATGGATATGTATGGGATAATGATCCACTATTACACAATCAAGAGGGAAGTAATAACATCTCATGAAAGCCACTTGAAAATACAAAAATGGTACTACAACCAACAGTTTGACCTCAGCTAGCTTATTACATGCAAAGAATAGCATTGATGCTAATTCTTAGATATAGTTACTACAAATTATGGAAAGCAAGAACAATTGCAGGTTTCCTTCCAGCTAACCACCCAACTTAAATGACCAACCACAATAGAGCAAAATGTGCTACAGGAAAAAAAAAGTCTTTATTCAGTAGTTTTTACACAGAAACATTTATTCCATGTATTGACTACAAATCTTACTAGCTCCTTAAAAACTGTAGAATTTATGTTGATTTCTAACCTGAAATGCAGTAATGTGAAAAAACTGCAAATTGTTAAAATAATAAGAAACAATAAGAATTTTCTAAACTCTAATTTTTAAGCACAACCTTCTTATCTCAGTTTCAATTCTCTGAAAAGTTTTATACATTGATGCTTTAACCCAAATGTTAATTGAAATATAATAAAAATGCTAAATAAACAGTAATAAACAGCAAAGAATATTGTAAACAACAAATGGAACCTTATGAAAAGTAAATAATATGCTAAACAGATATAAAATATATTAAGGAAAAATGTGATGCAAATGCTGAAAGTTAAAATGAAAACTGCTTTCCACTCCCTCCCACATTTGTTTATATCTTAACTGCAACCATATATCTATTTTCAGATCATCTCAATGAAGATATGGGGATCCAATTTCAGTCAGGGAGAAGTCAGTAAAACAACATATCTAAACATTTCTTTTTGGCTTATAGTATATTATGATGAAACCTCTCTAGTATGAAATTACTTATTGCATACAGGAAATAGACTTTTACAGCAAAGGAATCAAGACAGTGTAAACAAAGGCTGCAAATTAATCCATTCCCACAGTATTGTTAAAATTTATTTTCCATGGTGAACAGCATGGTCATAGTTAAGTATAAGTAGAGACTGACCAAAGACTATCTATGGAATAGCTACTTATTGTAGCTGGAAGTGTAAGCCAGCTATATTTTATTAAATAATTTGCAGCTTCTTAGGACATAGAATTATTCAGCCAACTTTTCCTTTTTTGTTGTATTTAATTTCCTATGTTAACAAACCAAGTTTCCTCTTTGTACATATTTGCCTCATTGGAGACACGGAATTGGTGAAAATACTTTCTCATAAATACAGCTGCACATTTGCAATGTATGACTTCTTTCCATTCTTCATAAATACACATAAATAAATATTACTGTGGACATATCTGACTTAACTACAGTTTCTTTGCTTATACTCCACAGTCCTTACTCAGATGCGTGGATCAGAACATATCCAAAAATATCTATGCAGTGCAGACAAATTCTGTATTTATTGAGTTTATTAAAAAAACCAAAACAAAACAAAATAAAACCCAAAAAACAAACAGGCTCAAGCAAAGGCTTAGGGGATTTTCTGAATAAGATTATACAGGAAGATTTAACCAGCTCAAATAAACCAAGTTAAACATGAAGAAAATAACGAGAGAAGCAAATATTACCTTAATACTATCAAATTTTCTGTAAGGGTATTATGTCCAGATACTAAAAACAGTTATTCAAGGACTTAATTCTTAAAAGTATTATTTATGCACATGTTTCCATTGAGTCGAATAAGCCTACTCATGTGAACAAAACATAATATAGGGGTTCTGTTTTATATTCAATATACTTGATTTCATGCTCTAATAACATTGCTGATTTATTTCTTCCATTTAGTAATCCTCTTGACTCTCTCTAATAATTAAATTGTAAGTTGTTTTCCAGAAGAGATGAAAGTAAAGCTATGCTACAGAAAGGAATAGAAAAAACCCTGGTCATTATACATGTATATCAAGACTTTATTAATTTACCACAGACATTTTCTTTTAAAGTGAAGAATTAAGATACTCAGCAGCTGTACTTGCAGAGATAAACAAATTTATCACACATCAAGTCTCTCTGCTAGCTTTATTTATAAGAATTAATAAATCTGTTTCCTTTCATCCTCAGTCACATGCTTATCATCTGATGGTGTTTCTTTGTGGTGCTCTACTGAGGTATTTAAAAAAGATTCTTCCAAGCAGTTTTAAAGCCTGCTGGTTAAATATACACATCTTCATACTTATATACCCTGATAACTTAGTAATTCATTTAATGACACATTGCAAAACAACACTTCAGATGTGAGAATAAAAAGTAATTACATGGCCATTCAACAACACTCAGTTTCTGCTAAAATATGGTGCAATTGAATTGTAATTCTAGCTTAAGAGAATAGCATACATCCAAATTTCTTCCCTGCAAGTGATTTTCCA
Source organism: Argya squamiceps (assembly GCA_037834095.1). Classification (NCBI taxonomy): domain Eukaryota; kingdom Metazoa; phylum Chordata; class Aves; order Passeriformes; family Leiothrichidae; genus Argya; species Argya squamiceps. Next base: position 13,414,892 of record JBBMKD010000001.1, on the reverse strand, counting down.
GAAATTAAGTATCCTTCTTCCTTTCCTTTCTTCCAGTTTCTGAATTGTATATATTGATGAAGTTTCACACATTCTGGTTTCGTCATCTGAGCAAATTTTCTGATGCTTCTAGGATGCACTGATTCCTGCAAATACATTCAAGTCTGTAACCAAGTTAGTGATGTTCTTGAACTGACTTCCCTCATGCCTATATGAGGTATGAAGTTAAATCACTGACCACTGAACAGCTCATCCTCTCTTGAACAGCCTTCCACCCAGGTTTACCGCACATAATTTTTTTATTTTCTAATAATGGTGACCTATGAAACATCCTGACTGAAGCTATTTCCATAGAGAAAGAGTTATCCTATGATTTCCTAAATGAAATCTGAGGGGAAACATAGGAAGACCTTGAAAAGGACATTATTGTTAAACTTCAGTTGCAGTTGAAGGCTCAGAAAATAATGAATACACAAAGAAACAAGTAAGAACATTAAAAATTTGTGTTCTCTCTCTCACTATATATTTGAAAAAGTCTTGTATTTTTCACTCTTAACCCTAATATCAAATTCTATCCAATATCTCCACCTTATCTTTCTTTCCTAGTGTAACAGTGTTCACGCCCAGATAGTAGCAAAACAAGGATGAAACCAGACGGATTTTAGACTTACCATACAACAAGAATTATGGAGATGGCAGGCTGTCTTTCTCTGATCCTTACGCCCTCTAGACTAATGTGAATACAGAATGTGGATTGGAATATGTATGCATAATGACAAGAAATTAAAAATTACCGTTTGGATATTTATGCAAACCTTTTGAATAAAAAATTTCTTTGTGCCCCCACTATGCACCATGTGCTGCTGTTTCCTAGAAAGGTGTTATATATCCAATGGGATATAAATGGGAAAGGTTTATTCCCCAATTCAGGAGGATGTTTCTGAGCAGTCTTAGACCAGAAACCTCCTTTAAGAAAGCTGAGGGCAGAAAGGGGGGCTGTGGGTAAAGACCACACAGCACATGCAGACACCAGGAGCTGCTTCAGAAATACAGGCAGCAACATGTAGAAAAGTCCCAATCACCATGAAAATTGTATGTATTTTTAGAGAATTTTATGGAATTCATGTACAGTTGTAACAGCTGTAGAACGTTGTTGGATTAAGAGTAGGCATATTAAAATATGCACTGTACCTAATGGGTAGGAGGGCAATTTTGTTTTTATTCTATTTATTTTAAACATATTGCACCCACCAGATTTCAGAAGTTACTTTATACCTTTGTTATTCATAAAAAAATCTAGCAATCTCTTTCAAAGTCCCCTAGAGTTCTAAGTTAAAGGAAGAGGTAGCAGCTGCATACCCCATTAGGTTCACAGTGGTAGGAGAATGGGACAATAAGGACCATCCTGTTTTCCACCCTTCCATCTCATCTTCTTTGCTTTTCTCTTTTATTGTTATTTGTTGTCCCTTCCTTTTGAAAATAGAATTCATTTCTCCTAGAGCTGGACCAATCAGCCATTCACTTCAAATATAATAATCTGTGGAGAAGAAGAAGCATTTTGTCCTGTCATGGTGGTAATGAACCCACTTTTTTCCATTAATTATGTGGAAATACACAAGCATGTCAAAATCCCCATAGTCTCTAGAGAGTAAAGGAAAAAAACACTACTTTTCAATACGGATTACTTTATGTAACAGTGATGTACACAGCAGGCATGAACTTCCATCTATCCTTTTGCCTCACATCCCTGCCCAAAATCGTGAAGGATCCCATTCAATTTCTGTTTTTCAGCATGTCTCATTCCTAACCCTGTATCACTGAATGTTAATCTGCAGTCAAGGACAAATTCTGTGTCACTTCAGAGTTTTCTTGCGTTTTTATTACTTTTTATTTTATTGTTAATACTTTCTTCTCTCTCTTTTTAGTTTCTCTCTTTAGAGCAAGAGATTCAGTGCTACTTGTGAGAGGCCTTTAAACTTTCAATTGCCCTGACATGAGCGTATTCTGGACAATTAACAAAATCCCATCAAATTTGATGGTATCAGAAGCCATTTATATTTTAAACAAAATAAAAGGAAGAATGTAATTTCTCATCCTGCTCAGTGCAGCAAGAATTCAGCAGACCTTGAGGCCAGTAAGATGTAAGGAGCTATCTGAGGACAAAGTCAAAAAATTCTGACAGTGCTAATATTGAAATCCATGAAGGAAAACATCCCATGCCATCAATATCACATATAGTTATGGTCCCCAAACTGGTCAGATTTAAAATGGGGATAAAAGAGATGGGGAAGAGAAACAAAACAGAGAGACAAACTCTTTCAAAATTGCAAGAGGGGAAATTTAGGTTAGATATTAGGAAAAAAATTATTTCCTATGAGACTTTGGAACAGGTTTCTCTGAGAAGCTCTGGATACCTGTCTTGGTGTGATTTATGATGATAGTGTATTTTCTGATCCTCTGCTTTATGTCCCAGAATGGTTGCTCTATCTTTGAGGTGGGTCCAGGAGAAGAGGGAGCTCTCAGATGGTTGGTGGATTTTTTCAAAGCCTCGCTCCCCAGGTGTTCGGGGTGTGTGGAGTTTGGGTTTTGCTTGGCTTGCTTGGTTTTGTTAGCCCAGGTGAGATGTTTTTCCTTGCCCTGGCCTTGGAGAAGCAATCCTTCAGCAATTTTTCGAGGTGAACTGGACAGCTGGTTTAATCTGAGACCAGAGAGAGGAAACGGGAACAGAGGGAAGATACTGGCAGGAGAGAGGGGCTGCTCCATCTCTACCCCAAACTCAAAAAAGCTGAGCCTGGGACAGAAGCCACACCAAGCCCACCTGCTTCATCTGCTGGTGGAGAGGAGCTCCGTGGTTTTCACCTTTTTGCCCAAACTGCTGTGTGAAGCTCCGGCTTGTTTTTTCTCCTGAGATCAATGCCAGTGCCATCCTCTACCATGTGGTATGAGCCGGTATTTTTTTCCCAGGAATTTTGGGGTTTTGTTCCACTGTGTGTGTGGGATAAGGTCTAAAATTTTAATACCTAGCATTTATTTTTTTTCCCATGCTTTGATTTGAGGGCATTCTGCTAATAAACAGTTGTTGTTCTTTTTTTTTTACATTCATCCATTAGTACTCATTTCCAATTGATGGAAAGGGATTGTTGGAACACTTTTAGAGGAGATGACTCATTCCAGAATGTCTTCTCCTGAATTTGTCTTTAAACTGAGACAATGCCCCATACCTGGAAATGCTCAAGACCAGTTTGGACGGAGCTCTAAGAAACCTGGTCTAGTGGAAGATGTCTCTGTTGAGAGGAAAGATGTGTGCTAATGTCTTCATAAACAATTTGATGGGTAAAGGTATGGGTGTTACATCTTTGAAATGAGTCTTAATGTCTCTACTAACTTTGGGCAGCAGGTTTGTTGCAGAGCCCAGTCAGCTTGTCTCCTAAAACAGGCAAGTGAGTCTGCACAAGGCTGAACTTCTAAACTTAGGGGTAAAACAACAGGTTGAAGAGGGGAATATGTGATACGTGGTTTGTGAAGGCTGTACCTTCCTAGTACCTCAGTCAGTGGGGAAAGGAAGAGGGCAGTATGTGGCTGGGAGTTTAAGTTAAAAGGAGGCTGTGCCCTCTGAAACATCACGAGGGAACACCCTGTGGGCATATGCCCCAGTGGACTCTCTCCCTTTATTTGAATGAATTTGCAGGACTCCTCTGTCTTTTTTATGGACACTAGCTGTTCATAGTCTGATTTTCCATACACTATCCATAGCAAGCAGGGGGTTGGAACTGGATAATCTTTAAGGTCCCTTCTAAACCAAACCATTCCATGATTCTAGGATTCTGTAAATAATAGTCTCTCTATTTAGAAAAGTGTAGACAAAATAAATCCCATCAGCTTGAAAAGAAAAAAAAAAAAGCAACTATGGAAAAAAAATCAACAGATGCTTACAGCATAATGACAAATATACACAAAGTTAAACAATGAACATTTATTCCTTATTTTTCATATTTTTCATGATACTATCACAGTCACAGTCAGCAATTCAAAGTCATAGGAATTACATTCTCCATACAAAATGTAATTAAATAGTGAAATTCACAAGAGACCAAAAGTATAAATGAATTCATAAGAAGATGAGATAAGTTCATGCAAGAGATATCAATTTCCAACCACTAAATACAGTGGTTTGATGTAGCTGCTGGGTAATAAAGCCATTAATCTGCTTATGTCTGGAAGCTGAAGGGGGAAGGGCTTCTCTGCTTCATGCTTCTATGCTTTGCCTAGAATCTGCTACTGACTATTGTTGGGGACAAGCTGTTTGGCTGGGTGGATAATGATATCCTTCACTATGGAAATTCAAAGCTTGAAAGGAAAACTATACTTGCAGAAATACTCAATTTTCAAAACTACTCTGGAATAATTTCATAGCAAATTACTTGTAAATATAAATAGCTACTGTTGTTCATCTAAACCACAGTATGTAGATGGTCAATACTAATATTTCAGTATACTAAATGCAGAACAAACAGTTCTGCAGTTGTACTCCACTATAAGAGCTGTACTAATAAAACAAAAAAAAATTAACCTTTTGGAAAAGTACTTTCTAATATATTGGTTTACAAGTCAGATTAAAAAACTGAAAATCAACTGACATCAAATGGTAATATCTTACACTAATCTTTAGCCCCATTACTTTAAAAATTATTATTCAAATGAAAAGATGTGGGAAGAGATGGGATGAAGTTGAGCTGTGGGCTGTGGGACACACCTGCAGAAGCACATGGCAGCACAAAGAAGCACATGGCAGCACAGAGAGGC
>JBBMKD010000001.1:13398922-13409989 GCA_037834095.1 Argya squamiceps | reverse complement strand
ATTTACTGATGTGGCAACATGGGATAGGTCAGGTAGTGAGAATTAACATGTAAGGAAATACTGTGCCTTGAAAAAGTATATAAAACTAACTCATTTCTTTGAATAAACTCTTCAGATTCCCTGCCAATCTGAGTTTGTGTCTCGGTCACTCACAAAGAAAGGCTATAATCACTCCCACATGTTGAGTTGAGTTTGCCTGCTAAGACTTTGCTTATCTCCTTCAGCCAATTAGAATTCAATTACTAAAAACAAATAAATAAAAATTAAAAATATACTTCTAATTAATTAGATTAAGGACTGGCAATTGCAGTGTTCACCTAGACAATTTCCCTTGCATTTCCACAATAGCCAACACCTGTGCTTTTCCTGAAAACCATGTTGAAAATCAACTGCAGGATAGGAACATTATAATTTGCTTGAATCCTTTAAGTTGTTTGTTTTTTCGTAAATGTTACCTATCTCTAATATCAATTTCATTCCTTGGTACAGTGGACTGATTATTTTGGTGACTAAAATGTAATGCAATAAGCCTGAATATCAGCTTTTGCTCAGAGCAAATCTTACATTGCCTAATGGCAACTGCTGAAGTTGTACATGAGACATTTATCATATGAGCAGGATGGACAATATCAGGTTCATTATCATAGCATATAACCTTTCCATCATCGGGGAGGACCATTATGAACAGAATAAAATCTTTTGTGAATTGAATTAAGAACATGCAGCTTTGGGAGAACATGGAGGACTCTAAGAAGCTAAAAGACAGCTGACCTCACCTACTGAGATTCATGGGTATAAAAGATGGGACTGAGGTCAGGGCTTCAATTCTCATTATCAAGATTTCAGTCACCTCCATTTATTTTTTGCTCATAATCTAGCTATGACCTGCTGAAGACCCTAAGTTGTTCTGATGTCCTAATAATTTTATCTGCCACACCGAGTAGTGCTCATGTAGTGAAAAAAGCCATGTTACCTCTGTATGCCTTGATGGTCTTTGTTGGTTGAAGGCATGAAATATTGAAATTGCAAAATTCCATCTCATTCCATTAGACTTGCCTGAAGAAAAGTTTTTTTGGCTTGCTGCTGATAGCTCAAAGAAATCTACCCCCAGATAGGTAGAAGGTCATTCAAATTAGTAGAAAAATACATCAAACTTATCACAGTCTTCCTGGAAAATGAATGCTTATTCTCTATTCACCCCAAGTCCTGCTGGTATATATCTTCACACACATACATACAAACAATCAAGGGGTCATACCAATCAATCAGCATCTAACTTTAAATATCCATATGCTCATGCCATACAGGAAGAAAATATTGAATAATAATGCCTTATAAGTATTGCCAGGAATAACTCCCTGTTTGCATCTCGTGCATATGCTGCTGTTAGTTTATTTTCTGGTTCTTTGCTTTCCTTCCTTCACAAATGATTTTCACAGTGAAATCTTTTTCTAGTTAAATTTCATCACACCATGCCATGTCAAACCAGGGACACAGAAGTTAACCACAAGATACAGTAGTTCTGGGTTGTATTCATCATCTTCTTTCATGACTTACATTCAAGACACGAAGCAAAAGTTTGGGAATAAGAAAATATTTGGAAAGGAAGGTCTTCTGCTTTTAAAGATGCCAGAATTTCACCATGTTTGGCAAGAAATAATTGCTAGAACCGTAAAATATAGTCTGATAAAGATAAGTACTCTTTTGTTCCATGGTAAGAATATAAAGAATAGAAAGCAAATTTTAGTGGTAATAACTAGTATTTCACATCTTGTTGTCCTGAACCTTTCTCAGTTGCCTTCAAGTATTTCCAAATTCATCAACCAAGTTAATAAATTAAATGAAGCTCTGAATTCATGTAAAATAAGATGATGGGGGTTTGCCTCAATGTGTAAACTACTCACCACCCACTACATGGCAATATAGCTCTATTGCTATATTTTCCCCATTTAAGAAAAAAATCTGAATAAAGCCTGAGCAACATGGAAGTAAGATAGTATGTAATGTTGTTATACTGTCTCCTAATCTTGAATGTCTTCTTATTTGTCTTCCTCTTTTAACCTTGCACTGAAACTAATTTTGTCACCTAGTTTAAGCCATCTTGTCCACAGAAGAAAATAACATAGTTATGAAGCCTTTCCTTAGCAAGAAACTCACATTGGCAGGAGGTTTTAAAGTTTTTTAACTAATAAAAAAATATCACAGAGTGTTTTAAAATAATAACTTAATAACAAATACATAAATATATCTATGTATATTTGAGATATCCAAAAGTGATTCTTTTGACTCAATACTGAAATACAGCATGGGACAATTTGAGAAAGGAGGGACAAAAATATTTTGCCTAAAAACATGCTGTGTAACATAGGCAGAAAGAAAGCAGAATAGTGCCTTTCTGAAATATAATGTTTTGGAAAAAAAATAGTAGTACTCTTAACACCAAATGAAAAATAATTCAACTTACAATCAAAGGACATCAGAATGTGTAGAATTACAAAAATAAGAGTATTGAAAATAAGGACAGGGTATTACACAAAGCTTAAAAATTAAAGTACTAATTATATAAAATTATTTTTCCCCTCCTTTTTTTTTAGGGTTTTCTTGAGAACTAAAATGTACAGAAGAAACAGGATTTTTTTACTTTAATCTGAATCACAAAACCTAATGCAGTGTTTTGTTGTGCTTGGACTCATGTATTCACGTGATCACATACCAAAATATTAATAAGACATCTAATGAGCAGGATTCCAACTGCTACTCCCTTTTGGCACAGCTTTGCTAGCTACACTTGGTCAAGGTACTTTATAACTCACAGATATCTATTTCCACTTAACCAGGCACATTCAGAGCTGTCAGCAACATTTACAAAACTTTCAGTGAGCTAAAACTTACCAGGCAGCTACAGGGGAATTTTTGCTATGGCATCTGGAGCACCCAGAGGATCTTTTCTCCCTTCTTCCCTGCTGTCTCCAGGGCTGTTTCTCTCACATATTCTCACTCCTTTCTCTGGCAGTTTTCCTTCCTTCTTAAATCTGTTATCCCAGAGGAGTTACCACTATCCTGATGGGCTCAGCCTTGGCTCCTGTTGGCATTGGTTTTCCTTGAGATGCATGTTTTGGTAACTTGGGATATGCATTTTTAATAAATCATCATTTAATTACCATGATATAGTAGTAGCAATACATGGGCTCTTAATCTTGGAACCATGTTCTGAAATAAAATATTTTTTCCTTAAGGTTTATGATGGGAACAATATTTTCATTTACCTGAAATGTAAGATGAAACATTGCATTCTGTAGAAGTGAATTTTCTTTCTCTTTCCTGAATGCACAGATTTTTTGCATCACCAGCACTTTAGAAACAGGGAAACAAGACATTACTCCATGAGAGGGACAAAGAAGTTAGTGACTTTTGTCCATTTTAGAAGTTTCATAAAATAAGAATTAATTACAACAGTTCTGAAGAGCTATGTTTCCCAGAAGACAAACAGTATCTTGAAATTATGCATAGTAAAGATTTTAAGTACTTTCAATCATGTTCTGAAAAATGGCAGAATGAATATAACAAAAGTGAGTACATGTGCTCCTCACTTCATAAAAGTTCAGAGTAGCTATAATGGAATAAAAATTATCCTGCTAGATGAGTTTTATTGAGTACTGATGATTTTTGTTTCATTTTCACTTGAAGATAATTCACTGTATCAACTTTTTAGATGAAAAAGAAAACGGAAATTGGCAATGGAAAATTTTCAGATCAGTATAAAAATATTTTTTGCCTATACCTCTTATTTCAAAGGATTTTTTCATTTTTCAAATCAGTAAATTGTAAATATCTTATGGAAATCCACTCTCTTCAAAAATAAGTAAATAATCCTAAGTTATTTTTGAGCAAGCATTTACCAAGCTTTAATATTCAGTTAGGCTGACAAGTACATGCTCACCAGTTTGACTGTTTACTCATAGATTTGCAGATGTGTGTGTAAAAGATAGAGAAGGTGCTCAGAATCCCTCTGATTAAAAGCCAACATACACCATTGAAACAGAAAAATAAACAGTAAGGAGAAACTAAAAGGACATCTTTAGCCTCTTGCTGCTCCAAATGAACAAAGTAAACCTTTGCACACACTTTTTAGCCATTTTTGCCTCAGATTTTACTGCAGTCTACGTTCTATATAGTTATTTTCTGTTCCAAATTGCAACAAACCAACCAATCAAACAAAGTACAGCCAAGTCATAATCAAATTTTATACATTTTTCAGTTTAATCCCTATTTTAGGATTCTTATATACATAATTGTATAGATGTCACCTTCTGAATTCAATTCGCTTTCTTACAGAGTATTGTTTTTCTAAATGTATTTTGAGTCAAAGTCAAATTGCCAGGATTCCAGCTAGATTATTCCCAAGAAATCGCATGGCCATTCATCCTGAGAAAAACCCCACTGAGTGAAAGCAATTACAGCTATATAAAAGACAGGGGTAAAAAAAATAAAATCACACATCATATGCACATTTTCATCTTTTGGAGGACTGGTGGGTTTCTAACCTGCAAGTGGAACATTTCTTGGGATTTTTTTGTTTTTTTAGAAAGGTACAATGTAATGTTAAGGAATAAATACAGTGATAGTTGTAGACATAGAACAAAAAAATGAAGTGATTTAAGGTCAGAATGCATTTAGATGGCTAACTGAGAGAAGTTGTCTGCTTCCAACAACCTTGCTGATATTTTTATATATGTTTATATGTAAGTATTCTTCTATGGGGAAAAACAAAGTCTATGCAGATTTTCAAGTTGAGCATGGTAGGGTGAAATCATCAATGTTCTAAAAGCTATTGTCAGAAGCTCTACACTTATGCACCTGATATTTGTACTTTGACCCCTTAAATTTCTCAATAGGAATGCCGTGAGAAAAACTCAATAATGATTAATCTTTTAATAGAATTTTTTGGTATTAATTTTTAATGTTTGACATAATCTTAAAGTTCACCCAAGGCTGTGAAGAGGCTGTGTTGAACACACTATAAGACAAATAATTCGTCTCTTTAACACTTCTCTCACACTTTTTTTTGTGTGTCTTTCATTAACATAAAAAAAATAGTACTGGCATTATTATGGAGCACTTTTTGCACTTATTTCTTTAGCACTTAAGTGACAAAAAAATGGGTTTATTGGCTGATCCATCATCATTTTGTATGATTGAGGAAATTGTTCTATTTTCATGGATAACACAACTCAATGTATTTGTTACCTCACTTGAAATCACTGCCAAAGGAATCTGATGATCTCTTTGAAACTTCCATTTTCAAAGTTAACTCTGGTAATGGAGTTCACTACTCAACTGAATTACTGCTGCTATGTGTGGAAATTCTCTTGGATTCACACTCTTGTTTCTTGATAGGATCATTGCTGGACAGAATTCCTGGCAGTGCTCTGTCACTGGTAGTGGCTGATGCATCAGTTTTCCGAGACACATATTTGAGAGTGACTCTGGACAAAAATAGAGATATTGAGAAACCAAAAAAGGAAAAGGTATATTCCAACTATTTTTATATTTAGAATCCAAATCAGTGCCAGTCAAACAATATTCACAGCACCAAGTTATTTAAATAATGTTATTAGATAAATTTTGGAAGCCTAAAATCTGCAGACACAATCGTCAAAGCAGCAGCTGAGGCAAGTGAAATAGTGAGGTATCATCTTGACATACTGAAAAAAAACCACTGCAACAAGACATGCTTGATCAGAGAAAGAGATAACTCTTTCAATACTCATAAAAAGCTTCAAAAAGTCATTTCTGGGGCCCCCAAACTTAGAAGAATGTGCCCCTCTTGGGGTCCAGAGGAGGGGCATGAAGTTGAGCAGAGAGCTGGAGCACCTGTCTGTGATGCAAGGCTGAGAGAGCTGGAGTTGTTCAGCCTGGAGAAGAGAAAGCTCTGCAAGGATCTTATAGGAGCCTTTCAGTACCTAAATAAGGATTTTAAGAAAGCTGAAGAGGGTCTTCTCACAAGTACATGTATGCGGTGCTAAACCTTCACACGAGGTGACGAGGCCACTCGCCCCCCACAAGGGTTCCCGACTAGCAGGAGGCGAGTCCGCAAAAGAGTACGGTCCGTTTCTCCAGGACAACGTCACTGGGAGACCAAGGGCTGACAGGAGCAAACGAGCGAAGGAAATAAAGGAAGGACTCTCTCTTGGGTGAAAACAGGGACGGGTGTTTATTCCGCTCCGAGTTCCCCAAAAGGAGAGCCCGGAGCACAGACTTGACTTAGCTTTTATAGTACACAACAATGTAACTGGCTCATCCTTGGGCAACCAATCAACAACCAACTGCAAGTGGTCTGATTTTACAGTGACAAATCATAAGACAAGAACAAAATGGTGTGATATAACCAACCTATCATGAACTGACAACGATATAACAAAGTAACTAACTTAGGGACTTTCCATAACTGTTATGTAACGATGATTGACATATAACGTAACCTAAAACTTTTATCCAATGAACTTACAGAAAACTTTATAGAACTTTACAGAACACAAAATGGAAGAACAGGGCAGCCATCTTGGGGCCTACTAGAACCTAACTCCAACTCAACAAAATCATGCACCCCCCCACATGTAGTGACAGGACAAGAGGCAATGGTTTTAAACTGAAAGGGTAGATTTAGATTACGTATCAGGAACATTACAACAGTAGTGAGGCACTGGAACACATTGTCCAGCCCAAACCATTCTATAATTATATGAATCTGCAGGCAATAGAACTGTAGATGTAAATGTATCTATTATTTTTTTCACGAAGATTAAGATAAACTACATAAAATGATTCCGAAAAATCTTTAAGGAATTGGGTATATTTTTGCGGAAGTTTAGCATAGGATAAGCTAAGCCTATTTTCTTCACAAATTTAAAATAAATCAAGTCAGACCAAAATCCAAAACAAAATCAAGATATCTTTAATTAGTAGAAAACATTTGTTACAAGGATAAGTTAAAATCATAAAGTCGGGGTGAACAGGAGAATATAGAATACCTCAAAAGTCTTAAAAAATATTAATTAATGTTAAAAATTACAAAAACCCCATTTTTATGAAAGTGTATAAACCATACATTTCAGATTTTTAAAATAAGAAGACATTTTAAATAGCTTAAAATGGCAAGCAATACATTCCAGCAAAAGGTGAAAAGAAGATAAAACTTGCTTCATTTTACAAAGTTGGTTTGTTGATTCAAGAGTCTCTGAAGTACTTTGACATCAGAAAGCTGTAGGGAGGATACCCACCCAAATAGGAAATAATCCAACAGGGAACACTCTTAGTAGGGCCTGTTAGTTTCACCAAGTCATTTTTAAAGCAGACTAAAAGTATAGTGTGAACACATTCACTGTGACAGTTACATTTCCATTGCATTTATCTGCTGAAATCAGCCATGTTAGAATCATTGGAAAAGTGTGTGGGATTGTTGGAAAACAGACACCTGAATGTGAGCCAGAATGTATGCCCAGGTGGCCAAGAATGCCAATGGCAGCCTGGCCTGTATCAGCAATGGTGTGGCCACCAGTATCAGGGCAATGACCGTGCTCCTGTACTGGGCACTGGTGAGTCCACAGCTCAAATCCCGTGTCCAGTTTGTGGGCTCCTTCGTTTGGAAAGGACATTGAGGTCCTGGAATATTTCCAGAGGAATGGAGCTGGGGAAGGGTCTGGAGCACAAACCTGATGAGGAGCAGCTGAGGGAGCTGGGAATTTTCAGCCTGGAAAAAGGAGACACAGGGTGGACCTTTTCACTCTCTACAACTCACTGAAAGGAAGGTGCAGCCAGTTGGGGATTGGTCTCCTCTCCCAAGTAACAAGAATGAAGGTGAGAGAAAACAGTCAAAAGTTCTAGCACTGCCTTCTTTCTTTTCCAGTTCAGAACTTTGATGAAGAACCAGACCTGATACAGAGCTTGCCTTTTGCACAGTATCACCAAATTCAGCCCCTGGAGCACTTTCACAGTACAGTTTCTAACCAAGGTGCTGGTAAAGGGAGAAGGGAAAGCGTGGAGTGATTCCAGTCTGCTTAGCAGCCCATTTATTCGAAATTAGCTGTGAAGAGAGAAGCTACTACAAGGATTCCCATCTGCCTTGTATTAGTTTTATACAGGGAAATAATTATTGCTGCTGCTACTGTAACTTTATAACCCTTGCAATTGCTATTATTATTTCTATGGAAGAAAATTACAAAACATTAGTTATTCTAGATGGAAAGGGAATGCACATCTTGAAGGTCAAGGAAAGTCTAACTTTTATCACCGTACAATAAAATTACTTTTCCTTTTACTAGTTCAAGTATCAAATTGAGAGAAGAAAAAAAATTTTTAAAATCCCATTTGATTTACCTGTTCTAAATGTTTATTTTTTTTATTTTTTACAAAGAATGCATATATTGTGGGGGGGATTGTTTAGTTTTAATTTCATTTTAGACATTTCAGTTTGGAGAGAATGTATCAAATGAAAAGTAAAGTGATATTTTAGCACCAGCTGGGAAGTAGACTGTACTTGTTTTTATCCAGTAACTTGAGGCTTCCAATGTTCATCTAGATTTAGAAGCTCAGATCAGTTATCTCCACTTTTGGACAAAATATGATGTCATATCTTTCTTGTTCTGGCGGTTCCCTAAACTATAAGACTACAGGGGATTTCAACATAAGCCTTGTGTAAATTATACAATCACAGAACTGTCTGGGTAGGAAGGAATTTTAAAGACCAACCTGTTCCAACCCCCTGCCATGGGGGGCTGGAACCTTCCACTAGACCAGGTTGTTCAGAAATCCATCCAAACTGGCCTTGAACACTTCCAGGAATGGGGCAGCCACATCTTCCTTGGACAACCTCATCCAGTAAAGAACCACCCTCACAGTAAAGAATTTCTTCCTACCATCTAACCTAAACCCTACTGTCTTTCAGTTTGAAGCCATACCCCCTCGTCCTGTCACTCTGGACCCTTGTCAGTAGTCTCTCTTCATCTTTCTTGTTAGCTCCCTTTAGGCAGTGGAAGGCCACAATTCGGTGACCCTGAAGCTTCCCTTTCCAGGCTGAACAATCCCAATTCTCTCAGCCTTTCCTAACAGCAGAGGTGCTCCATCCCTCTCATCAAATCATTATCTTGATTCAAAGTTTTCAATACAACAATAAATGCAGGAGACAGTCCTACTGGAGTAGGAACTTGTATAATGCTTCTCACTTAGCCCAGCAAAATTACATTTTTAGCACTACTATTTTGAAAAGAGAATAATACAAGTCCATTATTGCTGACTAAAGGCAACAGACAGCTGTAGAAATTCTCAGTATGTCACTTTAATCCATTCTGAAGAGTAGGCCAGTGGCCTTCCATAAGTAATTTCCTAATGCAGGGTAAAATTTAGTCAGCACAAGTACATGTTGTAAATTCAGCTGTATGTTGTCATGTTCACATTTTGAATGAAATGTGGATCCTCCATGCCCAAGGGTGTAAGCAGTAACCATAAATAACTTGAAGAAATGCTCTGGCCAATGGTAAGAAGCACTGATGGCTTATTCATAACAAAACCTGCAAATTCCCAGCCAACTGAAACTTTTTTTCAGCAGAGAAACTACTCATCAGGATAAAATGTATTTGTTCTTATCCACTTTTTTTAGTCTATTCTTGACTGACAGATATACTCCTCAGGTATTTGTAGTTAGAGTTTAAAAGGCAGGAAGTATTCCCTTTGCATTTCTTTAAACTGGTAGAGAGTAGTACAATGATTATTTATCAATATAAAACACAGTTGGTACAATATCGAGCAGTACAATATCATTTTAGGAAATGATCATTTCATGGAAAAAAAAATCTAAATTCCTCATCCTGAGAGATAGAACCTGAAAAACTTGAAGATGCACTTAAAAATCCATGGTAATTTAAATTGAAAAACCCTCAGATGATATTTTGCTTAAGCTTTAATTCTCAAAATGGACTTAATATGAGTCACTTGTTAACAGTAAACATTTCTCTTTGTGTAGACAACATTCATGTTCCAGCTCAAAGCATGGCAATATACCAAAACAGTTTCTTGTTGCTGGTGGAATGAGAGTCTTCACTTTTAAGAGAGAAGTAGCAACATGTTTCTTGATATAAAATAGTAATTTAACAAAGTTGATAATAAATGTGACAGTCGTTTAAGAAGATTCAAGGGCAAGGTACACTTATTTATTTACTGCATAGAGCATCTCAGCTTTGTGTATAATTTAGGAAAAGGAAAAAAACCAAACCAGTACCCTATCAAACACTCATTTTAAGTAGTTTATTTTCTGATCCTACCTATCACACTGATGTGGTGAAAAAATACAATCAAAGGCAAAATGTAGAACAGCAATTAGGAAAGCTTATCAGGAGCATAGGATAGTTTGAGTTTCATAATCAGCTTCTCCTTATCCCATCTGCCCCAGAAATATTTTCTCTCCCAATCTGACTTCTAAAGAAGGAGAGAATAAGAGATGTGTGCTGTAAGATTTGTCCTATTACACTTATAGGAAAAGCTCCTTCTGGAATTCATAGGAAGTTGCATTATACACAGTAGAGAGCTCCTCCAGCATCCAGCAATTTTCAGCAACAATCAAAATGTGTAAAGCAACATGCAGAAATGCTGAAAAAACTTTCATTTCAGCTACTGCTGGAATGAAAAAGCAGTGTAGCACCTTTGCTGCCCACCTCCGCTATACTTCATTTCACAGAAAAGTCGGTCATGCACTTATGTGCTATACAACCTTATATGCTCATTAGAAGATTTTGTGTGTATACACACACTTTTTCCTAAATAGGACTTTTGCTGATGTTAGGAACAGGTTTAAACACAGAAGACCAAGGAAAACTAAGCCTCTGTGAATAAAATGGATCAAATCCAAAAAGTTTTGAAATATACTCAAAAAACATGATTAAAACCAGACAAGGTTAGATGTTGGTGCCAAAACAACTTGATGTAATTTATTTAGGAGTAAAAGAGGAAGGAAGGAAGGAAGGAAGGAAGGAAGGAAGGAAGGAAGGAAGGAAGGAAGGAAGGAAGGAAGGAAGG
>JBBMKD010000001.1:13354444-13379768 GCA_037834095.1 Argya squamiceps | reverse complement strand
ATTTACTGATGTGGCAACATGGGATAGGTCAGGTAGTGAGAATTAACATGTAAGGAAATACTGTGCCTTGAAAAAGTGTATAAAACCAACTCATTTCTTTGAATAAACTCTTCAATTCCCTGCCAATCTGAGTCTGTGTCTTGGTCACTCACACTTAAGTCACTCACACGTATGAGCTAATTCCTATGGGTTTCTTGAGACTGATTGTCTCCTGTGAGGTTCAAAATATTCAAATCTTGCTTTCTTTTTTGGTGGGAATAAAATTTTGTATCCCACACTGTTTTGTGAGAGTTCATATCATAAAAGTAACGTCTCTCAGGATGAGATAAATAAACTGATGAGATCCACTGAAATTAGCTCGGTGGAACACAGCGCCTGCTCAGAACACCAACATCTGCTAATAACACCAGGATTGAGGGTTCAATCCCTGTCTGGGCTATTCAGTTACGATTTGGACTCGATGATCCTTGTGGGTCCCTTCCAACTCAAAAAACTCTGTGAAATCTGTGAAATCAAATAATTTCCCCATTAACACCATGCTAAAGTGAATTCAAGGCCAAGTTGGATGGAGCTCTGAGCAACCTGGTCTAGTAGAAGGGGTGTCCCTGCAATGTCAGGGCAGCTAGAACTAGATAATCTTTATGGTCCTTTCCAACCCAGGCCATTCTGAGGTTCTATAATTCCATGTTGAACTCTTGAGCCTGAAGCAGTGATGGCCTACAAACCAACATATTTCTGTTTAGCTACAGAAATGGCTTGACACTCCACATCTACCCCTTGTCCTTGTCCCTGCTGGGAACCCCACATTCCTACAAGTTGTGCCTATAGAATGGTTTCCAGCTCAAATTAAAACAAAAATCTGAAAAATGCATTTCACTGCTTCAGGTTATCCTGCAGCCTTAGAGAGGCATGTCTACAGGTATATGTCAGCAACATGTCAGTAAAATGCTTCAAGTAAAACACTGCAAAGTTGAACTGCAAGTCAAAGAATGTGTGTCATCTTAAAAAGAGTTGATTTAAGCAATGTCAAACCTCAAACTTCTGTTGAATATCATACTGACTCCATTTATCCAGCAAAATTTGATTTCAGTTTATATCTCCCATATTTCAGTTAGATGTCAAGAGTATATCCAATAACTCTAAATCAAATGAAAATTTGTATTTGGCAAAATTAAGAAATATCAATAAATGTTGGAATGACAAAGCGCTGGATCTTGCTGGCAAAAAGAAAAAAAATCAATAAATTAAATTTTAGTTGAAAGATTGTGTTAATGCATCCATACAATTTATTCACCTTTGAGAAAATGCAGAAAACTGACGCTAATTAACCAAAGGTTTACAAAACACCATTGTAAGGTGTTCATATATTTAACAAACAAGAGGAGTCTGGATGGTATCCACTATAAAGTGAGATAACACTGTTTGAATAACGCATTGATCTTGAATTACCTTTAACTCATATTTTATTGTCAGTACAGCAGTTTATCCTGCAGGGATAAAGGAATACTAAAACATCCAAAATTTGACAGCAGATACTGAGGTACAAAATTTGACCTCTTTGTACTGAGCAAAACGAGAAGTAAAGTCTCTGAGATGGATGAATACTTTCCGACAGACAGCCAAAAGCACAGTCAATCATTTTTCAGCCCTGTATTTCTAGTCCAGAAACATGTAAAAGCCTTTCACATCTAACTAACTGATACCTCAGCACTCTTGCCTGCTAAATTGTATGAACGCAGATCCTTTTTAAAGCGGTGATCACAATTTGTTGGGCAGGCTGAACCACTTTTGGAAGTTGAACTATGCAATTTAACACTACTATCCCCACTCATGTTCCCATCTCTGGGTCTGAGAGACTGTTTTGTAGCCTTTTTTCACAATGGAAAAGGCTGCACTTGCTGTTTTGAACTGAACCTAGGGTACAAAAGCCATGGCACCAAATAGAGAGGGATTATTATTTTGCTAATACTTGCATCTGGCAAAGTGTTGTATGCAGCCCTTTTATTTGGCTGACATCAACTCCCCAGAATTTCAGACCTGTAAAACCAGACAGTGATGACCATTGGCTTCCAATCTTAGGACTGAATCACACTGTTCTTAACAAGAATTGCATAATTTTGATGATTCAGTTGATAATTCATTTACATTGCTGTTGAAGAAATCAGTTTCATAAAGCATTCTGTTACCTGCTAAACCAGCAAAAGATACAATAAGCATGGCATAAAAACAGGAGCTGGTGTCTTTGAAAATATTTTGGGAGTTTCTGGAATCTGAATGGACTACTCCTTAAGAAAGAACCTATATACAAACATTCTACACTGTATTTGACATAAACACCCATTTAGTTGACTTAGCCATTTATTCAAAATCCACTAGTTTTTCTAGTTATTAATGCTCTGTATGGATGAAATGCAGACCACACAAGGCTTTTAATTCCTTAATCTGACTGTGAGTCTTAAATAAAAAAGAGATTAGGTCTGCAGCACAGACTCTGATGTATTTCCTTACAAAAAATCCAAAAAACCCAAAATTCACAAAAAAACTCCAACATCACCAAAAAAAAAGCCTCCAAACAACAACAACAACAACCAAACAAAAAACATTCTGGAAAAAAAGAAGAAAATGCTTCTAAAACACAGAAAAATCAAGGCTTACACACTGAGATGTACTGAAGTTCCAAATCCAGCTTCTGGGATCTCAACATTTATTGTCCACCTGCAGACATAGTTTTGATAATCATTTCCAGAAATAAACTACATGGGAATTTTAAATATATAGAAAAAACCCCATGCTGTAAATGAAAGCTTTGATAGTAAATCTGGTAAGATCATTCTCTAATTCCCATTCTAGCATCTGTAGTTTACTTCATTTTGGGATATATGCATAGACAGCAAACAACTCTTCATGCAGCTTCACATCCGTTTGTTTACACATAGAGTATTTACTGAGCTAAGGCATGCATGGAGGAGTTGGGTGTATAGCTTAAGAGAAAGGAAAAAAACAGAGGATGAATTATTTTTCTGAGTCTGTCCTTGAAAATGACTTGCTCCAGTTACACCCTAGACAAGAAATTCTATTAGAGCAGTATTTTAGTTTTAAAATGTTGCTTTATTACAAACAGCAATCAGGAACCATTTTAATGCCATACACCTGCCACCCTGCATTTATATTTCAATAGGTTGAGTTAGTACCCAAAATTTTATGGAACTCTGGAAGCACTATTACTGCTAATCAGTCCTTTTTTTTTCCCCTGCAATTTTTTAGGAGTTAAAGCATATGCTGATGTTAGAGGATTGAGAGTAATTTCCTAGCTTCTCCGATGCTGTACAGCACTCTTAAAAGATGATTCAGGTGTAATATCACTGGAAGTTAATTTAAGACCATAATGCCCTGTATTGTATTGAAATGAGAGAATATATTTGGAATTTTTTTTCATAATTTTGCATGATTTTAACAGAGTAGAAATCAGTTAATAACAACTATGTTAAGCTTTTTTTAATGCATTGTCACCAATCTCTGTATTGAAGTTGTCACAAATACTTTTTAAAGTATAACCATACCTCATCATTATAAAATGTGAACAGTGCAGAAACACTTCTTAAAAATATATTAAGAGAATTCTTGCTTACTAGCAAGGAGCATACAGGAAAAACTGTCCTTTGTTTTATAAACATATTGAGTTGGAAAGGCTATCAGATAAAATATCCAAAACAATTGATGCAAAACTAATACTAATTCCGAATAAATAAAGTCATTCTCAAGAGCCTGTAGCACATCGAGAAGTATGTAAAATACCTTCTTCTAACAGAGTAAGATAAAAATTTCAGTTAGAAAAAGAAGGCGCATTTGCTTAATTATGTCTTGCTTACATACGATAACCATCAACTTTCTGTAAGACTTGGTCAAAAACAGCTCAGAAATCCTTTCAGAAAGATAATTATAAGGCAAATTCTGGAAAGTAATTAACTGTAATCGGTCTAGTGCCTGATGCAATAGAGAATTAAATCTGTCACAGTCGTCTTCAGTAACATATGCATTAAGAAAATCATATTTAGTCTCCCTATCCTACAAAATATGAATGGTGATGTTCAAAAAATTTTCAAATAATCGTTCATAAGACTGTATGTCAGGTGGAGAAACAAGAAAGGCACCACTCAGAATGTGAGCATTCAAAAGAGATGCAGTGTGTGAGCACAAGAAAATCTACCTAGAAGTCCTGCAAATTGTATGCTACACAGAGGGTAAACTTAAAAGGGTTAGGGTTTGAAAACAAGCTTTCTTGCTATCAAGTATCTTTGGAACCTGTCTCCAAAATCCTCTCACCACTGTTAGACTTTAATTCAGAGCCATCATCTTCCTTTGTGCTTTGGTAGATGTATTGTTCCCTCTGATCCAATTCATAGATTCTGATACAGCAGAAATGAAAGACATTTTAGTTAAATAATTTCCTAAATTATTCCTAAAAATAAATATGTTTTTGATAAAAAATGCAAAGTGTTTTGACAATGAAAAGGCAGCATATGGCACTTAACAAGGAGGAAATTCTTCATTCATGCTAACTTTAATACTGCCTATTTAGACTAATGAATATCTCCCCTTTCAAGCTGTCTCAGGAGAAATGCTTTATACAGAGAAAAGATAAAACTTCTTGGTCACACTGACTTCTGTTGTCCACAGCCACTTTGCCACAATAGACCAGGGACTGCCATTTCAATAGGAAAGAGACAGGTCCTCAACTTTATATTGCTTCTGGTGTAAAAAATGAGGGAGATCACAGTTCCTCTCTGTATTGGATTCATTTTTGCTCTAGCTCTTCCAGAACTGAAGATCACTTCTATCCTTTGCAGAGATTTCACAAAAATTCTCCAACACCAACTTAAGTATCACATATTGTTCTGCTCTCTCTGCTCACTCGGGCTTAAAATACCCATTCTGCTGAAGCAGAATTCTTAAATCTTCATCTCAGATGATTCATTTAAAAAGAAAGTGGAGTTAAGCAAAGAAAAAAAAAAAGGAAATACCTCACCTCATCCATTTTGTCCCTAAGAAAGAGTCACTCACTCCAGAGTACCAAAGTCTTAATTTTCTAACACTCCTGCTGTTATCACCCCATAAAATAAAGTGACACTTGAAGTAACATCTAACGGCATTTACATGCAACAGTAAAGAAAAATGGAGCACTTTTCTTCCTTAGAAGTGTTCCAAGATCCCCATTACGAGTGCAGCCTTTTGTTTTAAGAAACACTTCAACTGAGGATTCCTAGACTCAGATTAACTAGAACTGTTGAACTCTCTTAATGCAAGATCTAACAGTAAGGCAAGTGCAGCACATGCATTTCCCAGGGATTTTAGAACATGAAAAAGATGGATTTTTCACCAAGATGACCACACCAAGAGTAAGCCTTTCATGTTTGAACAAAAAACCCATGGAAGAGTAGCTAGAAGAGGTGGAGTCGTGCAAGGGGGTGTCAGGGCGTTGCTGTCAGCTCCTCTGTCACCAAAGAACAACTTGCTGTGGTGACCAGCTGCTCGGTGAAATGGGATAGACAGACAAGGGTGGCAGGGAAAGTAGGAAGGGAAGAGGTAGCTCTGCAGGGAGATGAACAATTTAGGCACTCCCTCCTCACCAAGAAACCAGAAACAGTGGTGAAAAATCATGGTGCAGTTGACCATGTTTATGATCTAAGACTCTTCCCATAACTCAGCCCTTTGGGAAGACCATTGGGCAAATGGGTGAAATTTTTCCAGGCACTGGGGCCTGCCTGCATCCAAGAGGGGTCCCTTGCAGCCCAGCGATGGAAGTTCTTCCCCTGATTGGCTGTCAGGCAAAGTGTCCCTGAGAACAGAGACTCCTGTGTTCTCCGAGCTGCCTCCTGCACATATTAAGGCCCTCTGCACGTGTGCAGCCCCTAAAGTAATTTTTCACCCCATGTCAGAAAACGGATTTATAACAAACATGAGGCATAAATGAAAATTAAATTGGTTTCTCACATACTTCAAAAGGGCATGGTCAAATAATGAAAATAAAAAACTAAGTGCTAAGGAAAAGTCTGAAGGCCCACCACCCAGAGTGCTGAGGAAAACTTAGCCTGGGAAAGCTCACACACACTGTGACTGTCACTGTGTCATTAGAAAGAAATCAGGTCTGAAGCCACAGGAATAACTTCAGGAATAACTCAAGAGCAGGGCAAAAGGGGAAACCAAATCTTCCAGGTCTGACAGATGATAAAACAGGAGGAGATCTAGAGAAAACAGCCTTGAAATGGCAGAGAATGTGTTCACACCTTCAGAAAAGAAGGTGGAGCGCCTCTATTTCTCTGCAGACATTGAGTATCATACCACATTTATAATAAGATTTTGTATTATGCCACTGGCGTGATGGCAACAGTATGGCTTGGAATAAACATTCTGTAAAGTGTCTTCAATTCTTTCCCAAACTCCACAAGATGTTACTGGTACATTCACAGCACAGTACAGCACCAAAGTGTAAATACATTTTCAATGTGCTGTCTATAAAATTAGTAATTTTTTTAAAAATAATAATAACAAGAGGAGTTTACCTAAATTCCTGTGTGAAATAAAGTTATCCCATAAGAGTATTTATCTTTATAAATGTTATTATGAATATACAAAGGGAGGTAATAGACATTCCAGACTTAGGGACAAAAATGAAGACACAAATAATGCAGAAAAATTAATTTACAATAAAATAATCTTGATTATATTCTATTTTGAAAATGAACGCTTATGCATTAGCCCAATAGTTAGGCTATGATATCTGGATCACTTCCGCTAGATTTTACATCATAATCTGAAGCACTGGAACAAAGCTGGGTAATAAATGCATTTTCAAAGTTGCACCATAAAGAAACAATAATATTTGATTCTTCAGGACAATAGGATATAATATTTGAAGAGCCTAAATACACATAAAAATAATTTTAATGTTATTTAAGCATTTAAATCAAATATATCTAAAGTAATCTAAATTGTGCATTCTAGAGACAATTAGAACAGATTTCTTCTTATGACTGTGAAGACTATTTTCTTAAACTTGATTTAAAAAAAAAATCCAGAAAGACTGCAATATATTTTTTTCAATGTTTTCTTACATCTAAGATGAGAAACTGAGAAGTGAAGTATTGGAGCCCATATCCCTATTTTGAAAATCAGCACCAGCATGGAAGGTTCACTTCTCATGTGCAGACATTTAATCCAAGAATCATTCCTCTTCTGGTGAGTGCGCTTAAGGAAAAATATTATTGCCAGTCAATCTTTGCAATTCTGAAGGGAATACAGATCAAGTTTTACTGTTTGACAAAGCCATTTAGGGTCAGAAGTGACAATAAGATGATGATCAAGTTCACTCACCTTATGTTTTTTTAAGGGATATATCAACTTCCTCCTAATATAATGCACTTTGTAATGCTTGTCTTTAGACTTAACTGTCTGTATCAAAAGCAGTGACCAAGGGAGATTATTACTTATTTCACGCCTGCTGACTGACAAACGCCTGTTTTCTGGAGAGGCTAACATCGATTAAGCTCATTTTGTTGTTCAATGTAAGATACGTGCTGCTTCTGTTCAAAAAAGCAAAGGTTTTGCATGTTTGCAGATGAGGTCCATCTGAAATACCCTTCCAGGCAAAAAAAGTGATAATTATTTGGGTATTTATAAACACATATCACAAATCTAGATACTGTTTTAATGGCTGAAGGATCAAGGTCACAGGAAAAAAGTCAATAAAGCACTAATTTTACAATGAAGTCCTTCTCTCAATCTGTTTTCATTCTGAAGTCCTGAGTTTAGGCATACCTTTCTCACTTGAACATACAAACATGCTAGTATCCAACTTTCTTTAGGTGAATGACACACACACAAAAAAGAAAAACTATGTTCAGGAGCTATACTCTCTCCTTAAAAAGTGCAGATTTTCTGCCAACAAAAATCTGGGGCCCACAATCAAATTACTGACTGAATAATCTGATGCAAAACCAAAATGTCTATAAAAATAAATAAAAAGAATTTAATTTTGAAATTTCAAATAGTATTTCACAACAAACACAATTAACACAAATTAAAATGTTCCACATCTGTTATGGTTTGAATGCAATGTAAATAATTTATGTTTTCGTGGAGTTCAAAAAAATTAAAGGAAAAAATCATACTCTCATTTACAGAGGATTTCCTTTAATGAGTGGTGTATTTGTAGCTAATTTCTAGTTCCCAACAGCCTGTAATGAATATTTTTTTTTCCTATGGTACCTCTATAAATTAATTCCCTGAAATGGGATGAGAGGAGAAAGAAAAATGCAGTAAAATGGGAAATTGCCAGCCTGTCTACTGACTACCGTACTGCACGTGTCATGTCACCAGCATTATGCTTAACTGTTCCTACTAGTAAAAAAAATATTAAATAGTCTTGGGAAATTAAAATATGATAATTTCTGAAGTAATCCCTTCAATGTTTTTGAATTGTAAATTTTGCATCCCAAAATGTGGCCTTTCAAAAACAATTTTTAAATGGATTCAAGGCTGGGGGTCAAAATGAATCCTTAAGTATTCACAAGTAACAAGACCTTTGCTATCACCAAAGAAGTTGCAAGTATTCAAACACATATTTCTGTGGGCTGCTGAAAAACATGACCCTCTGAGCAGTTAAATGTTTTTAAGTCAGTGTCGGTCTTTCTGATAATGTTAATAAATTAGTATTGGCATTCATGCTGTAGGACGTAATCATCTTTGGCATGATGACTGGTTGAGCTAGACTGTGCCATATGTCAAAGAATTGCGAGAGCAACAAAATTCTCTCACTCCACCGCATACAACCATGGTCTTTCATTTGAGGCAAGAATACAGCTTAATCCTGCAGTTCGGATTTAACTGAACTTCCCTTTTGTCACAGAAGGATGTTTATGAAATGCCATCTCACACCTTTTTGCTTTTGGGCTTTTTCATTGTCTTAGTTTAGGATGTTGGTAGTACCCTTTTGTTATTGTTGCTTTATACATGCATATGTACATTTATATATGTGTAAAACAATCCAAAAACTTTGACCAGTCAGACGTACATACTCTGGAGGTTTCTTACCAGATATTTCTTGGATTTCCAACACCAACATTTTCAACCTCATTACAAAACTTACCATAATTATTTGGATGATGCTTTCCTGATAAAAGAATACAAGATGAAAGAGTACTGCATAAAAACACATAAAGTTAATTCAGAAAGTAATAGCCCTTCTTAGAAATGGTGGTTCCCAGATTTTCCTTTGCCTCCCACCAACTAAGACTAGTCTTAATTTTTTTTCCAGATAAGAGTTTTAAGAGCGATTCTTGAATCACTTCAGACAAACATATCCACATCCCCCTTTCCATCTGCCTGTGAGCAGTGTGAAGGATGTGCTGTGCTGGTGGTTATTGATGGCAGTGGAGGTGGGTGCTGGTCTCTGCTGTTGCATTCCCTGAATCTCCAACATATCACTGAGACAGCTTAGTCTGCTCATGTCTCTCCTCCACATTTAGAAGGAAGGTGTTTGATCTCTGTTCCACTGTGGTTAGGAAAACTAAGTTTTGTCACTGCACTGCTAAGATTTCAGTCAGTTCTGGAGATATTTAAATTCTGCCTGCCATCATATCTCAGCAAGTAAAAGTACCAACAGATCATCAACTAAAATATACTCTGCCTCTTCACAAAAGGAAAATGCACAGGGGGAATATGGCATTTGGGAATAAGGCAACTGACGGAAGCAGCACTGCAATTTATTGGTCTGCTTTTGTCTCAGGCAAGAAATAATTAGTCTCATTTAATAGGGTTCATTTAACATTATCAGTCAAATCACCTCAGTATTTTGAAAACCATGATCTGTGGTATCCTGAAAAGAGGAAAAAATAGTTTTTCTATTTATATATTCTAAATATCAACCCAATTCAATTCTGTCATTTTAGCAAGATGTCCTACTTATATTTCTTTCTGAAATGAGGCTAGAGCAAAGGACCTCCTCATTTTAGGGCAGCAATGAAGATAACAAGCCAAGAATGGAGTACAGTTTGAAAGTAGCAATTTCAAGCTTACATCTTTGGGGACATAATTGATAAAGAAAATAAATTTAGATAGCTCCCAGTAACCATGTTATGCAGTCACAGTCTTCCACATACGTTGTCTTATACACTGAGGTTTTCTAAATAGTTACTGCATAAAGAATCACACAAAGTTCTCAAGTCTTAATTTGAAATACTTTGTGCTATATAGGGGCAAGATGAAGTTTATAAACAAAATATTTGACCCAAATATATAAACTATATTTGAATATTCATGAGACAGATAAAAATTGATCTCCGAAAGACACCATTTCTCCCTTTTTGTTTCTCTTCATGTGAAATCAATCCATTTTGCATAGACAGGATAATTACTGCATGTTCCTTTTCTTTTTCTTCCAAATGGAGAAGTTGGAATTACTTTCACAGTGAAGAGGCAAACTTCTTTTTCTGTCACTATGCTTCAAGTTATTTTAATTGCTTTTGTTATTTGTTAGTTATTTCAATCAAAACATCCAAACTTAATTTCTCTGAACTGTTAAGTTTGCAGTCACGTAACTTGGGTTTGTAATGTAAGTATAAATAAATATATATCCATATTTGCAAAAAATAGTTCTACAGGTCTTATTTTTTTTACTGTAATTACTTGCTAGTTTAAACAGAATTTAAGATGTCCTGATTTCTTATATTTTTATGGTAATAACTGCTTTGATAATACCGAACACGTTATTTATAAGCTTAGTGAATGTGAATGTGAAAGTATTCAGTTCTTCACAAGGCACAGTCATTATTTCTAATCAAAATTGGCATGGAAATACTTCAAAATGCACAAAAATACTTCCCTGACATTTTAAGCCTATCAAAGGAAAACCGTGGCTTCACAATTTTTAGATAAAACTTCCTTCCTGTGATTTTTATTTAGGAATTTTCTATTGTAGAATTGCATCAAATTGCTTCCAAAAACCCCCAATTAATGTACTATCAACTATTTCTCCCTAATGTGAAATGAAACACACAGTTTTCAAGAAAAAAAAAATGCTAGCATTAATATTTTCCGCACACTTGAATATTTCTCATTAGTTCCTTTCTGCTCAATTTTATATAGTAGATTCATAGAATCACAGAATAATTTAGGTTGGAAAGCCCCTTAAAATCATTAAGTCCAACCATTAACCCAGCACAGCCATGTCCACCACTAAAACATGTTCTTAAAAGTGCAACATCTACAGATCTTGTAAATCCCTCCAGGAATGGTGACTCTATCACTTCCCTGGGCAGTTCCAGTGTTTGATAACTCTTCTGGTGAAGAAATGTTTTCTAATATTAAATTAGAGCTTTAATTAAACCTCCCCTGGTGCAGGCTGAAACCATTTTTTTTCATCTGAGGATGAGAGAGAGGGAGAGGAGACTGAACCCCACCTGGCCACACCCTCCTTTCAGGGAGTTGTAAGAGAACACAGAGGTCCCTCCTTAGCCTCTTTGTCTCCAAACTAAACACCCCCATCTTCCTCATCTGCTCCTCATCAGACTTGTGGTCCAGACCCTTCCCCAGCTCCACTGCCCTTCTGTGGATGGGTTCTACATCAATGCCTTTGTATCCCAAAACTTATCACAGGATTTTTAGGTGCAGCCTCATTGTTGCCCAGTACAGGGGCATGGTTACTGGCCAGTCTAGCAAGCCACAATGCAGGTAATCTTCTTGGCCACCTGGGCTCATGTTCAGCTGTTGATGACCATCACCCCAGGTCTTTTTTCCCAGGGCAGCTTTGCACCCATTCAGTCCCCGGCCTGTAGCACTGCCTGGGATTGTTGGATTGTTGTTGTCCTGACGCAAGTGCAGGAGCTGCCTCTTGGCCTTGTTGAACCTCAGGCCACTGTCCTCAGACTACTGATCCAGGCTATCTTGATCCCTCTGCAGACTCTTCCTGCCCTCCAGCAGATGAACATTACTGCCTGGCTAGATGTCATCTGCAACTGACTGAGGGTGCACTTGACCCCCTCGTCCAAATCACTGATAAAGATATGAAACAGGGTTTTTCCCAGTATTGAGCTCTGGGGGCACAACTTATGACCAGCAGCCAACTGGATTTATTTCCCTTCATCACCACTCTGGGCCTGGTCATCCAGACACTTTTTAACTCAGTGAAGAATACACCTGTCCAAGCCATGAGCACCCACTTTTTCCAGGAGAATGTTGTGGGAAATGGTGTCAAAGACTTTTTTTACCAGGTAATACAACAGTCCAGGTAAGACAGCAACCTCATCCTTTCTTTCGTTTACTAACCAGGTCATCTCATAGAAGGCCTTGAGATTGGTCAGGCAGGACCTGTCTTTCACAAACAGTGCTGGCTGCGTCTGATCTGCTGTTTGTCCTGCACATGCTGTGCAATTGCACTCAAGATGATCTGTTCCATGATCTTCCCCAGCAGTGAGGTCAGGCTGACAGCCCTGTATCTTCCCATAACTTCTTTCCAGCTCTTTGAGATGGGCTCATCATTTACTACCTCCAGTCTTCTGGGACTTCCCTGGTTAGCCAGGCCTGCTGGTAGATGGCTGAAGGTGGCTCAGTGAGCTCTTCTGCCAGCTCCCTCAGAACTTTGGTAGGATCCCACCCAGCCCCTGAGGTTTCTGTGTCTCTAAGTGCCGTAGCAGGTCACTGACCTTTTCCACTTGGATTACATGGCTTCATTCTGCTTCCCATAACTTTTTTTCAGCTCCTGTGGCAGAGTACTCAGGGGATAACCAGTTTTACTATCAAAGGCTGAGATAAAGAAGACGTTAAGAGTCTCAGCACACTGAGACTTTTCACTGTGTTTCCCCTTTTCACTATGTTTCCCCTGTGTCCAATAAAAGATGGAGATTGTCCTTAACCCTTCCTTTGTGGTTGATGCATTTTTTATTGTATTTTATGGCAGTAACCAAATAAAGTTCTACTTGAGCTTTGGCTGTTTGGATTGTACTCTTCCCTGCATACTTTCCTGATTTCATTGCAGGACTCCTGAGTTACCTGACTCTTATTCCAGAGATCTTAACATTTTTTTCTGTTGAGTTCCAGCCAAGGCTCTCTGTGCATGTGGCTCATCTTTTTGGCACATGGGAATTGCCATTTCCTGATCCTGTAAGATTTCCTTCCTGAAAAATATAATAATACTCTTAATATCATAATAATTATGATGTGGTGGTAGGAACAGGAGGAATTTAAGAGACATACCATTGCCTCTTATTCCAAATTATTGGTTTTTTGATTCTGAAGGCAAAATTAGAAAGCTATTTTAAACACATGGGTTTCTTTTAGTTATCACTCTCTGTGTCTTCTAGTCTACTTCCTGTGCCAGAGGAAGCATTACTAGTGAAATATCAAAGGATTATATGTTGCACCTGAAGTTCAGACATCTGAGTTATTAAATTAAAGGGAATGAAAACACTTAACAAAAATAAGAGTTGAAATAACAGGTTTGTTTAGAATTCCTGCCTCCTTTGTGAAGCAGACAGGTACTGGTTTTACTTGATCTGTAAACTGGTATGTAAAGTAATTTTTTCCTGAGCTTTCCATACCACCACAATAATCAATACTGCTCAATCGCCAATACCACAAGTGACATTGCAGTGTAAGCACCAGCATCAAAGAACTAGCACCAACCTCAGTCTGTGTGAATAGAGCAGATGCTCAGCAGTGCATATAAGAGTAAAAAAAACTTCTCAACATCTACGAAGCCCAGAACCCTGGATATTGGCTCTTAGTCTTTTCTTGGTTTTCTTAGTTTCAGAAAAATCTACATTACTGTGCTTCTTCAGGTCAGAGTTGTTTAGGGTTTGGGCTTTTCTTCTTGTAATTTTTTTACACTTTGAATAATCTTTTAAGAGAACCATCTATTTGACCACTAAAGATTGTATACAGAAGACTTGCAAATAATACCAGTTTGAAAACTCATAGCTGAAGTACATATGCTGAAAATTCCTTTTGTATGAGTAAGTTTGACGTGGATATTTTCACACAAATGAAAGGATCCCATCTCCTGTTACAGCAACTGCTGTAAGTTACCAAGCCTCCATTTGTCTTCAAAGGGACTCTGAGCTCACAGTATATATATATATACCCTCAGTAGATTTGTTCAAGGTTTCATCAAGGTTACAGTTCTTGGAATTTACTGAACAGGTTAACAGAATCATAGGATAGGAATATATTCACAAAAAGAAAATTCTATTTCTTTATCAGGTACGATGTGACATATTTAAGTATTTGCTTGAATATAACCTAAGAGAACAATTTTCAGCTACTATCTCAGGCCATAAGTGTCTAGCAGAAAGCTACTGTTTGTGAAGTTTAGAGTGCTTGCTCAGAGATTGGAAAGTGCCATGAAAAGAGAACTGCTACCTGTTTAGGCAGAACACCAAAATAATAGGGAGTCTTCTGTAGCCAGTTAACCAGAAAGTTTTCAAAAAGTAGAAAGATTTGATTTGTGTTATCTTTTTCAAAGGAAGTTGATGGAAAATGATAATATTACAGTGGCAGAATTGTTCTAGGTGAGGAAAACAAAAAACAATTCTTGAATCGAAGTGGGGTCTGTATTTTTTTTGCTCACACAGATAAAAATGCATGTTCATACTAAACTAACAAAATAATAGCATAAAAATGGTTTTATTTACTGTAACTGATTAGTTGCTATGAATGATGTGAAGGTGTGTTTTATATTTTTGGGATTTTTTAACAAACATTTGCTTTCTTCAAGAATTAAGGGCTTCTGCAGTTTAGAATTCCACCCATATTGCTATCACTTGTATCAAATCAGGACATATATAGCAAGCAATGCCTCATTATAACTCTGTTTCTGGATGATTTATTAATGGCAGCCATAAATGTGGCAGAAATACATTACGGATATTTTTTTTACTTAAATTTGAGAAGTAGAAATCAGAGACAAGCTTTAAAAACTTCTCACACTTCACAAATCAAAAGTAATTTCTGGAGACAGACCCATGTGTTCCTAAGGCACTGGTTTCCATGAAAGTTAAAACCACTTTTCCCATTCAGAATCAGTCTTAGAAACTGAAGGAAACCTACTAAGGCTTAAATTTGAAAATTAAATCCAGATTCTCAGGAGACATGTAATTACTTAATTATACATCTGTAGATTTCACGTTATTCCTTTATATAATTAGAAGTGCTTGCAGATTTCTAGAGCTTTGAATGGATTCAAGTACTTAACCTTAAGGGCCTTAGCCAAAACTGAATATAAGAAATACATATGAATATAAGATACTTGTGATGTACACAATATTTAACTTAAGATTTCATTTTGATTTGCATGATATTTTATTGTGTCATATGAAACTTCCTATACTCAAATCAGAAAGTTTTGATTAATTTCAAATAAGGCAGCTACATTGTATTGGTCACTATTACTTAAAAAAAAAATAAAACAAAATCAAACAAGCAGGGAAACACCACTTTCTTGCTGGTCAGAGAACAGAACACTAGGAAAGAGCCATCCAAGAGCTGCAGCTCTGGTGACTGGCTGCCCACAGACATGCTATGCATGTGCTTAACCACACAGTCTCTCCTAGACTGTTATTAGCACACACTCCTCGCAACGTTAGGAATTAATTGGATGCTAAGCATTTTAATCATTAATAAATTCAAAGCCCGTTACATCCATTACGTTGCAGGAATATAATTATTCTGAGCTTTTTCATCTAGTTACTTGTACCTATCAAATATCTAAGTAAGGCATTTAAGAATAATCACTACCAGTCACATGTGTATGAGAACATGTGACAGTTTAACTAGAACTCATTAAGTGATTACTAACTAATTTCAAAACCAGTGACAGACAAGAATAGGGAAAAAATAATACATTCAACCAATTTCTGCAGTTATTAGCAAGTAGAAATAACTTAAAGGAAGAAAAATACTTCTGCATATATGAAAATGACAATACTTTCCAGATTTAGGAGGTGTCCTTAAGTCCAAAAACAGAAAAGGGTATCTCTTTAATGGTAAATCATGTTAAAACATTTAAATGACATACAAAATGCATAAAGAAATTCAGGTACCTGTTCAGGTTGAGAACATTTCTTACCCTCAGTGTTTCCTTTTGTTTTCTTGGGCATCTATCCATCTATCCATAACAATGGTGCAATTTGCCAGCACTCATACACTGGAACCAGCTGGAACCAATAATTGATGTCTGTTCAAGATTCAGAAGCATGAAGAGACCTTTAGGGGATGGTGAAGTGATGGGTTTATTTTATAAGGTGGCCAAAGAACACATTATCACCTCTGACCTTTATATGAGACAGTTTGAAGAAGGAAAAGGTACTTCCTATGTTTTCCTTTCACTGCAATCTCTCATTTTGACCTTTCAGCAGTCCTGTCATAGTAGGAAGATCTGAGGAAGACTAAGCTAAGGATATAGTCTATGCCATTTCTTTCAATAAGCAGCAAGAACAATCCATTAACAAAATGAGACAGCAAGCACAATAAAGGAGAGCATAGTATCACAGATTTGAAATAGATTTTGTTTCTTATTTGGCTGGATTATGTTCTATCTTTGGCCCAAGGCTGCTGCGGCACGTGGAACTACAGACACAGGAAGCAGAGGTCTACTCATCATGGGGCTTCCTTCTTGATTTATCCTTTCTGAGGACCTCAGCTTCAATACAGAAGCTAAGTTATCATTTGCCAATTTCAATCAAGCCAATAATTTAGGGCTTAGATTTAGGAGACATGAAGTCCTAACACCTAAACTCTTATGATATTTCACCAGCATTAAATACACATAAGCAATTAAATACACATAAGTCCTAAGCTTTAGCACAGTGAGTTATCCTTGGATGCTCAAAACCAGATACATCCTTAGCAACCTGCTCTAGATAACCATGCTTGAAGACCAGCATTGGCCTAGACAATCTCCAGCTGTTCTGACAAAAATCAACCACTGTGAATTTACTCACCCCTTCTTAGAGCAAGAAAAAAGTTTCAACAGTCCCAATAAAAGGAGTGCACAAAGAGCCAGCCCTGCCCTTTCTGCCTGAAACACGACATGCGAGATGAGCTGAACCAGTAACCATTCTTCTTCCCTGCTTCTGAACCTGTTGCTTGGACTGCATCACATCCAAGTTTGATTCCCAGTGATGTGGCATCACTGTATGGGAAGGTCACACCACAGAACACATATGTAGTATTTGTTGTCTTCTAATTAATTTAAACATGTTTATAAAGATAATCCTTTACATGTAATACTTGAGTCTGCAGAAGCAGCGCAAGGTGAAGAAGAAATCAGAAAGCAGTGCTCTTTTCCCAGCAAAGGGGAAGAAGGGCTTGATACTAATGCTGGATTGATTTTTGTAAATTCAGCATCAATACTGTCAAGCATAAACCCCAATAACATGCATTAACATTAACCAAGTGGCAATGAAGAAACAATTGTCCCTTCTTCCTTTCTTCCCATACTTGAAGAGGACAGAATGGCTTTTTATATCTTACCATTTTCTCTGTTCATCCATCAAAAAAAGCGTTTTTACTATTTTATGCATTTGTTATTTTCTTTGTTTTCTCCTAGGGATCCTTTGGAACATCTTGAGCTTGCTCTCTTTAATTTGCCAGTAATTTGTCTTTTTTGTTTTGCATTTGCACTCTTGGGGTCTCTGATATTGTCCTGCATTTGTGCTTTCAAGGCTTCTGCTACCATGCAGTGGCTTTGCTCTCAGCAGCCCTTGCCACTGTGCGAGTGAGAAGTGAGCTCTGAATTTGGCAAATATCTCCTCCACTTTATGACTTGGTTTAGTTGACAAGGTATTGTTTGGTCCGAGATTGGATTCAATGACTTTGCAGGTCTTTTCCAATCTTAATAATTCTACAATCCTGTGAATGTGAGGCATATTTCCCAAAGCATCTGGGCAATGGAAGCTCATCATTTTTAAGAGCAAGAACAGAGAGAAGGGAGAGAAGGGAGAGAACTCCACTCTGCTATGAAATCCACTCTTCTTATTTATGCTGTTGTAATTACAGTCAGATAGCAGTGTCAAGTACTAACTCCCCGATTACTGGGAACCTGTCCATTGACTATATATTTTTCCATATCTTTGTCTGAAAGACCCATAATTTCCATTATAATAAGTTGGAGGGAAGGAGGTCACATTTGCCATTCCAAGGGAGATTTCTTCCTTCCTTGGCAGACACTTGACCTTTAAACCAGGTGTCTGCATTAAATACTACCTCAGTTCACCAGAGAGACCACAGTGATTCTGGCGGACTCTAGAGACAAGGCAAAGAGAACTACTGTCTCGGGTTTGAATATGAAACCTCTGAGTGTTTTAAACTTGGGTCAGATTTTGCTTCTAATCCAGATTTCAAATGTGATGCAAATGTTCCTATTAGTGGACAAAGCATAATCTTCTCCGATCCACATTTAATTGAATCGTGTAAGCCATATAAAAATGCACATGCTTTTATCACATTTTTTAGAATAGATCAGGTTGGAAAGTCCTCAAAGATCATCTAGTTCCAATCCTGGTGCCATGGGCAGGGACATTTTCTACTTGACCAGGTTGCTCAGAGTTTCATCCCATCTGGCCTTGAACACTTCCGGGAATGGAGCATCCACAACTTTTCTGGGCAACCTGTGCCAGGGCCTTACTGCCGTCACTTTAATTTTTTTTTCATGATCTCTAATCCAAACCTACTTTCTTTTGGTTTGAAGCCATTCCCCCTTGTCCTGTCACTCCAGGCCCTTGTAAATATTCTCTCCACCTTCTGTGTGGACCCCCATCAGGTACTGGAAGGCCTAAATTAGGTCACCCCAAAGCCTTCCCTTTTCCAGGCCAAACAATTCCAGTTCTCTCAACTTTTACATTTTATTTTTCCCTCTCATTTGAGACCCACTCTCACAAGATCAAACCTCAAACCACTAACTTGCCTAGTTAGTAGATGCTGGTAGCACAGAAGTATGAAAGTAATCTCTGATTCTCAGCTCTGCAGGCAGTGAATATTTGTGAAAACACTGAACCAGAGCTCACCTTGTAGAGACCCCTGCAGAACAAACTGCCTCAGGATCAGAAGCAGGCTCTGCTAATTACCTTCTGTGACCTCTAACACTTTACCTCTGACCAAGCCCCATTTTAAGGGTGCTGCTGTGAAAAGACAGGTCCATGGTGTATTTTTAATGCCATGTAACAAGTCTCATGTATTAAGAATTAAGAAGAGACCAGCTTTCTGCTTACAGTTTTCTTAGGAGCAAAATGTAGAAGTATGATTCAAATTTAGTACACCACTAAAAATAGCCAACTGTCTAGCAGTTCCTGTTCATAACAAGTATAGCATAATGGATAGTAATCTAGTCTCCCAATGTGATTTTTTAGCTTGTATTCCTTACCTGGATGTCTTTATGTACAAAACCATTACATTTTCTTTGGCATCTTTGCTTTCACTAAATCAGGATCCTTTGCAGAGGGTCTTGGGAAAAATAATATTCTTTGTTTAAAAAACTCTAAGATACATAAATAATTATTGTAAAAACAGATTTGTCACAATGAATGCATTATAGATCAAAAATTACCATTATGCAGTATCTCAGCCTATGCATCTGGAAAGTTAGCATTGTACTCCCTACACTATAGAACAGATCATGATGTAGAAGTGAAATTATGTTATTGATGGGAGAAGTCTACAGACTATAGAAGAATTTTGACTTAACCCCGAAAATAATTTTTCTGGTTATTTCTCAGAAAGAAGATTCTATTTACTCTGAAATTAAAAATATATTTCTGTTGACTTCAATGTTAAAGATATAAAGTGCTAATAAAAAAATCACTGTAATATATCACCTATGGTTTTAGCCCAGAATCTTACTTTTTCTTAGCTTTAGAAAAAATCTGATCTGATTTGAACTCAGAAGCACAACTCACTGCAATGTATCATGCACCTTTTGTTGCGCAGAAACAGCACCACACACTCAATTTCCCATTTTTATGAGATACAAGAACACGTACATTGTTCAAAACAAGGACATTCTTATGCCAGATACTGTATAACACTATGAAAACAACCTAAACTCAGTTACCCAAACAGATTTTTTGAATGAGAGAGCCTGAATAGAGCTGGGCACCTAAAGCAGTTGAGACACAAGTGAATACAGGCTAAAGTAAAATAACTGAATAATTAGTCAGAATAAAGCACTGTAAACCTACTGATAGCAAAGATAATACAAACACCAGATGTATAAAAGCTGAATTCCTGTGTGACTTGAATTGTCTTATGCTTAGTCATAAATTCTGAATGTCTTCCTGGCTCTATTTATCACTAAACTGAACAAATTCAGATCTTGTTACAAATGCTTAATATAGAAAGAACAAAGATTTTTGTTTTATTTAATGGATTTAATATTTCTTAAAATAGATATCAAAAGTTAGTGAAATCTACTAATCTAACTGTGGATTAATCTTACTATGGATAAGTCTTTGACTGCCTCTCCAAATACGACTTTAACAAGAGACTTTATGGGTGATGTATCCTCCTGTTAGCACATAGTTTGGTATGTTCTACAGTAATATATATGAAAATATTAAGGATTTTTAAAACAGAAATATGTCATTATTCTGGGTTGGAAAAACCCATTTCATCTCTTCTTTACCCACTTTTTTTAAAAATTGTTATCAAATACTTTGATTTTCTACTAAGATTCCAATGCTTATAACTCATGGAGCTTGCATACTACAAAGGCACTTTAATAACATGTTGCATTATAAACATGAAATCTAAACATTTTATGTGTCCATACATCCATGTAATCACTATATAATAGCGATTTAGCAATGTACTATGGATTAACAGAAAGCAATATAAAAAATGTGATGATAATAATAAAGGATAGTTTATTCCTTAATCCGGTTTACAGTAGAGCAGAAACTTGCTTTGATGATTTTAAGAAAAAGTTGTCTCTCTCCACGAAGAAATAATGCAGTAATATTAGTTCCAAGTAACTCAAAAGAAACCTCTGTCCTTATTGTCCTGGTTGACGTGTGAACAAAACATCAGAATTCCAGCTTAATTTATAGTAAAGCATGCAGGGAATAGTAACAAGAGGTCTCCAACATGCTAAAAGTCACTCACAGAAGCACCAAGGTGAGTCAGGATGCTTCCTGCATTAGGCAAAATCCAACAGAATGACTTCATTAAATCCAAATAGACACGTGGAAACACATACACACATATGCAGGTACGGATGTATGCATATGCCCACTTTGGGCAGAGATCATTCCCATCAGCAAGTCCCATATTTCCTCATCACAGACAGTCATTTACAATGCCTAGACTGCAGTCTAAGAGGAACCTGTGTAATCTGTATTTTTGGTCTTCCCTATGATCTCTTTCTTAGGATTGAGTAGTATTTTTCTTAAGATAGACAGCAGTGTGGTTTCTGTCAGGTACTCGTGCTTTGTGACTCATCACCCTTTTAAGGTGAGGTTAGTACAGGAGCTCTGACAGTGGTTAGTGGGAAGTGGAGGTTGGGGCTTGTGATAAAGATTGAACAGGTTCTCCTTGTTACCTATGAGACACAAAGCGTTCACATTTTTCTTACTATCAAACTGCTTTGAACATCTGGAAATTTCACTTGAGACCTTGTGTTCATCACAAGTTTTCATGACAACTAAGGAAGATGGAAGCAGTACAGAGAAAAAGATTTGCTAGTTTATTACTGTTACGTCTCTGGTACTTTCTATAGAACACTGATAATTCACCAGTCGAAAGAAAGCTTCATCTTTGTTGAAAGTATCAAAATCTGTATCAGAGATATGTGTAAGAAGGATTATGACTATTAATGATGAAATTCTTTGGTCCCTTATCTTAAACTTGGTTTGGACAAAACCCACAGCTATCATTTTTCCTCCCAATAGCTTTCAGAACCACAGCCATATCCAATATCCAAACACATGCATTTCCTTTTCAAGGAATGAGGTGAAGCTGGCATTAATAGTAGATGAGCAGCAATATTTCCTAAATTGTTCACCCCTCCTAACCAAGATGTGACATTGTCTTCACTTCACAATGTGCATAAATCCAGAATATCCTCACATGTAGACATTGGAAACAATTGAAGCGATCACATAATAAGGAAAATCGAGGGGCGGGGGGGAAATTGGGGAGGGGAAATGGGGTGTGGCATGGGGTGCATTTTATATGATTGAAAATATGGTTTGTGGACTCTGCGCATAAACTAAAACACATTTCATTCATTCATATATCTTCCTGTTACAAAATACGTTACAAAATATGTTACAAAATAATTATGAGCCCATCTTGCCTATTTAATCTACCACTGTAATTCTTTGAAAGTGTCTTCATATAATGGCGGGTTTTCAGTTTGATGTGATTGTAAATGTGCTGAATTGAGTTTCTGTCGAGAGCTAGAAAGAATGACTCCACTTTAGTCTTGAACTATATGAGTATTTGTTTCAGAAGAAACACTGAAAGGGGGGGAAGGGATAATTTTACAGAGAATAAGAGAAGCTAGGTTAAATAAATAG
The DNA here is from genome assembly GCA_037834095.1 of Argya squamiceps. Classification (NCBI taxonomy): domain Eukaryota; kingdom Metazoa; phylum Chordata; class Aves; order Passeriformes; family Leiothrichidae; genus Argya; species Argya squamiceps. The sequence continues at coordinate 13,357,206 of JBBMKD010000001.1, read as the reverse complement.
GCTGGTTACACCTTGATATTTGGAAAAACCAAAATGTCTTCCTGACTTCTTAGGATTTCAGTTAGAAGAATAATGAAATTGATGATGCTACTTTTCTATTTAATACGAAACAAAATCTATTTTTGATTTTTTTCCACTCTCCATATAACACTAGAAATTAATTCCATATAATGTAAGAAATGAAACTCATGTTTTCCTATCCAATGAACACGTATAACATGAGGCTTAAGAATATCTAGGCTGAACATGCAGATGTTTATTATAATTTCGTAGGTACTCAAAATCCCTTGTCTTCTCTGCTTTTATTTTTATTCTATCCATTACCTACTGATTTTGGGGTTTTTTTAAACACTTTTACACTAGTTTAAAAAGCACATAGCTGACCTGTTTCAAACTTGCAACCACTATATTTCAAGAAGCATACACAATGCTAAAGTAGTTTTACTTTTATTAATTCAGTCTTTCCTAGATTTCTGTTCTCTCCATTTCTCTACAAGTTTTTGCAACAAAGCAGAACAAAAGGCTTCTAAAATGTTACACATTCAACTGAAGTAGTCAATCCACCATTTATTCTCATCCAGGCATGCACTTTAAAACAAGCAGAACATGTACATGAAAAACAAACACCCAAGTATTACCAGTATTCAGTGTTTAGGCTTCAGACCTGCACTCAGAATAAACCACAGTACTGTGTAAGAAGTTAAATGTAACTACATGGACAAGAAAAAAAATTGCATTTGTACCATAATTGAAAATCAGGATGGTACAACAAGAATGTAATTTTGCATATTTGTCAAACTTGATAATTTTAAAAAAGGATCAGTTTTAACATGTTCATGTGCATATATATTTTATATAAAAATTCTTTAAAAATTATACTCTTTGAAAAACAATTGTCTTATTTCAGAAAATATGCTAAGCCTGGTGATAATGCTTTTTACAGAAATGTTGCTTTTACTGAAGGGAGAGGAAAACATTTCAAACTTTCTCAAATGGTGCAGAACAGAGAAGTACTCCATTGCCTTCCTACAAGGTATTGCATGATAAGCTCTGGTCAGCGAAAGGCTTCCATACTTCTGGCTTACGGAGTACTGGCTTCCAAATTGGCTCATAAATCATCTCCTAGGGACACTCTTAGAATAGTTCAGACAAGGTGCTGAAGTGTGAGGCAGTCATTAAAATTGACTCAATTTCCCAGAGAATTGGTATACAGAGAACCAGACACTATTCAGAGTTTTCTTTTATCATGAAATCATTCCACTTACATTAAAGTAAAAGCTTGAGGTTTTGCTTACAGTATCCAAAACCAGAAAACTGGCATGTGCTTATCTACACCGTAGTTGAAAAAGAAAAAAAGGCTGTGCTTAACAGGTTTACTCTGCATTCAGTGTAAAGTGTCTAAGCCTGCACTTACTTGACTTCCTGTGGAAGGCTTTCCTGAAACACTGTTTGTCATAAACTGTTCTGCCAAAAAAAATCCCATTCATTGTTGCAGCAGCCCTCTCATTAGAGGGTAGAAACAAGCCAAGACACTTGTGTATCACAGACTTCTTGTGTATCACAGCATGAAAAGGGTCCTGGTTTATTCCTCTTTACAGCTCAGGCATCCTGACTCCAACTATTCACTGACTGGATGCAGCAAGCTCCTACTGGAGGTTTCCCTTACACACTGCTGGTTATTTCCTGCTAAACTGTGACTGCATGTATTAGTTTACAGACTCCAAATACAGGCTTTTTCTGCTAGACTATGACTGCAGGTTCCAATAGCAGGCCCTAACTGCAGACCCAGACTGAACTCACAGCAGAGGCTCTCTCTCCTCAGAATCCTTCTTCTTCATAATTCCCCTTCACCAGCTAACCCACTCCCTTTTATGACACTTATCTTTATTGGCTATAGCTCTTTCTCATCAGGGGCAAGGCTGAATTGGGTAATTAACACAGCTGTTATCAGGGGCAAGGTCACCTGTATTCCCTTCTACAATTCATCATCAAGTGTTTACTTTTTGGATACACTAGCTTTGACAGTTAACGTCCTTTTAGTATTTTGTATAGGGTTTAGACTGTTTTAATTTTTCTCTCACTTCATGTAAAATAAATTTCACAAAATCAAATTCACTGAGGATATAGTCTACTCTTTCTCTAACATACGCAGCAAACATATCCCGTGGTTATGCAAATGTTTATCAGATCGAGTGTCATCTGTACACAACTGAACTCATGCAGCTGCTTTCAACAACACAAGCACAGGTGTCTCATCATAGAAAGATCATCTCCTTCCAACCCCTGTGCCATGGGCAGGGACACCTTCCACCAAAGCAGGTTGCTCAGAGCCCCATCCAACGTGGCCTTGAACATTTCCAGGGATGGGGCAGCCACAGCTTCTCTGGGTAATGTGTGCCAGGGCCTTATCACCTCAAAGGAAAGAACTTTTCCTAACCTCTAATCTAAACATATTCTCTCTGTAAGTTTGAAGCCATTCCCCCATATCCTGTCAGGCCCTTGTAAACAGTGTCTCTCCAGCTTTCTTGTATGTTCCCTTTAGGTACTGGAAGGCCCCAGTTAGGTCACCCCAAAGCCTTGCTTTCTCCAGGCTGAACAGCCCCACATCTCTCAGCCCTTCCTCACAGCAGAGCTGCTCCATCCCTCTGATCCCCTTGGTGCCTTCTCTGGCCTGGCTCCAGCAGTTCCCTGTCCTTGCTGTGCTGGGAGCCCAGAGCTGGATGCAGCCCTGCAGGTGGGGTCTCAGCAGAGCAGGGCAGAGG
>JBBMKD010000001.1:13341294-13354158 GCA_037834095.1 Argya squamiceps | reverse complement strand
CTTGCTGTGCTGGGAGCCCAGAGCTGGATGCAGCCCTGCAGGTGGGGTCTCAGCAGAGCGGGGCAGAGGGGCAGAATTCCCTCCCTCAACTGTAGAAGAGCCAAAGAAGTGGCAGTCATAATGAACAGACAATCCCCTGTATTGTCTGTGGATGAGGCACTAATCTTTCCAGAGGTGCTGTGCCTTAGAGGTGCTTTGGGTATTGTGTCAATTTTTGCATTACTTTGAGTTGTACTGATGCCATAGAAGCAACAATGGGGGTATTATTTTTGCCCACAAAAAATGCTTAATTGCTCTTTCTGCTGATGAACTCTTACATTTTTAACACCAACACATAATTTCAAGTGAAAAAAGTAAGTGTAGGAATGAGAACCTACATATCAGTAAAAGTGCTATATAAAACCTGTTTTCATCCTAAAATGAACTGTTCCTTCATCTATATGAACACTACAACAGTGGTATAAATAGCAATATGTAGTTTTTTTCCCCAAACATAAAACTTTTACTATTTAGCAAACCTTTCTTGTTCATTTATGTGCTACTTGGTGGCTTTTGTCATCTAGTGGCCACCATTGAAAACAACGATGGATTTTTATAAATTTCAATATGATCTGGACACCCTGGGTACAAATTTACAATATTTTAAAGCATGATGTGAATTATTTCTGTTCACATTCATGTATTTGTTGTCTGACATGGAAACTATGTAGCTATAAAAAAAGATAAAAAAAGTTTTTCAAGGAAAATAGGTGTGTGTGAACTCACTGAGAGGTCAAGGATGTCTGTTATATGTATGAAGTACAAGAATGTCAGTAGTTTTTTATGTAACAGTATCAGTATTACCTACTATATGCATAAAGTTCTGATTGTTTTTAATTCTAGATCTCAAAATTAAAAGTTACAGATGAATTTCTATCAGCTATTGTGAAAATGTATATGAATTTCATCTTACCACAAGACTTTATTCTAGCAAATAATATTCCATAGTAGATTTTAATACATTTATGGAGGATTTATTAATGTTATAGATACATTATAAAACAAGTATCAGGCAAAAGCCAACCTTTTAAAAGTAGTTATGACAGTACAAGATCCTTTGGACTTGTAGGAACCAGAGCAGACCATACCTGGGTTACCTACCTGACATTCTGCCTGCAGAAGACTCATCCTGCATATAATGTAAAAAGAAGTCAGAATTTAAATTAAAAGCCCACCCTCAAGAAAGCCATCACATTCTGATGTTGAGACATTTATGTGCTTAAAGTCTATAGTGCTGTAAGTGAATGAAGCTACCTAAAGAAGAAAAGAACAGCAATATCATCAAAACTTATGATACTCATTAAGTCTTTTGATGAGCATAGGTGAGTTTAATTGCTCTTTAGAGCCTGGAAGATAAATCGTAAAACCTGCATACAAAATTAACAAGATCACCTCAAGAAACTGGTGGCTCCTCATTGACATCCCTGATAATAAAATGGTCTTCATATATCACCTGGGATTCATCACTTTTGAGAAACGCATTTACCATCTGTGCTCATTCCAAACTACTTCTGATAAAATGTCTGACTTCATAAACTTTTCTTGGGTAAGCAACTCCCCTAAACCAAGACAACCACTCCTATGTTTCTCCAGATAAGTGAACAGATTCACTGCACCATTTTTCTAACACAGAACTAGTAAAAGTAGTCAGCTACAAATCGCTTAGATTCATAGACAAGTTCTTCAGTTTGCTTTTTGAAATCAAATGAGATACCAATAGTTTCTTAATTTGCTGAGATAAAGTATTATTCAGCCCAGTTTTCATCCATTTCTGAGGTACATATTCCTTGTCTGACATCCTCTCTTACAATCTTCAGCTTCAATCATCTGAATGGCAGAACACTTAAACATCTCTAAGCAGAAAGCAATAGCCAGTGCAAAGGATATGAGTTTACCTTAATAACAAACTTCATGAAAACTTGGAAACTTTTTTTTTAATAAAAACAGGGAATCTAGAGAAAAAAGCCCAAATGTTATAATGATTTGCTCTGTTTCTTCATCTTTCCAAGAAAACCAGGTTGAATGAGGCTCTGAGCAACCTGGTGTAATGAAAGGTGTCCCTGTTCACAGCAGGGAGGGGTGATAAATAATCTCTAAGATCCTTTCTAAAGGAAACCATTCTTTTAGTCTATGATTCCTAGAATCTGGAGCTTTCACAGAATCTTGACAGAAGGTCAGAGCCCCTCCTTTCTGCTCTTCAATTCTGATAAAGGGTTAAAAAACTTCATCACTTAAATCTCCCGGTGGCCACTTATGTCCTGCTTTTAGTACAAGAGTTTTCCAACATAAAAAGCTCTAGTGAAATTGCGGGCAAATAACACAACTTTCCTGCCAGCAAACCTCTCTGCCTCCCAAGGTGAAATTACTTAGATGAGATAGGAAGGACATCAATCTGCTGAAGTTAGTCTAGAGGAGGCCACCAAAAATTTTCAGAGGGCTGGAGCACCTCTCCTATGAGGAAAGGCTGGGAGAATTGGGATTATTCAGCATGGAAAAGAGATTTTGGATTGACCTGACTGGGGCCTTCCAGTGCCTGACGGGCGCCCACATGAAAAATGGGGGGGAGACTGTTTATAAGGGCCTGGAGTGACAGGACAAGGAGGAATGGCTTCAAAGAGAAAGAAAGTCGGTTTAGATTAGATCTTAGGAAAAAATTCTTTCCTGTGAGGGTGATAAGGCCCTGGAACAGGTTTCCCAGAAAAGTTGTGGCTGGAAGTGTTCAAGGCCAGGTTGGATGGATCTCTGAGCAACCTGATCTCGTGGAAGGTGTCCCTGTCCATGGCAGGTGGTTGAATGAGTTGATATTTGAGATCTCTTCCAACCCAAGCCATTCCTTGGTAACTTTTGATGTTCTTCAGAAGGATTCATTCACAAACCCAAGTGTGTTTCAAAGTATTAAGTCAGAATAACAAAAAGTGTGCTCTGAAATACAGACTAGATGAAAACATTGTTAAGAAAAGTGATTGAAGTGTTCGGCATTTCTGAAAGAGATACATATTTCAATGAAATATGAAAAAAATATTGGAAGTTCCTTCTGTTTCAAACAAAAGTCTCTTGGAATGCCATGCATTCTGGTCCTTAACAAATGCAAGGCCCAGAGCTTCAGCACAAAGTTACAATAGTGCAGTCTTGTATTGTAGAAAAAAATACTCTGGGATCTTTTCAGATGAGAAAGGCAGTTGCCCCAGTGTTTACATATCGCAACAGAGCACCCTGGAGAAAGAAAATAACTACTAAGTAAAGCTTAAAACAGAAAAGGAGTGCATTATCACTGTTGAATTCCCTCCCTTGCGGAGTATAACTGCAATCCATGTTTCTCCCCAGATGAAAGGAGTTATACCCATTTAGCAAACAGGAAGTTATCTTGCACAAATAAGTGTATAGAAAAGTAAGTGGCATTATGTTGCACTGTCAATACATAATAGCATTGCCTTATCAGCTGTCAACAAATCTATTTTAGGACCAGTACTTAACCAAGGCACAACATAAATAGTAAACCCATCCAAGCAAGCCTTTAGTGGTTCTATATTTTGAAGACAGAACTGTTCTTACTCTAAGCTAGTTAGATCAGTAAAGTGTGCACAGAATTAATTTTATGCCAGCAAATTACTGTTTTTAACAGGTTATACAAGGCACAGAGCCATATAATTGCTCTTCACTTGAAATATGCTCTCATTCAAACTGAGGAAATGAAGTTAGCTGAAGGTGCAGCTGGGGGTGAGGGGGAGCACATCTTATCTGTGCAATGACTTGTTCTTTACAGGTGGTTGGTTCAAAAATTAGCAGCTATTTTTTTCTGCAGTAATAAATTCTAATATTTGAAGAGAGTGAGAACAGATGGATTGCCAGTTCATTGCCACTTGCCACAGTACTATGAAGATTTAATCTTTATGATGAGCAATTTGCTCTTTACATAAGCACTATACTAGCATTCCAGTATTGTGTCTCATCAGCCCATTTTAAAATAGACTGGTTTCCCAGACATTTTTAATTCAGAGTTTGGTTCTATTTTTCTTGAAAATACAAATTGCTCTAAGACATTTTAGCCCTCCTTAAACTATGTGTTACCTGTCAAATAAGTACTAAAATCCCAGAAAGCAATACTATTATTCGGAATGCATGTTTAGGTGCAGAGATTTTATTCAAAGTGACCAAAACCTCCCTATCTTTTAGGCATAATTTACTCATTTTTTATTTTGCAGAAATAAAAAATATAATGGTCTGTTTTTAGAGCCATATTTTCTGTTGGTTTAATGAGAAGGATTTCATACTCAAGGAGCTTCTCCTGCTAAAATGTATTGGTAGACATGTGAACACATCTCTCTGCAGCCAAAGTAATATTTTATCATTCCCTATAATAACTGCCAATGTATGGCCCCTTACCCTAAAGGGGCCAGAAACAAGCAAAGGGGAAACTTCCATGGCTCAGGGGCATTGAAAACTCTGAATCTCAGCCAGCTGCCCTCTGAATTCCTAAAATCCTTCTAGTCTGACTTTCTAAAATCTTTGCATTCTGATGTTCTAAAAATCTTTGCAGCAGTGCTTTTTAGTATATGGATTGTTTTTTTTTTCTCAGAGCCAATTGAGCAAACAATTTACCACTATAATTAGAGCTACATTCGAAATATTGGTATTCCATTATCTGGCTTTTCATACACAGCTGAGGCTATGGGGATTTTCTCAGTTAAAAACTAAAAAATATATTATTTTAAAATTTAAGAAGTACAGCAGGACTCTTTTGCCTAAATAAATGCTGCCTTAGCACTCCCAGATAAGTGATTGGTAAAACTATACAGGCAAACAAGCTCCTCAAGGAGGCGTTTTATGTTGTCTGGATAGAGCTACACTTTGAAGGCACTGAAAAGGCACAGGAAGGGAACTGTGTAGTGATAAAAGCAGAAATTTGAATTAACTTATAATTGGAATCTGGATAGAAAAAGTCACCAAGCCGTACACTGGTTTGTCTTTGTTTTCTTCTTATTTTCTTGCTCAAGGTTTCCTTCAGGAATGCCTGCTTTGTATGTTACAGGATTGTGTTACAAGCCAGTAGAGGGTGCTGAAGAATATTTAGCATAGTTTTAAGTTTTGTTAGAGCAATAAAATGTAACCCTTGTTTTTACATTGCAAATAGCAGCTTCTCTTTAACTTGCACATCAATTCTTACAAATTCAACTCATGGACTAAACACAACCAACCTATTTGCACATCTGTCTTTTTGCTCAGCCTCAGTTTTCACCTGTTCTTCTTAAAAAGCCTTTCAAATAGTCACACCAATCTGAGAGTGCAGGGACCACCTCCTGGTGCACCCTAGGCATGTGAAACAAGCTGGAAAGAAGCACAAAACAAAAACCTTTTACATTTCTGCAAGGTCAGACTAGAGGATAAGTCATCCGCTGGACACTGTTCTCAGCCACAGCATTGTTCAATTATCCTCTGGGTATTTAGGAGGGAGAAAGAAGCAAGATTTGGGTAGTTTTACAAATGTTTTTGCCCACATCAATCCATAGATAATAGAAGAGTATGAGAAAAATAATTTATTGCTTAAATAAGTTCAAAGAGAACTAAAAGAATATAACCGATTTTGAAACTACTAAATTAAGCTATATTTCAGTACAGTAAAATCTTTATATACTGAGGGTTTTGTTTGAAATTGCAATTATATTCAGTGGAGAAACAAGTAATAAAAAGAATTACCATAATCTTATTAACTAGAACCATAAAAAAGCTGCAGTATGGTGTCTGTGACTGAAAAAGATGTGCTCATTTTAAGAAATAAATTTAATCTCTTTTGATAACAGGAAAACTTCATTCTCAGTGGTTATATCTGGTATGTTCTTATATATTAATGGAGGAATATGATGTCTCTTGAATTCTCCTCATCTTGTAAAAATACAGAAAATAAATTTGAGACATATCTGCTATTCTAAGCACAACAGGAGTGAACTTACCAGGAAGACTTTTAAGGTATGCTGCGTGTACTTTGCACACAAATTTTAAGTGTCATTCTGCCTGAGTATACTGGTATAAACCCAGGGCTCAGAACGGTGTTTTTCAACTGATCAGATCTTTGATGCAAACCTTTGAAAAGTAAGAACTTGTTTGATTTCTTGTTAAAGTGTTCATTAGCCTGGTTTAGAAATACCAGCAGTAATGATGTTTAGGGAAAATATGAGCCTGTATCTCTACAAATAATGTCAGGTTTTGCTGCTCAATGACATTTTCCCCTATGAATTTTTGTTATTATTGAGTGGCATGCAATATTCAGAGTTTCATTTGGTTCCCATTTCAAAGGACTCTTTTCAAACCCAGTTACGGAATTCTCTTTGATTTGGCAGCTCAGTAGTGTTGAACTTTGACATTTGTACAAGCAGCATTTGGATGGAGGTAAAAATACCTTTTTCTCCTTTATAGAAAAGCAGATAAGAGAAAACCCAAACAATTTAAATGCCTTGTGCATATCAAGATCAATTATGCAAAACATTAACTATAAAAATTTTAAAAACCTGTGAAAAATGAAACAGAAAAGATGTTTTTGGAGTAGAACTAGTCACTTTCTCAAATATCCACAAGAGGATCTTCTAAAGAAAATATGATCAATTACTTCAATTAAGTCTGGTATTAAAACCTTAAAAAAATATCAGATCACCCAAATACTCAAGTCTTGGTGTGTTAACACATTTAAAAAAAAATAAAAATGTTCTTGGCTTTTGTGAGGGCATTCTGTCGTATGGAGGATGACTGATACAGGACTCAGATTTTGACCTTTCAGGTTTTATTCTCTTTAAGTCTTTTTTTCTTGTAATCAATATATACAAGGTTATGCCACAAAGTCTATGGACTATCAGCAGTACAAAGGACAGAAAAGAGAGACAGTGCAAATTACAAATACATAGCTATAAGAGAAACCCAAAATAGGCAAAAAGTTGAGAAAATGGTATCTGAAAAAGATAAAGATATATAACATACTCACATTTAAATCCAACCTAACATTTATCCTCAATAGGGTATGATCATTGGCAAAATGCTTCAAGATCTGTATTGATTCTTATTACATGAATGAAATCTCTCATTTTGGCACCAGACTTTTTGTGCTGTGTTGAGATTTTTTTTAGTATTTATTTAAAGCAGGGAAAGACTTTTACTTTACCATTTGTTTGAGATATTGATTGATATATTCATCTGGATAGTTTGAAAATCATGAAGGATGATGCACTTGTTTAAATTCTGACATGTAAAGGCCTGTATCTGAGGTAGCTACTCTGCTTGTAGAGGTTCTTTATGCAAATAAAAGAAAGAAATAGGCATTGTGAGTGTGCAAGACACTCAAGCTACCCTCAACCCACAAAGCACCTGTTTTCTGCTCATTAATGTAAAGGGGGAAAAAATGGCAGCTCAGATGCAAATGTAAGATAAATTAGCTGGATCTCTGTTCACGTCCTAATGTTACCACATATTCATGCGTTCATGTGTTATCACTCACCTTTCAATACTGTAAGGACTGAAAACTCCAGAGGAGGGGTCTACACTTGTCAGTCTATGAGGTTTTGTTCTACTCTGTTCTGTACCATTCCTGTAAGCACAATTTTTAAACATTTTACTTTACGTAGGAAGATTTTTTCCCCATCATCTCTCTCCTCATCAGTCCACTGCATTCTTTTGAGATCTGTTAAAAACAGAAATCTAAGATTGAGTCACTGTGTCTCTAAGTAAAACAGAAATAGAAATTCATAGGAACAACTAGGATGTGTATCAAATCAAAAATACACAATGTGACAAACAGGAGGAACTTAAAGTTCTTGTGTTTTTCCAGAGCTGTAATGTTTCTGGGATTATGGAATTGTTCACAGGAATGGAACACTGCAATAGATAAGCACAGCCTTTCCAGGAAAGGCAGAAAGACGGGGGAGACCATACTCTCTGAAGATGACTCTCCACCACAGTCAGCTACAGTCAAGAGGGAAAAGGTTGCATGAAAGCTTAGCCTAAGGCTGGAAGGAAGGCCAAGAAAGAATGGACATGCTGGTGGATGTTGCTTACAGAAAACTTAGTCAGGAACAGAATGGGAAAAAACACACTTCTTTAAAATATTGGAAATATTTTGGACTCTTAACAGTCCTTGGTTCTTGTGGGTGAAGTTAACATCTCAGAATTTTCTGGAAGGAATTATAGCATAATATGAATAATTTGAATTTTTAGAGTGTGTTCAAAACAATTTCTTGCTGCAGGTACTAGAGATGGTCTGTAGAATCTTCTATTCACAAATAATGAAGCAGTCAATAATCAATGGTGAGCTTGTCTGTTATGACCATGAGATGTTAGAGTTTAAAAATTTAAAAGGTAAGACAAGTAATAAAGCAAAGACCCTGGTTTTGCAGATGTGGACTTTGGCTTGCTCAGTGGTCTGATTCAGAAGGATAAAGGAGTCAGAAATACAAAATTTGAGATTAAGTGTATCTGATTCTGTGTTACCCTCAATTCTTTTGTTTGCAAGTGTGAACTCAAGCAGTGCTGTTTTCACGCAGCTTTATGAAAACAAAGTGCTGTTCTCACGCAGCTTCACACAAACAATGTATGTTTTTAGAATTTATCTGTATGTTTACATTTTTCTCCTCTGGGAGGAGAAATGTGATGGACGGTGATGTTCACCATCCAGGTCGAAGAGGTGGCAACCTGTGTAGCCAGTCTCTTGACTTCTGTACAAATGTATATAAGTAATGGAGTCAGATAATAAAAGGTAGAAGCTTTCTCTTGACTGCTGTGTTTGTCTCGTCCTTCGTGTGCCCTGAAACTGCCACAATTCTGAATGAAGCAGGTAACGGACAGAGAAGATGGAAAGGGCTGAGACACTCAATATCTCAGTCATTTCAATCACGGTGTGCTCAGGTCTCCCAGGTCCCTGGTGATGGCATAACTTAAAGAAAAGTTAAGGAAAAGAGGTACTACCCATTGCAGAAAAGGATCAAGTTAAGGATGGCTTAAGTAAATTTTCATGCACATATCTGGAGTTCCAGGGAGAATATCTCTGACAGTGCTGAGCTCTCACTGACTTTGAGGCAATTCTGTCATCTCTGACACACTCTGGTGACTGTTCATGATGACAAGAACTAGACAAAAGCCACACTCTAAGTTAGGAAGGATGGGCAAGAAAGCTACAGGCTAGGCCATCTCACCTCAGTCCTGCGAAGACTATCACACAGAATGTGTAGGTTGGAAGAGACCTTCAAGATCATTGAGTCCAACCCAACCCTAACACCTCAACTAAACCATAGCACTGAGTGCTGCATGCAATCTTTTTTTAAGGATATCCAGGGATGGTGACTCCACCACCTCCCTGGGCAAACCATTCCAGTACTTTATCACTCTTTCCGTAAAAGACTTTTTCCTAATATCCAACTTATATTTCCCTTGGTGCAGCTTGAGACCATGTCCTCTCAATTCTGTCAGTTGCTGTCTGGAAAAAGAGACCAACTCCCACCTGACTACAACCACCTTTCAGGAAGCTGGGGAGAGTGATAAGGCCACCTTTGAGTCTCCTTTTCTCCAGGCTAAACATCTCCAGCTCCCTCAGCCATTCCTCAGCCTTGTCTTCCAAGCCCCTCACCAGCCTCATTGCCCTCCTCTGGACGTGCTCAAGCATCTCAACATCCTTCCTAAACTGAGGGGCCCAGAACTGGACACAGCAACTCAATGTCCTTCCTAAACTGAGGGGCCAGAACTGGATGCAGCACTCACGGTGTGGCCTCACCAGTGCTGAGTTACAGGGGAAGAATGACCTCCTTGCTCCTGCTGGCCACACCATTCCTGATACAGGCCAGGATGCCATTGGCCTTCTTGGCCACCTGGGCACACCCTGGCTCATGTTCAGTTGCTGTCGCCAGTACCCCGAGGTCCTTTTCTGCCTGGGCACTGTCCAGCCACACTGTCCCCAGCCTATAACACTGCAGGGGGTTATTGTGGCCAAAGTGCAGAACTCAACACTTGGACTTATTACACTTCATCTTGTTAGACTCTGCCCATTCCAGATCTCTCTGCAGAGCCCTCCTACCTTCCAACAGATCAACAAACACTCCCAGCTTACTGTCATCTACAAATTTACTAATGAAAGACTTAATACCCTCATCTATGTTGTCAAAAAAATATCGAACAGAGCTGGCCCAAGCACAGACCCCCGAGGTGCTGGCCACCAGCTGGATACAGCACCATTCACCACCACTCTCTGGGCCCGGCCATGCAGCCAGTTCCTAACCCAGCAAAGAGTGCTCCTGTCCAAGTTGTGGGCTGCCAGCTTTTCCAGGAGTGTGCTGTAGGAGACAGTGTCAAAGGCCTTGCTGAAGTCCAAATAGACAACAGCCACAGCCTTTCCTCCATCCACCAGGCAAGTCACCTGGTTACAAAAGGAGATGAGGTTGGTCAAACATAACCTACCCCTCCTGAACCTGTGCTGCCTGGGTCTGATACCCTGGCTATCATGGAAGTGCTGAGTGATAACACTCAATACAAACTGTTCCATTACCTTATCGGGTACTGAGGTCAGGTTAACTGGCTTATAATTACCAGGGTCCTCCTTCCCACCCTTTTTGTGAATGGGAATCACATTGGCCAGTTTCCAGTCATCATCTGGAATCTCACCAGTGAGTCAGGACTTTCGGTAAATGACGGAGAGTGTCTTCGGAAACTCATCTGCCAACTCCCTCATCACCCTGGGATGGATCCTATCTGAGCCCACAGATTTATGAACATCCAAGGGGCTCATCAGTTCTCTGACTGCTTCCTCCTGGCTAACAGGGGGAGAAAGAGATCCCTGACACCATCTACCAACCCAGGAGGGCAGTTGTCCTGACGACAAGCCATGTTCACACTAAAGACTGAAGCAAAGAGGGCATTAAACACTTCCGCCTTCTCCTCATCTGCAGTTACTAAGTTCCCTCTCACATCCAATAGAGAACAAAGGTTGGTCTTACCCTTCCTTTTGCCATTAATATATTTGTAAAAACGTTTTTTATTATTCTTTACAAAAGTTGCCAAATTAAGTTCAAACTGAGCTTTGGCCTCCCTAATTTTTGTCCTACATGCCCTAGAAACCCACTTGAATTCTTAAGTTCCTTCAAAACTTTGTTGCCCGTCCAGGCTGGATGTTCACTTCATCGACTCATGTTTCAGCACAGAGGGACAGTCTGTTGGAGCAGATCATCACAGAAGCCACCAGTGCCATACATGCAAGCAGAGTAGATGACTGAACAAAGTCACAACTTCTAAGGGGAACTAGAACTTTCAGCTTCAATTGCAACACAAGTCCAGATTTGTCATGCAAGTTAACTAAGCCACTTTTCAGTTTCTCACTTTCTTTTTCTGTCCATCAGATTACTCAGGAACCATTGGTGTTTTAAACTGACCTGATTAGTACTGATAATATGATTTGACTCCTCAAGAAAGGATCTCAAAACTCTCCAGCTTCCTTATCTGAAAGTATATGTCCTTGAGACGGCTTTTGTCTCTTACATTAAATAATGGCCTTTATAGAGTTCCGTAATTTGTGAACTTCAGTTGGTTTAACACATCTCTTGCTAAATGTCATTTTAAATTAGTATGCATACTGTAAGAGTAGCCTCAAATCATTAAGAAATTAATATTCAAAATAATTTCAAAGTTGATAGGAGTTGATACCCTTGGGTTATTATTTCCTACTCCAGTTGAAAGTACGTTGGCGTTATAAAAACAGACTGTTCCAAATTTGTGTGGGTCATTTCAGACCCAGGAGTTTTCCCAAGCACCCAACATTTTTATGCTGGGTAGATATTCAAGATCTGTCACTTGACTTTGAAGCACTGCAGTCATACACAAGCTTTTCCCTTAGACACCTGAGGATGTTAGCCCTCAGAAAAATTTGGTCCATTTCTGCTTTCATCATGGATAAGGTTAAGATATGTTTTGTCTTTTCTGACAAGACTTATCTTTAGGTTCCTGTGAGATGCAGTTGCACGTCAGCTCCTCCCCTTAAAAAGAAAAGGCTCTGCTTTTTCAAAACCAGATGGGTTGAAACTTGGCTGGTCCTGCCTAGAAAGAAACAGTACTGTAATCTCAATTAAACATTGATTTCTTTCTTCCCAGGAACACTGTACTATCTAAGACCTGCTATTGCTTTTCCTCATGGTAAAAAACCTGTTAATTATACCAATTATATGACACAAATGACAAATCAACGTTTGACTTCTGTTCCAGGTCAGCAAGAATTGCAACTCAAAGACAACAACTTGAAAAGAAATTAGGGAAATGATTTTTTTTTCTTTTCTTTTTTTTTTTTTTCTTTTTTTCCAAAATGAAAATTTCACAGAAAATTCAAGTCCAGTGAATCAGAAAGTGCCGTGATGAATGAGTTGACATGGGACATTCATGGCTGCTATGCTGTATTTTTCTGGTGGGAGTCTGCTCAGACAGTGCTGTGAAATGAAATGGAAATTACCCACTGCCTTCAGTACTTAAAATTGCTAGACATAAGAAAGTAAATAAGCAAGAGTGGCAGCTGTCAATTAATCCTGATTTATTTTCAATTATTTCTATTTTCATACATAATTAGTTTCATAATTCCCTTAATATTCTTAAAAATTACATTCCTCCTCTCAGCCATCCTTAAATAAAAACTGAATTTTTTTATATTGAAAGCTACACTCCCTTATTTCTAATGGATGAGAAGCATTTTTGGCTTTTATGACAGACTCCTCCACTTCTCTTAGCAATAAATGTACTTGTTTGTTGCCCTCATGCAAAAGTCTTTGGATTGTTTTTATGCTTGAACTAGACTTTCTCACGCAGTTTCACAAAAACAAT
>JBBMKD010000001.1:13301078-13336697 GCA_037834095.1 Argya squamiceps | reverse complement strand
ATATTGTTTTTATGAAACTGCGTGAGAACTCCAGTCCAAGAATATAAACAACAAAAAGCTTCTGCATCAGGGCAACAAGGTAAGTCCATGGTGTCTGTGAAACTATGAATGCATTTTAATGCCTGGTTTTCCACCTCTATCATGGTGCAAAACACAGGACACAAACACAAACATCGTGTTTTACACTCAGTGACAATGCCCTTTCATCAAAGCTCTGAAAGAAAATCAAAGAGCAAAACACTCTTTTGTGAGATTTTGTAAGATTTGTGAGCAACAGAAAACAGCTGGTTTGTTTTCATAGGGAAGCTATTTGAAATGGAATCTGCCTAAGCACAGCTAAGTTGTGCTATCACAGAAACAGAATATGAGGGAAAGTCATAGAATGAGGACAATCTTCCAGTAAATCCTGTCTCTGAACGTCCAAATAGACATGTAATTCAATGAGTTTTTAGTGAGATGGTGTGATTAAAAAACAAAGATGGGAGTGCTTAGATATATAATAAGTACATAGTGAGAAAAATAATATGAATTAATCTCACAGGCAGGACATTATGAAGTTTATGTTTTTAAGAATCAGAACAGATGAAACAACAAATCGGGAAACACAACACAACCTTTGCAGGAAGAAAGTGAACTTCACACAACAGACTCCAGCTTTTACTGAGAACAGGAGTGGATGGCCAGAAATGATGACGAGGCAATTTAAAATGAAGCCTTAACAATGCTGGGTATTTGATGGGGCAAGTCATCAGGAAGAGTTTGTCTTGGCCCTATGGATACTTTCAGATTAAGTTTGATACACTTCTGTGAGCTCCTCATGGCACATTCCCCTGAAGTATTCTGCTCCCAAGTAAAAAATAGTTGTTCCATGCCCTTACACCAGAATTTCTTTATAGCTGAGATACAGAAAACAGTACAACAACTTTTATCTAGACTGAAGAACAAATAGAAGGGTCTCTGGCTATCTGCTTAAATCCTGGTCTGTCAAGCAAAGCTAGTTTGGTATTCATGAAGTACTTAGCATCTTGCATATTTGAAGCCTGGGAAAATATTCCACAGCAGTGAGTCATTAATTGTACACTCTCTTGGCTACAGAGGAAAAGAATAAAACAATACGCTATTTTCCCCTAGAAGAATTATATGTTGCAGGAAATCCCTCTGCAATATATCCCTTCCCTCTTAAAACGGATTTCAGCTGTAGTTTGACTTGTTTATTCCACAGATTCAGTAATCATACATTTTGATTGCTATAATTTACATACACTTAAAGCACTACCTAACTCTCCAGGAGAAAAATTGCACCAACTCATCTTGAAGAAACTTTGTTTTTTATTAAATCACAGATGTACTGGCATACAGAACCACACCATAAACAACATAGAAAGGAATTTACTCCTCATCCACATTATACAGCACAATAGGAAATTTATCCATTTCTTTCCCCTCAAATAAAATATAAAATCACTTTGAAAACAATTCAGAAATTACCAGGTTTATCCTGCATTTTCTTCCATTCCTTAAAGGAATCTTTCTTCCATTTATTCTACTACTTTTGGAAATATTTAGTTACTATTTAGCAAGCCAGCCTAATGCCACCATATACCTGTAGCTCAGTCAGTGGCCTCAGCTGGTAAAGCACCTTCACAAAACCTGCTCTAAGGTATCAGACAGGCAGGTATCCTGACATTCTAAAAAGGGTCAAAACTCAATGAGGATGAAATGAATAAATTTTCATATCTAATAATTCCATTACTCACTGTAAGAAAACAGGGATCTGAGACACAAAGTGAAGGAGGATTCCCAAAGAATTGCAGCCTTTTTCTGTCTTGCAGGGATAAATAGATAAGACATACTTAGGATACATGAAAAGAACAACAAAGAAAACTAGATCTAAAATTGGATAATGAAAGACAGAGGTAGAAGCCACAAAATAAATCTACAGTATTTAAAAGGGAAAGAAGGCAAAGACATATCCTGGTTGACCACTACTGTAAAGAATAATAAAAAATGGGGAAAAAAAAAGAAGTTATATTCAAATTGAATGAGCTATGAGTGATTCATGTAATAATATTTGTAAATAAAAAGAGAGAGTTTTTTAGTAAAAATTTCAAAACACAAGTAGTACTTTCCACTTCTCAACCTCAGTGGAGAGAACCAACAAATAGCCACATGACCTGTGTAGATAGATAGAAACCCTGTTGAACAGTGTGCAGCTGGGATAATTGAGGTATAATTGAGTACTAAAAAAAAGACAACTGTATAAAGAATAAAACCTGCAAGATAGGAGATGAACTGGAAAGAAATGTGGAGTACTTAGGTGAATAAAACTGAAGTGCTCACATAATATATTAATTCCCTCAGAATTTTATGACTTCAGGGAGGAGAACATTTTTGATTACTAAGTAACAAAAACAATGGCGGCAGCAAAAGAAAGAATTGGCTGATTGCAGTAATGAGCTTGTAGAGACTGAAATGCTTTTAAAGATATGATGTGGTATTAATTCTGACCAATGTAAAGGGGCTGTTTGAAGGATTTTAGGCACCACAATTTGACAAAATTTCAAGGGCTCTGGAAAGAACTTCACCTGAAAAAAAGAGTAAGCATTTGAAGACAAAGATCATTTATGGCTGGAAGACCTGAACCTTCATAATTGAAACACCCTCCCTAAATTCCAAGCAGAGAGTGGCCAAGGAATGAGGAAATGCCTTTTGTACTAGAAGCCTGAGGAAGCAGATCCCAGATGACAACAGGGTGATGTGAGAAACTGGATATCTCTCTAAAATTGCCTCATTTATCCAAGTCCTGCACTCATTGTACAACAAGGACCTGTGACCAGAACTCTTCCAAGCAGAATCTAGTCAAAAGGGTTTCATGGCTATGATGAATTTTCTAATCTTACAGAACTTTTACACTTCACATGAATGTCTTAGCCTGTAGAATATAACCTTAGTGAACAATTCCGAAAGCTGTTATTGAGAAGAACTGTTTCTAGAGTTCACCCTAAAAGTCCCTTTGGAGAGAATTTTTACTTTATTTGTAATTATTATTACCCCTTATGCACAAGCGAATTATATGTAAATGTCAGAGAAAAAAAGAACCCTAAATCTGAAAGACAGGTAAGGGACTAGCATTTCTGCACCTAAAGGCTGAGTATGGGAAGATGATAGATACTTTAATTCTTGGCTGGTCTCTTTACTGAACTGATTGTACATATTTCTCCACTGTGCTTGATTTTGCTTGAATTTTTGTGAGTCTAGAGTATGCCATACTGACAGCGTCTGAGCATTAACAACACTAAAGAGAAACATCAATATAGAAATTGATTGAGGAGTTCCTTATAAAAAACATACATTTAACCAAATTTTTTATTATGACCTGTAATTTGAAGGAACTAACATTGTCAGAAATAGAGAAAAATACAGGGAATTTTAAAATTCTCATCCAGATCTTGGAAGAACAGTCTTAATTGTCTTAACAAAGAGAACTGGTTACCCAGTAAGTGAGAAAATATGAAGAGAAGAAATGCACAAATGTTTTAATGTTCACAGGAAAACAGAACAGAATTTCTGTTTTATATACTTTGCCTTTTTAATGAAACTAGGCAGAATACTTTACAGTAAATAAAATAGGTTACCTCATCTTCATTAGTCGACTAAAAATTCTATGCTAAAATAACACAAAAATATTTGCAAATCATGAATTCATGGAGGTGTTAAGTACTGCTTTATGGAGCAAAATTTCATTTAAACTGTTCTATTTCCTAAGAAACACACCTAGGGCAACACTTCCAAGCAAAATACTATTGAAGCAATGAAACATTTCTTAATTTTTGTTCTGTTTTTTCAATTTTACCCACACCTATAAAATTCAAAACTCAAAATACAACTAATCAAAGAAGTCAGAGCTGAATATATATTTTGAGAGATATAACACAAACCTCTAAATATTTGCATAAAGGATTGTGTATACAAGCTGTTTTTAGAGGATATATTGTGAATTCAGAAATTACTTTCAATGTCTTCTGCATTCTGTAGGATATTAGAATGCACATAAAACAACAGTTTTACTAAGCTTGAAAACTTTACATTAACATTTCTTCATTTTTTTTCTCTGCTGTGTTGTATGAACAGCAGCACAGAAAACAAACAATAGAAACAACATCAAAAGTATTGAACAGTCATGAAACAACTGAGAAAGATTACGTGTAGACTGTGTTTTCAAACAATAGTTTACTGTTTATCTTTTTAATATCTCTTGTTCTTACTTCAGGTTTAATAATTAGCAATGGGCTTAATCAAAATCTTCAGCAATTCAACACTATTAGTGAGACCAAACTATGAGAGAAATGAATTAGTTATAAAATTAGATTATGCAAAGAGTAAAAGTAAAACAAAATTGCAGTTCACTTCTCTTTAAGTGCTCTTACAATGATGACAAAATTCTCTACTGTCACCACTCAACATTTAAGGAGTGTCTGTGTTTAAATCAATTAGGAAAAATTTTCAACTCCTCATAACTTGTTTCCTAGGCACTAAAACCACTATTCTTTGTCTTTGACTACTTTGACTATTCAACAACCATTCACAATAATATTAACTAAAAACCCTCAGAACCTGTATGTTCTAATGTCAGCTGTAGCAGTTCATCTGAATAGAAACTGTTCAGACTGTCATTTCCCATGAACAAGAACAATACACCATTAGATGCATCTAATCACACCATACCCTAGTTATACTGATGGAATGCTAGACATGAAAAATAAATTTGAGAAATATTCAAAAGTACACTAGATAATCTTCTTATTTAAGAATAGAAGCATTAAATTTTTCTTTAAGATAATCTTCTATCCAGGCAGGGGACACGCCTCTGTGTTTCCCAGTGATTCATGTAACTAGATTGGAAAGTTGTGCCCTTTGCTCCCTTGTTCAAACTTCTGTTTCTACTAATACAGGGTCACAATGTCTATTGAGCATATGGAAAATTCTCTCGACCATCTGAAACTATTCGGTGACCCCCATGACATTCAGCTAAACAACACTGCACTTTAATTTCTATGTAATCTTCATTAATTAAAGAGGTCAGTCTTTCTGCTGAAATGACCAAGATACAAGTTTCTTGTGTCTTCAAGAACAGATTCAATGAGAGACAACTGTGACAATACAGACTTCTATATGCATATACTGAAAAATCAAGAGAAACAACAACAAAAAAATCTTTCCTGTGTTTAGCTGACAGAGAAAGAAAGATGCAAGCTCTGCCTTAAAAAGAGTATTTTATTAGCATGTTAGGTGCTTAGTATAAACTTCAGGTCTTTCTTTTTGTTGTTTTTGGAGGGGGAGAGGTTATTTTTTATATGTCTCATAGCATGGGTATAGTTGAAACAATCAAAGCCAAGGCAACATCTTCTTGTTTTGCACCTTCTTATACAGACTTTAATAAATGGTATGCATATCCCAGGGACACCCACAAGACAGGAATCTGAGAAGGCATGCCCAAGAAGTGAAAAAACAAAGGGGAAGACTGTTTCTGAGGGGTGGTGTTAGAACTTTCTTAAAAAACCTCAAGACCTATGACTACCACCCTGCTAAGATATTCTCAGGTGATAACCCAGTTCTCTTTGTGGTCTCCTGTCCACCAATATTTTGCCAAGGAAAAATCTCATAATACACAGGAAATAACAAACAAAGACCTAAGAAAACAGAGATTCTGGACGAAAGCAAAGCTTAGAAACCCTTCTGCAGACATTATTACTAAATACCATAAATGTGATTCCAACCTGCAAAACTTCCAATTCATAGAAAAAAATTACCCAAAAGTCCAAAATAAATTTCTTCCAATGGTGCCAAGAGGTACTGCCCAGTTTGATTGATCAAGTGCATAACACCACAGCTACTGCAAAGGGTCAAGTTTGCAATATACTTCTGGGAATGTTAACATTGGAGGAATATTGAAATGGTCCCATCATGCAATACATGCTCATGCATCTCACTGCTGAAAACCACCACATGTACAGTTTCTATTAGGAATCACAGAATAATTTTGGTTAGAAAAGACCTCTAAGATCATTGAGTCAAAAAATTAACCCAGTCCTGACAAGTTTAATGTTGTGATCCAATGATTTTTTTGTTAACAATCCTTAGTGCTATAGCTTTCCTCCTGCTGGGGAAACTCTACTAGGGATGCAGCCAGTTCTGCTTCAGGAATTCTACTTTCACTTCAGAGAATAGTTAGCAAAAAATTAAAACTCAAGGTATATTTCAGCCTTTTCTACCCTGATATGGGGGGAAATGTACACTTATAGCTGAAGGGATAAACAAAAATATTAATCTGCTAACCTAAAAGAGACTTTATCTTCAATATTGAACCCAAGATTCACATATGGGCTATAAAATTTATAATAAAACTCTAATCAGAATCAACCTGCTCAAAGTAGAGCAACTGTTTTTCATTAGTGTAGGTACAGCTGTGAAATCAGGCCAAGACACAGAGGAAGGGATGAGAAAAGGACACCTTTTTCAGATGCTTTTTTAGGTTGTCCCTATATTCCTTTAGAATTCTCCTTAACTGCTGTTATAGGATGCAGAGAGAAACCAGCACTGTCATATGATCTTTGCTCCCCTCATTATGATTTCAGCCCTTCCAAAACATAATATAAATGCAGGAGAGGGAAGAGGACAGGATATAACTATGTCTTATTCTTTACTGGAACAATCTGGGTAAGGAATCTGCCCAAGCACCTCCTGTGTGAAACAAGCATGTAAAAATCTTCCATTCATGATTTATAGCATTTCATGTGTCTGCTTTTTTACTTGTCTTCAACAATCTGACACATTTCCCTGGAATTTATTATTTGTTTCCATTTGGCAATAGTTATATAGTAGTCTACAGAATACAAACAGACGGGGAGATTTGGGTTTCTCTGGTAAACAGGGAAGTAAATGCATGAAGATGTTAAAATCAGCATGGACTGCACAATCACAAGAGACATTTACAGGCTGACTGGCAGACAGAAAGAACTGGAGCATTTTTGTCCTGAGTTCTTCTTAGGATAGCACTTTAAATTTTGGCAATGGGAATCCAGGAATGTACAAAGAATAAACCAAACCCAAAATGCAGAGGTACAACCTGGGAAGTGCCACATCTAACTCTAGCAATGCACAATAACCATAGCTTTTTGCTATGTCAAAAGAGTCAAAAAGCAGAGGAATCTGCTGTCTACCTAAATTGTTGGATATTTGTTTCCAAAGATTCATCCATAAAATTTCTAGTATTAAGAAAAAAAATGTTTGCAATTAAATAATACTTTCAATGTCTTTTGTTCTTTAATTGTTGGTTAGAAAAGGGTAATTAATATTATTTGGGTCTATGCTACACTTCCATTTTGTATTGTGCACCAGTATTCTCATAAATTATAGTACCTTATAAGCAAATATTTATATGTGTTGGGTAGAACCTCATGTAGTTCTTTATTCAGGCACTACACTATTTTTAATGAATTGAGCAGATTTTAAATTATAAAGCCAAGAGGCAAATTCCGCATATGTCACATTTCATTTGCAGAATTCTAGCTATTTAAATGCTGGTTTTCCCTTTTCATGTGTAGTTACTTGTATCTTACATGTTGAAAATATATCTATTAGAGAATAGGTTTATATTTGATTGATCAAAATGAATAGAAATAAAATACAGGAAAGGTCACCACACACTCAAATAGTCTGGGAAAGCTGCACCTGTAATTGAACCAGAGAACCTTCCAGTCATCCCATAACTCAAAATTAAGGCAGCCACAGGCTGTTGGAGATCATGGAAGAATGTTGCTAGGATAGATAATCTGAAACTTACAGAGTCTGGTTCATGTCACTTCTGTAGCCATACCCACCACACAAAGCCTACAAACACATTCCATGTACGTTTGACATCATGACATTTCTAATTCCTCTCCTAAATATTTGGGTGATTTCAAAGTAACTTTGTGGATGATAACACCGAATAGCATCTAATTAAGAAAAACATGTACTCCATAAACCAAATTGAACTGACCCAGGGGGGCAGAACAAAACTTTGCTCCCAGTAGATTTTATTAAAATAATTTCATCCTTCTTGCATGCTTTGATCAGCAATATGATAAAAATAGTTATTAAATTGTCATCAGTGACTGCATAGCAAGCATTCATTTTACAAGCAATGGTGGAGAAGAATCATAATTACAAAGCAAGCATATCAGACCATCTGCAAAGTTATGCAGATGGCTTTTTAACAGTAGTAGAGAAAACATACTTATTTGTATTTAGCTATTTTTAAGTACTCAAAAAGGAAAGGCACTTCATTAATACTTACCAGCATGAATGCTGACCTGAAAGGATTAATAAATACTAAGTTTTGCTTCTGGCACTTGAACAACAACACTGATTCCAAATATCATGTCCTAATCCCCTAGCTTCTCTCTTTCTGATCCTGTATAATGCTCTTTAGGCTTAACAACCTTTAACATTTCACAGTCAACTTCTTGAAAATTAATGGGGAGAGCAGAGTGAAGTAGGATGAGACCTAACATCCACAAAAGAATATTAAATTTGCAAATCAGAACAAAGTGGCAGTGCTCCATTTTCAAATATTTTTAGCCCTCTGTATATAACATATTATAAAAGCGATTTACCATATAGCTAAAATACAGAGTATCTTTAATAAGACACATTTTGTAGGACACTTTTATATAAACATGATCACATGCTGCCTTACCCAATTCAGAATGAGAAATTAACAGTTAAACTAATTCATAAATTAGAATCAGACCAGTTTCTCTGTAATGTTACTTTAAATAAGACTATCAGGCCCAATATTTGTCTGGTTTTCAGCTGAAAAGCAGAACGGTGCAGGAAGAAATGTAATATTCTTCAGTCTAAACATTCATGGTATTTTTCTTCCCAACAGACATCAGAAGCATCTGTTTTATATATTTGTAAAGAGACAAAGAATAGAGACATTTTACCTTTTAAAACAATTATTAAAATTCTTGCACTGACATAGCAACATGGTATCTCATTATATCAGCCCTACCCATATCTTTAGGGAATTTGACAGGAGTGGTTACTCAAGCTCATCATGCTCAGCAAAAGATGCAAGAACTGTTGTGACTTAGGATGTACAAACATAGGAGCTTAGATTCAGAGAAGACATACACTATAATGATGTAGGGCAAGGCTTACTGTTGTTTGCCACCTGGAATAACAAAAGAACATTTTGAGAAAAGCTATGCGTTCTGAAATTCCTATTTATATTAGACAGTATTTTATGTCTTGAGTGTTCAAAAGAGATTCCTAGGTATTATTTGTACTTAAAGCAGTATTCCAAACACAGACTCTGGCCCACAGTGCTCTAGGGTTTGACTGGCAGGAAGTATACAACTCTTAGACCAGATCAGTGCAAGGATAAATGAACTCGCTGTACCAGATTTAATATTATGGAGCTGGTCTGTGTCTGTGACCTTTCCTTCCTCAGAAGTTCCCACACAGTACAAGACTCTAGCTTAATACTCCTGAATACAGAATGAAGGGGAACACACACAAGCTGTATCTCAGCATCTCGACTGCTACATTACCCCAGTTCATGAAGCAGACAAAGCTTTTATTGCACACAGGCTCCAGCTACTGAAACAAGAACAGCCAAAGCTTCCTTCCATTTCTTTTCCTTTCAGAAGAAAGACATTATTAAAATAGTTTGTGTTCTCATTCTTCCATGCCAGAAGGGAATTCATATACACTGTCTACACAATAGGTATTCTTCAGTGACCAGACAGCCTTGCTCTGGTGCAATCAAGCCTGATTAATTTTGAAAGTTGTGTCTCAATTTAGTGATGGGCTCCTCTTATTTCAATGTTCTTTTTCAAGTAGGTAATTTCATATGTCTTCCCCAAAAGCAATTTATTTTACTCTTTCATCCCTGGTAAGAAAAAGGTCTGGATTTGAGCTTACCATGATTTTGTACTTATTACTAAACATAGGTTTGTTTAGATGTAATGACTGTAAGACCATCACATCTTGGTGCAGATTAAGTTCAAGATTCTTGTGAGAGAGAAATTGAAAAGATATTGCAGCACTGTTCTCTTGCTCAGTATCATCCAAAACTACAGTAATTCACTCTACATCATCATCCAGATCACTAATAAACATATGACAAAACAGAACCAAAGAAAGTCCATCACAGAACTCCACTTAAATACTCTTTCAGTCAGCAATTACTCAAAATTAATTTTGTATGTAGTATTTTTCTCATCTTGCATGAGTTTTAAAATAGAGTATTCATGCTGAACTCTACTTATGTAGCATATAATAGGGATGGGGTTGTTTTGTTTCCAAAGATTACACATGGCCTGAAACATGATCTTCTTCAGCAAATTCTGTTTTCTGATGTTTTTCTCACTATATTCTTGGACTACAGCTCAGTTTTGTGATTGTTTCTTCTGGTAATTTACTGGATATTTCAGAGAAGTATTTCTATGCTTCATATTTCATATCTTCTATACTTTCTTCTCTGTGTAGAAAATTATTTTCCTTTCTTCCACCATTTGGTAGTTTATTTGTTCTTTGCAAAGTCTTGAACACAAGTGCCAACACCTTTGAGATTTCACACATTTGTTAAATGTCTGGGAATGATGTTGAACAGGCTCATCTAACTTACAAACCTCTAGCTCACCTAATCATTTTCTAAATTTTTTTTTTTTTTTTTTTAGTTCAGGTTGGCTTATTGCCACTATTTGTTCTATTAGACACCAGTAGTAACCTCATTAGTGAAGATCAGAGAAGAACAGCATTGAGCACATCAGCCTTCCCCCTCGCATTAGCCATGAGTAGAAGTCACATTCTGTACTCCCACACTGGCAGTGCCTAATACTTTGTGATTAATCATCTCACTACTGATGTGTTGTTTACTTGAGAATGGTTCCTAATTCCATTCTGTGATTTGATCTTCCAAATGTTGACCTTGAAACTACAGAAATCAGCAAAGGAGAAGAAAGGGATGATTCTCTGTTCCCCATTTACCTTTCTCTCTTGATAACTTACCTTTACAATTAAACAGTGAATAAAATTTTAGCAGTGAGATTCCCAATCCTTTTGGCTTAGAGTGACATACTTATCTATTGAAGACAGTTTTTATACCTTTTCTATGCTGAAATACATCAATATTTGATAGACATTTATTTGTAGAGAGTGGTGACACTGCAGCAGGAAACTCTTGAGATCCCTCATGAGTTAACGTATCTCAAGTAATACTTGAACACTACTTCTGGCCAGAGTCAACACTGATGAAGCACATTTCTGAAAACACAAATTTAAATAAGCCTTTTTGGTGGAAAGAGAGTATTAGTTCTGAGTTTGTATTATCAGTTGCCTTCAGAGTCACTTCTGACACCCATTCTTTTACAGCACATTGTTGCTTCAGGCACTCTTGTGTGTAACAAATCATCACAATTCCCTGAACCCACTATTTACACAAATCTTCTCTGTCCGAGAACTAGAATTAGGCTACTAGTGCCAATCTGACACAATTTAGCAGCCATGTCAGATATCCCTGATAACCCATTTTGCACCTTCCCCATTAGCCTGCATTGGCCATGGAGGTGTGCTATTCATAAAATCCCAGAAAAGTCTGCTTGGGACTTATACATGTGGCACCACAGCTGGTTATTACCCTGATTATCTGCATGACCCTATGTTCCCTCACACTTGTCTGTTTGTCCTTTCCAGGAACCTTTGGTCTGCAGACAGTCTATAAAGGTCTGTTCCTTTCATGCCATTATTCCTCTCAAGCACCAGAAGCTGTGTATGCCTCCTAAAAAGTACAGATTTTTATTCCAAACCTCCAACTTGACTCTGTTTAGTCTCTTTCTGTACAGATCCTGGAAGGCTGAGCATGACACACAGCCCATGGTGCAGCATAGGTGGGAGTGCTGGATTGGAACTCCCTGCAACACAGGGTGAGATGTGAAACCCTCTGCAACAGTGGCTGGAGGAGACAGACAAACAGCCTGTCATGAACTTGTTCCCAGAATGGCTCAAATTAGTACAATGCTAATGAGGTACCATCCCTGGGATACATTACCAATAACATTCATGACAAATATGGGTAGGTGAAGTACATTTATAATACAACAATTAATTTACAGCAGTACAGCTTTGCAGACTGCACAATGACTCTTAATGTGCATTTGCTTAGAGGCATAGACAAGGATAGACATCACCCTGAGCATTTTTTTTTCTCAGTAAGTTATAACCCAAAACTTTTCACAATTTACCTGTATCGCTAGGTCCCATTTTCAAAGCTTTAAATTTCAGAATAACTGGAATATTTCATTAAAATGATCAATATTTGGAAACAGTGGGATTGTTAATTCAACTGCTCTGTTGGAGGTCACAGTTACTTACAATTTCTGTTTATATTGAGACAACCACCTACAACAACCTTCCACTTTCATTAACATTTAATGATTAATGACATTTTCTTACAGGAATGAGCAACCATTTTAAAAGCATGTTGCCATTATATTACTGTTTCTCTCTTACAGAGCTCCAAAATTCTAATTTAGAAACATATTCCCATGAATTAAGCAAGCACTGACAGCAGAATCACTCTTAAAACCCCATTTCCCTCCCCCCAGATCTTCAGTAAACTCTTGCAAAACTCATATATATATATTTGTGCATAGGTAGATGCTAGCATTTTGCTATGAAATGGGAAGGGAAAAACTTACAAAAATTCTTTCAGCTATTGTTCAAATTTTTCCATCTTTTTAGTGTCTGTATAATTGGTGGGTTGTAGTATAAACTCTGTCCTCAACTCATCAACATATCTGTCTGTTTACCTTATTCTTGCTGTTGACCTAGAGCTCCTGAGCAGTCTCGGTCTTAAACTTAATATTTTTAAAGTATTACCACTTTTTAATGGGAGTATAATGTGTACAAGTATACTAAGACTTTTCAGAAAAGTTTAAAAAAGATGTAATGATGACATGCATCAAGGATTGCATTCTTCAGGCAATCAATGGGATGCCCCATACAACAATGTCTTGTTAAACCATCTTCTTCCATTTTGTCACTCTCAAATTTTTTAAATTGCCAGAAGTTTGAAAAGTATCCTCTAAAAACTACCTAAAAATCAATATATCAAATATCTCAGGCAACATTAAATACTGCTATTATTTCTTCTGCACAGTGACAATTGCAGGAAAGTCCTACTCCCTGTAATGCAGAAACACTGCTGACTTGCTCAGACCCAGATAGAGGAGTAGCAGACACCTGTAACATGAAGCCCACATTTTAGCCAGCTATTCCTTCAGATAATACTGGTACCAATGTTTGAGTCACCTCAACACTATTCACATGCCATTCCCCTTGCCTAGAGCACAGTACAGGAGAGTTGCTGGTACATAGTGAGACCAATCCATCCATTTCAAGGCTGAATCTCACAAAATGCGAAGGTGACAACACTTTCCACTTGGGTTCAGTTTGGGAATGATAAGGTAATATGGTGGAATTTTCAGAAAAAACCACCAATGATTTGGCTTTGTTTTCCTTATTTTTTAATTTAACTTCAAAATGTTAAAATCATGGAAATTAATACCCTTTTATCTTCACAAGATAATATCTCTGCAATATCTCTTATAAGTGTTTTTCTGTTCAATATCATTATGCCTTATCACAGAATCATAATCCCTGAAACATAGAATGGCCTGGGTTTGAAAAGACCTTAAAGATCATCTCGTTTCAAACCTCTGCCATGGGCAGGGACACCTTCCAGTAGATCAGGTTGCTCGGAGTCCCATCTAACTCAGCCTTGAACAGTTCCAGGGATGGAGCAGCCACAGGTTTTCTGGGCAACCTCTGCCAATGCCTGAAGACTCACAGTAAAGAACTTTCTCATAATGGAAAATCTAAACAAACTCTCTGTAGAGAAGGTTTGTGCCAGTTTGAAGCCTTTCCATGTTATCCTTTTGCTCTAGGTCCTTGGAAATAGTTTCCCTCCATCTCTCATGTGGGCCCCCTTCAAATACTGGAGGGCCTCATTTAGGTCAGTCCAAAGCTTCTTTTTTCCAGGCTGAATAATCCCAGTTCTCTCAGTCTTTCCTAATAGGAAATCTGCTCCTTCCCCCTAATCAATTTGCTGGCCTTCTCTCTCCTCACTCCAACACTTCCATGCCCTTCCTGTGCTGGGACTCCAGAGCTTGACAGAGTACTTTGTTAGAGTTCAGAAGACAAGAAAAGAGCTTTGTATTTATTATTGTTACCTACTTAGAGGATACTGTTGTCATGATAATACTGCTTGCAGTTTCAGCTACTGTACTTGCTACAGAATCTGCAGCCTTTAGCCTTTAATCCAGTTCCCATGTGTGGTACTTTACACTTCTGCATTATGCAAGAGGAATATCTAAGAGCTTTCTTTATACAGGAACTGCTCATGCACATTAAAAGTAAGGTTCTACTTAAACAACTTAACAATCAAAACTTTTACACACCTACTGCTTAATCAATACATCAGCATCAGAGAATGCTGATGCTGTAAACATGCCATTGCAATTTTATACAAGTGCTTTGGCTGCATGTTTTAAGATATATTTTTCTGTTAATTTACTTTTTAGTATTTGCTTAAATGACCTAAGGGAGGGCTTTTCTTCAAACATTTTTACAAGACTGAAATTATGTACTAGGGTTTTTGTAGATTAATAAAGGTGAAGTATAGCTTTATGAAAAATAAAATTTATTGTATGCATGACAACAGATTCTCTTCAAGCTTTTAGTATTCAAATATATCACCCATAAGATACACCTTGCTGGACAAAGTAATGTAAGCATTAATGTTTACAGAAATTATGCAGTGCAGGTTTAGTATTTTATATCTTAGGAATTTTACAAGTGCATCATAAATGGAATTTGGAACATAGAGACTACATAGAAATTCAAGATTGCTTTGTGGTTTCTTTAAATATTTTAACTGAAGTACTCAATTTAAAATAAATTAAGCCATAAAACTACACAGAAGAAGAGTGCAGTTTTGAATATCAGCAAATAAAAGTTGACTATATTGTATAAAACAATGGTTGAACTCCTTGGTCTGGTTATGTTCTTATTCAATAATTCTGGCATAAATCATTCCCTGCTACATGTGCTTGGAAAAAGGCATTACTTGGCTCTAGCAGCTGTACTTTTCAACCTTTTGAGTCATAGCAACTTCTGGAGTTTATTTCAACAAACTATGATAGTGCAAGCACATTTTATAGGTAAAATCTCTTCAGAATGAACCAGTGGGAAAAGAAGATGACTCAGAGGCATGATATTTAATTAGTATTATCTATGGTAATAAGCCATTCCAGGACTAAGCTAGTCATGACAAAGAAAACAGCCCCCCAATTTAAACAGGACTTCAGAGTTTAGCTTTAAATAATGACTTATCACTGAAAGTTTTAGCAAATGCAAATGCAGAGCTGCAAATACATCCTGAGCTGCCAATATAAGTCACAGATTTAAATACAATGATTATTTAATCTACTACTGCCTAGTAAGTAGATAATATTATTTCTTAAATACTAGTTCTCATAGTAAAAATTTATGATTAAAATCTGCCAGTGCATTGGTTTATATCTACAAACTAGGGCAACTGTAATTACCCAGGTAGTAAGTAGCACAGGATTATTTACTGCTGTTCTGACAAAGGAATGGCTGGAAATGCTTTTCTGTCAAACACATTTTTAGCATCTATATAGAACAGTTTGCCATATTTATAGTACACTGGTATCCAAGAAGTCCATATCTGCTTCTAAGAGAGGAGGAGAGGAAAACATTCCAGTCAAGATCAGCAAAAAAGTTTTGTGTCATTTTATCAGCAGGCATGTAAGAAAGACCTTATGACAGGAACTATCATATCTGTTGATATCTACAATCTAAACTGTCTATGAGCTGATTGCCACTGGTAAAGTTTTAGGGTGAAGGTGGGGTAACAGATCTTCTGCTTTCTACTATTCATATCAAATCCATGGAATTATGTTCATTTCATGATTATAGCTGCACTACACAAACCAGTTCCTTCTTTTATATTACTGGATGCAAGATGTAAAGAGTAATCAGAGATTTCAGAGTTAGAAAACCCAAGTCTTTGCTAAGTATCAAGTTCTTATCTCTAAAGGAAATTGTCATGAAAGAAACACAGATTTGCCAGCTTTCTTTTCACACTCCAGCTGTATCCAGCCAGGCTGGTACGCCAGACTACACCTACAGTCAAGGAATAGACACAACATCATCTATTCCTCCAACTTAAAGAAACAAGGAATGTCCAGGCTACGTAGCATTCACTGCATGGATGTTTTAGGCTACCCAGGCCAAAAGAAACACCTTCACTCCTTTAATGTAATGCCATGATGAAGGATGCAAAAGTAGTATACAAAATCTACCCCAAATTCATTTGTGGAATTTAGTTTGCTTTCCTGAGGGCTTTGACTGTAAATTGTTAGAAGTAAATTGAGCTAAAAGAATTTCTGAAAAGAACCAGTCAGAAGCATATTAAAACATTGCAGAATAATTTATGGGTGTCAACTGTAATGATGTGATATATTATTTGTGAATATAACAATTTTTTCATTAGCATTTTAGAGTGAATTTCAGCAAATGAATTCATATTTAAAGCTCACTGTACTGTACAAAATTGAGCCCTACATCTATGAAGAATATTTGACAACAGTAAAAGAGTTCATGGGTTTAGTTGACATTTTGTGACTTAAGGTGAAAGAATTAAACAAATCGGAGTTATGCTTGTTTGACATTCTAGACACCCTTCAGATCATATGCTAAAGTTGTTCAAATTTTTCAGCAAGACTAGTCTCAGAGCTGCCTGCCTCTGAATGGCTTTAGAACATAGCCTCAGTTTTGAATTGTGGGTAGCCATGTTCTTGCTTACATTCTCTGATTTCAATTCAAAAACAGTAATGGGAATATTTTCACCTGAATACAAACTTCATTGACTATTTTGCTGAAATTAAAATAACTGACAGTTCCAAATGTGATACAAAAATAAGGCACTTGGAGTGATTAACTTCTGGAGTAGCTCAACCTCCACAGCACATTTCTCTAAACCTTTTGCCTGACAAGGCAAATACTTTCTAAAGAATATTAGAACTCGCAGGAGCTTTTTAGCAAAAACCAAAATTCAACTCAAAAGCATAAATAGATTTTACCTTTAATTTTCCAATAGATTTAAACTATGTCTTTCTAGACTAGAAAACTACATGATTGATGATAAGATACATTAATAGAAAATAGCACAATAAATGCATTGAATTTAAAAATATCTAGATTGAGCCCTTGAATTTGACCAGAGCTTGACAGAGTTGTTTTTGTTACTTCTCTTGCTTTGTAACAACACATAAATACGTATGTAGTACATGGAGTTTCATTTAATTTATTCAGGTATCCATTTTCTAGTAATAAAGGAGGAATAATTATTCCTCTTCTATTTGCATGACCGATGGGATAAGATTATAAATATTTTGAACAAAAGAGATTTTTGAGAATTTTGTAGTTAAATGTATACACCAATCTAGTCTAAATGATACACCACGAAAATCCTAAGAAGTCCAAATCTGCAGAAAGCAAATGCTAAGATAGCTTCCTTATTCTCTGAAGCACTTTTCCTAAGTTCTCCTGAACTAAAAATTCTAATCATACTTGAAGAATGTCCATCATGTAGGGATTTGAAATACTCACAGATACATCTGACCCAAACACAGCCAAACTCAAAATCATTATGGACTAAATGCTTGGAATGATAAATTTTATTATGATGGTTATTATCATTTAAATTCAAACCAAGCAGACTCATGAAAATCTTAGTTCTGAGGGCTGCAATGGGAAAGCTCACCCAAGAGAAAATAAAGAGCGTATTGCTGATATAGCATGTAATGTATCCTGAGATACCTGTTTAAAACCTTGGAAGAAGTAGTGTGGCAAACATCTTACCTACAGTGAGAGGATGTTCTCTTGGTTGTTTTTGTTGTTTTTCTGTGTGCGTTTGTTGGCTGCTTTTTCACTGTTATACAGAGACATACTTAGGTGGTAAGAGGCTCCTCAGTTAAATTGCAGTTGCTTACTCTAAATTTATTGAGCTTGATGAGAACAAACACAAAGTCTGTGCTACCCTTGGCACCATCAATAAAAGTGTTGGGTAGTATCACATCTTAAGCTTCTTGATTGAGGATTCTTTTCCTGCTTACTTACTGAGATGTGCAATGCAGTAAGTTGTGTATGTATCTGTGGATGTTGTGTAATGTATCTGTGGATGAGGAAAAATAGTGTGATAAAATACCATATATTTTCCCTGAGATCAACAAAATATCAAGAACTGACAAATAAGAGATCTAGTGGGACCAAGAAACATTTTATTAGAAAATCAAAGATCTGTTTTACCCCATCCTCTAAAATTTATCACTCTTTTCTGTCTTGTGAGAGATTTCACATCTTTTCAAAACAGTTTCATAGGTCTAACAAAATTTTGTAAATTGGTCCATTGAAGCTGGAATTGCACTTATACCATGTGAGGTTATTTCAGAATCAAGAGCAGTGTCTGCAAATGAAATATTACTGAGTTGAAAAGCTTTCCTTAGAGAAAAACAACTATCAGAAATACCTTTTACTTATATAACACCTTTATGCACAGCTATATAAGCCATAAGAATTGTTTAGGCACCTTCAGTAGTATTCTGGGATGCATCAGGAATGGCATTGTCAGCAGGTAGAGGGAGGAGACCCTGCCTCTTTGCTCAGCCCTGGTGAAGCACATCTGGAGTGCTGTGTCCAGTTTTGGGCTCCTCAGGACATGAGAGACTTGAACCTCCTGAAGCAGCTTCAGTTAGAGATTACAGAGATGAAGAGATGGAGCCTCTTTCTTATAAGGAAAGGCTGAGGGATCTCATCAATGTCTGTCACTGTCTGCAGGGAGGGGTCAGAGGATGGACCAAGCACTGCTCAGCGGTGCCCAGCAATGGGACAAGAAGCAAGGGGCAGAAAAGAATGCACAGGAAATTCCACCTGAAGAACTTCTTTATTGTGCAATGACAGAGCACTGGAACACATCACCCAGAGAGGATGTGGAGTCTCCCTCACTGAAGATATTCCAGAACCATCTGGACACAATCCTGCGCCCTGTGCTCTGGGATGACCCTGCTTGAGCAGGGAGGTGGGACAAGATGACCCACTGTGGTCCCTTCTAACCTGACCCATTAAGGGATTCTGTGAATTTGAGTTTTATTTATATAGCTATCATATCACTTAGATATATTTAATATTATGGAAATTGAAAAAGCATAAACATGATCAGGTGAACATGAGTACAGTGTGAATGCAAGAGTGAGCTGAAAACATTCCTTGAAGAGGAAAATCTAGCAAAACTTCATTGTACTGGTTAGGGGTTTTTTTCCCACTCTAGAAGAAGGCCACAAAGATTGAAAAATAGTAGTATAAAAGAGAGAATTCCCTGCCCCCCAAAACTTGAGTGATTACACTTTCTCTGTCAGAATGCTGACTGTGTTAGATTGGAGAATATGACAACATTACTTCCCTGCCATGCAGATATTTGTTTTCATAAGTAAAAGACAGTTATTTGGGATCTAGACCGAACTCCTGTGAAACTCATGTTACCCACGTATCTTTTAACGATACAGTTCTGTAACACAATAAAAATCATAAGAATTTTCCTTTTTCACAGTGCAATATGGAATGGAATGAAAATTAGCTGTCACTCTCTTAAACTACAAAACCATCAAGAGTGTTTTCTCCTACAAAAAGGCTTGAAATTATTACTGATATTACTAAAATAATTTATTTTAATTTATGAGACAAAAGATGACCAGAGCCATAAAATATACTTTTCTCTCAAAACAGCGCCATATTTGAGCAAGGAGAATGATTAATATTGTATTGTGGTGCTGCAAAACTATTCAAATTAAATGTACCATTTTTAAGCTATTAGCCTAGAAAATAAAACCAAGAAATATTCATGTGTAATTTCAAAAAATACAGTGTAGAACTAATTAGCATGAAAAACTATATTCAGGTTCTTCCCTCTCACTTTACTCCACAGATAACATTGATTTCTACAAAACAACTCCTAAAGTAATACATTTTTTTAAAAGAGAGAGGACCTTCTCCTGAGAACATCATATTTTTATATGTTAAATTAGTTATGCATTTTAAATTTATAAGACATCAGAGACTACTTCCACATATTTTCAGTGATCAAGCTGCCAAAATTATTCTATTTAAATTGAACTTTTCTTTAGATCACCTTGTTTTCCATACTGCTGTTACTTTCCATGTTCCTGTATTATCAGACTGTAATTTTATAATCCTGTTCACACCCCTTAATTGTGCCTAGATACAGAATATTAAGTGACCAGGTTAAGTTACAGGTGTGCATCTGTGCCACAGGACATGCTCTGAGGCCCTTAAGCACAACAAAATACATCTGCCCATGGTTTGAGCACTAAATAAAAGTAAAATGGAATACCACTGAAAAACCCTGAGAAGTCTAATTGGAGAAAATTCAATAGCTGAAAGAGTATTTACATCTACCGTTTTCAGAAATAAAGTAGACATCATAGAATATTCTGATTTTTCAACTCTTATGTACTTATGTACTTATGTACTTATGGCCATGGACAGAATGTTTTTTCTGTATTTTTTTAAGTTTTCTAACAAACCCCTCTCCTCTTTAGCAATCAACTCATATTCTGCACTGTTAGCATCACATTTCTTAAATAATTTAATTTTTTCTGCTCAAGTTCTGTTGATACAGAAACATAGAATCAAACACACTGTTTCCACTCAAGATACACTCAAACACAATTATCCTGAAAATAGATAAAAACACACATCTTAACACAAATGAGAAACCAGAATACTGTGTATCTGCACTGGTTGCCTGTGAGGTATTACATACAGGGAATATTCCTGCAGTATTACATAGCTCTTATGTTTTGAACTGTATTTCTAAGCTATTTACATTCCTATTTTTCTCCAAAGTCTTCTGGGGGTAGCAATAACATTATTTTTCTAGCATGCTTTAAAGTCTCTACTCCAGACAGTAAGACAAAAGCCAAAGACATATCTATTACCTAAAGAACATTCATCCCAGAGTATAACAGCACAAGACATTAGTGGCCATACTTAAATATCTGAAACAAACCATTTAGGAGCTAAAAGAAGTTCAAGCACACAAGAGCATGAGTAGATTCTTCCCCAAAAAAAGAGTAGAAAAAAATATTCAGAGCACAAGACTTTGTTCTATTAACTGAATGACAGAACATATTGTTGCGGAGGAAAAATCTTCATTTTATGCTATGCTAAAAGACCTGCAATACAAGATACTGCAGTTCCAAGATTCTGCCTAATGCCTGTTAAAATCCATGGAAACGAGACACCTCCATAGCTTTTAGCACAGCTTGTAAAGTACATGACCTGTTTCAGGCCACACAGCAGCCTGGCAAAAAAAGAGAGTTTTTGTTGGAGAGCTCTGCCTTCCTGCACTAACATAAGAAGCAGCCTATTAAAAGCTAATCATGATGACTAAGGTCAATGAAATATTCATTTATAGCTGAAAAATACGCATTCAGTCATAAAAAATCATTATGCTACATTTCATTGGTTTTTATATTTCAAAAACAGTACTTACAAGTTATGTCATTAAGAACACAGAACCAACAAAACACTTAATTACAGGCCTCAGTAACGTCCATGGGAAGCAATTTCAGATTTTCCCAAAGACAAAAGATTAAGCATATGCATCTTGGCAACACTATCCAAGTTAATGTGGAAAGATTTCTACAATCTGACAGAAAGAAAATGAAAGAACATTTTCAGAAATTTCAATTACAAAAGCAAAACAATTACTCTGCTATCTAGTTTATGTCTCCCAAACTCATTTTCTTTCTATTGACAGTAAAGGCAAAATTAATGCAAATGTATTTACATCCAGCTTTTATCCATGTACAGAATCTGAAATTAAAATACAGGGTAAAGAATTTTTCTGCTGACAAATGCACAAAAAATAAATTAAGAAACTTTTAGGTATGTGGATATATTTTACCATAATCACTGGTGTTGGTTTCTAAAACTAAAGCATAGTTTTACCCCAGTAGGTTGTCTTTCCTTTGCTATCAATAATACAGTACTCTACCTTTCCCTTGAAAGATATTCACTCAGATCTGTATATTTTCACAATGCTGCAGAGTGGAAGAATTTTCTTGTTACTGACTATGTAAAAAAAGAAATTCAAGGTTCAACACCAGCTATGGTCAATGAAACAGTCAGACTGCTTAACAAGCTGTTGGAACAGCAGTTAAATCTCATCAGCTTTGACTCAGAATTCCCACCTGAAGAGGAATGCTGCATTTCTCACACAGACTCATAAAGTCAAAGGTTAAAAAATATTAAATTTAATCCAGGGAGCACTCTAGTCTCTTACGAGAAGGAAAGCACATGTTTGTAATTCTAAAGTAGAACTATTCTATAGAAGCCTTGCATTGGTTCACACTTACCTTTGACATTTCTTTCTCTTTACAGGTTTTTTTTTTGCTACACTGTTTCACCATCAGTTTGTTTATTCTAAATGTTTCTTCTTGAAACCCTTTTTAAGTTCATGTATTTAAAAATGAGATGCAAGAACTTTGGAAGAAAAACAAAAGCCTCCCCAAAACACTCCCAATTTTAAAAGGATATAATTTTTGTTCTTTTATCTCATTTTAGTCTCATGTGCATAAAGGCAGCCTGTGAGTTGCTTAACAGAGCATCTTGTGAAGCTGGATTACACCTGTTTACAGCAATTATACCAGACAGGAGTTATAGGAACACAGTGTGCCCAGAATTAGAAGCA
The DNA here is from genome assembly GCA_037834095.1 of Argya squamiceps. NCBI lineage: Eukaryota > Metazoa > Chordata > Aves > Passeriformes > Leiothrichidae > Argya > Argya squamiceps. The sequence continues at coordinate 13,313,788 of JBBMKD010000001.1, read as the reverse complement.
CTAACTGTTGGAATATATGGAAAGTAGCAAGTTATGCATGATGCCATTCAGTTCAGCTCATTTTCAGCAGAGCTCTTGCAAGTTACAGTAGAGTAAGTTTGCATGCTTAACTAAGTGCATTAACATTTTGGGTTAGATTGAGAACACAATTTTGAACCAAACATCTCTTATCACTTCTCACATGGCCTTGGTTTGCATTGCAGAATAGTCTCAGAGGACAAAATTGCATCCCTTTTGAATTAAGGTAAACTGACATTGTACTTCAGAATGACCTAAATCTTATGCTGCTGTTGACAGGACCAGGGCAGAGCCCGGCTGAGCTAAATCCCTTGAAACATGCATAAATACATAAATATGCAAATTTTGGGTCTTTAACCACAAAGTGGTTTGTTATAAGTTCTCTTCTGTTGTACTACACTACTGGCTAATGCAGACTCAAACTTTTCCCAGTGGCAGCAGCCCTGCTATTCTCAGTGGAACTGCTGACAGTGCCAGCACCCTGAACAGACTGGGCAGACATTGAGGCAACAGCTGTGCATATGCTGGTCAGCTGTCATAAATTAGAGAAACCCTCTTCCTCTCTAACCTTAGGAGATTGCACCTTGATTATGGAGAAGTGTCCTGACAGGTCCAGCCACTCCAAATGAACAGGTCACCTTCCCCCCTGTACAGGCTGGTGTCTCAGCTATCAGAAATGAAGTCAGAGCAAAAGAAAGGGATATGTGGGTACCATGTGCCATAGTGGGGTTCTGCCTGAATGACCACAGGGAAGGCATAAGGAAGAGGGGTGTTGCACCTGCATGGGCTTCAAGGTTGGAGGTAAGTGAATTGGGAGGAATAGCAATGTCCAAAAAACATACATTCAGGAAGGTTACTCCTCCAGATGCAGCAGAAGCTCTGAGGACTTTTCCACTTCTGACCCTGATGAAGGAACTAGAGGTTTGCAGCTACAGGAATCAGGTGATGAATGCTTTGTTCAGAGACAGAGGGGCTCTGTCTCCAGTCAGGCAGAGGAAAGGGACAGCTGATCTTACTGGACTGTATGGAACAGATTTCCTGGCACAGCAGACCCTGGGGAGAGTAATGCTTTGGTGGACACTGGTGCACAGTGCAATTTAATGCCATCGGGGTACATGGAGGCAGAATTCAGCTGGATTTCTGGAGTGACAGGTGATCTCAGCTGGTGAAGTGACCCTAACAGGAAACAAGGGGCATAAGTACCCTACTGTGGACCAGCCCAGATTCCCAGGGTGTACTTGTCAGAGACTACCTCAGAAAAGAACACTGCAAGGACCTAAAACTGTACCACCACTGTACTTTTGCTTAGACACCATGAAGATGAAACATCTGTTTACCTTGCCCAGATGATCCATCTGTAGTGGGCTTGCTGCGTGCCAAGGATCAGCAGGTGCCAGTTGCTACCATGATGGTGCATCAGTGGCAATACTGCACTGAGTACCTCTGATTCCCCTCCATGAACTTATTCATAAATGGAGAAGAAAAAATTCATCAGCAAGACTTAATCACAGTTGAACAGTGCAAAAAGTGCAAAAGCCTGATGGAGAGTGCAGACTTCCACCAGTAAACTTCCAGTAAACTATTGTGACCTGTGCAAACCACTTTCCACAGAGTGCAGCCATCCTGGACATGTTAGAGCTCCAGTAAAAACTGCAGTTAAAGGCAGGCAAGTGATAGGCCGCACCTTACGTGATCAATGCTGCTTTCTCTGTTACTTTGGCAGACTGTGGGCCATAGTTTGCTTCCATGCAGAGGGTTTTCCATTACCTGGAATTGTCTGTCCCACAAATGGAAGTACAGTGTAGCATATGAAAATGAGACTCATAAGCTGAGAGCAAAATGAATCTGTTTATTGCAGAGTTAAGACAGTACTTATACACTTAGTGTGGGAATCTCTGTTCAGTCCTTGGCACAAAACCGAGCTGCAGGCCTGTAATAAATCTGCTGGCCTGGCAGTTTGTTAGTTTTCTCAAGGTTTGCAGGCTTCAAAGAAACAGAATGCCTTTCCTGTGTAATCTAATTTCTTCTATGCTTCCCAAGAATTTTCTGCAGTGTCTGGCTTTTCTGGTTCCTTATAGTACAGTCCTACCATTTCCCACAGATTGATATAAGACTGCAATGAACCAGGGTGAAGCTGCCCAACACTGATGACAAAATAATGTGAAACAACACAATGAAAGAAGCATTTGAGAAAGCATTATTTGGACCCCACCTGCAGGGCTGCATCCAGGTCTGGGATCCCAGCACAGAAAGGACATGGAATTCTTGGAGCCAGTCTAGAGGAGGCCACCAAGGTGATCAGAGAGATGGAGCAGCTCTGCTGTGAGGAAATGCTGGGAGAATTGGGATTGCTCAGCCTGGAAAAGAGAAGGTTCTGGGGTGACCTAATTGTGGGCTTCCAGTACCTGAAGGGAGCCTACAAGAAAGATGGAGAGAGACAATTTACATGAGTCTGGACTAGCAGGCCAAGGGGGAATGGCTTCAAACTGCCAGAGAGTAGGTTTAGACTAGATGTTAGGAAGAAATTATTTTCTGTGAGGGTGGTAAGGCACATGTACAGATTTCCCAGAGAAGCTAAGGCTGCTGCGTTCCTACAAGTGCTCAAGGTCAGGTTGGATGGATCTCTGAGCAACCTGGTCTAGTGCAAGGTGTCCTTTTCCATGGCAGCAGTGTTAGAATTAGATAATCTTTGAGGTCCCTTCCAACCCAGGCCATTCTATTATTATATTACTAATATTTTCCCTTAAAGCTGACTTTGCCCAAAGCAAAGCAAGATCGATGGACTTCCACAAGGGACTTAGTTTTAGAAAATAAAATTTCGTATAGATGTTGCCACATCTTTGTGTATGTGAATTATGCAGTAGCAGACATCTTCCCATCAGCTAACTGAAAGAAAAAAACAGACTGGCTTTCTAGACAGTGGATGTCCTTGGTTACAGTCAGACTGGAAGTCCTCTCTATCGAGTAACAAAGGAAGTATTTCAACCAGTTTCCTGAGCACCAACAAACCTTTGCAGAGATCAAACATGAAACTGATTATGCAGTAGCCCTAGACCAGCTAGGCAGGACCAGAATATAAGAAGGATAGCCTACACCACAGCCAGGAATAGTTGCTGCAGTCAGACCCTCTGCCAGAGAGCACCTGGGGAGACCCAAGGTCAGCCTCTGGAGTTTTGGAGCCAGGACACAGAGGATCTGAATCCCACTGCACCCAAACTATGAAAAAGACATACTTATAAAACACAAAGTGGTTTGTGTTGCCTCAGAAGTAGTCATTATAGAAGTGCATCTCTTCATGGCACCACAAATATTCATACTGCCCTGAATGAACAAATGAAGGATCTCTCTAAGCATCATGAAGCTGACGCTACATGGATCACAGTTGCATGAACATGCCAAAGTTAACATCACATGCTTTCTGTGGTGGGGACAACTACTGGATGTTCAGAAACTTACCCTGTAACCAGTATTGCCACCCAAAATACCCTGAACTTTGAAAAACAAGTTTTATGATGACAATTCACAACAAAAAGAAGTGAATTGGACAATATGTGCCAACTATGAAACCACTTGTAGGCCTCCAGGCCAAGAAATACATTTCTTGACTGGGAATATCACATTCCCTGTCACGCACCAGCCACCAGGAACACAGAACAAGGCAATGTATTACTAAAAATTATGCTGAAAGCAATGAGTGCTGAGACATTTAAGCACTGTGATGCACATTATCCAGAAGTCACATGTCTAGCAAACACTAGAGGATCTTCTTGCCCAAATGAAAACCCTGCATGCTGTGGAAGGAGCTACAACCCCCATGGCGCCTAAAGGGAATTGGATCAGAAAGTGTGGGTTATGCCTTCTTTGGGAAAAGTTGAAGACCTTCAAGGGATAGATTTTTTTCCCAAGGACACAAGTGTATTTGCTGGTTAATTCAGTCAGATGGAGTAATCTGATGTGTACCTCCAGGATGCCTAACATTAGAGGAAAAAATACGGCCTGATTTGAGTTTCCATCATAGCTGTACTCCATTGGAAAGACAAGCCTTGTAAGGAACCTGCTAAGTGCAGACTGATCCAACCTGAGTTGGCTTCTGCACCCAGCAATTCAACACATAACATCATCTCTCCCCTCTCAAACCACCACCACAGCAGAGAGACCCAAGTTGCAGATTTCTTTCTTCCCCATCCTGCTAGAGTTTTTGGACAGTGGCAGCATGAACAAGAGACTGTTTAGTTGCTGTCTTGTTCAACCCTCAGTAGCAATTTGTTGGGTTTTGGTTTGTTTATTTTTTTCCAAGACAGATTCCTGATATCTTCATTCGGAGTTTAACTGGACAGAGGATGCTGGAATATTTTTTCTTTTTCGGAAAATCATGATTTTGGCCAAAGGGAAAGTGGCATGTATTTAAATAGCTGTTATTTTGTGCATTTACCCTTTAGCACTAATTTACCTTTAAGTCTCATATATATTTACATCCATATATAATTTTCATGTAATCAAACAGGTTTTGATTCTTGTAGCACACATATTCCTTTCTGAATTTAACACATGAGAAAAAAAAGTAGTCAGATATAAAAATCTGTATGCTACCAATACCACTGAAAACTAATTTAATCTTAAATTCTCTTGTAAACATCTGTTCCTAATAAAACATCCACCCTTTAGCAATTGTAAGATTACCAGGGAGCAAATAAATGTCTAAATAGTATTTATTTCATTTTGCCTCCCACTGGAGGTCTCTGGGACATATATATCCTTCCCTCTTTCTCATCTTTTCTACCCCCTTCTATCTCTTCCAAATTAGTTCTATGCTGAATAGGCCTCAAAAAAATGAGCTGTTTGCCTGAAAACTTGCCCTAACTTCAAAACTTGACTGAAGTTATAACAGGTGTTCCTGTAGCCTGTATCAAGCGGCCCCCTAATTAATCATCTCTTTCCTCCAGGGCTGCTGTCACTCAGCATAAATCAGAGAATGTGTTTTCTTCTTGTTAAAGCAAGTATTTATTTTTCTACTTATGAAGGAAAAAAACATTTTGGATTCTTTTTTTTTCTTATGAAAGAAAACATTTAGAGTCCCCATTAGTTTGGGAGTCCAAATTAAGGACTCTGAAGGCACCATGTTTACACCTTCATTGTTGAACCTCCCTCAACAACTTTTGTTTTGCTAAATTGATATTTAAAGGTTTGGTTTTTCAGTAAGTACATATTCCAGTGATAATATAACTTGTTTGAAGATTGAAATTTTCCTAGGGGGAAATTGCCATGAGACAGTAAATATTTGGAGGTTCTTCTGCTTTTTCTCAGAACAAAAGCTGAAACATTTTTCCCTGATGGAGAATATTTTTTTCTCTTCCCTCAAAGCTTTTGCCCTGGCTCTTGAAACTATTTCCTGCAAGGATGAAACCTTCCCTGATTTTGAGGATAGTTAGCATTGGCTGGACCCCAAGCATTGAAAGGGCTACTGGATTTGCCAGCGCTTCTCCAAGCTGAATAGGAGAAAATTAGTTTGGTTACCTATAAACAATTCTCTTTCCTTCAAGCAGTTTGTACCTTATTTTTTCAGGATATCTGTTGACATTTACTGTGTAATTGGTTCTGACTCGAATAGAGCACAGACATATACAGACTAAACTTTCACCAAATTAAGGTTGACTAATCCATTATCCTGGAGATGCAGCAGCAGTTGCAGGTTCACATGTGGTAAGATTTTTCCAATGGGATTTTAAAAGAAGAATCAGGTAATGTAAAAACTGTAGCACATAAAATTCAAAAGACCACAGCAAACTGATGCCAAGGGATGCCTAAAAGGTCAAATAGGAATAACACCATCATGGTATCCCACGGAAATGTCCTATATACTTAATCTGCTAGTCTTTGATAAAACACTGATACCCTATTCCAATACTAATGAGAAATGAAGTGTCACAAGGGCACTGACAGAAATATATGGAGAAATGAGCACACACGTATGATTGTTTTAGGCCAGAACTATAGGGTGTAGGCCTGAGAAGCCTTATGTGCTCACTCAGTAGCACATCTGGAGAAAAGGAGACTCAGGGGGACCTTATCACTCTCTACAATGGCCTGAAAGGAGGTTGTAGCCCGGTGATGGTTGGCCTCTTCTCCCAGGCAACCACCAATAAATGAGACCAGAGGTCCTCAGGCAACACCAAGGGCATTCAGGTTGGACATCAGGAAGAATGACTTCCTGGTTGTCAAGCATTGGAACAGTCTGTCCAGGGAAGCCATGAAGGCCCCATCCCTGGCGATGTTCAAGAAATGACTGGACACAGCACTCATTGCTGTGGTCTAAGAGTCAAAGTGGGGATCAGTCACAGGTTGGACGCAATGATCTCAGAGGTCTTTTCTGAGATTCTTTCAGCACAGCCTGGTGTTATCTATATTTACATAATTCTGTCCCAAAGAAGGGATTTTTAGCATGTTTTAGAATTTTCACTCCTGAGAAGAACATAATCCTTAAGAAAAGACATATCAACAGACTAGGAGAACAAAGCAGAGAAAACTGCCTAGTTTTTTTTCAGTGCAGGATTTGGAGCTTCATGGATCAGTGAAAGGGGCTCTGTGGCATGGCAGCTACAACTGGAAGTAAAATGTGGAAAATACCTTCCATGTGATCCCAGCCCAATGAAACTTCAAACTGGTAGGCAGGTCTCAGAGTAGACATGGCAATAGGCAAAGAATAATGCAGATACTAAATATCCAGTAGTATCTCAAACTACAGATGTTTGGCTTCTGATATTGAACAAACAAGAAAAATATACAAAGTCTTGAACAAATACATATCCCCAAGTTTTACCATAATTTTTTATAACAAAGTCAGTAATACCAATGATTTATATTCCATAGTCCCTATTTATATAACAAAAATTAATCAGCAAGATCTGTATACAATAAAGTGACTTTGCATTCTCTATTTCATGTTAATTTTGCCAAATGATCAGAAAATATTAAATGCAGGTAATTAAACTTTGTTTCCCAGAAATTTAAATTCTTACCATAGCCTTGATCAGTGCTCCTCAGTTATACAAATCACATCTGTTTTCAACTTATGATTTTGTAAGAAAAAACACAGTATGAAGCACAGAAAATTTCAGTCAAATATTTCACTCTTAAATTACTACGTTTTACTAAACAGAGATCTATGTACAGTAACATTCAATTTATTTTCTATAACCAAGAAAAAACAGATCATTAAGCCAAGGATTCCTGGGGCAAGATCTCTTTTGAAGAAATAGCTCTTCTACTAACAGTTATATTGACATATGTTCAACTTCAATCCAAGTAATTGCAGCATAAGGAAAAAAACTACTTTCATACTTAAATCAGACTTGCATACATAGTTATATGTTTAGTTGTATAAATAACTAAACCAGGACACTGTTAAAATTCAATTCTCTATTTTTGGTTTGAATTAGTGGAGGGTTATGTTTGTTTGTTTTTACTGTGTTTTGACTTCCTCTTTTACATGAGTTCTGCTTTTATTTTATCACTAAAAAGCAGCTGGTTTCCCTAGGGATTAGTTTTCCTACCAAACACCAATCAGGGAAGACCTGAGCAACTGCACATACTTCTCCTCTCTCTAACAGAGAGAAGCACAGGGCACGGTTTGTGAAAAGCCTAGATCTTTCCACCTGTGGGAATGTTTTAGAGGAATTACCCTCCTCCAATAATTGGACCTCAAATGTTGCACAACAAAAAGCTGCTGCGTGCTTAGCAGCTGAATACATTTGAGCCACTGTGGAGAAAGACCAAACAGATACTATTCTGAAAATAAAGTGCACCTGTTCAGAGTATCCCTACACAGTAACTTTGTTCTTCTCCACAGCAGTCATAGATTTCCTAAGAACCTGGCAATTACATTGCCTGGAGCCAGTGGCATCTCAACAATAGTCCTGCTGCAGCTACCACTAATCAAGTGTCATGATAATAGCAACAGGTGAAGCAAGGAAAAACAGCAAGGGACAACTGTAGGCTATAAAGGCTCTTGAGAGAAGTGCAAATATAATCAGTCATTAAAAATAGTCTCAATATTCTCCATACAACATGAATAACTATTAAAGTATGTTCTACAAATTACAGAATCAAGTGTGAGTTTGAATGGACCCTAAAGATTAACTAGTCCTAACTCCCCTACCATGGGCATGGGTGCCTTCCACTGGATCAGGTTGCTCAGAGCTCCCTCCAACCTGGACTTGAACATTTCCAGGGATGGGGCAGCCACAGCTTCTCTGGGCAACCTGTGCTAGGACCTCACTATTCTCACAGGAAAGAACTTCTTCCTAATACCTAGTCTAAGTTTTCTTTCTGTCAGTTTGAAGCCCTTCCCCTATATCCTGTCACTCCAGGCCCTTGTAAATAGTCTCTCTCCATCTTTTCTGTAGAGTTCCTTCGGGTACTGGAAGGCTGCAGCTAGGTCATCCCAAAGCTTTTCATTTTCGAGGCTGAACAATCCCAATTCTCTCAGCATTTCCTCAAAGGGAAGAGGTGCTCCAGTCCTCTAATCATCTTGGTGGCCTCCTCTGGCCTGGCTCCAGCAGGTCCCTGTCCTTGCTGTTGCTGGGAGCCCACAGCTGGATGCAGCCCTGCAGGTGGGGTCTCAGCAGAGCGGGGCAGAGGGAAAGAATCCCCTCCCTGCCCTGCTGCCCACAGGGCTTTGGGTGCAGCCCAGCACACAGGGGGTTCTGGGCTCCCAGTGTACATTCTTGGCTGAGATTCAGCCTCTTAGGATTTTTTTAATGGGCTTTATGTCAGAAATAATAAAATTTATACATCACAAAAGTTTACTAGTAGATATGTAATATACGTTTTCAGTAAATCAAAACAACTATTCTGCTTTCAAATCTCCAACTGAGATGGGTTGGGAGAGTTTGCATGACTAGGAAGCTGTGATGGGCATACCTCAGCCCTGCAGGAGATAAAGGCTGGGGAGACATGGGAAGGGAGTTGCCCTCTGCACAGGAGCAGTACAGATTCAGGGAGCTTTTCAGTAGGATGGGAGACAATCTTGTTGAGAGCTCATGGGTTGGGATCAGGTAAGAGGTTATTAAGGGTGACATCCTGGGGATAGTCTATCACAGACTCCCTGATCAAGGTGAAGTAGCAGGCAAAACCTGTAAAGAACTTGAAATCTCTGTGTCACAGAACCCTTGTTCACATGAGAACCTTTGACCTCACTGATATTTGCTGGGCATGCAACAGGACAGGACACAAGAAATCATGAAGGAGGATGTCAGGGGATAACTGTCTCATCCCAGGGATACACGGGTTGGATGAAAAAGCCAAAGATACAAACCTGGATCTGCTACACACTAAACAAGAAAGAAACTAGTACGGGATGTGGCAATCTGTGGTAATCTTAGTAGTACATTAGCAACCCATGGCTGAAGGCAGAGCACAAAACCTTGAATTTTAGAGAGTAGATATCACTTTACTGAAGAGTTGGGAAATGGGATCTATGTGCAGCTTCAGAAAGCAAAAGAACTTAAGAAAACTGCCTAATCTCTGAAGACCTCCAAGCACAAGGAACAGTTCATGCTGGAGAAAATAAGGAGACAATTTAGGAGACCAATATGGCTTAAGCAGGAAATTCATTATAGACGTGTGGAATAAAAAAAATGTTATTATTCAGATGGAATTCAGGAAAGCAACTCAGACATTTAGTGAACCTGTTAGCAAAATCAGAACTCTTCTGCAGCTGAGACTCCAAATGCACTTAAAGGGCCACAAGAAGTGTGTCTACTGCTTCAGAAGTATTAAAAGTCCAAACAAGGAAAGTGTGGGCCCATTGCCATGTGGGGCAAATGATTTAGTAGGAGACAGATTAAGGAATAGGGACTTCATGTTTTCTTTGCCTCAGTCCTCAGAAATAACGTCTCATAGGCTTCTATGTTTAGTGAAAGTTCAGGGAAGGAAAGTACCAGGATTGGATGGGAATTGACTCAGGGATCGTTTGAGAAAACTTGGCCTATAGCATCCCATGGATTCAGATGAGCCACATTCAAGCATGTTAGAGATCACCACTGTCCTCACAAGGTAACTCCATCTTTTTTCAAAGATTGTGGAGATTAGGGAAAATCCTGATCTAGGGATATAAAGCTAAGTGATAGTGATACAAGCAATTCAGCTTCTGAACTGCTTTTTTGGTCCAGTGGGGCCAAGTCTCCATAATCACCTAAGGAAGTCTGGCCTTTTACAGATGTTGGAACACAAGAACACATTAAGACCAACAAAACCAGTGAAATAACCATTATTGTAGGAATTGTATTTCCCATTTACCATAGTAATAACTGAGAAAATCAGGACAATAAAAAAAATGCTAATACAATGTTTTAAAATTCTTAAGGCATTTAATGAGGTTTTTTTCAGTTTGAAGCAAAAGCTCTTAGTTGTGAACTAGTCTTCCACATCTAATTCACTATTAACTTTCAATTTCAATTTAAACATAAGTAGTTTGTGTATCAATAATGCAATGAAAATGGAAGTGACAAACTGCTATTAATGGAATGTACAGGCCTAAAACAATAATGACAAATTAATCCAATCTCTTCTGCAGACCATACATTACCAGATTCACAGATGAAGAATCCCATGTGGTTTTCATAAATGAAATATTAATATTTAGAATAAGACACTAATCTTAGATGTAAGTGTGCATTTAAGTTTACAGTATTCACATTTCAGAGTATGAATTAATAAATGCAGCTTTAAAGCAAAATTATTGATAGAAATACTTTCAGTGCTATCTTGCAAATGGAAGGTTTAAGGTAAATTTTATGGAACTGCAGGGGCAGAAGTTGACTGTAAAACATCTCAATGTAGGGTATTTAAACACTTCAGGCAAGAAAGTTTCTCTGTTTCCCAGAGCCAAATGTTGAAGACTGACTTTTAGAAAGGTTAATAACACCCAATGGCATGCCTTTATCCTTATATATAAAACATGAGGATCACCAGTTGTGATGGAAAGAACAAACGTCGGCAGCCATCCTTTAAGGACACCGACCCTGCAGGACTCTCCCACCACTGTGATGAGATCTGCTTTTAAATATGTCTCAAGAGAAAACTGACAAGGTGCACGTGTGCCAATGTGTGCTACAAACCCTGGCAAAGGCACTGAGTGCTAAGAAAAGCTGCTGACAAATTAGTCTCATTCAATAACTGTAGGTTTTTGAGGTGATGGAGCTGGTAATTTCCTGCACTAATCACCTTATGGGTCTCAAGGTACTTACTTATATCCTTAAGTTCATGTTCTCTCAAGAATTATTCTTCCACTAGGTGACATCCATCTATATCCTTTCTGAAACCTTTAAGAAAATGAGCTTTTATGGATTTCATATTAAAGCATCACATTTTATCACAAATCACTGCCCACAGAAGTTCCGCAGTATATAACAGTATAAAGGCATCAGAGATTTCACCAAGTTTTCTTTTAACTTCACGCTTCTCATTTAGTCTTCTACTCTGCTAAACAAGGGAGTGGAGACAAACTGAGGTAACCAAATTGTGCAGAACTTAAGGCTTTATTGATACACTGTCTGTTTTAATCAATCTTACAATGTAAAACACAGGCTAAATGACAGCCAAAAAAAATCATTAGATGAATTATTTCCTTAACAGTTTCCACATAACAGTCTTATACTTAAGTTATACTCAAGTGTGGTAAGTCAAAACACCTCCAGCTTATATCTCTTATTTGTAAAGAGCAACTGTAATTCAAGTAGCAATAATTGCTCCTACAATAGGATGGGTTTCTTTCCTCCTAAAAATGGCCTGGATTCTAGATTTAGTCAAAAAGTTGTTCTAAAGCAAGGATGGTCCTGACCCAGCATATGAAAATGACCCATCATGTTCATATCCATGCACCAAATGTCTCAGAGAACAGGAGGATGACGATGTCTTTGAACTGATCACCAGGTTGGAGACTGGACATGCCTGGACCTCACACTGGTGACAGGTTTTTATAAAAGAATTTATAGTCAAGGGTGATGACATGCTCCACCCACAAGGAAAAGATAGCAAATGAATCTTTCTTAACTACTTCCAGCCTGGGGCCTTACCTTAGCAAAGGAAAAGGAGGTCTACTAAACAAAATGTAATAAAAACAAGCTCTGAAATTATTTGGTTTATTTGTACTCCTCTACTGGTGTTATATGTAAGACCACAGGCTAGCTCAAAGTGCCCTAACTGCCATTATTATGCCCTTTAAAATGGGGAACAGGTTCTCAGAGTGTCTCAATGTCAAAGCTCAGCTACTTACTAAACAGAAGTGCTTATGGGCTTTGGCTGTCCCACTTGAGAAATTTCCCTTCCAAAAATCTGGAGAGGACTGCCAACTTAGGGCAGCTCTCACCCATGTTTAGTTTATAAAGATAAGCTGAAATAAAATGAAAACTGAAAGGCTTGTGTCTATATCTGTCTTATGTGGTGTCACAATTCTTTCTATGTACACCTTTGCTGCTACCACTTCCTGATGTGCACCGTTTCCTTACTTTGGAAAACTGTCCCTCTATCACAATTGTCAGTACTGGAGAAATCAAGAACTCTGATAAACAAAAAATTAACACCATGTGTCTGATTGCATTGCATTTTTAAGTTTTGTGGTTGTAATGGTTTGAAAGCAAAACAAATGAGAGGCTCCAAGTCAGAAATACAATTTAATAAGAAAAAGAAAAAAA
>JBBMKD010000001.1:13262430-13300978 GCA_037834095.1 Argya squamiceps | reverse complement strand
ACAATTGGTTTCAACAGATGATGAAGAGGGTGATAGAATACTTTGTGCATATCTTATTCTACAACCCAGGACAGTGGTTAAAAGAATTGTTTCACCACAATCTCAAAAGACTGTAGCATCTTGGTAAATACTTCAAAAAGAAAAATAAATCTTCTATTTACAGTACAGAGTAAGCAATTAGAAAATCTGTGTTCTTGGAGTGGATGTATTTTTTTTTCTTAATGTGATGTGATTTCAGGTTCCAATTTCTTAGGTGACATAATACTTCATCATCTCCAGAGAGTGTTGAGCAGATGCATTTTAGAAAGCAGAACATATTTATTTCTGAAAGGTAGACCATAGCCATTATTGCTGGCTCTGCTATCAATGTGCTCTGACTAATTCTTACACAATTTTTAAAGTCAGGTTTCCTCACTTTCCAATTTGCAAAAATTAGTAATGTAGTATTTAGCTTCTTCATATGGTGGTGTGAAAATTACTTAGTGTTTGACAAGCTATTGTTATTTATTTTTGCTGTGCTCCTTTTCAGCCTACTGCACACAAGAACCTATAAGGAACATGTATTTGCTCACTACTGCTATTTACCATAAGAAAATATATTACTGGCAAGCACAGATGTCACTGTGAGGCACAGGTGATACAAAAAATTTAATGGCAGTCATTACAACTGTCATAGGACACAAAATATCTTCCTATCAATTCATTAAATGACACAGAATTACTCTGAAATATTATGCACTTACCAAGCAAATGTGATCAGTAAAATCTCAATTTCTCAATAATTTTTATGCAGAGATGTCCTTGTGGTCATGCAGAATTTTCTGCAAGACAGCGATGGAGGCAAGCATCCTTAAGTACACACAAATTCCTCATCTCAAACTATATACAAGAACTGCTTACATTTCTCACAGTGTATCTGTGTATCTTTGTTTTTCAGCTGAGAGAGACAAGGTCTTAAGGAAGGAAATTTCTGGATAGGATCTTGAAGTCTGAGCTGCTCCAGCAATTCCCAAATATCAATTCACCCCACTGCAGAACTATAAACCCCTTTTCTTCCCTGAAAAGATTGAAAACAAAGCAGCCATATCATTTAATTTTCTGCTTCAGTAGAGGTGCACCACTACCTGGTGGGTTTTGGGGTTTGTGTGTTTGTTTTGACTGTGTTTAAGACTAGAATTAAATACATTTAATCTGAATCATTTATCCTTTTATTTTTCTTCTATGAGCAAAAATAGGAGCTGCACATGCAATTCAAGGGATGCTCCATTTCCAGTCTCATTTCTAACCTATGACATTTCCCCAATTTCCAAATGCTTCAATTAAATATGGTGTACTCAAGCTGGGCATTCAAATAAATGGAATATAATGAAATGCTGGGTTATTCATTATGTTAACCTCATTAGAATGAATTAATGTAGTGATAAATAGATTGAACTGTCTTTAACTGGTGTCAAACTAAAAATGCAGTACTAAAGAACTTCCACCTTTATTTAAATAATAAACCAATTTCCATTTTCCGATGAATTTAATGTGATATGAATGCTGTATCTTGCCTTCAGTTAAACCAAACTGTATTTCTCTTAACTAATCTTAAATACAATCATATGTTTTCTTATTATCAGGTGAATGCAGTTATGTTTACCTTTTATCTAACTGTGAGTGTCCTAGATGTCCTGTATAAACTACACACAATGAGTCCATTCTCTAAAATGGAGTAGTGTGATGGAGGAAATTTTTATCCACAGCTTTCTCTAGTAGACAGAAGGGAAACCTGTAATTCTGATCAACAAGCACTAGAAAAGGGAAAAGGCTCTTGCAATCAAGAGACAAAGAGAGCTCATGACGAAATCCATGTATGTTCTTCTAAGTCCAGTGATAAATACCTCAGTTCAACAATAATACATACACTAAAGCACTGGGTGGCACTATCAATAAGACAGAGGGAGTTCTGATATGGGACCAGGGAGGCAGACTGATACAGGCAGATCACAAAGGCAGGACCTTTTTCTTTAAGGTAAGTTCCCCAGGTACAAACCTTTTAATAGGGATTACATTTGACCATCAATGTTCAATGGGTTGCTACCATTGCATCTTCTTGCACAGCATCAGTAGTTTTGGTCTTCACTGTTTATTTATTAATTTTTATACATTTTCCTGCATCTAGTTCTATAAAGAGCTTTCTGTTTATTAGTGTGAGATGGCTAAGTGCCTCAAAGCAAATAATGAAATAAATATCTATTCTGTGTGATCAAAAATCTTGTTTGGAAGAAGTTCAGACGATTTGTGGATGTGGGGTAACCCTTATATATATAAACAAATAGTTACTAATCACCAGTGGAGTTGCAATGTGAGGATATAAAGATGTTCTCTTTTCTCCTCAAACTTATGCAGATGAGCTTGGTGCTATGACAACTCCCCTGCTTGTACAAGGCTTGTCTTCACATTTTGAGCTGGCCCCAAGATGCCACTTGCAGCACTCCAAGAGGCAAGGTCAGATGTCCTAATTATTAATTCCATTAAATCCTATCAAGTTCATTCAAGAGAACTGGATCCTTGCCAGTAATGCAATCTGCCACTTCAGTCCCATAAGTTTCCAAAGTAAAAGCAGACTTGAACTAAATCTCCATCACCAATCAAAAGACATTATTTTTCATTTTGAAGTCATTGTAACCCTTAAATTTAAAGGCCAAATCTGAGACTATGACAATTGAATCAGGAGTAAGCAGGCTGCAAACACAATCGATTATGCCACTACACGCATGAACCAAAAAAATCCGAACCCCTTCAAAGGTTTAAAGTTTTATTTAAAGATTTTTGAAGTATGAATTGAGGGAAAAAAGGGATAACAGAAAAAAAAAAAAGGTACTGTAATTAAACGTTTCTATTGAACACTATAAGTTACAAATTGGAAAAAACATATAGCCAGAGGTGTATCTATACTGAAATTACAGAAATCCTCCTTCAAAGAATTTTGCATGCAAATCTCAGAGTTGAGATGTCAAATTTCTGTGTAAAAGTAAACAGTCTTAAATTTACAGCAAAGACGAGACCATTCAATATCAATTTGCACAGAATTGGAACATTGGAAAATAATTAAATGGCTGACAATGGAAATTTAATCAGTGTCAGTTAAGTGGCGAAGGAGTCTTCAAAGTCCAGTTGGATATGATGTCTGACCCACAAGGATTTAATTAACTACTCATGATTAAGGCTGACTTGACTATTCCAAATATAGCTGCATACGATAATGTTTTTCCGTTTGGTAAATCTCAAACCAAACCCAAAACAGTCCACAAATTCTTCACCTGTGGTACTGGTTGCAAAGGAAGTTACAGTTTCATGAAGGTGCCTAAACAAGAATAAGTTTACCCTGTCTTATCAGCAGAGACAGAACCCCTGCTGGAGTCAGTGTGAAGAATTACACACTTGTTTACCCCAACGATAAAAAACAGTGATGGAATTAGAGCTTGGTTAATAATTCTACTAGCCTTGCATTTGTTATTTGTATATAACTCATGAAAGTAAAGTTTTCATGGCTTCAGATGCCAGGAAATAACCATTTTTGTAGTTGTACACATTTTTTTGATGTATGAACATTTCCATGAAGCCTGTGCACCAAATCTGAACTTCTAAGTGCATGATGCACTTGCTCTTTTATGCCAGATCTGATTTTAAGCCTCCATAAAAGTACTACCATATACTTCATGGAACAGCAAAGTCCATTAGCAACAGCAACTAAAAGGGCTAAGTGCTATTTATATCTGACTTCTGTTCCCCATCGATAAGACAGTTGCCAGAAAACAGCAAACGTAGTCTAAATACGAGTGTTATGGCTATATATGTGTATGGCATTTATAAAGGACTTTACTGTTATGATGTTTCTAAACCACAATTACAGTAACTCATGATTCTATATTACAGTAAAGAAGATAGCTTTCTGGCTTCAGGTAGCATATTACTTGTAGGATTTGAAGGATGCTGAAGAGGAGGAGGAAAAAATACCTAACTCTATATATCCATAAAGAAGTTTTCCTTTTTGTCCACTGATAAAAACTGTCCACAAATTAGAGCAGAAACTCATTGCTGATATACAAAAAATGTTCTTAGCCGACACTGAGAAATTCTATATACAAATACAAGACCTGAAAATTTGTTGCTTTTAATTATCATTCTGCTTTCCTGTATTATTTTGAAGGACAGGAATAGTTTTTCTCTTTATCCTTTGTGATTAAGTGATCTTGATAATACTGCATGACCACAAAATGCTGATATGTCAACCAAGTAAAAATTCTAAGCGAGCCTCTAATAATCTGACCACAGAGCTCTGGAGATTAGGGTTTTGATGTTTTTTCTCCATCCTTTCTAAGAGATCTCATATAAAACCTAAACTGTATCTTCCTCTGAATCCTTGTTTTTTATTATTAAAATTTTAATTATCCAAATTGAATAATTCTAATCATGACGAATCCCTGAAAATAAGTTCTCAAATGGTCTTCTGCCCCTGTAGGGAAAAGCAGGATGTCGCACTCAAGAGCCACAGAAAAATACTGCAACTGTACTTTTCCGCCTACAGCAATTGTAGTCAGCAGGTAAATTTTCACTTTTGTTTCAATTATAGATTCATAATGGTTGGAAAAGACCTGCAAGGTCAATCGACTCAAATCTTTGAACAACACCACTATGTCAATTAAACCATGGCAATAAGGGCCATGCCAAGTCATTTCTTGATCCCTTCCAGGGATCTGATATTTCCCTGGCCAGCCTGTTCCAATGTTCAAATACTGTTTCAGTGAAGAAATTCTTTCTTATATCCAATCTAAACCTCCCCGGCCCAAAGGATGCAGATATAAAACACGCTTATATACCAACAGATAAAAGACTTACAGAAGAACACAGAAGCACAACAGCCCCTCTCTTACCAAATGCAATAGAACTTGGATTGCTGCCCAAAATTTTATTGATTTGTAAGTTCACTCCCTAAAGTGAAACAGGGTTTGTGACTGGGCCTGCTGGAACACTGACACACATGGTAGTGATACCATTCTCAGCAAAAACTACTAATTCCACTTGTCAGTAATTACTCACAGAAGGAAGTACTGGTTATTCCTTAAATTATTAACTATAAGAAGTGACACTACAAAAAACAGACTCATTAATATCTATCTGACTTGCTCCCACAATTCTCATTCCCAACGTACTTACAACTGTTGCTCAACTCAACCAAGGAACTTCAAAGTCACACAAAAAAATTCTGTAAATTTACACATTCCTTTCTCAGAGATCACATACTCTGACAAAGAAATTGAAACTCCTCTCTAATTTTTCCATTATAAAAACCAGAAAGTCAATTAAATTAGAACTAGAAAAAATTTCTCATTTAAAATTCCCCTTATTTGACTTTTTTTCCTCAAATTCTCTGTAGAGGAACACCATTTTTGTAGGAATTCTGCTATTTGCAGAAATTTAAGTAGCCCAGAGCTACTCCTACATCATAACTTTGCTTTAGCCCATTCCTACAGTGCTTCTGAACAACCAAAGTAGTACATTTTGTAGTTAGGTATCAGAAAAGATGTGACCTTTACAATGCCCTTGCTCTCATAGAATCCAACTTCAGAGCCAGGTGACAGACTACCCTCCTGGGAATATGAATGCCTCAAGAGAAAGGCCACCACATACAGAGTAGAAATTTGAAAAGAGAATTAAAATAAAATGTTTCTATGCTGGATTATATGGTCTTTACTCACACAGCACTTTTAAAAAAACTCTAAATGCCAGTATTTTTTAGAAGCTGAGATAAATGTGGAACATTTTTAAAGCACCTGATTCTATTTAGCACTGCATTAAAATCAAAATACAAAATCAGAATAGACAGTCATGCTTCACTAAAATGTACATATTTCATATTCATATGTTTCCTTGAAAACAGAAAAGACATTTAAAGACATTGAAAACTAAAAGACATTTAATTTAATTACATTTGAATTATTTTGAAGTAAAATCTTTACACTTAAATGGATTCATTTAGGCTAACCAAGGCAGGGGGGATTGTCAGAGACTGTTAAAGAACTGGTTAAAGCTAGTTAGAACAAGCTTGTGTGACTTCAGAGATAAAAACATTGTACAAAGTGCATAACTTTGTGTAAATGGGAATGATAAATTCCCCCCCAAGTAGTTGTAGACCAGTAATTTCCCCTTGGAAGACTCTACTCAAGGACAATACAGTCATCGAAACTGCTTGCAACTATGCACAGCCCCAGCCCTAGTATTCTGAAAGAGAGAGACTGGAAGAAACCAAGGTAATAGCATTGACATTTCCCTTTCCCTATGCTGGTACTTTGAGGATTGTTTGGGTCTTTCACAGATTTTCAGACTGTAAAGGAGCCACACCTCACTACAGGTGCAACTTATCCTTTGTGACTCTTCCTCTATTAGGAGGAAACCAGCACTTCACAGATCTTGCTGTCTGTACTGTGAATTGCCCGTCACCATCCACACCTTGGACAGCCAAGTGTTGACATTCCTGACACCTAATCTGAGCCTCTATGGTAAATAGCTATCCATAGTCCTATTATTAAAAATAGATACCCACTTAACTTTCTGCCATTTGGATAGCCAAATAAATTTTTCAGCCTGGGGAAACAAGTGTTCCAATATGACCTTGTCATAGATTGATGGGTGGAAAATACTCAGGATAACATTTTCTGCTTCTGGAAACAGATTTTTTTACTCTAACACTATGCTAAGACACAATGTATTTTTTAGGAAAACAGAAACGTTCCCAATTAATCACTGATGATAAGAGTACATAAATTATTATTTGGACAGCTTGACTCCTGACCTCATTAGGTAGGTACCACACAGAAATTGCACTGCTTCTGCATAAATAAAAAAACTCTTGCATGAGTTTTTGCAACTCTTTCCAAATTCTGGCTGATGAGAAAGTTATGTTTATAGCCCTTCTGTTGTTTTCCTGCTTTCCAAACTGCATATTTCCTATATCATAGCTATGGTATCTGTTTAGTCTTCAAATTGCACAGGGTTTTTTACATGCTCACTGATGAATACTGTCATGAATCACCAGATCTCAACTTCTTGAGAACTTTCTACTAAAATAACTAACTAACTAATAAAATAACTAAAACAAATGTGTTTGAAATTCTTGCTAAGTGAAACCAGCATTAAAATACGGATCATTTTGGGGTCACAAATCTAAAACTGTTTATCACACTGATTATCATTAAAAATCCCCAGTTGATAAACTGAAACTGTTCATCACCATACCTTTCTGGATACTCAGGAAAAAAAAGATCTGTCACGATCTTAATGCTGCTACTATCCCTAATGTGAAAGCAATTAATATTTGTATCTATCTTCATCCTCAGAGAGCAGTCAGGTAAGCTGAAAGACCCACACTTGTCACTGACAATGTGACGTGAACCAGACCAGCCGGAGTGGCAGTTGAAATAGGGATGGGAACAATGGAGGAAGCCCAGAAAATAAGTTTAATAATACCCTGAGCCAACAAAAGAACATAAGCCAAACACAGTATGGGGCAACCTCAAAAAGCCCAACAATGGGGCAAACATAACAGTATATAGATTCTATCCCAGACAGTGACCCAAAATGTTAACCATTCATAAGAACCCAGAACATAACCTTGTATGGTGCAACTTCATTAACATAACTATACCCATAATTCCCGTTCTCTCCATGACCTAACAAGATATTTCCCTTCCTAGCATCCCCTTTCCCATGGCCTCAGATTGATGCTGATTTCACTGTCGATCAGTGAAATCTCACTGTCAGTCCCTGCCAGTCCAACTCCCACATGAACTGGCACTGATTTAGGAGTATCTGCTCTACCTCCCAAATGTATTAATACATTTCTACTTTCACACATTTCATAACCAAACAGTAGGTTCAGTTAAAAGCCCTCCAGGCTCTTCAGCCTTGTTTCTAGGTAACTTTTGAAAAAAGGAAAAGTACTGCAGTGTGACAGTAATGTCAATGAAAGTAAATTAATGCATTACAGCCATATATATGAGTCAGGAGTAAATGTGTTGTTTGCAAAGGTTTGAGGTCACTGTTTGCCTATATAACCCCAAATGCCAAAGAAGGAGTACACTGGGGCACAGATGTACAGCAAAAATTATTTATAAATAAAGGAATTTATTCGATGACCCTCGGACTTTATTTCAAATATTCAGTTTGTACTTGGACTGGCTGGCCTTAAAGCTCATTCATTCCATCCCCTTACAACACAACTGCTTAAATAGTATTGGTTCAATCTGTATACACTCTTACATTTATACTGGACTTCTGAAACAACCATTACAGGAAATTAATTCTGGTCTTTCTGAGTCTGAAAGAACTCATATAAACACAGGAAAAATATTTTCAGATGGTTCTTAAGCAAAAGCAGAACACTGAACATGCCCATTCTCTATGCCAAGACAGTAATCAGGGACTAACTCATCAGATTTACATGTTGTGAAGGATAGTTTTGCATAAATTAGAAGGAAAAAAATTAAGAAAATGAAAAAATCCCTGCAGCCGTAGAAAAAGAAGAAGTAAATCCAGAGTTTTTCCTTTTTTTGAGTTCTAGTTTAACCAAACAGCTGCCAGAATCAATATTTTAGAATATTTGGTTGTAGAAGCTTGATTATGCATATTTCAAATAAAGCAACATATTTTACCCAAGCACTAGTTCTTTTGTGTACACAACAAGATGGAAATGAAGATGCTGAAGAAAGTTGGTGGCAGAAGAAACAGAAAGATAGGCAGACTATTTTCCAGCTATTTATAGTCAGATGGTTCTGTTGGAAGTGACCAGAGGTGCATAATTTTCTTACCTGTATCTGGACATAGGTCAGTAAAGAGTATTTGGGTCTGGACATGTAATTCTTGCTTTCAATGGAGGACAGTGAACCATGTTTTCTTGAAAGCTTGTAGGTTTTTATCTTTTATATATATATGTATATATCTTAAAATTGTAAAATCTAGCTACCAATCCTCAGGAAATCATAACATCAACAATAAAATTTAACTTTTCTTTCTAAGGTGTTCATTGATCTCACTTTTCAGGATGCCAAATATTTTAGGAGTTCAGAAAGATTAGCTTATAACAGGGCCACTTCTTAAAGTGGGTTTGTTTAATCAAACTTAATTTCAAAGACACCTTTTATTTTATTTTAGTCATACTTTTGCATAATTTCTTTAAGAGAGCTAATTTTTAACAACTTATTTACTGAGTAACACTCAAGATGCTGCATTAATCCTCCTCATTTTTAATGTATTTTAATATCCTTTATTCTTCAACATCAAAATCTTTTTCAGACGATGAGAAAACAGTAAATTTTCTTTTTTCTTTTTCTTTTTAGCATATTATAACATGAAACATTTGCAATAAGAAACACATTTTATATTAGCAGTGGTTTCCAGGATATATATTCAGCACTCTCTCCTTTTTGTTTTTTTTTTAATGTAAAGAAAAGTCCTGAAAGCTCATAATCATAAATCACCTATAATCCACACAGACCAGATTTATCACTTTGATTCCAGGCTCAAAGAAGAAACCCAAAAGAGAAGTGAGAATATGGCTTTCATTCTCTCTTATAACTGTTTGATGTTTTTTATGTTTGTTTATTTTAATTAAATATTACTCATTCACAAATTTCTAAATTTACAATGAATGTATGAATTTGATTCAGCCAAGAAGCTTACAGACTGAACTATGTTCCTGATAATAACCCCAGATTACATAGCAATTCTTAACAACTGACAAGATGTCAAAAACGTAAATACAGAACTGAACTATTTCCCTGACCAAGTGACCTTCTGTGTTGGAGTGATTACACCAGTAAGAGAAGAGGAACAGATGGCATCTATCTGGAGCTCTGTAATGACAGTAGCTCCCCACAACATTCTTACCTCTGAATTTGAGAAATATGGGTTTGATTGGTGGACTAATGGATGTCTAAGGAATTGGCAGGAAGAGCAAGTGCAGTTACAATCAATGGCTTGATGTCCAAGTGGAAACCATGAGCTTTGTCCCTCAAGGATCACTACTGGAATTATCCATCGTTACACTAGCCCTTGCTTCTACCAAATTATATATCTCTAGCCATCAAGTCACCATCACGATTGCCAGTATTTTGAGTCAGTATCTGAATTCATAATGTAGGCTTTTGTTTCACCTTTCTTGGATGACCAGAGCTTCATCCTCCTACCTAAACCCATTAGGGTTTCATAAAATTTTTACCTGAAGGGCCCAAAGAAACTTTTCAGTTCTTTTTTGTTTAAATGTACCAAAAACTATGCTCCTGCATATTGAAAACTCTATTTTCCTTCCTATTTTGTCTCTTGTTATCTTGGCCTTGAAGGATAGCACATTTAATAACTTTGAAGCAGCAGGATATCAGAAATACCAGCATTAGAAATATTCAAATTACATATTTGATATGCAATTTTTCACTTCCCATCAAATGTTTTCAAGCTTTTGTTGCCTACTTCAGCAAACAGGGTTATTCTAGTCACATTTTAAGATGTTTTCTTTGATGTGCAAATAAACGAAAAAGTTCAGATAAGAAAATCCAATATATTTTGTGTACTCCACGTCAGCAAATCAAATAGATGAAGTGAGCTTATTTTGTACCGAAGGCAGAAAATATCAGAAGGCATATTTAAAATTAAATGTAATAATTTCAGGAAATTTGTGTTAATATGCTATTATAATAACAACAGAAGACCACAGATGAAGGGCTAGAAATAAATTTAAACTATCTGTGCTAGTTATAACCAAACACAGCACAGTAAAGCAATATACTTTTTATAGGTGCAGAACTGCTAGCCGTACTTTAAGCAATCTCATGTTTTTCTTGAGATTTTAGGTACTAAAATAATGAAGCAATTCTGTCTCATTCATAATGTCTATAAAGAAATTGTCTACTTAATGATTAAGTAATTAATGACAATTAATGATAATTAATCATACTACAATGATTAATTAATAGGAGACTTACACTTAACCCAACCTAAATTAACGTAAAAAATAAAAAATTCTGACCTATAAAAGTTACTTTTCTTGTTTACAGTTTATCTATTCAGTTGGGCTATATTTATGTTACAGAAACTCTTTACAGATGTTCTTGGTTCCTAACACGGTCACAAAATTACTGTGGAGATGAAGAATTGCCAAAAAACCAAGTGGGTAAACCATAGCAACAGGCATGCCAGAGTCATGACATCCTGCAGGCCAGAGCCTCCTAGAAAGTTACTCTTATTTGTTTAAGAAGGTCTGTGAAATGAGCATTTTAAAAACAGAAGTCTCAGCATCACAGGTAATGTTTTCCCTTATAACCCTTTCAGATTGCAGGACAAGCTTAGCTTGGAGCCTCTAGTATTCTAGAGAAGGCCTTACAATCCCTGTAAAGCCATCCATCCAAATCCTGAGCAGAACTGGGAATCATGTTCCAAGGTTTCCCCAATCCACCCCCTTAATAGAGTCAACATCATGTTCCACCTTTTTCTATTTTCTCATTTGATGCTGATGATAAGAAGCAGCACAACTACACAGAAAGTTGAAGCACCCACATGTTCTGCAGCTGTGTGTGCTCACACTCCCAGGAAAGGTGCATGTTTGGAACCCACACCACTTGGGAAAAGGGGGTGCCTGGAAATGTAAGAATTATGGCAAAAGGATATTTTGAATACATAAAAATTATTCATGCTTTAGGAGTCTTTAGTATTCTGTTTCATCAGTTGTATTAGTCATATTGATCCCAAATGTGTATTTCACTGATTGCTGGCTAATTATGTATCATTAATAAATCACTAAATTAATTAAACTCCTTTGATCCTGATTTGGTTAAGCTATATTAGCCCATGACAGGTGCCAGCTCAGCAAATATAGAAGCAATTCCTAGAAATCAGAAATCATGCCAGTGAATTTAATTTTCTCCTTGTGTTCATTTGTATGCAGTTGTAGCTTGAGTGTGCAGCTGCCACAGGAGACCCACTACTTAATTTAGTGTGGCTGGCCTTTCTCTGGCTGTACAGAATTTCTAAAGGGAAAAAAAAAAGCTTTCCATTCTGGTTCTTAAGTATAAAAAGAATGAAATATAACACATTACATGATAATTTTAGACAAAATAAGGTTAAATAAACCCCTTTGCAACTTCTCCAAAACAGTTACCCGAATTATAATTTACTTGAATTTTCCAACAAGGTGAGACACAGACAAGTGTCTATGCTCTGTATTCTAATTACATAGACCTGCTATATTCTGAATATCAGGTGAAAGGTATCACAGATCAGTTAGTGTAAGTCAGAAATCCTGACTATACCAAAAAACCCCAGATAAACATATTTCCACAAGTGTCTCAGACAGGACTTCCATGCAGTTACAGTGAAGCTGTACAGTTCTCCTCCTGCACATGTAGAGGTTTCTCTCTCCAGACTCCACTGCCTTGAGTTGTACTGTAATTAAACAGCTGCTTTTAGAAAAAATATCTGGATTTTTCTCCTCATTGCTGAGATGAGAAAGTGATGATAAAACTTGTATAAGGGGAAATTGATATTCATCCATTGGATTTATATTTTTGTAAAATTTCATATGAGCTCATAGCTCATATAGCAATTTTACACATATTCTATATAGAATGTCTATTTGTAACATTTAGGAGCAGTAACAGAAACATGAATTTCTCAGAAAACATTAGGTCTGTGTCTAAATTCCTTCAGGTATAGAATCAACTTGTTAAAGATGTAAAAATTGACATCTGGTCTCACAAAGCTGCATGGAGGACCCTGAAGATAAAACATCCTAAATAATGCTCAAGACAAATGTTTGTTCACAGGATTACCGATCTGAATTTCCAGAAGTTACCCTTAGATGGCAGTTAATCAAAACTTTTATGAAAAGGGGAAAAAAAACGAAAAAGAAAGCTAGAATCTAACTGCAAAAAATGTAGTTTAAGCTTTTTTAAACTAAACCCAAATTGCTTCCCAAAATAAAGTATGTTAAAAGCTGTCCATGGAAATCAGTGGAATCCATGGAAATATGACAAAGATTTTATACCATCAACTGGTTTTAATGACTTACCTTCTTTTCATCCTTTAGGCTGAAATTGCATTTTCTGACTCTCCTAGATTTCCTGAGGGGTTGTTTTATATAATGGTCCTTATAGTGCTCATTTAGTTCTCCTAGAGCTTCTGCCTTAAGAAATAAAAATGCCAGAAAAAATGCTAGAGGCTTGCTAGTTTTTCTCTGACTTGAATCTGTGGTACTTCAAAGTCACCAGGCATGTTTGTATTGCTCTTGGCAAACAGCAGCGATCCAGAGCGTGGTATGATCTAGCAGCTTCCAGAGGTTCAGTACTTAGAGCTGTATATATCTCTCAGGGCCTTACTCAGAGGGTCACAAAATATCTTGAGTTGGAAGGGACCCATATGGATCACCGAAGTCACCCTCCTGGTCCTTAGCAAGAGTCACACTCTGTGCCTGAGGGCATTGTCCAAACACTTGTTGAGCTCTGTCAGCCTTGGTACTGTGATCACTGCGCTGGGGAGTGTCTTTCAGTGCCCACCCACCCTCTGAGAGAAGAACCTTTTCCTAATATACAACCTAAACCTCCCCTGTTACAGTTCAGGTCATTCCCTCAGGTCCTGTCACTGTATTGAGATTAACATTTCCCCCCAAAATTTTGGTACGGAACAACATTAACTTAATCTATTGATAGACCAATTTGTAATGACAACACAACAGTTAAAAGGAAATTTTAAAGTGTTTTAAATACTTCAAAATCAGAGAGATAGGATCTGTCAGGACTACACATGACAAAAAACATAGAAGACACACTCAGAAAAGTTCGGGACATAAAAAGAGTTGTGCTTTACTCTAGTTCCAGATTCCCAAAGCATTCATTGAGGAAGACAGAGCAGAGGAGCTAGATCAATTTCCAGTCCTTTCATAAGGAAAATAAATTGTTTAATCAAATGAATAAAATAGATATGGAATAACAGCACTCACACAGGAGCTCTGAAGGAACTCATGTAGCAGTTATAGGAACACAGACTAAGGTGTGTAAGCTGTTGCTGTGCCAGGAGACTACCAGGCTTGCCAGGGTAACCCTTCTCTACCAAAAGAGCTTTTCAGCGGATTCCAGGAATGAATGGCTGATGAGTCTGATTTTCATCTCAAGATGGATATTGAAGTGGAGAGTCTACAGGAAAATATACAGTCACTGAGCCTGAACATAAACAGCTTGTTTGGAAGGGGACCATGTGGCTTTCTGTGAAGAAAAATCATGGCCCAGCAGCCTGCCAGAGTTTTTGAAGGGGATCAATAACCACATCCAGCAGACATAACTTATCTGAATTTTCAAGACACTTTTAACAAGGTTTCTCAAAACAAATTGCTACAGAAACTGAACTACCTTATGACTGGGAATGTTTTCACAAAATAAAAAGCTAATTAAGGCAGAAAAAAAGAAAAGGGAGAGCTTGATGCTCCCTTTTCAGGACAAAGAAGAGCCAGTGCTGCAGCCCTCCAGGCATCAGTGCTGTGATTGACTCATTTTATTCACCTTTCATGACAGAAAAGGAAGTGCACTGTCAAGTCTCCAAGTCTGCTGACAATACTAAGCTTTTCCAGTTAGACAGATGCCACAACAGTGGTGAGTATCTCACTAAGCTGAGAGTGTGAGCATCAGATGGCAGAGGAGCTTCAGGGTAAACAGGTGCAAGTTTGTAAACAAAAGGCAAAAATGATCTGAAACAAGCTGAACTCTGAACTAGCAAACAGCTCTGGATCCTGCAGACACCACCAGCAGTACCCTGAAATCTTTTGGTCAGGGTATAGTGGCAGGAAAAAAAGCCAACAACCCTTTGGGTATCACTAGAAAGGATACAGGGAAAACAAAACCACAGAAGGCCACATTGCAAGCAGTTCTGATGTCCATGTCAAAATGCAGCTTGAGCAGCTGCCTCATGAAAAAAAACTAGAAACATCTGGAACCTTTCACTTCAAAGACCACAAAGCTGAAGGGGATATGATCATTTCTCAAAATCATGAAGATGCTGTACAATGCAAATGCAAAATTGTTACAACCAAGTTCTGCAAGACTGGAAGTAAAGGGTTTTTAATACTGGATTTAAGAAATACTACAAAGCAGGCCTTGAACTTCTGGGACTTTCTTCTGTCAGGTTTCTAAATTAGGCTCTGACAGAGGGTTCAAAAGGAGTTTGGACAAATTCAAGTACCACAGATTCATTAATGGATATTAATGACAAGTTTCTTCTAGAAGGCCTGGCTCTGCTGTTTTCAGATAGGGAACAGTGATTTGAGTAATCTAACCTGGCACTAAACATTAAGTTACTATTCAAAACTCCAAAAAGCATTTAAATTATTTACATTTCTATGTATAAGACCAAGTAGCTTGATTGCTACTTGAAAATCCCTATTCAGCAGTCTTGGACAAGTAGAAAAACCAAATGATTTATAGGATTCTTACCACTTGGAACTAAATGGGAAGAAAAAAAACAGGAAAAAAACTCAAGCTACCTTATAACAAAACCAGGGCAATCCATAGAAGTGAATAAATATAGTTTGTTCAAACAGTTTGTGGGCATGTGTGAAGCTGACAAAATTTTGACACATGCTCCTTTCAGCATGGTAAACACATCCCACTTTCCTGCAAAATGCTGACACTTGTTGCATGCCTGCTTTTAGTGTCTTTTAAAATTTTTTTTAATAGTTGCAGTACTTTTATAAATTTAATACTTCATATTGCTCTCTTTCTCACATGCTACCACTTTACTGAAGACATGTATGCTTGTTCTCAGGCTTTTCCTATTTGTTTGTCAAAGACCCGTTAGTCTAGTCCTGAACTCAGGCTGTTAAACCTCTGTTTAGTTCCTTCACTAAGTGACATGCCTAAAAATATTTGTCCCATGGGAATGAAAGCAGCAAAACTAAACGTAGTCTTAAAAGCAAGTCTGTATGGCAAGAAGTCAAAAATTAATCAAGCAGCTGATCATAGCAGGAGTAACTGTCACCACTCTTGACCACTTAAACCATCCTTAAACACCTTTCTATGGTATAAATTTTCAAATTCTCTTAATATATTAAATTACCAAAGACATCTTAAGTGACAATGACATTAGCAAAGGTTCTTTAGAGTGAAATTACCTATTTAACTATAATCTAACTTCTGATCTACATGAAAATTAATGTTTTCCTTTCAAGTCAGTCACCTGTGGCTTCCTGTCCTTTTGCACAGACATTTTACTGCTGAACTGCTAAGGTTAATCAGCTTTTCTTTGATACTTTTAAGTTCCCAGAAGCTCTTCCTTTTTTTTACTGATTAGAAAATGTATCAGCCCTAATAAAGAAAGACATTTATTTCCTTTCATTAGCAGGAGTGAACAAAACAATACACAATTATTATCTGTGGTCAGCATTAAAAAAAAATAAAACTTTTGTTAGTGATGAAGATCACCAATACTGCTTTATGGCTTGTGAATAATCAGCTCTCAAAAGCAAACAAAAAACAGCAAAGTTTCTTTAGGATGCAACATGCATCACACCAAAAAAATAGTACTATATAAAGATTTGTGGATCCATACATAATCTCATCTGCCTACTTTCATTTTTTTTTCATCTCTTGGTTTTCTTTATGGGTGTGAATTCTTCAGAAAAAGGTCAGATATGTAAAGCATGAGGAAAATACAGAGGTCACCATCTAGCTAGGGTGCTTTTGAAAATTCTTGTATATCCAGATAAACAATATGTCATTAAGTCAGCTGAACATCCTTAACTCTCCCAATCTAAGGAACAACTGCTGCAAAGCTGCAGAGAAGCATCTGCCACAACAGTCTTCAGCAAATAAAACTCAGATGAACATAAGATAGCAACAGGAGTGTCCAATACCTTTGTGAAATATTTTGACTCAACATCAGGAACAGGAAGACAAAGAACAGAGGTAACTATTCCTGTTAGTGCCTATGTACATGGGATCTTTGCAGCGAAAAATTTGGTTCAAATAGTGCCTTGGAAACCAAGTAGGAATCTCTGAAACTACTACCACAGGGTGTAGGATTTAGCCGAAATGCTAATTAAAGCTCTTCAGAAATCAGAAGGCTAGCACATCTCTGGCCATATATGTGAAGTATGTTTATTCACAGTGCTTTTTTTATATCTTCTCCATTTTCCGTTCAGAGAAGGCATAAGGGAAATGTTAATTAGCAGCCTGTAATGGCTTGTAAACCACAATAAATAAGGAGATTTAATTATAATTATTTTTAAGTATAACATTACTATTACATGCAAATAATTAAAAAATGCAACTCTCAATGGGATGAAAGATTTGAAAATGCTATATTTTTATAGGAAATGTTTCTAGTGTCTCCAAAATTGTATTTAGCCATTGTCAAAAAAGTAAATATGCCACCATATAAGCATAGAATGAAGGAAACAGGAGGATTTAGCATTTTTTTGCCATATGTGTGCTTTTCTCCTGTTTTTTACTCTTCTCCAGCATTAGGAAATGCTACAAATGAAGTCAAAACAATGTATGTCACAAGAGATGAGAGATTCAGCTGTCTCCGACGGTGCATCTGACAGCCCTTAATACTGCAGAAAAGGACATGGAGATAGGCAATGGAATCTCACAAGTGACTCCAGTTGGTGGAGAAAACTTTTCACACTTTGAACTGTAACTCCATGTGAGAAAATGTTGAAAGTCCAGGATGCGAGTTTTCTAAAACTTTCACTTCTTTTTAATGTTTTTTCCATAATTAGAGATCACTTAAGGGAACTGAGTTTCAGTACTTGAGTGGAAGTTTTGACATAGAAATTACATAGATATCCTAAGACATATTTTTCAAAGACATATTTCTATTCAGACCTGTCATGTTCTTTCCTGGTGCAAAGAAAACTTGCACACAGGGAACCAAAATTAGGCTTTCAGAAATATTTGGGGCTGTGACAAAGGAGGTTGCAGTTGCATATTAGAAAAGGTTCTTCCTAGTAGGGTTGGGCACTGGGACAGGCTCCCCAGGGAAGTGATCACAGCACCAAGACTGACAGAGTTCAAGAAGTTTTGGACAATGCTCTCAGGCACAAAGTGACGTTCTTGGGGTGTTCTGTGACAGGCCAGGATTTGGACTTTGATGGTTTTTGTGGGTGCCTTCCAAATTTTGATATACTATGATTCCAGGATTTCAAGAAAAGGAAATAAAATATGACCCAATAATGCATTACTAACTAAATGACTACCAAAATACCATTTGTGTACTGAGAAACCCCTTTGGTCTTCAGCCACTATTGAACTCTGTGTGTATCTTCTGAAATGCAGAGAAGCAAAAAACCAATTAAATACACAAGCATAACAAAAATGAAGATTTCATATAAAAAGAAAGGACTAAAGTCTTACAATATACTCTCAATTACCCTGTACCCTATTAAGAGAAAATAATCTTTTAAATCAATTCAGGACCCTATTTCACCAGCGGAGAGCATTAAAAAAGCATTTACTTTCAAAAAAAGACATTACAGAAAGTGTTGCAAATATCCATGCAAGTTCTGAACATCAAAAATCAGCTACAGGAAGGCCTTAGTCTTCACAGGTCTGAATCCAAGCACTGGAGCAAGACTTCAAATTTTCACCATCTGATTGGTGTTTAGTCACAGAGTCTGATGAACATAAACAACAACAAGCAACTTGTTAACATTTCACTCCATGAACACAGTCTATATTCAAAACTTACTGTGTGCAGCCATATTACCACCTAAACAAGTTAGCTGAAAAATAAGTATATTTTTAAAGTACACATGAGACATATTTTTGGTACATCTTCCCATAAATAAAACCATGCAAACTTATTTGTGGTCCTGTTATTGTGGTGTTGAATTACACTGAAAGAAATATTCTATTTTAGAAAATCCAAACACAAGAGGGAAGATGCCTTCCCTAAAAAAACCAAAAAAAACCCAAAACAAACAAGAAACAAACCTAAACACACTACTACAACCCAGACAAATTCTAGAGAAGGTTGAATACAACATTCGGATATCTCAGTGATTTAAACCTGTGAGGCCAGACCGTCACAGTCCACCTGGTGCAAATCTTGTTTTTAAGCACAATTCAATGAAGCAGTTACCACTTACAGCTTAGGCAGAAATGTGTTGTTATGAATACACAATTTAGTAGTAACTACTGAACCTGAAGTCAAATTCATCTCTAAGCTCCCACCTTCTACTTTTACTCACGAATTCTTTAAATTGTAAAGATCTCCATTCTATTCCACATCATTTCACCAGAAAGAAATCTGTTTGCTTTGTCAAGTTTTCTCTTTCCATGTGACTAATTTCAACATCACTTCATAACAACTTTCATGTAATAAGATACCAGGCCCTATTTTTTTTTACATCTTCACATATAGATTTACATTTATACATGTAAAAATATACCATATATTACTTATTATCCTTATTAAGAGTGGGATGTAGGTGTTACCTTACTGCAGTAAGCACATACATGGATTTTATGTTCCATATTACCAGACTGATGGTGAAAGAACCTTTTCCATCTGGAGCAGCCTCAGGTAAAAACTTTATCTTTCACTATTTCCTAATAGTATTTTGGCAGGCTGCAGGAAAACTCTCAATGCATTTGACTTCTCTTGATGAATTAAAATCTAAAGCCAACTACCATGTTTAAGCACAACTTCTCATAATAGTTAAGAAACCACTTTGGCAACAGAAAAAAAGAAAAAAAAAAAAGGAAAGAGAAAAAAAAGACAAAGGTAATTCTGATTTTTACCTGAAAGTGCACTTCATGATGAAGTCTGTCATGCTTCAAGTGTTGAGTTTTTGGTGAGTTTTTTGACAGCACTTTAGTGATGACACAATCTGATAAATATAGACTGTTTCACTGCTGCTAGTAATTTTTAGCAATCAGCCTTTTATATAAAAAGTAGGTCAGACTAACCCATCACATTCTGCAAGGAGATTTTTGGGGGAAAGGTATAGCACACCAGTGTGAAATTGTACATCAGTATATTCCATAATTCAGTCATATTAGTTGTGTACCACCAACAGAACAATCTTGGATGGAAAAAAGGCTGAACTGTATTTAAAATACAATCAGATGAAAGAATGAAACCATATGCAATTTTGAACCTGTTACCAATTTTTCTAGAAAATTTCACTGAATAAGAGACTAACCACAACTTGCAGAGTGACACATAGACTCACATAGTGAATATAGATTAATCTTTAAAATATTTCTGTCCTTGGAAAGCTCAATGACCAATTTCAAACCAATTTAGTCAGAAAATTGTCAGGTGAAAAGAGACATCATTTTACTTTTAGCTTACAAAAATGACATGTTTGCAACATGTAGCATTATAGTCAGCTCTAGTGTTTACAATGCCATACTGTTCTTTAGATATGTTTGTATTTACTTGTTCCTGATACATGTACATTAAAAGAATGTGGTAGAGTGAAGGCATCATCCAGCATTTGATGACAAAAATCTAATCATAGAATCATAGAATGGTTTGGACTGAAAGGAACCTTCAAGCTCATTCCACACCCTCCTGCCATGGGTGAGGATGGCTTCCACAAGAGCAGGCTGCTCAAATTCCCATCCAGCCTGGCCTTGAACACTTCCAGGGATGGAGCATCCACAGCTTCTCTGAGCAACTTTTGCCAT
Source organism: Argya squamiceps (assembly GCA_037834095.1). Classification (NCBI taxonomy): domain Eukaryota; kingdom Metazoa; phylum Chordata; class Aves; order Passeriformes; family Leiothrichidae; genus Argya; species Argya squamiceps. The sequence continues at coordinate 13,280,261 of JBBMKD010000001.1, read as the reverse complement.
TGCCTCTCCACCCTCACAGGGTGGAGATTTTTTTCCTAATATCTAATCTAAACCCATTCTTAGTTTGAAACCATTCCTTCAACACTGCCATTTGGAGACAGAGGAAAGCAGACATAGTAAATGTACATTTACTATGGAAAGAAAATCCCACACCAACCCAACAAAATAATTTTTCTTCTCTCTGAAGATTTCAAGTGTCTGTATGTACATGAACAAATAAAAGCTGCACAATACATCATGCTATTTCAATTTATATTCGGTATCTTATTTTCAGTGAAATTTCACCCATGCCTGTTTTCAAGGATGGGCACTGGCATTTGCATGGCCATATTTCTTTACTTCAGCACACAAATCTCATCAGAAAAAAAGTCAAGTTCTTTTTAGTATTAAGTATCAAAGTAGTTTTTTACCCCCAAGAAATAAACTACAACTTTTCCAGATTTTTCTGATCCAAGTAAATATATGGAAACAATTCCAATAAAGTTTTTAATAATTATCTTGATGTACTTTCCTTGCTCTGAACCTTGGGAGTGTGTTCTGCTGTAGTATTCACCATCTACATAAATGTACTTTTCAGCTCTTTATCCACATTAAAATATTTTAAAGAAAATTGAACTTACATAAGACTTCTCTATTATCTATTCTCTAATTCTAAATTAACCATGTGCTACTTTTAATATAATTTTCAAGAAAGATTGCCACAAGCTCTTTCCCAGTTTTGAATATGCAACCCATAATCACAAGGTGAGATCTGTAGCTCCCATTTTAAATGAAAATAGCTTTAGAAACAATAGGTGCAGAATACATGGAACTACTTTTCTTCCTGCAATGATTATTTAAGGCAGAATAAACACGATAAATACAATAAATAAATTAAATGCATATAAATTTAAAACACATGGCACTGCCATGACTGGCTTTTGTAACATTAAATTTTATAAATTGTTATGTTTCATTGATGAACATGTTGTTTCCTGGAACGGATTTTAGAAGTCTTCTGATCCTTGCCAAAACATCTGTATGACATTCATTTTTTCAGGACATACACTATGGTTCCTGCATTTTGTGTTCAGTTGTAGGATGAAAGTGAGAAAATAGACTCCTTAAGACACATTCATGCCAAGTAATCTCTAGTATATATTTATAATTTTTGGAACTACATGAAAGTAATCAGACTTCAAGTAATTATTTATACTTAAATTATGTGACATTAAAACATCGGTAATGCCAGATAGATTCTCTGAAATCTCATTTATCTCAATGCAGTTTGATGTGATATTTTGGACTTTTCTCCCTGTTCAAATATTTGAATTAGTGGTTGGTTTTAAAAAGAAGAAAGCCTTCTTATTACCAAAAGGAAGACCCTATTTTAATTTTTTTTTATAATTTACACATTTTTTGAAGGTGAATAGTCACAATTATGATGTTTCTTCTTTTTCAACTAATGGTAAATCTTCCTGGAGAGTGAGGAAAAACTAAGTTTTGAAGTTTAGAATCCAAGTAAAATATACTATCCCCCTACACAGAGTCTTTCCTTAAGGTTTAAAACTGTGTTTAATTCTTTAAAGGAGATTAATCTATGGTACAGGGTGTATTTTCTTTCATGTCATCAAGTATGCACTGTTTGACAGACAGAAATGTTACCTCTTATGCAATATTTAAGTAATTTTTTTCCTGCCAGGTGCAAGATTCAGCATTAAAACTTATTTCTGCCATTTCAGATTTTTAGAGAGAGTGATTTCAGAACTTTTTACAGCCAAAATATTTACTGCAAGAGTATATAATAGCAGAAGCTCTTCAGAAACCAAGATCACATTGTTGGAAAATTGTCTAGAGGTGTCAGCTGATCCACAAATGTTGCTAAAGAAACATTGCCTAACATTTACAGGGGTGGAAATGTTCCCATTGCACACTAGTCTGAAATAAAAAATGCATTCACTGGGTACTTAGTTCTGGAGCAACAACACTAAGTATATTTGGGTACTTCCAGACTCCAGTCAGGCTTCGCAAGGCCAGTTCAGTTTGCCCTGAAATTTTGATATAAAACACCCAGAAGAGAGCTACTGAGATTACAAAATTTGATTCCTGTATGAAATGTGATTCCTGTGAAACTGTTTCAGTCAGTAAATGTGACATTTTAAAATTTTAAAATCATTTTGGTTCCATCAAACTTTTTTTTGTGATCAAGACAAAGGCATCCAACTATTAAGCTGATACTAATTTCTCATTTCCTGCCCTATCAACTAATGGATCAATGACAAAGTGTTACCTTAGTAGGACTACGATGAGTTATGATGTAGCTCTGTTCTTCAATAGATTATTCTTTTTTTCTCTATTTTGAATTAATTTAAATACCGCTAAAATATTTAGGGTTTATGAATTTGGAAATAAAATTCTCTCAAATCTCTTAATCAGGCTGCCATTTTTCAGATGATGCATTTATCACAACCATCAGGTCAACAGGATTCAGTAATGTAACATTAAGGTTACTAAATGTAAATGAAGTATTTAGTTTAACATCAAAACAGATTTTCATTGGACATGTAATTTAGCCATCACTTTAAAGATCAATAAGAATACCAGGCACAAAGACCCTGCACTTGCTTCCATATCCTGAGTGAAAACTTCGATGAAAAAATATCTATTTTTGCCACTTCTTAGATACATTATATTGTTTCTCAGGATAATGAATTCTGTTACAGGTATTTTAGATATACATGCTTCCAAACATGCAGGGGAAGGATGTTGCAGTCAAAATCACGTAGTGTACAAGTCAGTTCTACTCCTAGATCTACACTACAACTCTCTGAACAAAAATAACTCAAAACCACTCTATAAATATTCTGAGAAATTAGCAATATCAAAGAAAGAAAGAAAAAAGGAGGAAAGAAAAATCAGATCCTAAAAGAAAAAAAAAAATCCCTATTTGGTGTAGGTCACCAGTCTCTATATGCTTCATCAGCTGAGGAATACATAGGTTATGCTCTACTTCCCAGACTGAGATGAAAAAAACATTGGTGTTCATTTTAGAAGGGATCTCATTGATTTAAAAATTTAGTAGCAGAGCACCGTGTAATAGTTAAATTCTTTGTTCTATAAGTCTGGATAGGTTAAATTTGTTCCAAGCAATTCTCATTCCCTTACCTAAGCACTTTCTGTAATAATACAAAGCAGCAGGGTACCTATGGAAAGCAAATAAATTCAACATCAACAGAAATACAGCCATGGGAATGTATTATGGATTCATCTTTGGGATATCAATAAAAGTAAATGCTGTCATAACATCTGCTCCATGTTTTATGTCAGCCAGAAGTGGCCCCTCCAACCAAACAAGCAAGTAAGCATATATCGTCTGTGCATCTTATTTTCCAGCTGTCACCTGCTCTCTTGTTTAAATGGATGTTAACAGGGAAAAAAATGCTTTGTATTTGTCATTTATTTGACTGAACAGTTTATTATGCCTTGTTTTCACTCTACACTATTGATTAGACAGCTTCCTAGCATCCACAGATCCACACCCACTGAGTATTTTAAAAATGGAAGGTGTCTCTGTAGAACAGCTAGTCCAGTCCTCTGCTCAGAGAACATGGGCGTGGGGCACGGTGCCTAACAAGGGACAGGCAGATTATAAGCATGTCCATGGACAAAAATATGTCTTAGGGCAGCCTGTTCAACACCTTTTGTTACACTAGCAATGACTCTCCCTCCTCCCCTCTTATAAACCCTGAATGCATCTCAGTTTGCTGAAAGTATGCTGGAAAATAGCAGTGTGTGTAATCTTGTATTAAGCTTTTGACAACTTAGGAGAAATTAATGAAGCAAATGTGCAATAAAATGCAGGAGGCCACATGAAATCCATCAGCATTATGGATAATGGTGGGAAAATTGACTGTATACATCAAATTTGCAATGTCTTGCAAACAGGGAGCAACTTAAAGCCACCTTAACAAGCTGGCATTTTTGGCATACTTCAGAATAATATGTAGCAGCTGAAGTGCTGATAGAGCCATAAAGAAAAACTTAAATGAATAAAGAAAAATTAATTTTGCTATCATTGCCTGCATCATTGCCTATATTAGCTGTCTGCTGCAGCTCCTGAAGAGCTGGTGTCAATGTTGCTGCATTGAGTTTGCTGCAGCACAGCTAAAACACAGAATTGTTTTCTGTGTAACAATGTGCCAGTTTAGTCCTGAGCACTCACAGAAACCCCCTGTGAAACACAGTAATGTCCTCAAGGTCCACAGGTAGCTTGGCTACCCGGTGGATTACCTGCATGCCTCCTGTTAGAGGCCACATTCCTTGGTAATATTTATTTATACCTTCTTTCTTGTTAACCTGATTAGATAAGTACATTTTAAAAGCAATAATCAATCAATCAGTGAATAGTGCTACTAAAAAAAAAAGAGATGACTCAAACACGAGGTAAAATTTAATAATCCTTTGATGTCTCATTATGCTTGGATAACTGTTCCTCAGACAATAAATGAATGACCAGTTCTAAGGGTTGAAAGGCTGATAATATTAATTGTTTCATTTACTTCATATTCATTATTTCAAAGTCCCCCAGAGAACAAATGTTGAAATAATTTCAGGAAACTTTAAATTATTGCTGTTAGCTACAAATGATCATCAGTGCGAAGGATTGGTTTCTGAGAAGAAAATCAAGGGATAGTCCAACTGTTGACTCTCAGTTGTTATATGACTACACTTATTCAACTACCTAATTTAAACTATATGAATTAATATGACCTAGCAGAATACTTACTGGAGATTCTTTTATCACAGTAGCCAGTATATGGACCTTTGATTAATAAAATAATTATTCTTCTGCACTTTTCTGGAAAATGAGGGGAGAGAAGGTCATGAAATTAAGGACAAAGTCAGAAATGTTCCATGGAAATCAGGTTTTTTAATAAATTGTTCATTTGAAACCCAAACCGACAATATATTTGACCTGTGATCTGTTGAATACAGATAGCTAGCAAATTAAAATGAGTGTTATATCTTTTAACTACGTAGAAAATTCAGATTTGCATGAGGCTCTCTGTTTAACATCATGGTGGATCAATGTTAGTGCAAACAAAAGCGTTCACTGGTGTGTAATTGGGCATGAGGTTTTCATGAAGATTTGCAGCCCACAGAAACTCACTGTAGGATCCCAAAGAGCATTTGAGTGGGATTGTAACAACTGTAAAGATTTTATCATAATAATTAAAGCAAGGTATAGGCAAGGTTGAACTCTGTTCAAGCATGTACAGAAACTATTGTTCCTGTTGCTGAGATAAAATGTGCAATTTGACTTAGGTAATTGTTTGCATGACTCAGAATAAAGCAAGCAGAATGCTGCAGTAATACCTGCATCGATTATTGTTTTGGGACTGCTCTGGGTAAGATAATACTTCTCTTATGCCCATATAATCTGGAGAATGAAGCACCCATATATGAATAAAAAGAAACCTCTGATCAGTCTCTTACAGAAGATGTTCTGTAACCTTATGCTGCAGTATCATATATTAGGTTTTATGAGGTTTTCTTTTCACATGCTGTTCTTCCTCTACTGCATGCAGTATGTTAGCTTTTTCATGGAAGAGACTTTGATAAATAATACTGTACTGAACTTACAGCACAAGTCAAAAAGTGTTCAGTAAACCATGTTCTTCCTTCTTGCCTTGATGTTTTCCTAGTTATAGAGGTTTTGCTAGTTATTTTTTTATTATTTTCCTCTGCTTGTTACCTGTGTTCAATAACACGTTGTCATCAGCCAGATCAGGAGGTAACTATAAAGGGTACGTCTGAAAACTGGTAGGTGTGTAACAGAGCCTGAAACCCAGACAACAATCTCATACATGTTAAGTCGCAGCTTTTTTTGCAAAAAAGGATAATTCACAAGGTATTAGGTTTTAGGTAGCTTTCCAGGTAACTTTTAAGTCCTGGGGAAGTCCTGTAGACAGCTGTCTCCTTTCTCTGCAAGGATAGTGTTTCCAGTGTCAATGTGTTATTGCTTTTGTGGCAGTGTCCAACATTGTGTGGCCATGCCACACACTGGAAAAGAAACAGTGAACATTGAACTGTAATTCTTTCTAACTCTTCACTTGGAAAACCATTTTTCATTTGCGTATACAACCTTGATGTTACTGAATATTTTTATCAGATTCCTACGACACACTTGTACTTTAGAATATATTTTCAAATTGTTGTTAGATACTAACAAAACCTGACCTCTTACACATCAATTTCAAGACTTTATTAAAAATGTTTGTTTCTACCATTTCCTGTATGTTATTTTGGACATTTCATTCTTTCCACTTGGAAACCTTTACACTGGAATACCGGAAGCAGTTGTATCTGAACCCCAAATCTTTGCGTGACTTTTTCTTTTTGTCCTCTATAGTATCAAGTTATAGTCAAGCAGGATTTTGTTGGTTCGTCCTGCTTTATTTCTAGTACACTGTGTATTGTTTGAAATGCTGTGTGAGAAGTAACTTCCACAGGCATGTGTTTGGATATTCATTAGAAGCAGCAACATGGCTGAGTCCTGTAGATTAGAGAACAGCTGAGGTGGGAAGGCACCCCTGGAAATCAGCTTGGCTGCTCAATTAGGACTATGTCCAGATATCTTTTAAATAACTCAAATGTTAGAAACTCTGCAGCCTCCCTGAGTGATTTTATCCAGTGTTTGGTCACCCTCCCAGTGAAAAAAAGTGTTTCCTTATGTTCAGGTGGAGCCTTCTGTCTTTCATTTCAGCCATTGCCTCTTGTCTTGTCACAGGGATCCACTGAGAAGAGTCACGAGCTCTCATTTTTTTTTCACTCTCTCTACAGATATTCCATCAAGATCTCCCCATAGCATTTATTTCCCCAGACTGAACAGTTTCAGAACTCTCAGCCTTTCCCCACAGGAGAGATGTTCTAGTCCATTAGTTTTCTAAATGCCAGACTCTCTCCAGAATGTCCATGTCTCCCTTGCAGTGGAGAGCCTAGAACTCGACCCAGCATGATGTGGCGTGCCACAAGTGGTGAGTAGAGGGAAAGAACTACATCCTCTGGTGTTCCCTTGACCTGCTGTCAACACTCCTCCTGATGCAGCCAGTGCATCCTTCACCTTGTTTGCTACATGGGAACATTCCTGCTCCATGCCCAGCTTGGTGCCCACCAGGATTTCCAAGGCAAAGCTAATTTCCAACATCTATACACTGGTGTCTGGGGTTGCTCTTCCCCATGGGAAGAATTTTGCACTTCTTTCTGAACACTGACCCATTTCACCAGCCTGGCAAAGCCCCTGGAAACCAGCACAACCATCTGGTGTATTGGCCATTCAAAGTGGGAATTGCAGAGATGGAAATCATTTTAGAACCTGAAGGGAAAGCACAAAATGTCTTCCTAGAAATCTGTTTACTATCACAGCAGCTCATCAGAGTGCATTGTGCAGACCAAGCTCAGAAAGAAATGGGTTGACTGTTTTAAGTATAGGCATCCAAATCCTTTACTCCTAAATTAATCATTTATTTTCAAAAATTCTGAAATACAGCCAAAATGATTTCTGAAATTTGTTGATTTAAAATAACAGCGAAAGAACTCTTTTGACTTATGCATTTGCAAACAGTGTTAGAAAGTTTTGAAGCCCCAAAATGGAAGCAAAAAAGTACCCCTCTGCATGAGGTATAACTTTATGACTCAATGGCAGAATTTTATTTGTGGGCAATTATTACAGATTGTAAACACAATAGTCATTCTGATTTTATTTTTTTACTCTGATAATTATTTACATAACACTGTAATGTGTATGGATCTTTAAAATAATTAGAGTGGAGGAAGATAGGGAAAAAGTGGAAAGTTCTTCAACTTACGGGCAACCTCTAAAGCTCAAAGGAATAGAAGTTCAATAAAGAACAGATGCAGGATGAATGTTAATACTGAAGTGTTTGTTGTAACAGATGGATTTTGAAGAGAGCAGGGAGTGTGGGGCTACTGGCACATTTTCTTTGGCAGGCAATTTGGAATTAAGGTCTTTATGCTTTCTGGCCAGTACGAGATTGTCCAGGGACATTCACATGAATAAAAACATTGTTTTCTTTTCTGATTTATCCTAGTTGGTCAAGGGAGGAAAAAAACTCCCATAATCCTTGTGATTTGAGGTCTGAGAACATAAATTACTTATAGAAGAGACAAGGAAAGACAGCATAATAGCCTGGCCATGTATTTACTTTTCAGAAGCACAATTGTTGTATCAGTGAGGGACCTCTTGCTGATTATAAGAAACACTGGATTGAATAAAATAACTGATGTGATGACCTTTATGTAAAATACTCCTTTCCTGTTCAGATACAAGTTCAAACCAGAAAGGATTGGTAGAAACAACTCTATACTGAAATTCAAAACTAAAGTTATTTCAATTCCCCCTAAAGATGGTTTTGTTACAGGTTTGATCATAAGAGTAAAGGGTAAAAAAAAATTTAACTTAATTAACTCTACAAATACACAGAAGTTGAAAAGATCATGCTTTTTATCTGTGATGCACTAGTCTGTTGGATATTTAACCGACAAAACTCTCCAGAGAGCAAGGTTTGAGATATTTAGGAAAAAAAAGTGATGCATCATAAATTCAGGATTTTCTTCTGTTATTACAGTGACTAAAAGTCTAATTTTTTTAAAACTTCATGCAGACCAATTTCAATATCTAATTATGTAAAATTGACCCAGCCATTGTAAAAGTACAGTAAGCTATTAATTTCTTGTAAATAAGGAACTTGTTTGCACATAAGATTTTAAAGCTTACTATCTCTGGAAAAAAGAGAGATTTTGTATGTCAGAGTTAGAACTAAGTAAATACAATTGAAATTCTGAGCTTATTGATCTAAAGGCAGTGAATAGTGAATTTCTTTATGAATCATATTTTAGTAGAGTTTTGTCTCACTTCAAACAACCTTATCTTTGTCCTTAGAGACATGCCCTGCACACTACTTTCTAGCATGACTACTACACTGTTACTCATGGTAGTGCAGTATCTGACAATCTACTGCTGGAGTTGCTTCTTACCATTTGCAAAAATTGACTTTGTGTCTACAGTACTGACTTGTGCTGATTTCTCCCTTTTCTTTGCTAATCAGAGAGTGAGCATACAGTTAGAAATTGGAAAGATGGGACATTTGGCAATACTGCCTTTTGAAATTTATCGTTTTTTTCCTTCTTCCTCAGGCCTTTGTTGGAGGCATTGTCAGTCACTGTGAAAGCTTTCCCCTCCCTGTGTTCCTGGTCAGAATGAAGAGAAAGAGCTTATTGCTTGTTACTCTTGTTCACTGGTGCCTAATCAGAATGCTGTAAGGAATTTTTACTTTGTCTCTTAGGGCTTCTGCTGCTTGCTCTAGGCAATCTCAGGCTCCATGTGGGAATTGAGTGGCAGGTTTTTCCATTAGACTTTTGTGGTTACAGAATATTACCAAAAAAATAACAAGGTAGGTGTATTATGTACTCTCCTTGATGCATAGAAGGACAGTGATGCACTGGAATCCTTACAGCTAGGATTTGCCAGCTTTCTTTCTCTTACTAATTTTAGGAATCCTGGAAAGACTGATGACTTCTGTTTTCACTCCGTTGAACTCTGTGACACCTCAAAAATGTTTCTCTCCTGAGATGTTCCAGCCAGGCAGGCATACAGCTGTCACTGTGTCCTAGGCAAGACAAAACACCACTAGTTTTCTTTTTCATTGGCTACCTGCAGATGAATGGGTGTTTTCTTGGATTACCTGAGCTTTAGGAGCTCAGAATCAATATATTCTGTAAGAGCAGCCACACTGTATCTTGATTTTCTCATCAAGAAAGTTGAATGCAGGGCCAGAAAATCTATATTATGTCTAAAGTTCTGCACACTTTACAATGCAATATTGATATAAATGATGCATGGCAATAGATTTCCTGGACAGACCTGGTAATGGTGGTGGACAAGACCTATAGACGACGTTTAAATGGATAACAGAATTGCAAAATGAACATAAATTATTGCATTCACTAAAGAAATCTAATTAAAATGCATCATGCAGTAATAATCAGTTCTAATAACTGAAATTATCTACTTTCTGAAGAAAAACTTGCTGTTTTGGTACCATATTATACATAAGTCTTAGTCTGCATGTTAACAGAATACTTTTTGTATTCTGAAAGGAAAATACACAATACCGTGATTAACTGTGGGTGCAGTAGTAGAAGAGTCATAAAGTGTTCATTTTTTGTCTTAGATCAACTTCTTAAAGGACCTGCAACTTCCTTCTAAATATTATTTCTAACTGAAACTCGATATGTAACCTATTAGACTAGTAGCATGCATAATAACTTATGCTTCTATGAAAAAAAAAAGGAAAAGAAGGAGTATTTTTAGTTTATGTTCATCTTTGCCTTCAAGTAAAATACCTTACAACATTAATCAAAAATTGCTTTGTCTAATGGTTTTTAACACTTTTGCTGCACTTGGCAAATTTGGGGGTTATTTTTGAAGGGTAGAGAGGGAAGGTAATAGATAGCATTTAACTGAGGAAATGGATAGTGACTTCTAAAATTATGATTCCCAGCAATTTGTAAATGTGGGGTTTTCTGATGGAGTGTGCAAATACATTCTAACAAGTAGGCAATAGCCCTGATTAATGGTTTATACACAGAAATAGTATTTTGTATTTATTATACAGTTTATATATAAATATATACAGTTGAAGTGATGAATGAACTGAAGGATTTCCCCACGTGTGTATAGGAGCATATGTACACATACAGTAATATAAACGTGCACATTTAAGCCAAGATACAGAAAAACTACATTTTTTAAAATGCATTTTGCTACAAATTGGCTTGAAACAGTTGCATAGAAAATATTTCAGACACACAGTGCTCATGTGAATATATAAATATACAAGCATTCATTTTGTAAATGTGCAAGACTTATATTTGCATATCATAATTATTCTCATGGTAAGAGTATTCTAAGTTGTTTTCATAAAATGAATAGACAGTCTTGACTCAGCCACTCTGCTGTATGTTTTGCTAGGCAATGGGTTGAATATAGATTGTTAAACTCTCAATTAATTCTCTTTGCCTACTACATTAAAAATGTGGTTTTTCAGGATTTTTTTTGTCATTTATTGCTTTGTTCTTTAGTGTTGTACATTGAATGCAAAAAATTCTAACACTTTTACACCATTGTCCTAATCATATAACTTAAAATTATCATGCGTGGGGATTTTGAAATATTTAATGGCCTGTATAATATCTAGGATGCAATTGTGGAGAGGAGCTTCAGTTTGGAAGTAACTTAACTATTGACTGACAGGGGTGATGGATTTGTTTTCTTTTCTGTTTGCAAAAGTGTGTTTTAAACCACCATGTTGTCTTTTAAAGGAGGCAGCATATTGGACCATTAGCTATGAAGGAGGTTTCTGGGATGCATTCCTGACACTGGTGATGGAGAATCTCATGAAGGAAGATGATCTGCTAGAGCTGGTATTAAAAATGAGGAAAGACTAATTGAGGATGTGAGAGCTGGGAGAAGTCTTACTTATGAGATTGTGGAATTCAGGATTCTGAATAACAATAACAAGGGAAATCATGCCTGACAAACCCAAGAGGTTTCTGTGATGAGGTGACTGACTTGTAGATGAAAAGAGAACTGTGGATGCCACTGATTTCAGTTGTCTCACATCACACCATAACTGAGAAACTTATGCGGAGTGGACTTAAAGGGAAGGGAAGTGGAACTGAAACTGAAACTGAAAGGGTTGTGATCAGTGGCAAAATCCAGTCCCTAGCAGTGCCCTCCAGGGTTCAGTCTTGGGCCTAATATTTCTTAATACCATCTAGTACCAAGCCATATGACAGGACAGAGGGCACCCTCAGCAAGATTTGCAGATAAACCCAGCTGGGCTGATGGACCAAAGAGAGAAGTGTACAGCCTTCCACAGGAAGGTGAGCTGGAGAAATGGGTGGAAGGGAATGCTGTGAAGTTCAGCAACAGGAAACATGGAGTCCTGTACTTGGGGTAGGGAATAACCTGGTACCCAGGTACAGGCTGAGGACAGACGTGCTGGAAAGTAATTTGAATGAGAAGACATGGGAGGGGCATGGAGTGATGGCAGTGATATCCTGGTTGAGACCATGAACAACCAATACACTTGTGTGGCATCCTTGGAAACGCTCAAAAGTTGGCTGTTGTCCTGGGCACCTCACCTTGTCTGCCAGCTCTCTGAGCCAAGGGCTGGACTAGGTAATGCCCAGAGTTGCCTCTTGACCTGAGTAATTTTCTGAAGACCCTTAAATCTGCAGCCTACCAGCTCAATTTTAGCACTAAGTAGGTTCCTAAATGCTTTCTGATAACTAGATCCTTGTTGCTGAGCTTTCTGTGTCAAAGATGGAAATATAATTTTCTTCTTTTTTTGGAAGTTTCTTCTGAGGAAATAAGAAACATCCATCTATTAGTATGCAGTAGTAATGGTATCCACCAAAGAACTTAAAATACAATGGTGATTTATGCTCTATTTTCTTGCAAGTTTTTTCTTACTGCATCAAGTGTCAACATAGATATTAAGTACTTGAAAGAAGAATCTGATATGAATTATTACTGTACGCGATTTGAATATGTCATAGTAATTAATTGTTGCACTATATAATTAGTTTTATCTTCCAATATTTCAAAATAATTTAATTAATAACACTAACTACAAAGGTTGATTTTTATTTGTGCTGCAATTGTGCTTAATAATCTGTGGTGTGCATTGCACTACTGTTTCTATTAATTTTTTTTGTGTAATCAGGGGTAGAGCATACATTGCTTCTTTGTGTGAGTTAACTTTTCCCTGTTGCATTTTCTAGGAAGGAGAGTGCACTTTTTTCCCCTTTTGTTCATTAGTAGGTGAGATTAGTGATTCTAACTGTAGATGTTTCTAATCCTACAGCAGTTTCCTAGTTGAGCTCTGCGAAACAGCAAAACTGCCAGGGTGGAATATAGAAGCACAACGTGTAGAATTAAGGAAAAATAAGTTATCAAACATGAATTTAGAGATGAAATGGTTGCTACATCTGTGCAAGTACATAGTAGAAGGATAGTAGTGGCATAGATGCAGAAAATACTAAGACTCTCAGTATTTTGGCCAAATATATTTGAAGTCATCCTGCACACAGAAGAACTGAGCCCCACACACTGTGATAGTGCTCTGTATTTCTATCCATGGTCTGTCACGAAGGGACAACAGCCACAAAATGCAGGCAGTTTCTGGAAAAGGTAATAAGAGCTGCATGTTTTTCAGGCTCTGTGGAAAGAGATGTTTTAAGAGGAAATTCTCACCTGTTTTTTCCAGCTTTACATAATCTTTAATGTTTCAAAGGGTAGTAGATGGAGGAGGAACAGAAAGAGTCTCAGTGCCAAATCAGACAGCTGTAAAGCCTGTGTCCTCCAAAAAGGGGTATATAATTAGTACTTGTCATCGTGAGAAACAGTAATTAGTTACTGTGTATAGAAGCACAAAGAAAAAATGTGATATATTTTTTTTCAATTTTAGAGTGAGAGAAGCCTTGAGTGCAGTCTAAACTATCCTTTGATGAATGATAATAATGGTAACCTAGAAGATACTTACACCTTTATTTTAGAGATCAGTGAGACAAAAAACCTAACAGCAAACATTTCCCAGGTGTTTCACTAACATCACAACTTTGTTCAATTTGTTTTGACTAAATTTCAGAAATCAGCAGCAGAAGTTGTCAGCTAACTAGTATATTTTCAAACAGAGGTTTGTTTTTCTAGTTGAGAATAATAGACAGATACATTTATCTTCTTTAGTATGTCCTAATTTTTAAGTGTGAAGGTCTTTTTCTGTATATATGAATACTGCATGCATAAATGAACATTTTCTGTAGGTGTTCAGTAATAAGCATTTTAACTGTAAATTGAGATAATATACAAGCCTTCCCAAAGTAATTATAAATGGCCTTTTAAAGAATTAACTGAGTGATGTTCTTATTAATTTATCACCAATAAAATAAATGAGTGACTATTTGCCTGTCAGTATTCCCTACAGTAATTAATCTCCTTTGAAATATTGAATGTAAACTAAATAAACACTTCTAGGTACTATAAAATATATGTTAAGAAATACTTTATGTTGTAATCTTCTGTTTGTAAGCACTGAATGAGACATGATTTTTGAAGATGAGTGGTTTGAGCTCTGTATAGACACATGAATTTTGGAACTTTTGATACAGTATTTTACACGATATTGTAAAACTTCTGTTTCTTGTGGGTACTGTGTTCACGGTTGTTTTAAGATGGAGATGCTACAGTAAACTAAATCAAAGGTCTAGAAAATATGTTACCTTTGATGTTGATCAGAAATGTCAGTCTTGAGGAGAAAGAACAACCCACAGCAAAGTCAAGAGCTGTGTGGACAGAACACAACCATGTCACTTAGTAATGGAGAATCCAAGTGGGATGAGCTATTCAGATAAATAGAAGTGTGCTCCCTTTCCCAGTAAAGGCTTCTAACCACCACTTAAGGAAAGAGAACATTTATTGGCTCTCACCCTGATGAGCATCATCTTCTTATCGTTACTTAGCCTTTCCACAGACATATCTGTATCTTAGGTATTATGAAATGCTCCACAGGTACATTTCTCTTATTTGATGATATCAAACCCCTTTGAGTAACATAGATTAGGATTTTGGGGATCCATGTGTGTAATATAAATTGAAATTAACTATATTCTTTAATTTTGCAAGATATTTACAAACTTTTAGATTGTATTGCAGCTTTGGGGGATGTTCAAAAGAAAGAAGTAGAAAATATTTAGAAATTGAAGGAAAGAAAAGAAAAAATGAACTAAACCCTGAAATTTTGATCATGCTTTGGGTTAAAATTGTAACATATAAACTTAATTTGTAATAACACTGAAATAATGCAGAAAATATGCTGCCATGTATTTCTCAAGGATTAGTCTGGGTATCAACATTTCCTGCAGACAGCAGATAATTTAAAACTGCTGACAGCTAGAGGTAATATTGTGTAAGGTAGAAATGCAGTGGAATGAGGAATGCTGTTGCTACATAAAAACTGTGTTTACTGTCTAAACTATTAGTGCTTTAACATGTCACTGAAAGGTCAGTCTTTAAGAGTAATAGAGAAGCTATTGGAATGAAGGGAAATAAATTGTAAAGGATGTACTGTGAGTTAATTCCAGCTCTACCCTGTTCATAGGGGATAACAAAATAGAATTTTTTTCGTATTCTTTTTACTGTTTCATGTTGTTTGGGATTTGGGGGTTGTGTGTACGTGTGTGTGTGATTTGGAGGGATGGGGCATGTGTGTCTTTATTTATTTGGTAGGTTTGGGTTTTGTTTTTACTTTTTTCATAATTGTCCTAGTTTTGGTGGTGATACAACTAATTTTCTTCCTAATAGTTGACTGGTTTGGATTTAATAAGAGAATGATTCACACTGATTGTGTGATTGTTGCTGAGTGGTGCTTAGCTAAGTTAAGGACTTTTCAGTGTCTCATACTGTGCCAGGGAGTAGGTGTGTGAGGAACTGGAAAGGAGCACAGCCAGGACTGCTGACCCAAATTGCCCAAAAGGATATTCCATAGCACAGAATCCCATGCTCAGGATATAAACTGGGAGAAGCTGTCCAGAAAGGTCAAATCACTACCTAGGAATATGACAGGCATCAGTCAGTGGGTGGTGAGCAACTGTGTTGTGCATCACTAGCCTTTATTGGGTTTTATTTCTATTTATTACCTCTATTTCCATTGTTACTATTATTATTATTATTATTACTATTGTTATTACTATTATTTTTACCATTATTAGTACTACTATTTTACAGCAACAAAAACTAATAATAATATTAATAATAATTCAATTATTAAACTGTTCTATTCATATAAAGAAAAGAAAAGAAAAGGAAAGCCATGGGTTTTGCCTTTCCAATTCTCCTCCCCATTCCATCAGGAAGGCATGGGAAATAAATAGCTGTGTGGTACTTAGTTGCTGGCTGGGGTTAAACCACAGCAATAATAAGTAGGAACTAAGCATTTTCTAGATGTGTAATACTCTCCAAAACCACTGGTGTGTTCTAACCTGTCCTTATATGACTTTAATCAAATCAATTTTCCTGCATTTTATAATTTGATTTGTTAAAGAAACCAAATGCACTGTAAGAATGGTTCTAATCTTCTTCAGCCAACAGGGAAGAACTTGGGTAGCATATACTGAGTGGGTTCCCAGTGCATGCCAATAAAAGAACTAAGGAATCTGCCCTCAAACAGGTGCTCAGCATGAAGCTGCATCCTTCTACTGAAGATTTCTTTGCTAGTACACATTTGTATACAGCTCCCACCCCCCCACACGAGTAGTTCTCATCTCACCCCGATGAAGACCTATTGATTTTGCTCCTGCCCATTAAAGGCAGGTATTTTTGGCACTATCACATGAGTTTTCAATTTTTCCACCAGATTTTTATGTGCTTTTGGTGACCAAACAGAAAATACATCTTCATGGCTGTTGCTGATGTGCAGTGTCTAGCTTGCCAGCTTTAAGTAATTTACATTGATGTCTCCAGAGATGTGTTATGGACACTTTTGCATTAAAATTTGAAAACAGAACTACAGAATCACACAAAATAATTAGGGTTGCAAGGGAGTTTTGGAGATCATCCAGTCCAACCCCTGACAAAGTAGGGTCACCTGGCACAGGTGACACAGGAACATACCCATGTGGATTTGGAATGTCTTCAGAGGGAGACTCCATGCCCACCGGGCAGCTGTTTCAGTGCTGTCACCCTCAGTGTAAAGCAGTTGTTTCTCATGTCAAGGTGGAACTTCTTGTATTTTAATTTAAGGTGGGCTACTTGTGAAAAGGCTCAAGAAGTACAAGCTTCCAAATTGTTTATCAATTTATAGTTTAGCATTAACAAAAGGCCACTGTATCAGTAAGATGAATGTCATGGAATAGCTGGACCTAATGTCTAGTTCTCCCAAATGGTAAAGCCAGATTATCTAGAAGAAACAGAGCCTCTTATAATATGATGAAGATAAATATTAAAATAACATTTAGGGGGAAGTAAGTCAATAAAATGTATCTTTTTGAAAGTTATCCAGGAAGTATCCTCCTATGAATACTGCAAAAAAGGGAGCTTGTTTTTTCAGAATTCTCAGAGACCTCTCTGTTCTTCAGAAATTAGCCAAAAAAAAAAAAAAAAAAAAAAAGAGCATATTTGCAATTGATCAAAATTTCTATAGGCACAGACTAAAAAACAATACATTAAAACAGTGAAATGTGAAATCTAGGCAACAGATTCAGAATTCAAATTATCAAGAAACTGCTCATCAATAAAAAAAATTCTATCATAAAATAATACTTGAAACAATTTGATATTCAACAATTTTCTTCTAAACATATACATTCATACAAAAAAACCCCCTTACCTCTAACTATGGAGTGGAAGCTAACGCTCTTTGAGAAAAGACAAAACAGGTCACTCCTCCTATCACCCCCCCTATTAGTTTTTGACAGGTCATTGATGCCTTTGTCATGACAAAACATTTTTTAAACATTTTAAATATTTAAAGGTAGGACTAGACCTTCCAGACCTTCAGCTATCTGAACTGTATCTATAAAGCAGGTTTGTGGGAGTGCATTTTTAAATTTTAATTCATAAGTTAATGCTCTTTTGCAAAATGGTTTGTTCTCTGTACCCCATTCTTGTTACCCACGTTTGGTTTATCCCTGTTTTCCCCAGTTACAGTTCTGTAATTGGTTCTGTATTCTCCCTGAGTTTTCCCCGCCAAAAACAGTTAACTGTCCAT
>JBBMKD010000001.1:13250205-13262330 GCA_037834095.1 Argya squamiceps | reverse complement strand
CACCTCCCTGTTAAACCTTATTGGTCCCCTTTCTGTGTAACACCCCCAGTTATAAGGTCTCACCCAAGAGCTAGCCGCGGTCTTCAGCACGCTGACAGTCGAGGTGAGGACCCCACGCCGGGGTTTCAATAAACTCATGTGACCCAGCCGTCCGGGAGTCCCCCCATTTTCCTTCCTCCAGCCATCGCCACGCGGGAGCAGCCCGAGTGAAAAAGAGCCCACTGAAAAGATTGACTGTTACCAGTGCCGAGGCTAGCCAGCTTGAAAAACAGGCACGGCAACACAGGTTTGCTCTGTGGGAAAATTTGAAGAGACTGTGATACTGATACAATTCAAAGTAGCCCTTCTTTCACAATAAGTGAAAACAACTTATGTTGTGCAGGAACCAAAAAAACCCTGGAGACAGTATGTGCTGGGCTTGTTTCCTTCAAATTCCATTTCTCTCCAAAATTTCAAACAAATGGAGGAAAATCCCAAAGTATATAAGGGATTAGGTTGCAAAGGACAGTAGGAGTATTTTCACCTGTCCTCTTCTGATTGTAAAGTCTGAATAGTAGCCCTGCTTCAATGCAAGAGGGGCTTGAATGCAAATTGCTCCGTTCTGTAGCATTACAGCCATTTCCAGACTTAAAGAGGCAGTCACTTCTACTCAGGACTGTAAAATTCATAGCCAGCATTACCCCTGTGACATTGCATACATGAGACAGGACTGTCTCAGCTACTTTGCTAAATCACAACATCAAAAAAATTCCCAAATACATGCATGCATGCAAAAAACCCAAAAAAACAAAAACAAAACCCAAAAAACCCCCAAAACAAACAAAAAACCTCCCAAAAACCCCAAAACAAACAAACAAACAAACAAAAACCCCAAACCCCAAAAACAAACAAACAAAAAAACCTCAACAGGTAAAGAACAAGTCTTAAAAGAAAAAGGGGAAACCATTGTGCAATAAAAAATAAATGCATTTCTATAGAAAGAGATCTCTAAGCATTACAGTGACTGTGCCAGTGCAACACATAGAAATTTTTACTGCATGTCTTAAGAAACATAAACACAATAGGTGTGAAATTTACTCAAGACCCCGGTGACCACATCTGGAGTACTGTATTCATTCTGGTCTACACAGCACAGGGGAGACAGAGAGCTCCTGGAGCAGCTTCAGTAGAGGTTACGCAGGTGATGAAGGGATGGAACATACCTCTTATCAGGAAAGGCTGAGGGAGCTGGGGCTGTTCAGCCTCAAGAAGAGATGACTGAGAGGGGGCCTCCTCAGTGTCTGTCAGTGCCTGCAGGGAGGGGTCAGAGCATGGACCACACTCTGCTCAGTGGTGCCCAGCAATGGGACAAGAAGCAAGGGGCAGAAATGGATGCACAGGAAGTTCCATCTTTCATTTTTTAATGAGCAAAAACTTCTTTCCTGTGCAATGACCAAGCACCAGAACAGATCATCCAGAGAGGGTGTGGAGTCTCCCTCACTGGAGATGTTCCAGAACCATCTGGATGGAATCCTGTGCCATGTGCTTGAGCAGGGAGGGTGGACCAGATGGTCCACTGTGATCCCTTCCAAACTGACCCATTCCGGGATCTTATGAAACTTTAAATAAAGTTCTAGCTCAGGCCTAAGTAAGGAGATTTCTTTCTTAAATTTCAAGCATAAAGACACTATTTCTTTGTTTCTGCAAATTTCCAACTACAGTGACATACTGAAGGTGTAAGAGTAAAAAGTAGTCTTTATAAAGAGCCAAACAAAATCACTACCCATTTGTACTTTTTACTCACTTCTACTATTTGGGCAGAATTTATCTAACATAACTTGTTTATGTTTAAAGAACAATCTAAACCCAGGATGAGTCACTTTCAGTTGAAATTTTCTGCAGAGCCTATAGATTAGTCAGTCTGGAAACATACAATCAATCATGTAAATACATCATGTAACTGAAATGTACCATGATTTTTTCTCCTCCCGGGAAGACAGCTTAGAAATGCATACTTTAGGCAAACTCCCAATCCGTGGAGGACAATTTTACTGCAATATAAATTAAAAAGCCATCTTGTTACCCTCATTTCTTTTGTACTTATCCTTACTAATTTCTAGTCAGTCTTTCAAACACATGGACAAGTGTACAGGAATATACCAACATTTTATATACATAAAACTTATGCTCTCATTCTTTAGCTGTTATAGCAAATGCAGGGGAAGTAAAAACAGCTTCTCTCAAATTAATAAAAAGTCGATTTCTCCCTCTATTACAATTCTTGCCCCCTCACTAAATATACTTGTGCAACTAAAAGCCACTCTCTTGTCACAGGACTGTGAAAATTCTCTCTGAAAATTCTGAAATATGTAGTTTGTTTCAGTCTGATATATGAGACCATTTAGCTTTAGGTATGTCTCCAAGACACATTGCTCTCAAGCACAGTAGCTGATATCTGAAATACACTCCTTTACTGAAGAAAGGTTTTTGGAATTCGTTCACTCAAACTAAACACACGCTTCTTACATGACCACTGAATACCACTGTTGATCAAAGACTGAGAATACATTAAAAACCAATTCTGCCATGAAAACATAGATAAGTTGATACCTCTTTAAAGAAGTACTTAAGATCAATAAAAAAATTAAGTGGAGGAAGAATGAAGCAATATATTTGTCTAATATGAAAAAAAATGTAAATGATACCACATCTTTACACATTATCTTAGAAAATTAGTGCTCAGTTTTGATAATGTATGTTTTTAATAATCCAAATTGCCAAGCAGAATTTCTGTCCAAATAGAATTCCTTCCACTGATCATTTCTCCCATGTAGTCAGAACAAGGATATTATGTTCTGGAAAACAGGTCTTCCGGGGCCTTTCAAGTACCAGAATTTAGCAGTATGTTTGAAACAGTCTCCTCAGCTTTCCCTGATTCCCCCAAATAATAGGAACACTCACATGGGTAACTCACTGGACAATGTTTTTGATCCAACAGTGGATCTAAGGCTTTTAGGAAGATGTGCACTTTGTATTTATGCTTTCTCTAATCATTGAAAATATTTAAGTTGTGTTCTAGAGTCCCATCCTACAAAATTATTCCTTCATTCCCAAGGATCACTGAACTCAGAAGGAGCCTCTGAGACACCAACTTCAGCGCCATAAAACACTCTTAGTTCTTGAACATATTTAAAACAGACCCTAAAGCCTCTTACACATGGGTAAGTTTGGTATGCTGCCCTAAAAGGCCAGCCACAACCTGAAGTATAAACACCGTGAGATTCTTTCCCCATTTCAAAGTTTACCTTTTATGATAAAACCAGTCAGCAGAAAAGTTGCACATCCTACTCAGATGAAAGAGAAACAATTTTTTGCTGCCACAACAGCTCCTCTTTGAACACTTAGACATACATTAACAGGACAAGAAATTAAGTGACTGCTTAGCTACATCCACCAAGAGCATTTCAAATGGGAAGCTGAAAGGAAAAAACATCCTCCTTGGGAAGGTGGTGGGATAGTCATGGTACCAGCAGTCAGGAAAAACAAAGTCTGGCTGGATCCTTCCAAGTCTTGTTAGTGATGCAGGTGATGCAAATCTAACTAAATTTCCTCGTTAGAAGAACCAAAAAAGCTCAAACGGACCCCAGCCTTCCTGTGGAGGATCAGCACGTTGCATAAAAGCTGACAGGGATTAAACTGAAAAGCAGAGCTGGGAGCCCACAATTACATCACTATGAGCATATCTAAAAATAAATATGGCAACAACAGTTACAGGCAAAGCAGGTGACACAAAAGCAATGTTATTTTATAAAAATGTCTCCAACTTTTTAGTTTAAAGGTTATGTATGGTCTCCAATCAAAGGTCATTTTACAATAGTCAGGAGGATGCATTTCAATCACTCATTAGACAGACGCTTCTTTTGTTCTGTCATTCTGATGTCCCTTGACAAGCAGCTCCCCCAACTCTTTTACATAACAACCAGAGATACTCTTATCTAATCACCACCATGAAAGGGAGCAATGACAGGATACTGAAAAACATTGGAATATTCTTGTTATCTTACATGTATATCAAACGACTAGATAATTTAGTACATTTGATGGTGTGTCCATTTCCCCAGGATTTCTATAATGAGAAAGCTCAGGATATTCAGTAATTTATTTTAAAAATTCCTTTCTACAGTTTCACTTTAACATCTGTTGTACTTCTCTGAACATTGAGGGAGTAAGCATTTTAGGACTGACATTTATTTCAAGAGAACAAGTATAAAAATCTCTCAGAGCACAATGATTTTACCCTTCCCCAAATTTCTAAGCGTGCTTAGAAATTCATTTGTGTTTAACATTTCCACGATTACTATGTTTCCATCAGAAATTTGTGTGGGATTAATTTTCATCAGTCTCACAGAATCAAAGGTCAGTTTGGAAGGGACCACAGTGGATCATCTGGTTGACCCTCCCTGCGCTAGCACGGTCATCCCCGAGCACATGGCATAGGGTTGCATCAGGATGGTTCTGGAAAATCTTCAGTGAGGGAGAATCCACACCCTCTCTGGGTGATCTGTTTTGATGTGTCACTGCATAGGAAAGAAATTCTTCCTCATGGTCAGATGGAACTTCCCGTGCATCCATTTCTGCCCCTTGCTTCTTGTCCCATTGCTGGGCACCACTGAGCAGTGCTTGGGCCATGCTCTGACCCCTCCCTGCAGGCACTGACAGACATTGATGAGGTCCCCTCTCAGTCATCTCTTCTTGAGGCTGAACAGCCCCAGCTCCCTCAGCCTTTCTCCATAAGGGAAATGCTCCATCCCTTCCCTTCATCATGTCTATAACCTCTACTGAAGCTGCTCCAGGAGCTCTCTGTCTCTCCTGTCCTGAGGAGCCCAGATCTCAACAGGTTGCAATCTCTGCGGTATTTGATTCCCAGGTGCCTTCCTAGGCACAGGCTCTCACCTGTATAAAGATGCACGATGTCTCCAAAACCACACCACCTTCACTCCTTGGGCACAACGTGTCCAAAATCTCTCTTCAAAACATTTTATCAATATGCATCAATGAAAGCAAATATGCACAGAAATTGGCAGCAAATCCTAAAACAACTTCATGTCAAAAGACCTGCAAAAATACAAATGCATTTCCCTGCCTCAGTTTACATACCAATTCTGATCAACCAGTGCAAGTCATGAAAGTCAGAGCCCTGGACCCCAGGCAAAGGTCACTCTGTGAAGCACTGCACCTCTCTACTAATAAGACAATTTAAGTAGTCTTTGTAGGCACAATGAAGAGAATTAAAAGGGCACCAAAAAGATAGATTAGCTACCTCCATTTTGATACTGAAAACTACACTGTCAGTACCAAAAGAAGTGTCACAAGATCCCATTCACCAGTGCTCAGCAGCAGCTCTCCAGTGATTCAGCAATGTATTCTGACCTGTAGCACCAGCTGAAATGTCAGTAATGCCCAGTGCAACTGTTACCTACATTATGCAAAATATCATAAAGATAGAATCCACATACACCTAATCACATCTTATTTTCCTTTTAAAAATGGCTGCTGATCTTTCCAGCTGACCTGTCAAAATTCAGGAAATTCTGTAGACGAGAGATCATAGCTTCTTGCCTGGTGATACACTGGTGATTTTCAAGTTCCGACCTGAAATGTTACCTGTGCAGGAACTAGAAAGGGTGATACCCATCTTTTTTTCCAAAGGACTATTTTTTTTTTTTGAACAGACAGTTAAAATTAGACTGTCCCCTATGGTTAGCTCTATGCCAGGTACAAAATTTTGTTTCTGACCCCTCCTGTAAGTTTAGCTCAGTATGAAAACAAAAGACAGACTTGATAGAAAACAAACTGCACAGTCAAAATGCAGTTTGCATTCTGACACCCATATACAGAAACCCTAACACCCAGAAAATCTGGTGCATAAACACTTTCCCCAGGCTGTTGCAATAACATTACAAACCAAAAGGTTTATTCAATGGTTTCTTCAGCTGACATTTAAAGCACTGACTCATTTAATTTACCCTGCCCCCTCTGTACTTATTGTCCTCAGAAGAATTTTTGCGTGGCTCACATTATCAGGACTCACATCCCTTGTACAGAGACAGAACCCCCAAAATTTTATTTGCTAGGTTTGCTGTATATAATTAAGGCTTTAAAATTTGTACCCAGCACAAAAGCCAGGCAAGCCGCTGACTTTGACATAAAGTGCTTAAATACGTAAAAGCACATTCTACACATTGACACAGAATGTGTAATGTTACAAGCCCTTATCCAATACTAATTTTATCTGTGTCACCTACACTGAATGTGAATCAGTAAGTAGGATATTTCCAAACATGCTTAACTATTCTGTGAAGGAATGCAAGGGCTAGACTTACCACCATTCCAAACTGTTAACAGAAGTAATCCTCCCTGCTCTGTACAAAATCTGAACCACATTCAAGCTCTCCTGTGGGTAGCAGGGAAGTGCAAGCCAAACATTTCCTGCTCCAGTCCTTCATTATAGACCTGAAGTGTGAAATACTGTAAACTTCCAATAACTAGATTGCGATAAGATTGTTCTTCAAGGTACACTTTTGTGTGCCACTTCTATGCTGCCATTGTTTGCAGTGGCTTAACTCCAGTAGACAGGATTTAAAAATCAAGATGCAAATTTCTCCTGTTCTTTCACAGACAAACTTCTCAATAACTTCAGGGGTGATACTATCCATACAGCTCTTCAGGCGCAGCACATATAATTGGATATTTCCTGAGAAATCAAACATTTTTCCTTCATCCCATCCCATGCTTGAACTTTTCTTCAGAATTCTTTTCTCAATTAATGTGAAGATTCTATAGTGTAAGGGGTAAGGGACATGGGATTTATGTATTTTGTTATTTTTCCAACTGTCTTTTTCATAATTGCACATCACTGCTCATTTTTTCAATGGCATTTGAAGGGTCTTAATTTCTTTTAAAATATAATAGATGCTGAAAAATTGGTTTTAGTGCTACAGGTTTACCTTCCAGTCCCTGTGCTATGATGAATTATACATACAACTAATCACAGTGTTGTGCTAGTTTTCCAAACTGGCTACTGGGAGGCACTAATTTTATTGCCAAAATGAGACTATTTCTTCTTTACTCAAACTGCAGAAGTGCAATAAAAAATATGGAAATAAACTATAAAATGCAGTTTTAATTTTGTGAGCATTTATTTTTGCAGGAAGGGTAGGGGAATGGGGACACTCATGACTTTTTCCAGAAATGTCAGTGTCAAATTGAAACATTATCACCAAAAATTACTCTGCTTTTAATGCTGTGCTGCAACCAAAATGCTTTGACTGCAAAAGTGTATTCTCTGCATTATATTATGAATTGTGGTATTAACATCAGTAGCCCAAGGCAACAATAGTTTTTTAACAATAGTTATCTAATAAAATCTGCTTTCAGCTGTATGGATATACTAGGTAATGTCAGTCTTCAGTAAGCAATACATTTTGGAAATGTATTTAGGTGGCAAAATAAGTTCAGAGCGAGTGAAAACAACTACAGATATCCCACATTGCTTTGTTATCCTAGAAACCTGGGAAAAATGCTTTATTATTTTGGTTGAGAGCACTGGTCTTGACAGCTCTGCATGTTTCTCCCCTAAAACACACATGATAAAAGTCACAGATAAATGCTTTCTGCATTTTTTAAATGCAAAAATGATTTTTTGTCATTTTCACAAGCATAATGCTTATAACCACAAAAATGTTACTGTTAATCTAGTTCAGCACTGAATTCAGTCCCAGAAATTAAGCAGATTCACCTGTGTCAGAATGTCTACAAGAGCAGCTTATCATACATAAAGACAGGCTGTCTAGAAGCTCCAAGAATATAATAAAAGAGGGGCATCCCTGGGAAAGGTCATAAGTGCCTCTCTACTTTCTCGTAGATAGCAGTGACTTCTGCTTTGTGTTGCTGCCTAAGGGCAAAATCTATGTGCAACCTAATTCAACCCTTGTAATTTACACTTTCTGTCCTTCCCAGGTTAAAATCTACCAGCAAGTGTCTGACTTAAGCCAGAGAGATATCACTGAAGTTCAAAGACACTCTGACGGTTATGATTCAGCGTTTAATACAAACCTGACCTTGAAAGTACTGGTAAGAACTTCCATTAATATCTATGGGAATTACATATGCATGCCATGGAGACCATGAGCCTCTAAATGCTTTTATTGCATGATTTAGAATCCCCTTAAACTGAGTATCATGGTATTTTAGGGCCTAATTCCTCTTGCCTCATCCAACCAAAACTCACATGAGCAAGAAAGGTCTGGATCCATAAAGCGTACTGAATTAAAGCCCATAAAAGAAACCAGTTGCTTACCAGAGCGATTAAATTCAGATATGGTTCCACAGGGAAAATAGGAAGCTTCTTCGCAAAAATTCACTGCCAATAGTAGCTAAAATTCCCTTTAGAGATAGTCACACTGCTTGAAGTATTTCTAACAGACAGTGAGGGAGTCATGAAACTTAATGCTTTCTTTCCTTTTCATATGTCATCCTCTTCCCTCCTCCCCAGCTTTTCTCACTGTATGTTTTATTTTTTGAGACAGAGAACACAAACACACACAGCGTATTAGACAGGTCTATTCTTCGATTTTCATCTTTTTTATAATCTTCTCCTCTTCCCCACAGAAGTCCTTGTCAACAAACATTATTTTCTCTATAATACAGTTCTATTTTGCAGCCCAAGGTTTGACAAAAGGAGAGAAGCATAACAATAGTGTTAAGTTTTCACTGTATTAGTATATGATGGGCCAGCATCACCTATTGCAACACACAGTTGTGAAGGTATCTGAAAGACTTCAATTCTTCCTCACAAAACAGAAGAATTATAAACACTTCTGTTTTGGCTTTAAAAGTAAAAAAAAAAAAAACCAACAAAAAAACCCCAAACCAACAACCTTTAAAATGTATGAGAAAGAATCCATTTTCCTGCAAATAATGTTAAGCTATCATTTCAGAAGAAAAAGTTTTACTAGCAAGTAAAGTTTTTCTATTGGACACTTCTATATCACTTTTGTATCAATACTAATGTGTTTTATCTGTTTCTATTTTGTCATTTTCAAACATACCTGAGTTGAAAGAAAACCTACTTAATTTTCTCTTAGAAATGGTACATTGTCACCATCTTTCAATTTTTTTTGGCTTTCAATATTATATTTGCAAGTTCTAGGAACATCTTTATCCTTTATAAAACACCCTGAATGATTCATTTCCATAGAATAAAATTCCCAACATCAATTTTTGTTACACATACAGCACAAGATGCTCTTTTCATTACATGGCACGGATTAATGAAATTGATTAATTTTTAAATTTATTCATCATTGCACCCATAACTAATGGAAGTCATCATGTTGGAAAAAAATGAAAAAAAGAAGCCTTTTTTAAGAGGGTCGATAGAAATGGTCAAGACTAAGAAAATATTATTTCTAAACTTCTTCTCATCCCCTCTTTAGGCAAATGACACAGATGCCATAAGTAATATTCAAATCATCATCTACACAATAGGTCCAGCTTTCTGAACTAGCAAACATCATTAAAGCAAGAGGTTTGGATGCTACAGAATTAATCAAGGCTTTTCCTATGGATTCATATTGATGCTTCCCCCAGTCCTTCATGGTATTCCTAGCTCAGCACAATACCCTTCCATGTTGGGATAAGTTTGGGCAATTGTGGGCAGTTACCACATTGATTGTTGTGTATTCTGGTTGTTTGGTCAAAACCTGTGTTCTCATCAGCCCAGTTAGCTCCCAGGCAGGATCCACTTGGAAATTGCTCTTCTGCAAGTTAAATCCTCTTTTTCTATTCCCGCCAAGATTTTCTTAACTGTGTGGTTCGCAAGCCTTGTAGTGAATTTGGTTCAAAATGAATTGTGATTTCAAGAACAATTCATGAGCTGAATACACAGTCATGTGTGTGCATGTGTGTATATATATATGTTTATATGTATATGCATCTTATCTCTTAGCATATGGAGGAAGAACTTAAATTGACCACAGAGTATTAATTAAAACCATATTTTGTCTAATAAGCTTGCTTATCTCTTTGGATAATGTTTTTCTAAAGTCCGATCTTCAAAATCCACACATGTACTCAGGTGTCAGTGTTTTGAAGTGTCTCTGTGCTATAATTCACAGAAGCAAAATATCCAAGAACACAGTAACTATTTTTACAGGAAAAAAAAAAAAAGAAAGGAAAGGGAAAAAAAAAAGGAAAATTCTCCCTTTTTTTAAATATAATTTTTTATAATATAATATAATTAATTATAAATACAATTTTTTTTCTGAGAAAATTTAAAAGCTGGTGATAACTATATTAAACCTCAAAAATCTCAGAGAAGATAACTGACTAAAGTTATCTTTTTATGTTCATGGGAACTGCATCTACAGATACAGTTTTCAACCACCACCCGTCTGAGACAAGACAGCATTTGCACACATGCATAACTCATGAGTATGGCAAAGAAACATCAGTAGCTTTCCTTCACCTAGGCAGCCCTATGAGGTTCTCTTTATATCCTCACCATTTTCCCCATATGGTCATTCCAAAGAGCCATTCAAACACAAATTTTACCTCTCCTTTAGCTTCTACTTCAGACACAAAAATGAAGGAAGTAATGTGAACACATTATTTACTGTAAAACATATTATACATCCCAACTGAATTCCTCATTATTTTCCAAACTGCAATAATTCCTGAATGAATTCAGCCCATACCATCTCTGGATAGACTCAAACTGATTCAAAAGGAAAGAGAGAAGCAATCTAGATGGCATGCAATGTTCCATCCACCTAAAGTGCCTAAAGTGTTGGTACCACCTGGCCCTTTCTGTGAAGAAAGTCTTGGAAACCCTCACAGCACTAATTAAGTCAGCAGTATCCTCAGGATTTCCTCAGCGGGAAAAAGTATTTCCATCTCAAAATTCAGCTGCTTGGAACACCATTCTTTTAAAAAATGCTCCATCCAAGTAGCTAATCCTTCTCCAGAAGCTGTGGATGCCTATTCCTTGTAAGTGTTCAAGGCCAAGATGGATGGGCCTTGAAGCAACCTGATCTAGTGAAAGATCTCCACAGGTGTCTGCAGTAATACTAAGAAGTCAACAAGGAGTACAAAAACCGGAAAAGGACAAAAACACATATCAGTATTCAGGAAGAAAAAAGAAAGGTATGTTTTCATTACCCTTCCACTTCGAAGGACTGATACGCTCAGATTTTGCCCAACACCTACCCTCTAAAGAGCCACAGAAATTTATGAACCTGACTGAAATGGTGTTGCAAGGCAACTAACTAGAGAATCTGATGATTCAAAAGCCTTATGATGAGGAAAATAAAAACAAACAGAAAAGCATTGCTCAGATTATAAAGAGAAGCCAGAAAGTTCCAAATGGGAAACAATCTTCAAATGACCATACATTCCTTTATACCATGTTGTTAATATGAATGCATGTTTCACATGAGCTCTCTGTGGTACATCTATCACTCCTTTAGAGCCACACCAAACTGGGGAGTGGCTGTTATACTCTTAGGAACAATAACCTGGAACAAAATTCTAAGTTTCATCCAGTCAATTGTCATTAATAAACAAATGGAGGCTTAGTGCAAAACAGTATTTAGTTCTTTTTGTAACTGGGTCTCCTATTCCATCTATCACAGCAGAAAGTTGGCAGTGAACTTGCTTGCAATCAGTGTGAACTCTTGACAATGCCAAAACCCTGCAGCTGACTCTTTATGCTTCTTGATGGCCAGGAGTTACCTTTCCAGAGCTTAGAATGCTTACTTTATATATTAATGGATACTAAGACATAGGTATTGTGACTTTTTCTGAAGACTCTACTAGGAGGAAAAAGCCTTTGTCTCTCCTAGTGTCTCTCCTGCAGATCACTCTGGACAATTATTCCACGGCATCTGAAATTATTCCAGCAAATACAAAACACATCCCCACCCCTGCCAGCAGCATACACCTGTTATGGCTACATTAACCAACTGTTAGTTCCATGAGGGTATCCAGCTCCTTCTCCACAGGGCTGTTATCCATCCATCCATCCATCCATCCATCTCCTAGTCTGCATACCAGGGATCGCCCCAGCTCATGGACAGGACATTGTA
>JBBMKD010000001.1:13217312-13241946 GCA_037834095.1 Argya squamiceps | reverse complement strand
AAGCAGACTGTTTCTCTTGTGGAAAGTTACCAAACAACAGGAGAGACTTCTCTCTCTCAAAGACTGAATGAAAGACTATTTTATAAGTGGTACTGACCTTTGCGGTGGGAGAAAGGGTTGGTTTAGAAATTAATTTGTGGTTTTTTTTTTCTTTTTCTTTGCTTCTCTTAGTGTGTATTAATAAAATCTATCTGTTTACCTTAAGTTAGAGCCTGTTTTGCCTTTTTCTCCCAAAATCCTATCTCCTAGTTAGCAAACAAAATTCAGTGAATGTGAAACCACCACAATATTTCATTATTTTTTTAATGTAATATTTTTAATCAAACTATGAAAAGATTCAAAGCTCCTAAAAAATGTCAGGTGAATGACTGAGTGGGGAAGGGGGTTCACACAGATATGCTGCTGATTTTACCATTGAAAATTCTACTATATATATTGACAGCTACAAACACAGAAAAAAACTGCAAATATCTGAGAAAAAAAGGTGACTTTTGCATTATATTTGTTAAAAGTGACAAGCCCAGGCTGTCACTATCCCATTAAAGAACAACATCATCCACATTTGACAGGAAAAAGTACTGTATCTCTCTGCCTTATAGATGAAAGCATGTTACTGGATTCAGGAACTTGGGATATCCTGATGCATTTGATGGAGTTAATAGCAGCTGTTTCATTGAAACAAGCATGTTGGAATTTAAAAAAAATCCCGCCATATTATAACAAGTATTTGTAAATATTTTGCAACATAATGATAAATGAAGCAAAAAGCAAGGCTGTTTTTAAACACAAGAATCATTTGTAAAGTGATATTTTAAATAATCTGTGTTATTTTTCTCTCTAAAAAGCTTTTATTTCTAATTACAGAAAGAACAACACCCTGACAATATCCTACCTGCTCTTATCTTGGAAAAGAAACCAAACCTAACCAAACTCACAGATGAAAAGGCAATTCAAAGTAATTTTTTCTGCTTATTGTTTTATATATAATTTTTGGTATGTTTTCCAAAATGTCTAGTGGTTAAAAAAGAAAATATTTTTATATTACAAGCCATCTTTAATCTTATGCTCTCTTTGTACTGTCCAGCCCAGCTCATCTAATACGTGCAAATTCGTTGGAACTCACTTTAGTACAGAGCAAGGTATATTAGCAAAATCTATTAGCCTAGTATTTTTGAACAATGAAAAGATTTTTTTTATATTGTACCCTTGATAAAGTCAAAAGGAAAAAGGTAAAACTTTTGTCAAATCATTCATTAGAAATTAACCACCAAATTCTAAGAGAAGAGGGCTGATAACTGTATGTTTATGGTGACTTTATAAGTGCACTGAAACTGAAAGTTTCTCTAGAAACATTTCAACTTAAAACATGAGTTTATGTATTTAACAAACTGATGGAGGACTTTAGGACATATAGCTGGAGACACTTGGCTTAGAGTTAATTACATATATGTGTATTTTCCTCATAACATACTTTTTATTCTAGATTTTTTCTTTCTGGAAGGCTCAATT
This sequence comes from Argya squamiceps, assembly GCA_037834095.1. NCBI lineage: Eukaryota > Metazoa > Chordata > Aves > Passeriformes > Leiothrichidae > Argya > Argya squamiceps. The sequence goes on along the minus strand of JBBMKD010000001.1, from coordinate 13,240,437 downwards.
AGCCTGTTAAAAAAAAGTTGTAAAGCAAGCCATGCAAAAGCTCCTTTCTGCATTCTTTTATTTCAGTGACATTTGAATACACCATTAGGAAAAGGGAATAGAAAATCTATACTGCAGACAGCATTTGTGCTGAATTTCTGACTATACATTAAATAGCTGGAATGATCTTATCCCAAACCCAGAAAGGAAAACTTTGACATTAAACTGCTGTACAAACAAACATTTTCATTAAATCTTCCTCATAGTGCAGATTAAAATTTATAGGAGTTCATTAGTAGCTAGTAAACACTTAGACTGTGTCAAAATGTTGCTGTGTGACCTTTGTGATGTGACTACTGATCAGGAGTTTTAAGTGAGCGCAAACAGAAGAAGCATATAATTGTGCACAGAGAGGACATGCTTGTGTTTATATATGCAATCAGACCTTGTCAAGTCTTTCTTCCTGATGAGCTACTCAGCTGAGGGGAAAAAAAAATGTAGACCCAAAAGCAGGTTATAAAGACAGCATGGATTGCCTGGTGGAGCAAATACACAGGAAGATCAAGTAATAATACATAAGATAGATAGCAACAAAAAGTTTCAAAGCAAAGAAAGGATGATATTGAGTTACATGAGTAAAACATTAAACATAAGACAACTTCAATTTCTTTTTTAAAATAGTTCACAGCACAATTATGAAACCTAGAAATCTCATTGTAAACAAGGAGTAAACAGCTCCTCATGAAATCAGAGGGAGCATTCTTCGGCTCAAACACTTGACTATCAGATCTGGAGTTATTGGAGGGGCAAGCATAATAAAAAGATAAGTTATCATATTTAACAATTTTAATGGCATTATTATTAATGAGGATTTTCTGTACTAATTGGGACTGTGTTCATATTGCTGGACTAGTAACAATTGCCATATTGTGATTAGGTCTTATTGGTTTTTGTTAGGTTAACAATAAATTCTTGGTACTCCTTCTCCTGTGTACAATGTAGTCTTTTTCCCCTGTAATAACAATTTGTAACTTTGTACATCTCAGTTTATTTTCTTGGACTATATCCCAAAATCTCCCAAAATAAACTCCATGTACAATTGTTTGAAGTTCTGTGCATAGACATCAGAAAAGCTGGCCCTCCAAAGCTGCAGTCCTGTTATATAAGATACGACAGGTCTGGAAAAAGCATTAAGAAAGCAAACAAATGTGTCGTATCTAGTGAAGTGAGGGAAAAAAAAAACCCAAAATAAAAAAAAGAGATTAAAATAACTGCCTTGAAAGCATGAAAGCATGTAATAAAACAAATCTGCAAGTTTCTAGTCCTTATCCAGAGCTGTGTTGTTGCCTCCTTTTACTTTAAGATGATAGAGTGAAAATGTGACTTGGTGAAGCTTTTTTCAGCTGTATCTTTTATTTTTTAATCCTTATTAAATATATAATTAACTGGCCTTTTTGGATAAAATGCCACTTAAAGAAATTTTTTGCTTTGCCATTAGACTTAGTTTTTCATACATAATGGCATGAAAAACCCAGATTATGTTTTCCACAATCAAAAAACAGAAGGACTAAGTCAGGTATGAAATTTGGGGTGCAAGGAGCAGCAGGCCTCTAACAAAACTTGCAAAATGTATCCCTTTTCAGGCAACTGGCTGGATCTAGTTTGGCTTTTGTAGGACTGTGTCAAAGCACACCAGCAGCTTGATCTGCTTATGGCACAAACCAGACCTCTTTACCCTGCACATTTACACATTTTTTCAAGGGCTGACACCAAAAATCAGGATGGAGGAAAGCCTTTACCTCCAGACAGGCTGAGAACAAGCACCTGGAACACTGGTTTTGCAGAGCTGCAGCCTTAAATGTACCCAGTATGAAGAGGAACAATCATCCAAAATGCCCAATACATTGGGAAACAACTGTTTCACTTTCAGCTTGTTCTGTTCTGAGCAGTTATTTCAGAGGCTGGATCTTTCCTTTCTACTTACAGGATGTGTGGAGCCATTGACAACCACCTTCCCTGCCATGTTAGTAAAGGCAAAGAACTTATCCTGGTAGTCTCTAGAGTTCCTGCAGTAGCTGTGCTGAAGAAATGGGTGAGAAGAGAAGGAATTTGTGTTGATTAAATTGTAGCTCAGAGAGAGCTGGATATGGACAATCCTGCTCCCAACTAAATCTAGAGTACCCTTATCCATACAGACAAAGATCAATCTAATGGCTCTGGCATTTTATCATCTTTTCTTTGTTAGCATTTTAAATCACACACCAAGTCAACAAGCACTAAATTGGATCACAGAAGAAGAGGTTGTTTTCTGACTAGAAGAAGAGAGAACTAAAATGAACCCTAAAATGAACTTCCTTCTTGTGGGACACTGTCTTTCCAGCAGCTCACTATCCAGTTTTTCCTTCTGCCTTCCTGCTCCACGTTTTCCTTCTTATTTTTCTTACATAAACACAGTCCACATGGAATATAAATTATTTTGTATCTCTGGCTAACATTTTGTATACAACGAATTGCTCTTTAAACTATTAGGAATGTCATTAGGATAATAATTAACTAGGCAGTAAAAACTTTTATTTTTCCTCTATTCAGCCTCCCCTCCCTCCCCCCATCCCATGCTGCTGCACAAGTGGAGAATGTTAATTATTGTTAACAAAAGGTAAAAATCCTTCCCGTGAATATTAAAAAAACCCAAACTGCATGGCTTTAAATTCTCATGTTATGTTAACTCTTGCATATAAGTAAATTAATTTTAGCTTAGCAAATATAGCAGACCTAGCTCAAAATATGTGTACATAGAAGTCTTAGGCAAGAGCTGCATGTAAAGAGAGACCTATTTATAAGCCATGGATGAATCTTAAGCACCAGCTGTGGGGTATCAGCTCTTCATTTTCTGCACCAGCTTTGTTGCTCCAAATGAGAGAGGAAGCTCAGACACACTGCAGTACTTGGGAATGGGTTTTATCTGTACAAATTCCATTTACTGAAGTTAAATGGAAGATGTAAGAGAAAATCTGCATGGTGAATCAGTATTAATAGTAAAGATTGTCCATAATCCTTTCTATTTCTGTAGAGTAAAGCATAACAAACAGCCTACATCTAAACTCTTTAAATGGGAACTGAGTTGGGCTCCATCACAAAAGCAACGCTTTGATAAAATTACCAGTGGAGTCAATTTGCTTACCTCTGCTCTCTGTGGATTCCACAGCATATCTCACATAGTATTTCTAATTTTGGGTTTAATTGTAGGTGGTAAAATCTGTGATGGCTATTAAACCATACCAGGGGCTGACTTCACTCAATTTACTTATATCATGTAAGGTCTTCCAACAACCTATCTGGGATTTGTCATATTCCTATTTTAATTCCCATGCAACACTGAAAACCTTAGCACAGATGGTTCATCTTTACAATACTGTAATTTAATGTGTATTATCTCAGATGTTTTGGCAGTTCTGGATGGTCTGAGGAGGTTTTCTGGCAAAAGAAGTCAAACTGGTACAATATTGTGATGAAATGGAAGCAATTATGATGTTTATTTCTGATATATTTTGCAGCAATTGATGAATCAATCTTAATTCAGATGCAGGTACATATTTATCTCCCTGAAGAAACTGAACTGCTAAGAAAAGAAGGAAAAGCAAACAATCTATATCTACCTGCCTCTATCTAAGAAGCTGTAAACCTTTCCTTTGAGAAAATGCTATCTCTTCATATTATAGCAGAGTAACATGTAGTGGAGCATAAAAATCAGGAAGAGAAGCTGTGCATAGAAGCTGTGTGTAAGTCATCTGCATCCATCCCAACTCAGATCTAATAAAACTTTAAATTATACTGCTATTATATTTTGAGCCTAACAAAAATAACTGATGAAATCCAGATGTATGGTATATCTTTACAAGCTAAAATTTCTTTTAAAATCAAGTATAATTCCTTGCAGGTCTAAATGCAGTACCATGTGATGGCAGTTTGTGCACAGTGGCTCAAAGGGAGTAAAGAGAAGAGACTGCAGCTGTCATGGAAAATTTCTAGATTTGAACATTTGTGGTTATGCATGCTAGCACCCAGACAAGAGATTGACAACCTCGTGTTAACAGACTCTTTTTAAAAGAGAAATAAACAGTGATCAATTTGGCTATAAGGAAAACACAGGACAGAAATCAATCTTAATATGAGTTGGAACAAATTTTTGGAGTATTTTGTATTACTTTATACAATGGACAAAAACACAAATTCTTTTGGCTACAGGAAGGCAGTCCATTTTACTTCTAGAAAATTCCAGCCTGGTCTCAACTAATTTGAAGTGATATGAGTGAGATTTAACAAAAGAAAATACACAAATATTCAAAGGTTCCCAAATTAGCAATTAGCCATTCATAATAGAGCCCTGTGTTTTTATTGTAGTAACGAGTTTGAGACACATGAATTGTATGGTCATTCTGTAAACACATTTAGTAAGAGCCAAATAAATAGAAATCAATTTAAAAAGAAATCAACCCTATTCCAATAGGTAAGTTTGTTCAAACATTCAAATTGAGTGAAACTCTACAAAGCCTGCCAGTCCTCCCAGTCAATCTGCCCATGAGGGAATTCTGGATGAGGAAAGAGTTGTTAAGAAAAAGCCAAAATCTTCTAAAGATGGATATACTTGATTACCCTGCATGTTGTTGTCATCTGCCTGCGTACTCAGGTAAATGAGTGAAGTAAACCACAAAATTTCTAACACAATGTGTCTTCCTGACACATTTTTGAGGTTGAGGCAATGGAGTCATGACAACAAGTGCAGGAAGAACAGGAGGTCATGCCATAGGCTCATTAGTCAATAGATCCACAAAACACAGTATACTTCTCTCTCTCTTTTTTTTTTTTTTTTATTCAAGCTTGACAGAGCAAAAATTACAGAGTAGAATTACATAAATTGAACTTCATCCATCCTTAAGGCTACTCTAAAAAAATCCATTAAAAGAAAATAGGCAAGGAATATAATTTATCTGGACTAAGGAAAAATTCTACCTCAGAAGGGCTTTGCAGCACACCTAGGTGCTATGCAGTATTCAGAAAAAAATAGTGAAATACAACCTGAGAGGAAGGCAATGTATTGTTAGCACAAAATAAAAAGTTTGGGTTTTGTGCTCAGGAATAGGACTATAGGAATAGGTGATGTTATGCAGGTCAGAATGCTGAAGGTGTAAAAATGCCTGAACATTTGTACTTACCTCTGGGAAAGAGCAAAGTTGCATACACTGGCCAGCTGCAAAACAGTTACACCACACTTGCATTTGTTTAACCCCTTGAGAGTTGTAGTGCTGCCCTCAAAAGCCTAGTAAAGAAAAAAATCCTAGAAGATGTTAATTCTGCTGTTACAGATAGAAGAGAATTTTTAAATAGCTTAGCTAGTTCATGCTTCTTTTGTTGTATGTTAAGCTACTCAAGCACTTCCAGGGAAATTTGGTTGATTTGGTATAGGTTTTGTCTCTGTTCTCTGAACAATAAATTAATTCATGTCTGCCCTTTCACATAGAAGTTACTGCCAACACTTCAGAGAAATATGTCTCAACAGGCAGCATAATGAGTTGATACTGATTGACACATAATAGGTTGGGAAGCTAAGCACAGGCATTCAGTTTCTCATAATTTAATAAAGAATTCATAACTCTTTGGGGTGAAGTTAACAACATCACCATTATTGATAATATTTCTAATTTGTCTAGCTTGTCACTTAAATATCTTGCAGAGGGTGCACCCTCTTCTCAGGATTAGCTATTGCTCTTGTGCTCACTCAGATAGAGGTACCAATTCAGCTGTTAAATGTGTACTTAGTAACACATGTACTGCAACAGCTGAATGCTCCAATATGTTTAAACACAAACACACTCATACACTATATTTATTGCAAGTGGTCTCACTGAAATCAGTAGGATAAATGGGTCCATAGATCTTTAGCACAAAACAGTCAAGGAGAGGAAAAGAAACATTACACTTTCCTGTCAACTGATTTGCTCAATCCAAGGAACTGTCACGCAAAATGGGAATCAGATCCTCTGACCCTTAATCCAGTGCTACAGCCTTTCTCATCACTCTTCCACCAAAGACAAATTACAAACTGCAAGGACCTTATCTCCCGTGAATCTCATACAAAATAAAACCAATCTGCAAAAGTATGATCAGTCTACTTGTTATTTTCCTCAGCTGGGAATCATGATTAACATGAAACACCTGAATAATCAATATCTTATTGCTTTAACATGTTGGCAATGGGCACTTACCCAATTCCTATCTCCAAAACCCTTTTATTGTTTGTTTCCTTCTCAACATTTAATCTATTCCCCATCTGAGAATAGATTAAATTCTTTGTAAAGTTTTTCTCTAACCCTCCAGGCTCTGGGAACCCTGACTGAGCCTGACACTCCCCCACCTAATCCACAACCCAAAACTCATATCAACCTCTCAGGGCCATCAACCCCTGCCCCACCTCAGCTGCACTCACACACCAGGGGCGTCTTGGCTTGATTTTAGCTCTGAATGAGCCGTGTGGGATCACTGGGGCTGAGCTTGCCTCACCCACTCCTCCCCCTTGTCCCGGGTGTCTTATTCCTCTTATTCCTAGGAATCCTAGGAATAGGATTCCTAGCCAGAGACCCTGGCTGCCAAAGCCTCCCAGACCCCACATAGGTCTCCCAACACCCCAGTGCCAAGGAGTTGCCAGACATCGTGGTACCTTGACACTGGTATTTCAACAACATCAGAGAAATCCAATACTAGCCTCTAGCTGCTTCATGGGTTTTATTTTTAGTTAATGGAGTTAACAGCAAATTCCTCAGATGGAGTGGCTTTTATGCCTCTACATTACTGCTTCCTTCTTATTCCCAGCAAAGAGAGTGGTATCTTTGAATTCCTGGTCTGATGCAGTAATCAAACTCTCAATAAACAATCAAACATTTTCTTTGGTCAAATATCCAGCATGTTTAGGTCCCCATCATTCAGCATCACACAAAAAATATGGATGCTGCAGCGTAAGACAAGACCATGGATCTTTCAGCTAGCAATAGGATATTTCAGCTTTGGGAGTATATGTTGACTTGAAAACACAAGTGACCATGTGCATGGCAGTGATAATAAGATCTGAGTATTATATCACCAGATTATACAAATAAGTTTTGTCTGTTTTTTGTTTATGCAAAGCAAAAAAAAATCATATTTTGCAGAGTAAATGCCTTTAATTATCCAAGAGATTCCACTTTCTACTGAGTATATGCTTAATAGAAAGAAGGATAGAAAAAAATTGCTGCAGATGGGCCTGTCATGAATTCAAAGAAGGGCAGAACCATTACTTCAGTGCAACAATTGACACATTCCATTAGGGAATGGCCTCATTACAAAATTTGTCTATAATCAAAATTTTTGCATAAGAAACCTCTGAAATACTTCACCACTTTTATTCTGTGCTACTTATCACACAGTAGTTTGAATTTCAGTGTAAGTGCCTTGTCAATTAAATTTGCCGTACACTATGTGCAAGTGTCATTACTTTCTCCAAATTCTATTTGTCTTAAAGATGTAAACTCATAAATATATAAAGATATAACTCATAAATAAATTTGAAATCAATTCTTAAAAAATCCTGATGTTTATTTCAGATGATTATGGAATATGTATAGCACTACATAGCAACTTTCTATTTCTTGTGATTAGAGATTATTTAGACCTTCAGATACAAGTGAATGATGAAGTGTTATTTTTGTGATCTATGATAAAAATAAGTGTCAAAGTAAAATTAATTCGTCATGTTGTGGTCTATGACAATGAAACTCCTTTTTTAATTTTAAAATAAGAAGACATCATTTCTCACTTCCCAGTTTAGTCCTTAAAGACTGCATTTGCTTAGTAGAAAAAGGTTTTATTTTTTATTTCCAAACATTTTGTTCTCTTTATCATCAGATTGCCTGAAAGCATTCTACAAATTTGTGCCTGACAAATCTGAGAGATCTGACACTCTCCTGCCAGATGTGATTCATTCTTTCTCAGCAACACCACTGACACTGCTTTATACTGACACTGAGTGTGAATGGGTTTCAGTGCTTTGTTTAATTAAAGACAGTTTTATCTTTCTGCTACATAAAGGATTTTTGCAGAAATTAAAGCATGACACCATGCTCAGTTTAGAGGTTTAGGGTTGTCTAGAAAGGGTTGAATAAATGAACAAAGAAGTTTTAACCATATCCCTAAAAATAAGAATTTTCACATAGGAATGAGCTTATTACAGCTTATTTTTCAGGGTCTTCTAGGGCTCAAATGAGAGAGTCATCTTTTGCCAAGAAACAAAATGTGAAACTTTTTAAAAAATTTTGTTTGGGTTTTCTTGGTGCAGTCCTAGCTGTGCCTAATTTAGGAATGACAAAGATAAATTGTCATTATCAGGGTACATGACTAGAATTTTTTATCTTCTATTTTGAGTAGCATGTCTGAAACATGTGAAAGCATTATATATTTTGACAAGGGTAAATTTCAAAAAGTTGAATCCATTTCTGAATGTCATAGATTAGCTTTTTGTTAGCAGCAATTTGCAATAATTGTATTATTACTCATCTGTAAATTGAAGGGGCAACCTCTCTTGTGGCCAGTGCATTGAGCTGATTGGCTCTCAAGAGATCTGTACTAAATTTGTGCATCCTTTGAGGATGCCTGGGGTATTTACGATCAAGAAACATGATTTATGAAAAGCTTTCAGTGACAAGCTGATGTTGAGAGGACACTGAAGAAGTTCCCTCATGTTCAGTTTTTCAATAGAAAGAGATTTTTGCTAATTGTTAATGTTGCCACTGACACTTAGGGAAGCACATGCCTAAGATATCTTGCAGCGGCAGAGCCTAAGGATCTGTGGAAGGAAGAAGCTGCAGCTGTGAAGACCATTGGGTGAAAAAATACATTTCTCCTATGTACTGCCCCTCCATTCCTAGGCTGGTGTGGTTTTTTAGAGCTTAGGTTACACTCAGAAAACTGATTCTTAGGCATGAATACACAATCTAGCAAGTTTCTCTTGGCTTACTTAATTTTATTGGTGGTAAAATGCATGCCACAGACATCTCTCTGCCATTTCAGTGAAGTGGCTGAGCTATATTCTCTGGGCTGTGCTTTGCCCATTTTCCATCTCTGTGGAATAAAACCCAGCAGGCAGTAAAAGCCCATTTCATTGCAGACTACGCCCAACCTGTGTTCCCCAGCTCCTGGTGGTGCTAACAGAGTTACAAGACTTTTGGAAGGTTCTAGGTTTGGCAAAATAAGGTGGCCTCTGTTGCTAATATCTTTTTCTCTGGCATAAACTAAAGATGTCTAAAATGTCGCACTTGCATTGTTTGTAAAAAAAAAAATTATCTATGAGAGCATTATCTATTGGAGATGATCATAATGGGCCTCAAGCTCACGCAGAGACTCAGGATGCTAACAATAGATGTATTTTGACAGAAAAGAGAATAATAAATTGCAGGTCTGTGTGAGCATTATTCAGTACTTCTATAATGGGGGTAAAATAAGGGGTATGTTTCTTTCTGGAAATAAGACTCCTAATGAATCCGACATCTTGACAGAAAGACACTTAGCAAAAATAAATGTAACTACAACACTTCATTAAAGTAAAAGTATCTTTACTATTAATATACAAATGGTGAAGAGTGACAAATAATTGATATACTTTAAGCCATACTTTCAATGTCTTTCATAAATACAAAACCAGCATCTGCAGTATTACTTCTTTTTACAGTATAGAGATATATATATATACACACAGCATTTCATAGGGACATAAGATTCTGAAACAATAAACAAACTAGCTCCAGTGGTAGCTAACTTATCAATATATAATTCAGGTGGCAGATATCGCAAGTGGGCTGTTGACAACGTGTGGAATAACAAAAACAATATATGGTATGCATTAGCTCATACTGTACACAGCATACAAATACGTACCGAATGCTCATTGTAGCAGGGAAGCTTTTTTTTTTTTGCCTTTTAAAACCTTGTCTAAGTAGTTCAAAATTCTCAGTGAGAACTCTACACCATGAGCAATAGAATTATCTTCTGGGGGAATCTGACTCCTTTATATATTTGTCACTGATAAGTAGAGACTCTGAGGGTTTGTCTTGCCTTCCTCCAACTCCGCATTTTACATCTGACAAACTGTAGCCTAATTACATGGGAGAGTTAAAGGATGTGGCAGGGCTAATGTCCCCTCTCCTCTGTTTTTCAGAGCTCTCATTACCCTGCCTTTTGGCAGTGCCCTTCAGCAGCCTCCCTTGCTTCAGTTGCTCCCCATTTCCCTCATCAGTGCTAAGGAGTGATGCTCCCAGCCCTCTCCTGGGTCACTCTTTGGCATCTGCTCTCCCTGGCAGTGGCTTTCCTGAGCTCTGTCGGCACTCATCTGGTCACCTCACCCGCTTCCCATCTCACCTGTGACTTAACAGCTGCCAATACAAATTTGGCAATAAATACTTACTTCATTTCTCTGGGCTAAAAATGGCCAATATTCAAGTTTGAAAGTCAAACATTATGAGGCTCTCAATGCCTCTTAAGAGAAAAGATAAACAGGTAAACTGAGAATTCTCAGAATCTGATCCAAAGCAAATTTGTGAGGCTTATTTTGGCTCAGGTCCAAGTAAATTGATATAAGAACACATTTATATGTGCAGTGGAAATACTGAAGATCACTTAAAACTTACAGAACTGCTGTCAAGGGGACAGGGTACTTCAGGAACTCATACCAAAAAATCTGAAAAAGGGGTGAAGAGTTTTTAAAAAATATTTATTTAATCATGGTAGCTTTTCATCCATCAGAAAGATTATCTGAAGCTAAATGAAAAGATTTAAGAAGGAGCATTATTTACTTAGAATGTTTTCTTCTTCACCTAAAGAAGTATCACATTTGCAATGAGTTATTTAAAGAGATGTTTTGTTTCCAGACATATAGCAATGTATGGGATAAAACTGTCATCGGATATTCTATCACCATTTCCTGATTAGTGAAACTTCTGATAGAAAAACCTCCTCTGTGCAAAATGCCAGTAGGAGCTCCACTTACACCTGGAAATCTGATTCACACAAGCAACTCGATCAGCTGAGGACATGCAGATCCTCGCTGAGATGGATGAATGAAATCCAGGTCCTGCTGGAATCAGTTTGTGTCTTAAAGCCTGGACTGAGGCCTGGATTCCACTGTGACTCTTTGTGCAGCACTCTTAGCACCGCTCCATAGACAAAGAGGTCTTGAGCTTTCTCAGTAAATGGTCTATTTGGAGGTCCTTTAATCAGGAATGAATGTCATCCAACAGACACAACTATTCTACAAAGATGTCACTTCCTACAACAGCTTACACAGAGATGGTGAGGCTGCAAATGACTGTAAAATGAACATTCTCTCCAATTTCACTCCAGAGGTAAAATGGTGGGAAGATGCTCCATATCATCTTTCAGATTTGAGGAAAGAATTTAATGTTTTATGTCTAAGCACTTAAATAAAACTGAGGAGACTTTCTATCTGACTCTTCAACTTGACAAATTGGTCAAAACACCCCTACATATCCACCATGCTCTTCATCTATTTGAAACTTTTCAGCAGTAAGATACCCAACATGACCCTCATTGGAATTGTGATTTCAATAGATTTTTGCAAATTTTGTGTTTCAAATATTTATGTAACTTGAAAAAAATACCTTCAGTTTAATTCAGATGAATATTTGAGCAGAAAAGTATGTGACAGTAAAGCTTTCAATTATTTTGAACAGGCTTTGTAGACAAATTATTGAAGATTTTTCTTTAATAAAGCAGAGTGGCATGCTATCAAAAGGCACAAATACATTTCCATTATCTTGTCTAGGAAACAGAAAGAATGGCATGATGATTATAGTACAGTTTGATGATTGGCACTTAAATAAATAATCAAACTAATTACCATCATAGAAAGAAAGCCACTTTTTTCTGGATGAACATCGATGCAGAGGCTGAAGACAGCAGTTGGAATTTACTGCACCAGGGACTGATGTCAAACAGCCTTTGTAGATGATGGCCACGGTGTAACTATGTTGTACGTATCTATGAAGAGATAGAAAGCAGGCCCAATCCTGGAAGCTCTCTTATGGAAGTACATCCATCTTCCTGCTCACATCCACCCCACTACTGTCACTGCAGTGCCATATAAGGGGTGGGTTCAACCTCACAAAATTTCATGCAGGACTGAGGCCTGAATAAATTAATCTTTGTCACATTAGTAAATAGAATAGTAAATATTTCTGCAACCACAAAAAAATCTTAGAAGTCAAATAAGGCAAATAAACAAACAAAACCAGGAAAAACCTCTCCAGGGAACATTTCATTACTAAATAGTAAAATACTAATTAAAACTTTGTGATTATTGTGGTAAATCAGAACTCAGGTCTACTAAAAAAAATTTAAAATAACAAGGAGTTTTAAGCAATTCTACTTAATTGTACTCTTTCTGCTTTTTTTTTTTTTTTTTTTTTTTTGTTGAAAAGAGATTGTCACTGCCACATTTTGTTCAGTACTAATTTCAATGGCTCCTTCCCACCTTGGTCCCTGGAGTACGTTAGTGTAACAATTCAGATTACTTTTACAAATAGTTATATTTTGTCAACTCTTCTGACATTTCATACTAACACTTAAAATTACTTTTAGACAGTAAAAGTGACATTTATACAGAAACCTGTTTTTGTTTTTGTTTTGTTTTTAATCTAGAATAGGAAAAGAAAATAAACAAATGTTGTTATTCCAGTTCTACATATATCTTACAAATTACTATGCGCTGTCCCTCATTTGGAAACATTTGGAACTATTTTGAAATATCAGTGGTTTTCAGCATTCTTTCATTATGAGAGTTTGGTTTTCTCCTGCAACAGAGTCAAAACACAAGAGATAACCTTTTAATCCACAGACCAAAATGGTGTGCTTGGACAGTCCATCAGAAATTTAGAGCGGTTTTTTTCTCACACAGACCAACTGCCAAGACACAAAACAGCAAGAAGAAATTAAATACTCCTGGAAACAGCTTTTGATTTGTAATCCAGTATAGTCGGACATGTTTTTGCTTCCAATATTGAAATAATACTGCAATATATTTTGCTTGTAAAGAGTAGCACAGGTGTATCAGTAATAAATGTGTTGACAAGACCTCTTAAATCTTCTCATTCCTTCACACTGTAATTAGAGGCCATATCAGGGAGAAAAAAAACCCAACAAACAAAACACCAATATAGGACAGTTAGGCCATGTTGTTGTTGTTTTTTTTTTCTTCTTTTTTTTTAGTGCAAGTTCAACTAAGAAGTACTAACATTTGAAATACACTTGCAGTTGAACCTAGACACTGTTAGTTCTGCTACATTGTATAGGCACCTTCTTGTGGAAATGATCAGGCTGGCTTCAGAAAAAACACCATTTGCCTAGGGAAGATTGAATGGTACCATCCAAATTTGTCTCAGCAGGGAGAAGAGTGTTGTGTCTACCATCTTCATCCTAATCCCAGTAAAAATATTGTGTGAGATGATGTTCAAGCCACACCAACCACATTATTCTCAACTGCTGGAGTTGTCCAGCTCCCTTCTTAGCTTTTTGATAGAAGAGGAAAGCCCAGCTGCAAATTCATACTTTCTTGAAAGTATATAAATCCATATAAATAAATGAGACAACTATTTCCTAATTATAGTTTAGGATCAGGCCTGGTTGCTGTACTTAGAAAGAATCAGGAAATCTGATTAGAAATTATCAGCAATTTGATAGACAAACAGTTATTTGGTAGCACTGCCTGCTCAGTATATGGCAGCAATACTGAGAGTTCACAAAGGAATGTCATCTTCCCTTCATCCAGAATTAGTGACTCAGCATTTAGAGAAACTTCTTCTCAGCAGTTTTCAATTATGATCTTCCATGTCTTTCATCCCATACTGCCATCCCCTCTTACTAATTTTTTTTTTCATTTTGGTACTGATTTTGTGGGAACTTGGCCTCCTATCCTAGCCACACCAGAGGAATGCCTCTGTTCTCAACTCCTTGCTTCGTTTCAGGTATTTCCCAAAGCGAGAAAAAGTTGTAAAAACCCATAAAACAATTTGGTTTGGAAAAATAAGAAAGATCTAACAATTAAATATATTCTCCTCATCTCTTTCAAATGCACTTAAACTTGGGTTACCAAGAAGGTTATGACATTTTCCTCAAATTTGGGCGATTCTTTTACATTTCACTTTACTGCACAAAAGTCACCTAGTACAAAGATTTCAAATATGATCAGGTATAGCATGAAGAAAACACAATTTGATGAGTAAAAGTACAGTTAAACGTCAAGCATGATTTAGGTGTGGAAAATTCACAACTTATTCTACCATTTACTCCTGACAGGTCGAATCTTCCAGTCTAGTTTTCTACATGGTTTATCTACTTTCAAAGTCAGGCTTTGAAGAATTTGGTAGGTGTGGATGTACTATGCTGAAATGGAAACAAAATATCTTGCTCCAGTTAGTGGCACCATTAAATCAATGATTCATTCATATGAATGAATTTTGGATCAAATAAATTGTCAAATTTCCTGGTGGGGAATGTTGACCAGAATAATAAAAAGGAATAACTTAGAGAAAGCTTGACACGAAAAAAACACAAAACCCCCACATATTTAGTTGAATATAAGATTGCATTAGTTAATAATTTAAAATTGTTCCTAACTGCTTAGACAAAGTCCTCTTTCCATCTGTTCTTACATTGTACTTCTTAGGACAAAGGGTATGAAATCACAAGAAAAAAGTCCTGCTTCAAAAAGGCCAAGTTTAATATTTTATATACTGATCTAGGGAGAAAATATATTTACTTCTCTAAACCACAATTTTATCTCTTTGCTAAATGGTTTGAACTTAGACAAAAATTAATACCCTGTATGTATAAATATGTTCGGACAAATATTGTAAGTTTTCATTTGAAGTGAAGATTATGATTAAAAAACAGATTTCTTTTTACACCTTGGTTACATTTTAGTTCACATGTAACCTCCAAAACTTTCATACAGAAAACCTGAAGCACTGAAAATCCTGGAGCCTTTCAGAGTGACACTCATGTAGTTAGGATAAGGCCAATAGACTGTTGTGAAGTATTTAGCCAATTTTATTTGAGTTTCTATACTGTAATTACCAGCCTTTTTTTTTTTTTAATCTAAGAACCTAGGAGAAACTGCAGTGGGACCTGGCTCTGTGTTGAAGAGCATCTCTTTTTTGTTTGCTTCAAGTGGTAATCAGAGCTGGAATGACTACTGAGTGTCAGCCAGAGCTAAGGTCTTAAACATTATACTGAGACTGGTTTAGTTGGGGTTTTTTTTCAAGGCAACCTAAAATTTCATTTTATTATAAATGGAAGTAAAGACATTATCATATGGCACTTTATATATGTAGCTTGCACTGTAAGATCTGGAGAGGCCTGATGTGTTGTTTGTGGTTAGGGGTGTTTTAGAATTTTCTTCCAAACAGATGCTTTGTCATATAATAAATTATAGTTCTTATTCTTATAGTTCTATAGTTCAGATTTTTCAAATTTATAGCATGGGACTTGGTGTCAGCAAAACTACATACTAAAACCATTAACAACAACGAAAAAGAAATAGAAAAGAACTGTAGACAGGAACTGTTTCATCGTATGTACACATGTACTAACTAATCCAAGCTTGTTTCCCAAGAAATTAAGGTCAGCTGTAAAGTTTTGGTCATGGGATTACTTCAATCCAAATGCATTATCCAGACAGGTGAAGTTTATTTTATTATGCTTTGCTATCATCTTCTTTTGACTGGATGATGTCATTAGCAACTTTGATTTCTATGGTTTCTGGATTTAAAGCTTCTTTGCCATTTTCCTCCTTTAGTGGCAGCTTCCTATCAGAAAAAAAGAGGAATCATGGTAACACAAAAATAAAACCATCTCTTATTTAAGTCTATAACATATGTACGGTTTATACAGGTCACAGTGTAGAACAATGATTTTTTGAAAATAATGTGTAATTATTTTATTATGAGCACTGAGGTTCTTTACTTTTAAAGCAATTCATATTAACTCTTTCCATTTCTATAAAGCCATAAAAATCCCATAATAAGAACATTGGTGCTACCCAAAATGCAGTTCTTCAATAAAACAAAAGAAAAAATAAAATGTCAAATTACTTGACCCAAGACAGTACAGAGGTATATGTTGCCTAGGATACTGTGAAACACTTAGAGTCAAGGTTTTTGCTTGACTTTTAAATCTCGATTAAATTCTGGGTTTTATATCTTTTCTAAATATAAATTCAATTGTACACAAAAGAACATAACTATTATTGGAGATTATGCCAAGATATAGGTGAAGAATTTCTTATAGTGCAAGGAGGTAATGGAAGTTATTATTTAGAAAGTTCTACAACTTAGTTTTCATGGATCACACAATGTAGCTTCATTAATAACTTACAGCTCTTTTAAGAATTAGTGGAAACCCTGAAGACTTGGCAAAAGAGTCCCCACCCTCTTGAATGTGATCTCATTGGAAAAGGTCTTGAAAATCATTGATTCCCTACTGCCAGTAATTAGCTGTCGAAAAACATAGCTGTCAAAAAGATGTATGGTTTACTGAGATGTTCCTCTAATAATGTCTCCTGGGCATAATAGTTCTTAATTTTGATTCCAGCTTGGGTTTGCTTTCTGGTTTTAAACTCAGGAATAGTACGCATATGCCTTTTTTATTCATAAGAACTGTTAAATGTTTCAGTAAATTTCCGCTTTGATTCCTCTGATGTCCCAAAGAGCAATACTGTGTTCAAAACCTGTCTGAGGAATCTCTTGGGAATGTCTTATTACAAGACAGTGTATAATAACAGCAAATAAAACAATACCTGAATTCCCAGTCTTATGAAATTTAAGCTGAACAGAACTAAGAAAGATGCTGTTTATCCAAAGGTTAAAAAAAGAGCACAACATGTATCTGAGAGAAATCAAGGATTAACTTGTTCTACTACAGTAAAATATATGGGATATATCTTCAGATGTCTGGCTCTGAGCACAGAGGGAGGTATTTACTAATTGTCTGTTTCTCATGGCACACCCGAAGGAAACAGATTTCAGCACACAGCAAGATGCCTGAAAGAATGGAAACAACAGAATCAACACAAATCTATTTTTAACAGAAGGTAAAACACTTGGGCAGAGGAAGAGCAGTTCATGACATGCATTTTTAGTAAGCAGGCATGTGTGTCAAAGATCTGATTAGGCAAAGAACTTAAGTACTAAAAAAAGCCCCCAAACCTAATTTAATATAGTTTTAAGAAAAGCACAGTGATTACTCAAAAGATGCTGCTGGAAAGAAGGAAATATTTAGTCAAAATCAAAACTGGGCAATTGACAGGGTATACTGTGTGAAAATTTAAAGAAATTGCTTTAAGTGGATTAAGACCATGTTATAAAATATTTGAAACAGGAAGATTTGCTAGAACCCTGTTGAAGGATACTGGATATCATTGAAATCCATGTTCATGCGAACAGTCAGATAAAATTAGCCTTGCTTTACATGCAAGCAGATAATAAAAACTCAACAAAAGCTACATGCAAGTAAAAAATTTTACGTGTCAAAACTTTCCTCATCACAAAGTCCATGCACCATTTTTGAACCTTCTTGTATTTTAAAACTTGTGGCTTTGCTTTTTTCTTTAATAGGGTGTGAGTTATGACTGTAATTATCATTAGACATTGTTCTTTTTCCCTATGACAACATTTTTGTTATTTTGGAATTTTTGTTTCCATTTGCTTTAAATACATATTTAATCTCTATTAATAGATTAATTTTCCTCTTTCAATTAATTTATTCAAGTTTAGGTCTTCTAATTATTCAAATTTTGCTACACCAACTTTTTCTTTAGTTACATCTATTAGAATTTTGTATTTTTCAGCTGGGCAGACAAATCCTTTCAAATGTTTATTTATTTTATAAAAAAAGATTTTTTAAAAAAATCCAACAAAAACCCAAGAAAAAGTTCTTTCACTTTAATCAGATGTTGGCTGCAATCAATCATTAATAATATTGACTTCCTCTAGCACTGCATGTGACCTAACATAAACAGTCTGCTGATACTCATACAAAACTTCAACTAAAATATTTACTTTCTTATTTTATAGAAAAATAAATCCTAGCCATTTTGATACTGGAATTCACCCAACCCCATTAATACTAAGAAAAAACTCAATCAATACTAGAAACACATTAACTTTAGACTAGGAATACAATTATTATACCACATTGCATGTGGTATTTTAATCATATTACAAAAGTGTGATATAAAATGCATAGCTTAAATTGATTTCCTGCCAGCATGATTAAAGCTTGTTGACTTGCAGGTAAAGTGCTTTGAGCTAACCTGTCACACATGGATTGCAAACATAGCTTTGACAAGGATCATCTAAGGTAAAAAATAGTTTGCCAAATAATATACTGAGCAATATAATAAAGAATATTGTTGTAAGGGGAAGTAATCTCTTTACTAATTAGTTCTCACAACTTCTTAAATTGCAATTGAGCTTCTGAGTGTAATCTGCTACTATTCAAAATAATTCAATTAATTATTAAAAATATCTCATCTAGTTTAACCTCAAGGCTTATCTTGTGCACCTTTAAGACAGCCAGAATTAGTCATAATGAATCCCACCTTGTTTTATTGCCTGCCTGAAATGTCCTTGAAACTTTTCTTTTCTGTAAGCTAAGCTCCCCCCTCCAAGATCCCTGCTGGTCATCCTCACCCCGCCCAGCATGTGTCTTTGTGGCTGTTGTTGACAATTTATTTTTGTGTTATTCCTACTGAGAGACTGACTCCTACTCTACTGCATCTTCCCTTTGTGTATCTCACTCTGACTTTATATTTCTTCTCTGTTTCTTTGGGTATGGCCTGTGTCTGAGTCAAAGGTATTTTGATATTCCCCTGTTACCAATGGTCCTTGAGGTGTCCTGATTGTACCACCTCTTCTCGTCTTTAGTTTCCCAAGGGACACTGTCCCAAATCTTTCACTGACTTCTGTACAGCAGTGCCTTGGACTGCTGACACCTTTTGGTCATGAGGGAAGAAATTAACAAGAAGGAAACTGCCATCATTATTAATATCTCTTAGCAGTCCTATTTTGCCAGAGACATAATGCCCATCAAATCCTTATCAGTTGTTCCTCTGAGTTCGTTTTTCAGGGATTTTTTTTTTAATGACAGTGGGGACTGATTTTTTTTCCCTCCTCCCCTAAGACAATAAACTGTTTTTGATTTTAACTTTCTCATATTTCACTCCTGTCAGCTGATCTAATGATTGTGGCAAGCAGAAAGAAGTGAACTGGATTTTTCCTGATATCATGTTTCCTGCAAGATGCATGTGTTTTGCAAGATCTAGTGCTAAAAATAGTCTTGAATCATGAACAAACACGGACCTGGTGCTTTACCCACTAACATATCCAAGGCTTGCTGGACTGGTACAATGTTTACAACTACATTCCCCTGACCCTTAAGATAACTGTGGGCTCTCCACTGTGCCCCTGATTACAAATTCTAATATGAAGAGCCAACAAATCAGTAGTCACTCAACAGATTGCATAATTATTTCATTAGCACAAATTCAAACTCTGTGCACATCTTCTTCAAAGAACTGTACAGCTTAATGTGCAGCTACTTAACTCCCTATTTACTACAAATATCAATGGCAGCTGGTAGCAAACCTTTTTTAATTAAAGGTTCTGGCTCTTACAGTTTTACATAATGGCAAAAAGCAAAATTTCTTCATATTTTCAGAAAAGAAAAAGACTGCTTGGTAAGAACACCATCTCTTTTTAAAGAACAAGTATGATTTCACCAAATTATCAACAGGTGAATTTCTATATTTACTACATAATCATTTTTATAGCCTTGATGCCTTGAACATATTATGAAGTAGGATATTTTCCCAACACATGAAAAGTGCTGGGCTCAAAGCAAAGCAAACTCACAGGTTTCTTCAGTAATTTCATCCCTGGGCACAAGGCTGGTCCCATTATTCAGAAGGCAGCCAGAGCCTGTGAGCATGGCTGCAAAGTGCTGTGGTTTCTGTACTGAGAGGAGGTTGCAGGGACAGGAAGGGGGGTGAGGAAATGGAGCAGAGGCTGGCCTTCAGGATGACTCCAATTACACTGTGTGGATTAAAATACTAAACTAAGTTTTCAGTTAAATGTATGAAAGCAGGAAGGGGCCACTCCAGTGAGGAGCTGGGTTTCTGGAGCACAGTATCCTTGTGCCCCATCTTCAGGATTCCTGTGAAGATGCATGTGAGACTCAATTTAAGATCATTCATGAGTTAGGAGATTGTTTCCACAGGGTAATTAATAATTGCTGGGTAGGTGGTAAAGATCAGGTGCAACCAAATTAAAAAATCCTTGTACGGCTGTGCTCAGCCAGTGTTGATGAGGCACCATGATTAGACTGATTATTGTAAAAACCAAACCAGTCAAACAACCCTACACTGCATTGCCACAGCAGACCACTCTGGTGATGCTGTGTACCTCCCCTTCAAATATGGCAAGTCCAGTCTGTGTGGACACACATCCAAGATCAGCTTGTGTAAAACTCCAGCGAATATCAGGCTACTTACTCTGGTTCTGTGAGGGGAGTTGTCTCATTTGGCTCATTTACTGGACTCCCATCTTCATGGTTGGTAATTCTTTCATCTTCTGTTCTCATTTCCACTATCGGCTCTTTTGATCCATCTTTCCTAAAAAATATTAAAAGAGTTTTAGTCTATTATCATCCCATTGACTACATACATTGCATATAACGAATTACTAAGATCTCTTCTTTCAAAAGTTGGCAAAGGCAGAACCAATTATCAGTGACTAACACTACCAAGACACATTTAACAGCATGTTCCCAATTCCTTGAAGTCTTCAAAGCATCCTGTATCCATGGTTACTTCCTTCACTCTGTGAACATGATGAATTAGCATCCCAAAAGAGCATTTTGTTTATGACTAATAATAAGGCGTCAGCTTCTTCATGGGAATAGATGTAAACTTCCCTAACCCAGTATAATAATGATAGGACTAGTTATACTTGAAGTTTTCTGGCACCATTTAAGAGCCATTATGTGAATATATACACCACAAAAGTCTGATTTAATCTCCTGAGATTGTGACAACCCCAGCAGCCACTGATGCAAAAGCCCTTGTGTGGTAAAAATTTAAACCCCTCTGCTTTTGCTGGTAGAAGAAACTGTTTCTACATCATATTTCCCCTATTTTAGGAACAACTGCTAGTCTCTCATAAGTAAACAAATGTATAAATATTGTGCTAATTAAACAATTAATTACAAGGGCTGTGGAGCAGTATTGTCATTATGATTTGACGGTAACCAAAGAATCATAGAATAGTTTGGGTTGGAAGGGAAATTTATAGGTCATCTAGTCCAATGCCCCTGCAACCAGCAGGGACATCTTCAAACAAATGAGATTGCTCAGGCCTTCATTCATCATGACTTTGAGTGTTCCCAGCAATGGGCCATCCACCGTTTCTCTGGGAAACCTGTTCCAATGTTTCACCATCCTCATTATAAAATAAATTTTCCTCATGTCCAATCTTACTCTACCCTCTTTCACTTCAAAACCATCATCCCTTGTCTTTGTAAAAAGTCTGTTCCCATCTTTATCATAAACTCCCTTTCAAAAGGATGCAGAAAAATCTCGCTAGAGCCTTTGCTTCTCCAGGTTGAGCAGCCCAATTTATCTCAGCCTGACCTCATAGAGAGCAGCTCCATCCCTCTGATCATCTTTGTGTCCTCCTCTGGACTCGATCCAACAAGTCCATGTCCTTCCTTTACCAAGGACTGCTGAGCTGGATGCAGCACTCCTGGTGAGGTCTCACCAGTGAAGAGGAGCAGAATCACCTCTCCTGAACTTCTGGTCATGCTGCTTTTGATATAGCCTGGGACACCTTTGGCTCTCTGGGATGTGAGCACACATTATTGTCTCATGTCCAGCTTTTCACGAACCAGAATCCCCAAGTCCTTCTCTGCAGGGCTGCTCTTAGGAATATGGACATGATCTGGAAATATCTGTTCACTGCTACAAAGTATTAACAATACATACTAATTAACAATACTTACTAAAAGTATTCAGTAACTTGTATACAATTTTATTCTCATAAGGCAGATCAGATGATACCCAAGCTATATATATATATATATATATGTATATATATATATATACATACATGTACATATATATATTTTTACAAAAAAACCCTCATTTGATGCAAATAAATTCTTCCTATATCCTGGAACAGCATCTGCTGCAGTCTACAAACAGAGGGTAATTGAGTTACAGTAGAACAACCACTTTTCTATTTAATAGATTATTTTCTGGACTGGGATATTGTAGGGAGCTTTTAGACTGATACAGACCGCACCAAAAACCTGGCTAAATTATTCTCTTATTCATATCTCACATTTTCATATTGTTTCTTCAAGATAATGGATAAAACAGGCTTTTGCAACAGTATCAGAAAAACTCTACTGCCCTCTGGCAGGTATCCTTAAGGAAAATCTTTGTAGGTTAATAAGAATGTAGCCCACATAGAAAAATAGTGTGGAGAAGTATTAATAAGTAGCCTAAAAGTTTTCTTTCTATTAAAAAAACCAAAACACCAATATTGCACATGCTTATTTATCTCTGCAAGTGACATTTAAGATATACAAATACAGAGCTCATTTTGGTAGGTGATGCACTTAACTTTCATGACTACGTCATAGCTGAGAAAAGATCAGGGATCTGAGTTGGACTGGTAGATAGATTGGTGAGTTCTTGGTTTGTTGATACATCTACAGTCTTACAAACCATATTGCATAAAAAAAAGACTAAAAAAGTTGTTATTTGCGACCAGTAGTCATGTAGAGCTATACAAGGTAGAAACTGTAACATTTCAAATTATAAAGAAGGGAAAGTGATTTGTAGGAAATCCATTGTCATGGGTATGTTACATGGATTGTATCATCATCGTTCATTACATATGGAACATAATTATTTACTACTGTCCTGGGTTGTAGAATAAGATATGCACAAAGTATTCTATCACCCTCTTCATCATCTGTTGAAACCAATTGT
>JBBMKD010000001.1:13169375-13217212 GCA_037834095.1 Argya squamiceps | reverse complement strand
GTCTTTTGTATTATTGCATTTATTTTATTTTACCTTTTTTTTTCCTTTTTCTTATTAAATTGTATTTCTGACTTGGAGCCTCCCACTTGTTTTGCTTTCAAACCACTACAACTATATATATCCTACAATCAAAATGTAACCAAGAACCTTATCATAAACCACCAAAAAATCCAGAATGCAAATTAGCATATTTAAAACGGGGAAATGTCAGTGAATTTTAGGGAATATCAGTTGCCATTATATAAATTTAAATGTTGACTCTTCAAGTCTGTCCTGGAATTTAGTCTGACAGTTTATTAATGCAGAGAGTAGGCTAAAATAAGAACTGTCCCAAATATTTTAAGGTCTGACTGACTGAAGACTACTCTGACAAGTAAAGAAATATGATTAAATAACATAGTTGGTCTTGCAAAAGAAGTGCAAGAGAAGAATTAATATCAAGAGACCAGTTTGATGCTTTTTTGGGACAGCATGGAATGTCATTTGGTTATAAAATGTTGATAACAAGGTATAAACTGCTGTCAAGTGGCATTTCCAACTTTATCTCCCTAAGGTCTTCCCATTCAGGAAGGTCTGTACACCAATTTATAGTTGGCCACTCCTTGAATGAGAAACTAAAGCATAAACTGAAGAGCGGTGCTGAATAGGAAAGGACAGCTGAGTCAGTGCCAGAAGCTTCACATCTTGATTCTATTGATCCAGACAGGCTGGCTTCACACGATGGAAAAAAACACTGCTAGTCTCTCAACTGCCAGATGTGGAGAATTAGGAAGCAGCTATTTTATGTCATGACTTCTGTTTAGAAGAATTATTTGATATAAATACTCTTATGTTCTCTCACAACTGGTTTTGCTCTGTGGAGTTGTTTCTGAAATGGCACCTCTCTTAAGAAGAACCCAACCAAGATGTGTAGTCAAGTTACCTAAGAAAGACACAGCCTGAAACCAAACAGCCAGAATTAAACCCAAAAAAGACACTTACACCTCCACTACTGGCAATGGAGACACCTGCTCACCTTTGAATAATGAGGGCTGCAAGATCTAGTGTGCTCTACATCCATCTGAAGATAGATGGGATCTAGGAAGCTGAAGGACAATGAACTGCAAGGCCTGACTATTGGGAGAGGCACATAGGAGTTGGACCAGCAAATGTTATTTAAACCACACACAGACAGCATTCCCACAAATATTACAGTGCAGGTGTAAGTTGCCTATCTGATGAACAGGATGAGGAAATTATGCTTTTTTTTCTAGTAAAAAAAAAAAGAAAAGTTTAAAATGAAGGACCATAAGTTATCGTCTTTACAGTTCACCTATTGAAAACTCAGTAAATGTCATGTCTCTAAAGTGTGATTATTTTATGTAATCAGTACTTGAACTGTTTTGCCAGAAATCTCACTATTCACTCTAATAATTTAAGAGATCATATTTTCACATCAATGATCAGTTCATTCACATTTGTGTGATGGAGTGGCCACTACAGAAGAGTATTTGTGTGAATAAGTATTGTTTATTTCCCACTCATGTTAGCAATCATTCACTGTTGCTATGAAGAACAATCACTCACCACTCTTTCACCCATATCCAACTCAGCACGCCTATTAAAAAAAAAAGAAAAGAAAAAACAAGGCCTTTCATTCCAAAGTCTACAGACAAGAATCAAGATTTTCCATTAAGTGCTATATCTAAGAAGAAAAACTCTCTCACGGATTTTCTATAATACCATGTCCTTCACTCCTGGATTTACCAACACTGTCACAGCCATAGGCTGAGTTTTTGGGTGTTAGCAGCTCAAAGACGGATTTGCAGAAATGGAGTTACAATCTTTCGTTACCTGCTTCTCATGAACCAAATCTGTGTCTGTAAGTAGTACTGAATTACAATTGATTTTCTTTGTGTCAAGCTGGACAAAGAGGTCATCCTAAACTGAGCTACAGTATATTCCTTGCTTGTGTCTCAACTTTTCTTTTAAAGGCAATAAACAACTGCACAAACTTCAGAGGAACACTATTCCAAGTAGTAGAAGCATTTTATTAATTCTCTTTGCAACATCAAAAAATGGCCATAAAGTTAATGTAAGTTGGACAGCAAACTTATTCTTTTAAGGATGTTTCCAATGCACATGATTAATACTCACAAGTAAGCAGCTTTTCCTTCTTCCAGTTCTTTACTTTTTCCACTTGAACCACTCTTTTTCCCACAGATCCTCCGGGTGATGCACATGAGCAATCCACATTGTCGTACAAAGAAGCAGCTAACATCAGTCACAACCAGGATTAACAAAAGAGCTGCCACTCCCAGGCCAATAACAGCACCAAGTCCAAGACCATTAAAAAGAGTGTCTTGAAGGAAAGAAAATTAAGACTTATTAATAACATTAATCCTAAAATATCATTTTCTAAGCTGTTGGTCAGGAGAGTAAAGGAGTTTTAGGAATGAACCATCCAGAAATTATTGGAAATAAACAGTCCTGATGATGTAGTACCTGATTAAAATCACAAAAAACACCCCCATTTCTTCTGTGTAATATTTTCCCATTGCCAAAATTCCAGAAAATTCACAGAACATAAATGGCATTATTTAATAGCAAATAATACCATATCTTAACATTCCATGACCAAGTATATCAATAAGCAGCCTAAGGAAAATATTTTCAATGTTCAACATGAACACTGATATAAGTTGTATTTTCTACATTTCAAATACAATTAATTAGCATTGGTGCTAAGCAGAATTACTGAAAGGTTTAAGAGACTGAACCAGTCTGAACTAGACTGAACCAATAAATACTACACCAGTATTTATTCTTGTAGTTTTCTGAATTAGAGTGAAAAATAACTTAATTCAAACTATTTAATCTGCTAACAGTTACACACACTTAGTCTTAAACAATTTAATACGGGGGAATATATGCATATTGTTAAATGATTATAGGGTTAGGACCTCATCTTGTTTAGTCTTGTACCTTGAAAATTCAATCATACACTTCAAAATAAACATATTCCACACCTGATTTTCTTCCTGTGTTTGAATTATGAGACCTGATGTTTAGCTAATTTTACTTCATTTCAAATCTCAGGAAAAATATTTTAATGTTTTGCCTCGGCTGATATTCCCACGACAGCAATGCTACAAACCCTTTTGAATAGTGTGATTCTCAGGAGTCTGTGAATTCAGATGAGGCTTAGAGAGGACTTGTACCTGATCATTATCTGGGGAAAAGAGCTATCTCAGTAAAGGCTCATGCACCCACCTAATTCAAGAAGACACCAAACTAGCTCAGAAATTAGCCAGAGACAATTTCCTGGTGTGAGACTGTGCTGAATAAACCCCAGGGGAGTGGAACTGGGTGTGTTTGCCCCTGGGTGCTGCACACCAGCATTGCTTCCCTGGTGCTCCCATGCCCTGGAGCGATATCTGAGTCAGCACCACTGACTGGGACATTTCCATCTGCTGCTGTGCCTCTTGCCACAGTAAGAGCAAGCTTATTCTGACCAGAGATTACTTGAATATTGTTGCAACAGAAATTATGTTACAATATATAATGTAACATAATATAAATATTTCAATTGGGTTACTAATATCATCTTCCTCTTCTTTCTCTTCCAACTCCCCTGTACACTATAGATTGTTTTCAGATTAAGCACAGCATTTAAGCCTTCATATTTCTGCTTAAATAATTTTAGTGATAATATCTTTACCACTTCAAATGTAATTTGAAAGTTATTCTAAATCAATACATATATATTCTTTGTCTCGTCTTTGTTTAGAACTCTAAAATGGAAAAGTGAAAACTTTTTTCAAAGGAAAGGGAACATTTTACTTCTTAAGCAATTGACTTCATTGTCTATTGTATGGGTTGTTTTATTACAGAAATGATCTTCACAATGTTATTATACAACAAGTTGGAATTCAATGTATTTATTTCCATGGATGGATAAGCAGAAAAACAGAGAGGTATTATTTTAAAGTTATTTTCCTTTGTACAGAAAGACTTAGAAACCACTACATAAATTAGAAAAATAATGGTGCAGCAATGAAATGCTGTGTCATTTATGCATTTCCCCACCAGCAATGTCAGAAGTTGACATTTTAAATTAATTTGGTTTTGTTTTCCTTTTTTAAAAACAGCATTCCTACTCAAAAATTTATTACACTTTCTGATACGTCTTCCAAAACTTACTCTATCCCTATATCCACCCACATATTTGGTGAATTCCTTTGTAACCTTCAGTAATTTTTGTTCACCAGTAGGAACTGTCAGGAAGATATAAGTAGATGTGTAATTCCAGTTTATTAAAAAGCTCATATATTTCAATTGTTATAATAGCATTAAATTCTATAGCCAGCTTTAGAGACCTAATACAATGAATCTCTATACCTTCTCAACCACCAACTAGAATGTGAAGGACGAAATTATGGTCATTTAATCCAAATTTTAAAATAAATTCAGGGTTTTTTTCTGGTTTAATTTTAGGAGTTTTTTTCTTAATGGAGTGTTAAGAAGTTTTTACTATGAAGAGATTCATTTTTCACCGATATGAACAACACTTTCAGTATCTTTGGAACATTGTGAAATGGCAAGGTTCCCATTCTAAATTATTCAGTGACAGAAATGTATACACAGTATCTTCAGTGGCAAGTGAAGTAAATGTTTAGAGTCACAATATTGCTGCTTTGTATAATATGCCATAGTTGCATGGGACACTGTTCTGCATTTTTAATTTTCTTCGTATGAGTGACACATCTGAGAACAAGTATTTGACTGCTGCCTATTTCTCCGTCTCTTCATGGTTGATGATTTCTTTTACATTTAGCATTCCCCATTCTTACTACTGCTCTACCAGACACAAGTCATTTTTTTCCTACTTTAAACCCTTTTTTTTCCTGCGGGTTTCTGTTTTGTAAGTCTGATTTCTAAAAATTGTAAACATTTATCTCCCGCACCCCAAAAAGTGACAGAAAGGTGGCCAAATCCAGTGGTGGGGTGAGAAGCACGTCTGTGATCAGACCTGTCTGAGGATCTTATGTACTTCTGAAAACAGATAGAAACTAAACTGCCTTGTTCTTTAAATCTATCTGTGTTATGGTTTATCTTTAATCTGAATGAAAACATATAAAATTATATTTTTGAAGTTCATCTGTGGCTTAATTCTGTTCTTTCTTATATTACTTTGATTTTGTAATTGCCTATCTCCTCCCACCAAAGCTGCAAAACTAATCCCAATAACTGTTAAAGCAGATTAAGGCTGGTTTCCTCGCTGGTTTCAAAAATCATATCCTAATACAGATATAATTTCAAAACAATGTGAATTTTTTTCTTTATATGTTATGACATCAACAGAAGTTCTAATTCTGTGACTGGATGAGATATTAATGTCATACTACAAACAGCATTCCCACCAACTTTGACAAGCAACTGTTTTCAAAAAGTGTTGCCTTAAATTAAATTAAATTATTGTTATTGTATTGTTTTTGTTATTATAGTTATATTACAGAAGCTATTTTAAGTATTTGGTGTTTTTACAGTTTCCCAGTATGTACCAAACAAACACCAAATAGTAGTTCTACCTTGTGCTCTAAAATAACAAAGTATTTTTGCATTATATACCTTTTTATTTTCCTAGCTGAAAACAAACATTTTAAATCATAAAAACCTAATGTTGATGTGAAAGGATCAGTTCTTAGAATTTTTTTGAAAATGTTTATTATATATCTGGCTTAATCATCTAACTATAGAGGGCCTTTTAAAACACTGCTTTTTTTTAAAAAAAAAAAAAAGGAAAGTATAAGTTCCATAGTTCTAAATGAGTTTTAATTAGAATTTGTTAAAAATATGATAAATTTAAAAGCATATGGTTTTGTTATACAGAATATGGCATAAATATTGTAATACCATTTGCCATGATGATGAAGGAAACTGACAATTTAAAAGACACTTTTTTCATCCACTTCTTCAAATAAGTGCTCATCAATGAATACTTATGGAAATAAGATTAAAAACTTTCAAAAATGTTTAAAAAAAAAAAAAACAACCCAAAGTAAGTTTCTTCAAATGTCATTGAAAGTTTTGGCAATTTTCAAGTTCTCTCTTATTGAATAGGTTATGTTTCTAATGATTTCTAATGAGATAATTGAACATTTTTGCAGGAATCCTTCTTTGCTAAGAAAGAGGAATGAAGAGCTTTGTCAAGTAAAACAGAATTTTCCAGTGAAAAGAACTAAGTGAAAAGATTAGTTTTCTGGACTCTCAAATGTAAGTTCAGACTAAATTCCTGTAAGGGCTCTGCACCAGATGCTCTAAGGGAGACAGGTCAAAAGGGAGAATCTTCATCTATATGTGTATACAGAATCAGAGAATGGTTTGGGTTGGAAGGAACCTTAATGCTCATTTCATTACAACTCCCTTGCCATGGGGAGGGACACCTGTTGCACCAGGTTGCCCCAGGTCTCATCTAACCTGGCCTTGAAAACTTCCAGGGTTGGGGCATTCGGAGCTTCCCTGGGCAGCCTGTGCCTGTGTACAGGTACACTTCATACATGGCAAAAAAAAGCTTTTGCTTCTGCACAGGATCAAAACATGCAACATCAATAAACCACATGGCAATCAATGATGTTACATGAAACTATTCCATTTGAGGTGGCAAAATTTGTCTGTGCTCTTACAGAATCACATTGTATATATTCAATTACTGCTACAATAAAATAGTAATTGCACACTTTACAAGTACTCTGTGTGAGCTGGGGGGTTGCATAAGGTGATGTCCAGATGCCCCTTCCACACATTCAGTGAAATTACGTTTTTTTGGGAGGAAAAAAAAAGTTAGCAACTTCTTGTGCATTATTCCCTTCCTTCCTCCTTAGTGGGCGTGGATTAAAGTTAAGAGGAAAGACAGATGATTACCCAAACCTCCCCTTTACAGTAATTTGAGTTTTTAAGGAAATAAATCAACACCATAAAATACTTTTCTAGCTTATAGGGTAACACCTGGCTGCTAGCTATGCATGGTGCAGAGTTATGATGCATGTTTTTCCTTTCTTTCGAGACAGTCAGAAGATAAATATACTGCTCCCAAACAAAAGAAAAAACGTAAAAATTATGAACTAACTAGGAAGTGAAATTGAAATACTGTGCTGGTTCATGGCAGGAAAAAAAGAATCTATCTTATTGATTAAGTTGAACTACACTTTTGTATTGAACCTTAAAAATGTGCCCGACCATGACAGTTATTTCTGCACTGCCACTGAATACTGTCTTTGATTTTATATCTGATTTGGGACTTTTCCTAGACTCACAAAATGCATATACTTGTTCAAAAGCCCTAAAAAGACAGAAAATATAGGTCTTAAGATTTTGAATCTATTGAAGTGCATTGAAAACATTAATAATGCAATTCCAAAATTAAATGTCTCTATAAAGTTTTCTACCAGTTAATAGTAAAACAGTGTCAGGCCATGACCAAAAGAAGTAAAGAACCAGTGATCCCTTCCCCCTACCCAAAGAACCTCCAATACTTTGGCTGCCACATCCAGAGCTGCATGACCTGTTTTAGCAATTTATATCAATAAAACTCGTCTTTTGAGCCAGGTAAGTGCCTAGAAGCATCATGTCTTCCGTCAAATGAAATAAACAAATCACTACATTTGCAACATCAGGTTGCAAGAAACCATTAGGATTCTGAGCAGTATTTACTGGGGGACTGTTTGATGCACAAGAGAATGTAACAGTAAGGAGCATTATTTTCAATCCCATTCCTTAATACAAAAATATGCTAACGAGGCTGTAATCAACATTAATTGTAATGCTTTTTCTTCCTCAGTGGTTTTTCCTTTAACTCTCTACTAGGACAGATAGTGCTGAAGGGCAGTGGACAAACACATGGATGTGTGCTCTGAGCTGCAAGACTGAGTAATGTGTTCTGACAGATACACTTGACACACAACTTTGAAAAATAAGGGGACAGTACTGCTGGCTTCCTCTAACTTTTTTCTACTCCTAAGTGACAGATCTTCATTGTCTCTCATCTCTGATGAAATCTGAGCTGGAGGGAGTCAGAGGAGCCTGTAGTGCCACTGGGGCTATCAGATATACAGATGTGAGCTACTGAGATAAGTGTGTTTAAAAGGTTGTACTTTTCTGATGCTTATATAAGTGAAGGGGTTTTTCTTCATTATGGCTGAGATCCTCTTGCCAGGAGTTTTCTGAAATGGATTCTTGCCTTTAAATTTTGCAGGAAAATGTCTTGTATTATGATTCTCTCAGGATACTGAGCAAGTAGGACTTGAGTTCTCATTTACTCTAACAGCCCTTTACAACGTTTTTCATAGGAAGATGTCTTAATAGACATATATGCAATAGCTAAATAAAAGAAATGTAATGTAAATAGCAGTTTGGTGTTTCTGGCAACAGTGTCTTGTCCATGGCCATTGAGGGATAACAAGGGAAAGGATGGAAAAAAAGCCTTTCTTTAATAGAAGAACATGCTGTGTTGAGAAGATGTTCCCTGGAGTTGTCATTTACTATTTTTTTAAGCAAAGTTTTAAAAAAGAGATTCTTTGCATAATCAAACTATCCTTAAGCAGACTGCAGGAACATTTCTAATATGCCTAATGAGTTACAATTACAGCTACAGCTGCTTTTTCCTTGTATTTACTCAGTAATCATAGTAAAGGGTATTTTTCAGCATTGTCTCCTTCCATGGGAAGCCCCAGAAAAATGTAGGCAGAGAGAACCCACTCCTGTTGTGCCTTGAGAGGGACAGGCTGCACTGTGAGTTCATGCCATCAGCACTGCACCCAGGTTTTGGTTTTCAATAGACTTGGGAAAATAAGTTTCTGTATCCCAGTTTCCTCCACTCAAACTGACAGCAGATTTACTGAACACGTCTCTTGGAGGAGTTTCTAAGAACCTCTGCAGATTAATTAAGATTGATGTGAGAATTGGGAACATACACTTATGTGTGGTTTTGGTACTGCTATTACATAAAAGGATAAATTATTTTAATTGCTTCATTTAAGAGAATTCAAATTCATGCTGTGCACATACCACAGAGACATGAAAAATTTTTGCATCTTTATAGCGGATGACAACTCTAAGTAGAGTATTGTAGCCAGGAAGCCTGAAAAAAGAGTCAAACTATCTTGGGATTGTATTTAAATTGAGAGAATATTTCACATTTGACAGCATTTTTTAAGACATATGTAAATTCAAACACAACAGTTTCAAGAAGTAATACTTGGAATAATATTTTAAATATATAATTATTTTATAGTATTAGCTACAAAAAGAGCAGATTAATATTATAAGTACTGTCAGGATATGGTGCATGTTTTTACTTAAAAATGTTTGACTGCTACAACTGCAACTTGCAGCAGAGTCCTGCTTGGTAGGGTATAGCTTTCCCAACTATTAAAACACCTGCCTTTGGGAATACAACTTCAATCAGGCAGATTATATCAGAATGGATCAAGCTCAGGCTGCATACTTATATACACATTGCACATAGTTGCTCCACTAGTGCAGTAGCACGGCAGCCACCTGATATGAACCAAATTTAAAATTCACTAATTCTAATTTTAGTGACTTTGATGTTTGTGGTGAAATTTTTTTGGGTTTTTGTTTGTTTGTTTGTTTTTTGTTTTGGGTTTGTTTTTTTTTTTGTTTGCTTAGGTTTTTTTAATATTCATTATTGGATAAAATACTGTAGAAAAAATACAGATATAATGGTAAAAAAATCTCTTCAGATACAAAACACATCATGTAGATAGTACAAGATAAAAAAGCATTTATCAGCAATAAAGAAAATACAGATAGAAATGCTTTAAGTCAGTTTTCTTTATTACAAAAAATGAAGACAGAAATTGCATGAACTAAAATGAACTTTGAACAACAGATGAAAGACACGAAGTTACATACATTTCTTGACATTGTGTTTGGAAAGATTCTGAGGGACATCACAGTTACACCATGCACACATTCTTCAGGGAGAAAGCAGAGATGACAAGTGCTGCATGCATGAAAAGATCAGTGGAGCAAAATGGTAGTGAATTATGAACAAGATAAAAATAAGCAATGTTTCACAAATTAAAATTAACTACTTTAAATCCAGATTTTTCCTTGTCTTTCACACTGTTTTTGAAAACAGAAACTTACAGATGTTGCAGTGTATCCAATATTTTTCACGGAATTAGTTTTTACTACATTGTATGTATTTTCATTTGTAATTCTGTTGGAAACATACACTGAGAAAGATTTGCTTTGCTTCTATTATGAGCACTTAATACATGCATTAAAATTAAAATTTTATGTAAATGAAATATGCACTGGAAATTGCCTCTACAAAAATGTTAAATGTGTAAAATAAATATACAGAACTATTAATAAGAATATTGTACAACATAATGATAGTATGGTGGCAAGAATTACTACCACAGCTTCTTGGAACTTCAGACCCTATAATAATAAATGAACAAAAATGGATATTTCCACCTCAGTTTCTTGCTCTAGTTGTAAAATACCTAAACTTAGCATAGCTCTCAAGTGAACAGCTTACATACAGGTACTGTTTCTAAACAGGCAAAGGTGGTTGATCTCTACACTTAGTATTTGATGCCATCAGCTTTATACTAAGATGTCATTGACATTAAAGGGAAAAGGTGATTTTACATCACTTATACATTATGTCTGATAAATATGTAACAATGGAAAACTGAACATTCCTTATATGCCTGAAAAAAATGAATGGATTGAGTAAATGTGATAAGCATAAATGAGCCCTAAATGAAGGAAAGATTTCAGTGGTTCCATTATAGGCCTCAGAAGATATGTATCTCTACATAATATTAAACTTGCATCCTAAAAGTAATATTTTCTTTTTTTCTTTTGCTCCTAAAATTCCCGGAGAAATGAACAATCAGAAATCATCAACATACTGGAAAATAGATAGAGAATTGGCCACAATCACAAATTGTATACAAATCTCCATTATGTCGTTTTAAAAAAAACCCTGTTTTTTTCAGATTTCATTAGTTAATTCCACATTTGCATACACACTTGAGTGGCGCCTATGCAGGTTTCCATGATTTAAAGTACGTTGTAAGACCCTGAAAACTGACTGAGAATTGACCAATTCTCAGGTTAGATCTATAATTAAACCATCATATCTGTTAATCTTTTAAATAAATATTGTTCACATGCATAACATATTTTTTGCATCAGTGCTTGGCCTTATACTTTCACAAAAGAATTAAATGCAATGTTATTCTTTTATTTGGCAATAGTATGTTTTGTACACCTCACAAAACCACTCAGAAATTATATTTTATTCCCAATGTAGGCAATATGCATGTCTATTTCTGGGCAATATTTTTCCTACTTAGAGAGACAGCAATTTATATTCTAATAACCCTACAGCAGTAAATAAAGAATTGCATTTGAAGTTGCATTATGTAAATGCTTTGATTTGTGAACAATTTTATGTGTTAGGAACTTGTCAAAGCTCTGGAAAGAAGAAAGACAACAAATAAAATCTGATTAGGAAAGAAGCCAGCCTTAGACTCTAAGGGTTGTAAATCAGAACATCTTAAAACTACCGTTCCTTAGAGATATACTGCTATATCACAGACTAATCATTACCCTTTTTAAGTTTCTGTGCCACCAATTTGGATTTAAAGCATAAGATCAGCATAGAATATTTTAGGACTTCAGTCTCACAGACAGTTTAATATTAGCATTTCAAAATATGTGACCATGTTAAAAAAATGGTAACATTTTACACTGTCAGTCATAAGACCTAAAATCCTTTTTACAATTACAGCATTTAAAGGAACAAATTTACTTATCTAACATTTAAATACTAATGTCAGAAGTATATTGAATTCAATTTGTGAAGACATATTTATCATTTTAATAGAGTTTAAATTACAATTTTAAGCTGTTCAGTCTATTCCTATGAATTACAATTTAATTTGAAAATGTGTCTGTTCATTTTTTTCTCATTCTTGTCTGTAAGAAGCCAAGATTTCAAAATATTCTGAATATTCCCACAGATTGCACAAAATACTGTGAAATAATCTCGCTCTCATTGTTTTTAAAAATACAATTATGAAACACTCATAAAGAGAACTATAAACAAGGCTGTATTAGTTATTCATCTGAGAAGATATATGACAACCCAAGCAAATTATTCTCTTCCACTTTTTCTTTCTCATGACAGAGGTTTTGGGTCACTGCCCAGAACTGCCTGGATCTGCAGGCACATAATCCCTATAATATTGGCTTAACTCATTCTCTTTGGAATTTGATTGGAAGAGGAAGGCCAAAAGAAAAGGATCACATTCAAAGTACTTGATAACCTAAAAATACAAAGTACAGAATAATTTAAATTGGAGCAGACCTAAAATTTCTCTGACTTAATGGAGAAAATTTATATAGTTCCCAGCTGAAGCTACTATCAGTTGGAAAAAAAGATAAGTGATCCAAATTTGTCTCTTTATCCCACTGGCATTGTGACACTGAGGATAAAAGCCAACTTGCTATTCATAATGTATATTTAGCTGCTAAATTTTCACAAGGCTTTCCATTATCTCCTTCACAGTATGTTTGGCGAGTTCACAGTTGATCAGTCTCTGCACCCTAATTCCTATCTTGTCTTCTTATTATACTTATCTGCAATGTTAGAATGACTTGCTAAGATAATAAAATATAGCTTGTGAAGAGCTCTTCAAATGTCTTACCAGAGTAGAAAAATGATATGGGAATTTTCATTTTTCTGCTTTTCTGCATACCTGTAGTAGTGTCCTGTCTTGCTTTAATAAAAGAAAAATTAAGAACAGTGACAAGTATGTGGAAGGTGAAAATATGTTTGACAACAATTAGTAGAATAGCATTAAAGTTTCAAATTTTGGAAATTAGGAAAATGCTACAAAATAAGGAAATACTGGGATCAGATTGCCTATGCAACCTTATAAAACCCTATTTAATTTTTCAGTTTATGAGACAATGTAGTTGTTACGCAAGACTGTTTAATCCTGTGGCAGGTGTTCATTAGTTTTGAATGGATCTGCAATTTGGTTTCCTTTACTGTTCAGAACAGCAGCTATGTGTCCACAAGAGAAGATTCTGTTCCCTCATGTGCATGCAGTGCCTGTCTCACAGCGTGATCAGAATGTAAAGAAGAGCCCCTAGAAAGAATTTCCTGCTCCCCTGGACCAAAAGGGGAGGCCCAGTGTTTGTGCACCACTGAGCTCCTGCACACAGAAAGATCTCCCAGCAGTGGTTTGTAGTGTGCTTGTACTGTGGGTTTCTTTCTTCCTCAGCATCTATTACAGCATCTACTTATTAGCCAATCATCAGTTCTTGGATGGCAAGTAGAGATATCCTTTCAGTTTTGTTCTTTGTTTTGTTACCACAGAAGGCAATAGTGGTAAAAACAAACATTTTCACTATTTTTTGAAATGGTAAGAGAAAGAAAATAAAACCTCTTGCAAAAAGTTCCTGCCCAAGGTGATCCTTTCACTAAATTTAAATTTAGCATTAGCAACAGCACTTGTCTGATTTATACTCAATTGAAAATATGTTCTCAGATCTGAAAGTTTTTGGTAACTTATGTGCAGCTAGTAATTCCAAATCTGCTGTAACATAGTTAAAATTAAAAGTTTCATTAAAAATATTATCTCGCCTTCATTAGTTACGTCTTGTGGTTCAATCAGCAATTAATCATTTAAAAAATATATAGTACATATTGGAAGAACACCTATACAACTAAATTCCAAAGTCAATATATATTGTTTGTGCACGGAAAATGGGCTTTCTTCTGACTGATCCTAAACAGGAATCCAAAGTTTCAACTCCTACGAAATTAGAGGAGAAAATGTCCTTCTTTACGATAGTATGTCAGGCACTCATCAATGTAATTAATTTCAAAGTAATGTCATGACATTAAGTGAAAGTGACAGAACATAGTGGCAAGAGCCATGGATGGAACAGTGGCTTGATGTTACAGTGAGAGCTTTTCTGCAGATCACAATGAAACCAATATTTTGTAGATAGCGATCTTTTCAATTCCAGCTGCTTCATTACACTAAGGTATGTGAATTATTTAAAGCAGTATTTCTGTCAATAAATTAGTCTGTAGTCTTTCACACATGCATTCTGAAGACATCTTACTTGTGACATAATTCGATTTTCTAAAATGAGTGTTAGCTGGTTTAGATAAGGAGAGGTTTTGTTATTGGCGTCCTAAAGTAAAGACTTCCAAAAATATTTCAAAACTGGCAAAAATCATCATAATCAATATTTCTTAGAAATAAGAAAATCGCGTGAGTGAAGATACATAGATACTTAAATCTGAACAATTGATTTCCAATTTATAAGGTAATTTCTTTAGATCACAAAAAGTATGAACTATAAGGAGGAAAAAATCGACATATAATTTATCAATTTTGTTATATTTAGTAACAATTTGAAGGGAACTGTCCTAAAATAAATATTTAATTCTGCCTTAGCTTTAAAGTGCATTTTTTTTCTCGGGTTATTCTGTATGCAACAGAGAAATGAACCATACCCCTAGACAACTACATCAATTTTAAAATCAAATATCTGCAATATAATATCTATATGGACTCTTATTAAATGAAATCTTTTTCCTGAGGTTTTGCACACACTACTGTAGCACTCATAAGCCATGCTTTTAATATGTAAAATAGGAAAAAAATGTTTTTTTCATTTTTACTACGGGTCAAATAGTAAAATTGGAGCTTCCAAATCCAACAGATGCCATGAAATGAAATGTGGCACCTTTGCAGTCACAAGAAGTGACTTCGTTGGGCAGGAAACTATTTTATGTGCTGAGGCATGGCAGTGGTGAGGCACAGAAAAAGCATTTGAAATGAAACACTACCAACTAAAACAATTCATAAATAATTAGATAGGGAAGACATGCTTGTTAAAATCCATTAGAAATTACAAAACATGTCTACAGTCACAGAACCATAGAATGGCCTGGGTTGGAAGGGACCTTAAAGATCATCCAACCCTCTGCTGTGGACAGAGACACCTTCCACTTGACCAGGTTTCTCAGAGCTCCATTCAGCCTGGACTTGAACAGTTTTTTATTAGGCATAGAGCTTTAAGTGCCTTGTGTCAGGAACCAGTGCAAGGATGACCCTTTGCAAAGGATTAATACAAAATGAAAATACTCTTCTGAAAGATGAATTGGTGGTGTACCTGGAAAGCCATGCAACTGACAATGGTAAGGTCTCTGCATGGATTTCTTATAACCAAAATCCAGTTGAGAAGATAGAATCAAATCATGTTGATCAAATTCAGTAAGTCAGATTCTCCATGTTCTGTCAGACTGGAGTGTCAAGAATTTGTCACAAAACTCACCAGGCTTCCAAAAGCCCAATGAAGAATTTTGCACACATAGACTGAAGAAATTACACTGTTTAGGATCTCGACAAGGAATGTTAACTTTGGAAGAGCTGTAGGAAAGTACAAATTTTTTAAGGTGTGTGTTTATTTTCCCACAAATAAAAAACTAAGAGATAGGAAGAATACATATTGCTTGCCTTATCATCAACAGTATACACCAGAAAACATGCACCAGAAACTTATGACTACAATGAGAGAGAAAACAGCAGCATTCAGCTGCAGGGACTGGCCTCCATTTTCACGTCTAGTAGCTTCACAGCATCTGTCTGTGTGGATAAGAATTGTTATAGAAAATCAAGAGTGTGAAAAAGAAGTAAATTTTAGAAAAAAAAGCAGAAAAGTTGAGACAACATGAAAAAGAAGGTATCAAAAAGAAAAAAGTGACAGTGGGAAAGAAAAAAGAGAAAAAAAAATTAATATTTACATTGGGCCAAAGACAGTCACTTGAAAAACATTACTCTAACAGAAACATCAAATTATAATTAAAGCATAAGATGGAGTGGTAGCCATTGAAGTACTCTGGCCAAATCTGTATAATATAGTACTAAAAGTGTGGAAAAGGTGTGCCTCCATAGCAGGAATGTGGTCCTCCACAGCAGTCAAAGAATCAAACTGTTTGGTCTAATTTTAAAACAATTTATTTAAGTGCTTAACCTGAAGCATGTTTCTTGCATCCCCTTGAGACCATTCAGCCAAGCCCAATCTAAATACAATTTTGACTTTTATGTTGGAGGTACTTGGAACTCACAAAACTGCCATGTAGCACCTATCAGAACTAGTGACTACTATTTAAAGCAAGGAGTATTGATAGCAAGGAGAAACACCAGCCCATAGGCTGAAAGGAGAAACTAGAACTGTGTCCATAATTACACAAAAAGAAGGTTCCAATCATATGCAAGAGGAGACAAACTTGTTTATCTGTTTCTCCTTGCTAATGGGTTTGTCTTTGTACCTGAATTATTGCAGGAATTCACAATGGGCCACAATGAAAAGTGGCTTCAATAATATGGACATAGGTCCAATTAAAATATGAATGACCCTTGCAATTAGCACACGAAGCTGGGTAATTAGATATTAACTTTGACACTGAGGTGGCAACAAAGCAGCTTCTTAGACATTCACATCCTCACAGTATGTCTGGTTAAAATGACAAAGTTTAAGTACAATTTTTCTAAAAATATTTAAATTGAAGATTCACTTTATGGCAAATAACACAGTCAAATTTATGCAATATATAGTGTATTGACCATTTTTTCCAGCTACAGTGACACAATAATTATATTGGTAGTGACTAATATCAGTGTTAAACTAATATGTTGAAAAAGACTTCAAAAGAAATTAAAATTTATAAAACCTTATGCAGTACAAGCAATAACCTTAGTTAAGTCTTTACTTTAAAACTGATTTAAAAAAAATTAATGGAAGCAGATGAAAACTATAAAGCTATATATAGTCTTGTATGCATAATATTTAACCAATGCATTATCTGCTTATCACACAAATTTCCCTGTTCTTGCACAAATACATGTGTGAGAACTATCATATGTAGATAATTACCAAGTGGAAAAGGCAGCAATATAAATAAACTAAGAACAATCACAGACATTATTCTATCCTCACCCATATTTCTACTGTGGTGTTTTCAATAATACATATTGTGTTCAAGCCGTTCAAAATTCACAACCAGTTCCTTTCTTAAGATTGAAATACTCACAGAAAAAACCTCACAAATCTTGAGCGCATTAAACTTCCACATTTACTTCAATAATTCAACTTTTAAATATTTTTAGAGAACATACCTAAGCACTTAATCTTTTAATTGGCACTCAGGGTTATTTTAATTAGAAAGCATCATAATGCTAGCAATTACCTGCAACAAATAATGATTAAAGTACCATATTTATAAAGGGTGGCCTTGCACTTCAACATGCAACATCTATAGTGATTTTCTTTTTTTTGTCATAGCATTCAAAAAAATAAGCAAACTAAAATTCATATGACAAAAGAAAAAAACCTAAATTCCTTTTTAAGCAGAAATTCTAAAATACAGAATAGCTCTTTGATTGCTGCTCCTCTGTTATTCAGTGGTAGCAAATGTCTGTGATAGCTGTACCATAAGAATTAGATTTTATTAAAAAACTGTATTTTTTTTCCTGTTAACATCCTTGATGGTGCAAGCCTTTGTGTCTCTCTCTCTGATTCATATCAAATAAGTTCTATCAATTTTAGAGAGGGATTTCTATCCCTTTTCATGTAATAACTTTAGTCTTTGCAGGGGATGGAGCAAACAGCTGGTTTTAGCCTAGAGCAAGAACATGCCCTATCACTTTCAACAATGATTGTCTCCAGGATTTGATGAGAAATTACTCTTATTCAGCAAACTCTAGTACTGGTTAGCAAAACAAAACCAAATGGTTTTTGTGAGGACTGTTATCTTTCTGAAGTTTTAGATATTAATTAATCTGAGTCCTACCAACTTCTTTTCTCAAAGCAGGAGATCTCAAAGATACATGTCATCTGTCTATTCTCATCAGAAAATAAAATACCAAAATTATTCCTCCATCACAGCAATACTGGCTGAAGAATTTACTTTACACTTTTAGCTCAGGATTATGATCTGAACAAAAGTCAGCCAAAAGCCTTCATTTCAAATTCTCATTTTGGAATTACAATATCCTTCAGCCTATGAGCAAATGAGTCAGGTAACTTCACAAGGATAATGCTGCAGCTCTTCCTTGCCTTGGGAATATGAGCAGAGCTCCAAGGAGACCATCATCCCACAGGCTTTCCTTTTTGACTCCTGCATTTTGCTCTTCATTTTATATTTAGCTAAAACCCCAGCTAGTCAGATCTGTAGAAGCAGACTGAGAAATTCTGTAATGCACAAAGTCATACTAGAGATATACTAATTATCAGCTAAAAATTTCAGATCTGTGGAATGGAAATTTTACCGGTAAAAATCTTTCAAAGTTCTTCTGTGTTTTTTCTTTTGTGGTTTAAATTTACTGCAGCTGTCCAGGTTGGTGTACAGATCAAGGGTCAGAAAATTTCAACCATTCTTTTCCAAATCATTCCAATTGTTAGTAGCGTGTGAGGGTTTAATACAATATTTTGCCTACTGCACTACAGAGAATTTTACTGCTATCCTCAGATAAGAGTTTATAAAGAAATTACAGGAATGTTTTAATTTTGAAGCCACCATTCTCTGACAAATTTTGTGAAATTATCAGCTGTTTTCAAAAGTTATCAGAAGCCACAAACTGATGGATTTTTGTGCATGTACACACAGACACACAGAAAGGCAGTGTAGTCACAGACCACAGGCTTAAAGTCAGGCCAATTCTGAAAAGTCTAGTCTTTTTATAGATTTAAACCGGCAATTTGTAAGCCACAAGTGACGACATTTGGTCCTGGCTCAAGTACCTACTGGCAGCCTTTCTAGCTTTTTCTATGAAAGAGAATCCAAAAAAAAGACTAAAAGTTCCCACAATTCCCCTAATCTAACTTTTAAATGATGAAACATTACTTTTACTAGAATTGAAAATAGGTACCAGCAGCCAAATCGGGGTCAATATGGGTTTCAATTGTGTTCAACATCATCAACAATTTGGGTGATGGTGCACAGAGTAGCCTCAGCAACTTTTCTGATGACACAATGTCAGAGGAACCAGACAGTTGTGTTGCCTGCCAGAGGGTCCTCGGCAGGCCAGAGAAATGACAGGGACATCAGGAAGTTCAACAAGAGGAAA
Organism: Argya squamiceps; assembly: GCA_037834095.1. Classification (NCBI taxonomy): domain Eukaryota; kingdom Metazoa; phylum Chordata; class Aves; order Passeriformes; family Leiothrichidae; genus Argya; species Argya squamiceps. The sequence goes on along the minus strand of JBBMKD010000001.1, from coordinate 13,198,031 downwards.
TGCAAATCTCTGCCCCTTGGAAAAAGCAATCCTGGTCACCAGTTCACAGCTGAGGGCCACCCAGCTGGAAAGCAGCTTTGCAGAGAAGATCCTGGGGGTCCTGTTGGACACCAAGTTTAACAAGAGGCAGCAATGTGCACTCAAGGCAAGAAAGGTTAATGGCCATGACAGCAGAGGCCTTGGCCATGCGAACCTGCTCTCATGTGATACGCTGACCTTGAGGCACACTTGTAATCGCATAAAATCTGATTTCAAACAGACATGAAATGATTTAAAATACAGGGAAAACATTTCAAAGGACACAAAAGCTGTTCAGTTTGGAAGTTTGCCCATAGGAACAACCAGTCAACAAATGTTACATACTTTTGTGGTGGATAACAGATCATGAGTAAGGAAGGTGGCTTTCTGGCTTCTCTTAGTGGATGCATGGTCAGGCGTGAGTCAACCCTTCAGAGAAAGGGGGCTGTGCCCTTCAGAGCCAGGGAAACTCTGCACCAGGGCACTCACACAGCCCATGGGTTGAAGGGGTGTGAGAAATAGAGTGCAGCAAGGGAATATGCTCTTTGATTGCAAGAGGTGACAGGAATAAAAACCTACCCCAGCTAAACAGATGGGATCATATAGCATTTATTTCTATCCCCAAAAGGTCACCTAATTGCTTGACTGAGAGCAAAACTTAAGGAAAATACTTGGCCTGAAAGAAAACTGTGAGAATGAGGGAGACTTGCTTCTGTTTTCCTGTAATTAGTCATTTTGAGTTTCTGGATTTAAAACCTTATCCTAGCTTCCAGTATAACAAAACACTGTCCACATAGCTCCAAAGCTCTAGTAATACATCATAAAATGTATATACATAAATACAACCCCAAATGTTACACATACTTGAAGCAATGATAAGAGCTACTTTTATTTTTCATTCACATCAAGACCACTGCAGATCCCATTGTATTTTTGTAAAAACTACTGATAAAAATCATGTTTGACATGGTGATTATCATCTTTGCTATTGGTGGTGATGAGAGAAAATACTATGTATTATCATCCTTCTTTTGCCTCCCACTATATGATTTAAAGTTTAGTAATACACATGCACAGAAAAAAAAAGTAAGATGTTCAAGGGATTAAAACATTTTCAGGCATGCAATAAAAAATTACTTTCACAGTTCATGCAGTATTGGAAGCAAACAAAAAAACTGCACCCCAAACAACCAATATCACAAAGTAAGAAAAATGGATCTAAGAGGCTCTTGTTATCCCCACATCTTTTTATATCATTTCCCTACTATTGCACCAAGTTATTAACTTCTAGTGAAGAAGAAAAAAACTGTGGTAAAACACAACTTGCAACCATTTTTAATATATCTACTGCCCTTTCAAAGTAACAGCACTGACTACTAGAAAATGGCACCTTCATAAATCTGCTGGTAATGCCTGAAAATATATTTAACACTTGCAGAAAGGATCTTTTTTAGCACCTTGCATTCCATCTTCTTTTGAGATTTAATATAAACCTGTACATGTCTTTTTAGGTTGCAACTGTAACAGTTCAAAATGACAACAGATTTGGACAGTTTTGTACCAGCTGTAGGGTACAAAGACAAGATCTTCTCACTGTAGAGAAGGAGTGCAAGCGCCCATACAAATGGGCTGTAGAGTCAGCTCTGGGAGCTAATGGACTTTAGCTGTTCCCAGCAGTTTTTATGGCTGCTCTCCTAACATAGAAAAACAGCTAAAGTGCACAGTTCCTTTGAGAATCCCACAGGACTAGAAGTTCAACAGCACAGATAAGCCAGAAGAAAATTTTATAAAACATTAAAAATCAGCACTAAAAGTGTGATAAATACTTCACTCAGAGGCAAACATGCTGAGGTTAGAGTTGTACCTGCCTGCAAGTATTGCTAACTGACATCCCTAGTGAGATTTTGGAACACATAAAATACTACATTTAAGACTGCGTCACTCTTTCTCCAAGCACGAGTCTAAAATATATGTTCATATGCCTAAGTGAAATGTGAAATACAGATATAGAATTTTGACCACAAAAAATAACTCAAAAAAGTAGGAAGAAAAATGGTGTGTATATACATACATAGAAATAAAATTCACTAATATATATACGTGTGTATATATGCATATACATACAGTAATAACTTTATACATACAGTTATTTAAAGCAAAATGTTTTAAGAAGGTTTTCTGGGAATTTCTCAAAGTCAGTGCAAGTTTCCATTGCTAAACCCCTCAGAAAACTAAACTAGGAAGTTTTTATTAAAAGGAATACAAATTCTGAGGAACCAATCACAAATGTGAGTGAGTCAGTGAATGGATACTGTGTTATAGACCTAGGAACACACATTATTGAATGGCGCTACATTTGGAGCCTGCTGAGGCCAACCATGTGAAAATTTAAAGGAATGTCTGTCTCATTCATGCACCTCCCTGACGCCAGAGGGCAATTTGTAGCCTCAAGCTCCTTCCAGATCTAAGATTATTACTGGAAGATCATCATATTGTATTATCATGGAATTTGACATGCAGCTGGTACTTGCACACTTCCCCAGGAGGCAGAAGCTGTGGATTCAGTGCCCACAGGAGTTGTACGTTCACATAAGTAGAGTTTTGGCTTCCAGTTCCTGATCCCAGGGATTACTACTTCTGCCTGAGAGCAAATGGCTTTTAAAAGCACAAAAAATCTCCTTCTAAAAAATTTAGAAGCAAAGTTTTATTTCCTGTGACAGGTCCTATTTCCTACTAAGCATCCACTGAAGGGCAACCAACACGCCCTTGCTTACATTTCCCTTCAGTTCTCTGATTTACTGCATTAGCTTGCACACACTTCACCAAGGTATTATGTTCTATATAAGCAACAAGATACTTAGAGGATTGTAAAAGTCTCTTGGGATAAGGAATGTCCATGAGATTACATAGATAGGGTCTACAGATTTATTTCTGTTTAAATTTAGAGCCAGACATAAACACTCAGTTCAGCTGAAGTGTCACAGATTTGGGCAAATACAGATGAAAACCTTCAGGAGTCTTGGAGGCTTTTCAATAATTACATTAACAATATGAAAGGAAACCTCAGTCACTGTAGCTAGTAACAGAGCACAGGACAAATGATGTAGATTTCATTCAGGAGTCTACCCACTTTCACTCTTGTCGCCTGTGTCTTTTTCAAAACTCATCTGGAGACACCTAGCTGTTAATACCAAAGCCTCAAACAAATAGTGCATCATCAGAGTTGACTGACATCAGAGAGAATATTTCTGCTGAAACTTAAGCATTTTATACATAAAATTAATTATGTTTGAATAGATTACATTCAAATTTTTGCAGCATTATGTATATATGTATACAATATTATATTGTGATTATAATATTATGCCTTTTCAAAACACGATAATCATGCTGGCTTATGAATATGAACATTATTTTTCCACTGATTCTAAATGCTTTTTGACATACTTTTAAAAATCGCCTACAGAGTGTTCTTATGATGGGAATTTCACACTTTTTTTCAGGCTTTGAAAAAACAGTTGTCAAGGAAACTAATTAGTTCCACAATCATAATTGCAGTAATGATTCATATAAAGAAGACTTGAAGTTAAATAGTGTAACAGACTTCTTACAACTACTTAGAGGTTATGGGAGAGCACTGAAAGGAAAAAACCCCTAAGCACCTCTAAAACTGTTTTTAGAGACAAATGTTCTGTCTTTCTTCTGAAATTAAATTAAGTAAGCTACTTTTTACTTGAATGTCTAGAGACCACCTATGTTATCATTTACAGAGTAGAATTATGTTTTTCTGCTATAGCAGCTGTGGGAATAGTATGGAATAGTTTTCATAATTATAAAAGGCTAAAGTTAGAACACATTGCAAAAGAAGTAATATTTTTGTTTCAAATATGCAATACTGAAAAATGGTTTATCCCTTCCCTAAGTAAGTTTTTACTTATTTTTCTATTTAACAGATATTTTTATTTCCTCGGGACAAGGAGTTTCCCTACATTTCTTTTTCCCTTTTCTTTTTCAATCCTGGAAAATTTTATTTCTGAATGATGGCAATCACAAGGCCCTGCCTGTTTACAAACAAGTAAACAGAACCTATTGAGACCCTGAATTTCAATCAAGATGCAAATCAGCTTTACTTCAATTCAAGTGCATAAAACAAATATTTGTACTAGAACTGGATCTGAATCTCTGAATTAATTAAAAATGTGTTTTCTTTTTAATAAATAAAAGGTTAAGGATGCTTCCAATATTAAACAAACAAACAAACAAACAAACAAAAACTGCAATGGAATATTCAAAAATGTTGCAGAGATCTTGAGATAACTTTCCTGAAAATATATTTGAAGGAAACTCACAATAGACAAGAAAAAAATAGCCACTTATGTCAAAATTTTCTGATGGCATGCTAGTGCATGACTTATTCCAGCTCATTGGCACTTTATCAATGATAGTCAGGTGTTCATATTGAAATACAGGTATTGATACCCTATAGATTTTAATATATTTGCCACTGTATTTATTTGGTAAGTTTTTTGTTGATTCTATTACACTAACAATTTGAAAAATGGCAGTCAGAAAATACTATGTTAGAGGATTTAGCATCTGATTTTTCAAGTGGTTGTGATGATACTGATCTAATTTGGAAATAATTATTAAAGATGTAGCTCATAATTTTAATTAAAAGTTTGAAATCTCTTCCTCATAGCATTTTCTTTATAAAAATTAGAATTATCCACAATACTTCTGAAAATACCTTATTTTAAGTTCATTGTTAGCTAAATAATTCTTCATTGTTGCATCAAAATAAAGCCTTATATTGGGAAGCATTAAAGTTCCTACACTCATTCAACTAAAATGCAGTTTTTCTTTAATGGAATACCAAACCTTCCTATTTACACTCTTAAAAATATAGATTCTAGTTTCTATAGATTTCAAATTTTATAAATCAGCCTCATAGAAGACTTGTTTGATCATTGTGTTAAGGTGAATCATTCAGACAGTATCTAAGCAAGACTATTTGAAGTCTTAACCTTATTGGATACTAAAATAAATGGCTTTATTACATGTGTAGCTCAAAGCACATGAAGACATGGGACTGAAATCAAGAATTCTAGCAAATAACTGGCTTAACCAGACAATAGGCAGTACATGGCAACTTGAAAAGCAGGTGTATCTTAAATACTGTATTTCTTGTTAAGTACCATCAACAGGGTTGAAGAAGCAATGTTTTTTCTGTACTTAAAAATTACTCTATAACTAAGAAAAAAATAGGAGACAGGGTCCCATTTAAGGGTCCTGAATCAAATTTTTGCTGATAATAAAATCTGGGGTCTCATGTTTTTCCAGTCCAAGACTTGAGTTACATTATGCTCAACTACGCACACTGTACTATGAGTTGAAAATAATTCATAGAGAGAAAACATGATAGAATTAACTTACCTGTAATAATGTTGGGCTTTGGTGGCATGCTGAATTCATACAGTGTTGGCTCAGAATAACCCAGTCTGTTGGCAGCTGTAATTTGTACTTCGTAACCCATGGTCCATTGAAGATGCTCTAAGATAATGTGGTCTCTACTACCCTGTACTTTTTTCTCTAGCCACTGGTCTTCCTTATCTTTCTGTAAAGATGAAAATATTTGTTTCAATTCTCCCAAACTCTTGTATTATTTGTCTGAAATAATCTAATTTTAGAGTTGTGAGTTCTTAGGCTTTTTGTAATTTTGACTGCTTCTTATCATGTTTCCACAATGTGGATTTGGAGAATTTTGTGGTCAATGTTTTAAAACTTTTTGGCTTCAATTTATTCTTTGCTCAAATACTGGATTTTATTTCATAGAACAAAAGGCTGATCATTTACATAATAAAATGATAAAAATAAATTATGTAAGAAGTTTATTTTATATAGACATTTCAATTACATTTTGATCAATATTCATTCAAAGAAACTTGCCGTTACATCCAGTCTTCAGTTGTTCATGAGTCCAGCTGTGCTTGTGTTATATATCAGTTATTTAATGAAAATACATACTAATTGTAGCAATATAGGAACATTTTGCAAACCCAGTTGTATGCAAGAATATAAACATCATTGAGAAAGTATGAAGTACTATGTCTACACCTGTGAGAGGATACATTCAAATCTTTAGGATGGTATTCTAGACAAAAAAGGATTCTCATAATTTCTCACAGTTCAGGTAATTAATACATCTATACAAAGGCAACAAATGAGGACTTAGGTTGCAAACTGAACTCTCGCATTTCATAAATCTTACCTTTGCAATTACTACTTTGAGTGTGTAATACATTTAATTATTTTTTATACAAGTAGAAATGACACAATTACTAATAGGTAGAAGGATAAAACAATATATATTGTCAAAAAAAAAAAAATCTTGTTCAAAGGACAACCAATAACAGGCAGTAAGAATCCAGGCAGTCCTACTCTTATGGGATACTGAGGTAGAATAAATGGCTAAAATATCTCTTGAGAGACAAATCTTGGTCATCCAACCCATACAGCAACACAGACCCAATCAGTAGGTATAAACCACATGGTAAAATTTAAAGCTAAACAAACTTATAATACCTGCAAATATAACTTTTTAGCTGCACACTACTCAGCAGCTTATATTTAGGCTCTTTGCTGAAGCATGTTGCTCTTTACTGAGCAACTCTGATACAGGTTTCAGAGAAAATAGCATCTAATTTTAGAGAGTTCAGGGGACCAATCATGTTCCTTATGACTTCTCTTTTTTTTGTTGCCAGTCTTCAGATAATAAAGGACACACTAAATTCCCTTGTGTCCACTGCTGCAATAATTTCTTTGTGATCAGCTCCGAGGCTGATGACTTTTCCATACTGACTTCACCTTTTTCATAAACTTTCTTGCTTTTTCTGAATTAGCATTGGTATTGTCACAGCGTAGTCCTGAGAATGACTAAAATCCAACAAAACCTGTTTTCGGGAATATTTGCATCCATGTGAAAGCTCCTACTGGGTGCAGTGATAGACTAAAGAAAAACAGCAGAATGGTAGATCCATTACAAATCATAAAACAAAACTACATACACTGGAGTAAAAACAGTTTGCTCGAGTTTGCTCATCATGCCGTGAGAATGATATTTTCTGTAAAGGACATTTTCCCCATACCTTGATGGATACTTTCTATTGCAATCACTTGACTTGACCTTGAGTGAATCCACTCATATTGTCACTATACTAAACCCTTTTTTACAAAATATATTTTTGCATAACACTGCTGAAATAGAAGGAGCTAATACTAATTGCAATATGCATATGAAAATACTCTTTAGTGATATTAGGAATAGCAATGTTATGTAGCATTGTATTTTAATGGCTATTTAAATTGGAGAGGTATGGGAGGAGTTAGAAAAAATACAGCTAGATTCCAAAAAATATCAACATGAATCAGAAGTACCCTACATAATCTCAATACTGTTCAAAGGTGCCATGTGAATATACTAAGGAATTCCAAATGGTTTCAGGAACACAGAAAGACAAAAACATATACTGAGTTAGAAACTAAAGATTCAGGCTAATACAGTTCCTGCAGAAAAAGATGGTAGTGCAAACAGAAAAATGAGTATATTTTGAAAACAAACTGCAAAAATCTATGTGATGAACAGAATGAGGCTGTACTTCTGAGGCTCCAGACAGAAGAACAAGTGAAAAGGCAGGTGTTCTACAATTTGGTCAGGTGAAAAATAATGAATTAGTTGAAATGTAACAGGATACCTGCATATGTTACACCAGAGATATCATAATTTAGTTAAAACTGAAACCAAATGGGTGAATTGAGATAAATGAAATAAAGTCCAAGTTCTGAGTGCTTGACTTTTTTGAAGAGTGACAAACACAAGTTAGGAAGAAGAGGAATAAAGTATCTGGAAAGAAAGATGTATTCTAAAGACAAGCAAAAAAAACCCCACAAAACCCAAACAAAACCAAACCAAAACAAACTACTCTGTCCTTCATTATTGCTGTTATTTCAGCTACATTGCATTTTCAATACTTTCCCCTAAGCAGAGCTCAGTAATTTGTCCACGTTTGATTTACTACAAGTGTAGAAATGAAAAAGAGTGATGCGAACACAAATCATGGGTCTGCCAGGTAAATCTTGCACAAATCTCCCTGTTTAATATAGAATCCTTTAAATTGTAGCTTAAGATGCAGAACAGAGAACCATAAGAGATCACTTTGTACCTTATTAGGTTGTTCTGTTATTAATATTTAAAATTTATAGAAAGTTCTACATATGCACAATGTTCTACAACAAAAGGAATGAAACTTCTAAATTACAAATGATAGTCTAGTTTGGGGGGGAAATTAATATAAATGTCTTTAATAGTCATTAATATCAACCAACAAATGCACACTTACAGAAACTGTGATGGGATCTGCAACCTCAGAGATTAAACTATTCCTTTCTTTACATCTTATTTTGTTTCATATTATGCAGAAATACTCCTTTACAAAAGGCCACTGATAACCCAACCAGTGATTGGCAGTTCTGGGGATTTTACTGTCCACTTCCATTACTCTTCAGCCTTATATTAATACAAAACAAAATTAACCACAAAATCCTCACATCATTATTTCTTAAATGTGTATATATTGGCTTTATATACTTTTGGCTTCATATTTTTTTCATAATGTAAGTATCAGCCAAATTTATTTAAGAAGAATCTAAGAGCTAGGTTTTTAAGACAGCTGTAACCTAACCACCTAAACACTCTGACAAAAACAAAAACAAAACAACCCCCCTGAAACAAACAAAGTCACAAAAGCAACCAAAAACTAAACAAAGCAGTGTAAAACTCCAGTTTACCATGACTTGACTGCTTCTCAAAACTGAGGGCACACCTGACAACAGTGGAAGTAAAGCCAATCCACTGTTTAGGCAGCAGTTTACTAGTCTGGAAAATAACATCTCTCTCTTTAATGGTCATTCTATATTGTATCCAAAATCACAGTCTATGGGATTTCATAAAAAGTCAGAAAAAGTGATTGACCTCCTTCAACTCTTCCCTTATTCTCCATCCTCTCTAAATTGTTGAGCTGAAAGCTTGGCTCAAACAAACTTATTATGGTAGTCCCTGTGAGGAAAAAAATGGACAGGAGACACCACACTGGCAGGAAAAAGCTGGCAGGAAAAATATCAAGAAATTCTCACAGAAGAAAATCTGATCATTCAAAGCAGTAACTTCACAAGAATGAATTACAATAGGTTGGGGATTTCTAGGGCTGGTTAATACAGGTAATAAGGTTCAGGGGCAAATACTGAACCAAGCATGAAACAGCTGGTAATACACATGTAAAACGCACAGAAAGTCAGAGGATCTGGCAGGTGGACTGGAAGCTAGAGATACAAAAGCATTTACCTGTTTCTTGGTAGATATCTCAGAGTGGAAGTAAATGAGAAATTATCTCTTTTAAAATATTCTATAGCTATAACATTTGCTGTAGAAACCACCATAAAGGAACAAAATTAACACATCCTACATCAATGCAGTCAAAAAAGAGCGAATGTGCTTCAGAGTGAAGCACATAAACTATAAAACTCTTATCTACCAAAATTCAGAGCATTAATAGTAACCCTGTCATGGTCAAAAGCAGGCGAACAAATTTTAGGCCTGTAAAAACCAGTCACTTAAGTAAATTTTTCTTGCTTCTATCAAAAGATTCATAATCATAAAATAATGTTATTTTTATTATTCTAATTCCAAATATTTACTAAAATTTGCCCTGCCAGGGAAAAACAAAACCAGCCTTTCTTCCCTCATGACTCTCTTTTTGTTTTGTTGTTTTTTTTCCCTAGCTTACTGCTGGCAATCTCTGACCTGGCAATAGAAATGCTAAGACACCTATTCAGACTTTCTTTTTAAGCATTCTGAAGTAAGCTTAAGCAGTGTAAACACTACAAAGCAAAGACTGCTTTGTAGCCTGCCTTTCTCTTGTCTGTCTGTGCCTGGTCACCTTCCTGCCCAGAGCTGCAGCGACAGCTGCTCCCCTGCATCCCAACTGCTCCTTCCTCCTGGCCCTCCTTGTCTCCCCAACTCTCCCCTTCCAATTTTAGTTTATTACGCTGGTGCTTGGTAAATCCCCCATCAGATAACAGCTATTTACAAATTCAGTACACATTTCCATAATTTACATGGATAATGCTTCACATCTGTTGTGAAACACTAGCATGTCATCATGGGTATCCCAACCAACTCTGGAAGCACCATAAGAAGAACCAAAGGGAGGGTTGAGTTGGCCCCCACGAAAAAATATTAAAGAGTTCCTGTGACAAGTGTGGTCGGCTGGTCATCTCTGGCATCAGACAGGATGTTTCCATAGAGAATTCCCATCACTATTCTTCCTAGCTGGTCACTGGGGAACAATTTTCCCATTTTAGTCTCTCCCTTCCTTTTCTTTCCTAAGGTAACTTAGAAGTCAGTATGTGCCATCAGCCTCAGACTCCCTCAGTGAAGCTTTGTCAGGCTGTCTCAACCTTCTTAGTGCAACAGCATGAAAAAAAATTGGGGATGCTAATCATAAAAATTGCACAGTACCTAATACTCTGGAATACAGAAAAATATGTCAAGCTGCTTATTATCTGATTGTAGTCACTAATTCCTGCCCATCATATGAAGAAACTGATGCTAGGAAAGGAATATTCAACAGAATAAATTAGAAGATTTCCATGAAAAAAAAAATACCAATTGCCCTCAACCAGGCTGTAATATTGCTTTAATACCATAAAGGCTGTCCTTCCCCCCCTAAAAAACAAAAAAATCTGTATAAAACTTAAATATGGGCGAATTAACATTTTGAAAAAACAGCGATTTGATGCTGTTATCAAATATGCTATTCAAACATGCAAGCAAATACATTGGCCCAGGTACTGGCAAGAGCTACAGGAAAGCTAATTAAGCATGACTATTGGGGAAGATAGAAGAGAAGCAGTCAACAGATAATTATGAACTTTAAAAAGCATTCATTCTTTCTGATTAAAACACAAAAAAATGATTCTGCTTATTTTGTTGTAGAAAGGCCTTTAATTTAGTCAAATTGCTTTTTCAACTGGAAGCTCAATGAGCTAAGGATTTGTGGTCCAAGGAAAAGCTGTCTTCTTCAGTAACTATTTAAGTTTCCAGTTACTGCTTAAACTGCATATTTACCTTCCAACTACGCACAAGAAAAGTCATCTTTTATACTCTAATATTGTACCTTAGTGAAAACATCAGATCAAAATCAGATTTCTAAAAATTCTTGGGATAGAACCAAAAGAATTCAGCTTATTTTAATCATAAGAACAGATTAAATCTATATGCTGCATGAATGTATTATATCCTAACAGTTTATTTTGTACTCAGTGGTAAATACTTAAAGGCATTGTAATCTAATAAGGAAGTTCAATCCTGCAAAATCTATTTTTATCTTGTATTGCGTATTTTACTACCCTTGTCTTCTATGAATTACTTTTCTTTTATGCCAACTGTATCCACTGGATGGAAAGTCATTTAAGAAGGTGAAATAAGATTTTGGGATCAATGATAGCAGAATAACTTCTGGTCAATCCCTCAGACTACTCTAAAGAATGCTATCAAATACTTCTCAATTAATTTGGAGCTACTAATCTTCTCTGGCTATATTGAGCATAGGAGAATAATTTTGCATACCAGGTTTAGCACTTGGATACTCCCTAGACTATAATCAAAAAGTTACATTATCACAGACATAGGAAATGTGACAAAAACCTATTACAAGTTAAGGAAGTGTTTTTTTCTTTTTGGTAATATTCCAACAGGTTCTATAGTTAACTTCTCAAAAATTGCTTCTTTCTGTGAAGAAAGAAACCATTCATATCTTCCATTTAATATGCCAAGATATCCAGTGTTATATTCCCAATTTTCTAGACTCCTAATGGACATGAAATTCTGCTGTAACACTCTGGTAAAATGGATCTACTCAGATAAAAGTACTATAAAAGGAATTTTTTTAAAAATGCACACTTTGGAATGAAACACATCACTTTTGTGAACTCTGCAGCTACTTTTTCAATCCAGTAATTTCTAAACATAGCACATCAGGAAGTGTATTTTAGCTACATTATTAATAGTAATTAAAAAACCCACACAACTTTTTTTTTTAACAATTATATACTGCAGAAAAGCCTGTTTTCTAAACTTGCCAGATTTGTTGAGAGAACACCAAAACAGAGCTGTCTAGATGACAGAATGCCAAAAAGCTCTACCCAATAGCTGTGTAAGAACAGACATGTGCCCTGAAACTCATGAAATTCCCTGAAACTCAACCATGTGCCAATTATTTGGCTTTTGTAAGATGAGACTTGGAATTCAGGCAGAGAGAAGACATTGAAACATGATCAGCTAATTAATGTCATTTACAATTAATATGGAGCACTGCAATAGAGCTTTCCATCAATACAGATGCATTTATAATAGATTAAAAATTTGCTGTTCAAGCAACCTTCAAGTGTGTAATTTTAACATTTACTAATTTACTGTGTTTTTAAAAGCTGAACATGAATGTCTCACTTTTACTATGAAACCAAAAAAGAATATAGTTTTCTTGATAAGATGAATTTTCAGTATACCTTTAGGAATAAGTGTGTGGTTTTTTTTTTTTTTTCAATTTTTATTTTATACTCTGGCATTTGCAATTGAGTTACAAAAGAAAACATACATATATATTTTAAAAATTATTTTCTGGAATGAAAACTACTTTGGTAAATTTCAAATAATATCAACAATTTTCTCTGCATTAAAAGGAGATATTAATTGAAATACTTACACTTCTGTATTTGACGATATATTCCAGTATGGGGGCACCTCCATCATCTTGTTTAGTTATGCTAAGTTTAAAACTCTTGCCACTCTCTGGTTGTCCATGAATTGAAGGGGGGCTAGGCTCTCCTAAATAACAAAACAAACAGATAATAATAATAATAATAATAATAATAATAATAATAATAATAATAATAATAATAATAATAATTCAGCGGTGAGATAACTTTTAAATTACAGCTAGAAACTTGTCCATAATGATATTAATTAAAATCTTAAAATCAGTATGATCATTCCAGGCACTGCAAAAAAGCCTCTACAAGAATGTTAAATACTGTGCTTGGAATATGTTCTAATGTAGATCCCTCATATAAGGAAACAAAATTATATGAAGTATGAAATAATTATTAATTTCTTTGTGACCTTCTGACTTCCAAAGCTTTTAAATGGAATTTCCTTCCAAAATCATTTAGTCATCAATTCAGCTAGGCTAGTAACCTGCTACTCACACTGAAGGTTAAAAGACACTCTCTTACAGGAAAACATCCACAACTTAAGCATAACCTTTAATTCTATATGAGATTTCTAAATTGCAGTTCAGTTTTTAAATTTAAAGTAAATTTACTCTCCAATGAATGTACCAAGTCAAATTAGATAAAAAGTTATCTAAGAATAACTTCTTCTTAGAAAAGTTAATATTAAGAGTAAATGTCAAGAATAATATTTTCAAAATTAAAACCAAATGTCTTATTTATAACGAGAAGATAAAGGTAGTCTTGAACATGCACTCAAAAGATTAACAGCCACTTTAAGACCCTTTCGTAGTCAAAAATCCACAGATTATCTTTTCTACATGCAATGCCTATCACATTTTTTTAAAAGAGATCCTAAATGAACATATACTGAAGTGTCTCATCTTCCAAATATCTGTAAATGTGCATTTACCCAGAGAGACACAGTTCCATTAGAAATAATTGTAATATTTGTGTTTAGCACTTATTAAAGTCAGGATAAACTTACTTACATCATAATATAAAACTTATCTAGCTTTCAATCAGGTAACATATCTATCTATCTATCTATCTATCTATCTCTATAGATATCTACACATACATATATTTATAATATCTTTCAGTTTCTGTCATTCTTCCATCAAAGTAATAGGAGTAATAGGAAATTATTTTATCTGTCGTGGAATACATTTAGAATATCTATATGTTTCAATGAAAAATAAATTTGAAAGCTGCCAAGTTATGTTTTGGGACAGAAGAAATGTATAATACAATATCATATCATATCATAACATAACATTATACAATAATAAACATAATGTAGTCTAATCTAATGGCACAGAATTTTTTTTTTTTTTGTAGTTACATTATTGTTCATTCCCTTAGGGCCAGTATTAGCTACACTGAGTAATCCCCTATTCAGGAAACAGTTCAGTTGCAACAGATTTATGACAGAGTGGTCTGGCAGTAGCTGCTGATGTATTTCAACATGTCTGTTTGATTACTATACACTGCCATCTGGTAGTTCCTTTGCTTCTCTTCTCTCTGTGTATTTAATTTATTTGCTGTTGTTTCTATTTAAAGATAATTTGAGAAAAAATATTTTCATTTCCCCTTAATATTTTAATCTGAATCTCTGGCCTATAGTTATTACAGATACAGAATTGGTTTCATAGAATTTCTGATGTGCATGTAGTCACAGTTAAAACAATTTATTCTCAGAATTTCTTCCATAGCTTAAGATTTCTGTTTGAGGCTTGATAATTGCAGAACAATAACAACACAGTTTGCTGAAGAAATGTCTCCAGAAATGGCCAATTCACTTCTCTTAGATGTGGATAATATCCTGAGTGTTAATGAGAAAAAATCCTTATTCTAGTATCTCTCATGGTTTGTGCTCCATTATATCCAATAAAGACTTTTCTGAATCTCTAAATTGCAAGATAATGGGATAAATTCTCCAATTTAAGTTCACTCATACTTGAAAGGGTAGAATAACAAAACATGATTTCTGAGAAACAATGTAAAGACTGATGTACACTGGGGAGTGGATTATAAACCTGAAACATTATCTACAGTGAATCATAATTAAAATCTAGATATATTCTAATAATAATAATAATAATAACAATTTTCATTTAACAGCACAAATATTACTCACGGACAGGTAAGGTCTGAAAGATCTCAATTTTGCTATACTCTCCTTGCCCTTTTCCATTTACAGCAGCTACCCTGATTTCATATGTTGTGTTTGGTTCCAAATTGCTCAGAACAACCATAGCTAAAGGAAAGAAAAAAAAAAAAGGAATAAAATTTGACAAAGTAATAAAAAGAAAAGCAATACAATTTCATAATTTGCTTTCTTCACTTGTAAATTTATGAGTCTCATATTCTGACAGTACATTGGTTTCAAACTTAGCTTTTTGTTGAGTGCTAATAGTCCCTTTCTTTATCTGCATAAAATCACTTTTGTGACTGAGCAAGTCATGCTTCTGAAGGAACAGTGAAGTCAGTGTTAGAGAAGCAACAATTAAGGACCTTGACGGGGATTGACATTTTATGTTCATTTTGTGAACACAGGGTTTGCACAGCCAGGTTTTGGTAGTGAGGCAGCTACTATAGGGGTGACTTCTGTGAGAAGGTTCTGGAAGCTTCTCCCATGTCTGACAGAGCCAATCCCAGCTGGCTCCAGGATGGACCCATTGCTGGCCAAGTCTGAGCCCATCAGTGACAGCAGCCCTCTGTGATAACATATTTGAGAAGGAAAAAAGTTATTGTGCAGATGTATTTGTGGCCAGAGAAGAGCAGGATGAGGCTGTGAGAGGAACAGCCCTGCAGACACCCAGGGCAGTGCAGAAGGAGGGGCAGGAGTTGCTCCAGGAGCCAGAGCTGAGATTCCCCTGCAGCCCATGGTGCAGCCCATGGAGATGCAGCAGCGCCCCATCAGACATAGGAGACCATGGGGATGCAGAGGTCTACCTGCAGCCCATGGAAGAGGCACACACGAGAGCAAATGGATGCTGAGAGAGGGCTTTGACCCTGTGGGAAGCCCGTGCTGGAATAGTCCTGGGAGGGGACCTGCAGACCCAATTCCAGGAGCCCATGCCAGAGCAGGATTCCTGGTAGGACTTGTGACTCTGTGGGGGAATCACACTGAAGCAGCCTGTCCTCGAAGAACTGATTCTGGGGAAGAGAGACTCAGGCTGGAGAGGTTCTCGGAGTACTGTTGCACATGGGATGGAATCACTTTGGTGTAGTTCATGCAGAACTGTCTCCGATGGGAGGGACCCCGAGCTGGAGCAGGGGAAGGACTCTACTCCCTGAGCAGCAGCAGGGACAATGTGTAATGAACTCCTTCTGTGACCAGGTGACCTGCCTGGTGGATGTAGGAAAGGCTGTGGCTGTTGTGTACCTGGACTACAGCAAGGCCTTTGACACTGTCTCCCACAGCACTGGAAAAGCTGGCAGCCCACAGCTTGGACAGGAGCACTCTTTGCTGGGTTAGGAACTGGCTGCATGGCCAGGCCCTGAGAGTGGTAGTGAATGGTGCTGCATCCAGCTGGGGACAGTCACCAGTGGTGTTCCTCAGGGGTCTGTGCTGGGGCCAGCTCTGTTCAATATTTTTATTGATGACATGGATGAGGGTATTGAGTCTTTCATTAGTAAATTTGCAGATGACACTAAGCTGGGAGCATGTGTTGATCTGTTGGAAGGTAGGAGGGCTCTGCAGAGAGATCTGGAATGGCTGGATGCATGGGCAAAGTCCAATGAGATGACATTTAGTAAGTCCAAGGGCCGAGTCCTGCATTTTGGCCACAATAACCCCCTGCACATTATGGGCTGGGGACGGTGTGGCTGGACAGTGCCCAGGAGGAAAGGGACCTCGGGGTACTGGTGACAGCAGCTGAACATGAGCCAGCTGTGCCCTGGTGGCCAAGAGGGCCAATGGCTCCTGGCCTGTATCAGGAATGGTGTGGCCAGCAGGAGCAGGGAGGTCATTCTGCCCCTGTACTCAGCACTGGTGAGGCCACACCCTGAGTGCTGTGTCCAGTTCTGGGCCCCTCAGTTTAGGAAGGATGTTGAGATGCTGGAGCACACCCAGAGGAGGTCAATGAGGCTGGTGAGGGGCTTGGAACACAAGGCTGAGGAATGGCTGAGGGAGCTGGGGTTGTTCAGCCTGGAGAAAAGGAGACTCAGAGGTGACCTTATCACTCTCTACAATCTCCTGAAAGGTGGTTGTAGTCAGGTGGGAGTTGATCTCTTTCTCCAGGCAGCAACTGAGAGAATGAGAGGACACAGTCTCAAGCTGCACCAAGGGAAATATAAATTGGATATTAGGTAAAAGCTTTTTACAGAAAGAATACTAAAGTACTGGAATGATCTGCCCAGGGAGGTGGTGGAGTCATCATCCCTGGATGTGGCAATCTGTGCCATAGTCTAGTTGAGGTGTTAGGGCATGGGTTGGACTCAATGATCTTGGAGGTCTCTTCCAGACTAGTTATTATGTGTGATTCTGTGTATGATCTCATGTCAGTGGAATTGAGCCAGTTATGTGCTATCCATAGGAATGAAAACCCTCTGGTCTGTGTGGGAATGTCAATGTCCCATGGGAATTTGAATGTCCAGTGGGAATGTGACCTTTCCAAGATGGAATGTAGGGAGTTTCACAACTAAGCCAGCTTGTGTAAGGGAGGACAACTGACATGATGAAAAGCCCCATCCAATCTTGGCAGGGTCTGCTTCTTATGTGGCCCAAAACTCAGCTTGTAGCCTCTGGTGGTGGGTGTTCTACTTCTCTGTCTCATGCGGACAGAAGTTTGACAACACACACTCAAAAACTTTTCCTCCCCCTTGGTTGTGGGTGGGGGGAACGGTGTGCAAACTTTGCCTCAGCAGATGAGTCTGTGGTGTATGGTGTCCCCCCTCTCCTTAGATCTGAGATAATTAGACAATAGTACCACCTTTGTATTGTTTCAATTTCTGATCAGGTGGTTTAACTCACAGTCTAAATTCCCAAAATCCATGAGGAATATTTGGGGGTGAGGTGGGCTTTGGTGGTCACAGGTTGTTTGTGGAGTTTGCTGTAGTCAGCAAAAAATCCTTTGGTGATCTTAACCAAGAGTTTAAGACAATTATGATTTTTAAGTCTTTTACAGACGACAGGCAGATGGGGTCAATGCTGAATTGTCAGCGTTTGGAGTCCTCTCCCAAGACCTCCACCATGAGGAATATATTATTAATGTTGGTAATTTCTTCTTCTTTGCCTCTTCTTCCTCCTTTTGTCTTTCCTTCATACACCTTTCATTCATCTGGGATTATTTTTGTACGTTTTCTTACAAGCTTTTACACTTTGTTTTTAATCCAATGGTCTGCAACTCCATTTTAGTTCCAAGTTTTGCGTGTTAGATTTTACATTTTTGTCCTCCTTCTTTTGTCTACAAACAGGTTTCTCCAGCTTCACGTCTGCATTTTTTTAACTGAGCATAGCTGAATTTTATATAGCAGGCACTCACCTCTTCTGATATCATGTCTGTATTCTTTTACATGTATCCTGTGTCCCTGTTTCTCCAGGTCTCTGTATTATTAGGTTACAGGATTGCCCAAAATGTCACTCTACTTTTTACAATTATAATCACTGAGGCAGAAAAGTTGAAGTTTGACATTATTCAGAAAATATTTCAAATTCCCTTGATCCTCATGGCCTATTCTCTAATAGCACGTCTGTGATTTTATCCATATCTATGCCCTTAAGCTGTAAAACTTTTATTGTTTAAAATGACATATGAAATGGTTTATTGCTCTAAAATGATTTTGCCATAATTAATCTATTATTTTGAGAAAATTTTTACTTAAATATTTCATTGTGTGTCTTTGAAGTATGATTCATAATGTTAAAGGGCATGGAGCTAGGTGCATGAAATTCATAACAGTAGCCAAAAATACTGAGAAGAACCCTATAGGCAAAATAGTTACTGCAGAAATTCATATTCGTGGATACACTTGACAGAAATCCATTTCATTATTATTCCTCTACAGTACTTGTCAACAGTGAGTTGAAAATTACAAAGTTTCTGACTTCGTTTTTCACTACCTCTTTTACAAAACCTTCCAAGTTACAATTGGGAAGTACTGTACTTACTGCCCTTTAGAATACAATATACACTAATATCTGAAACAAAAAAAATTGTGAATGATTTTGTTTAAATAAAACAAAGAGAATTAACTTGGTGGTAGTTACAGATGTAGTCTGATTACTGATATACCATCTAGAAAGTTTCTATTAAAGACAAGACTTTCTATTCTAGAAGCATTAAAAATATTATCCTAGCTACCTTTGATCTGACAATAATGTTAAGAAAGACAAAAAGCCTTAACTGATTAAATGAATATCTACTCTAAAAAATTCTTATACTTTAAAACTTGTTTTGCTTTAAGCAAAGACAGGAAGTCATAATGTCAGTTACAACAAAATGAAAATTTTTAACAGTTCATTAAGGAGCTATCACAGCCTTTTGGTATTTTTGAAATATTTCTCATGATTTTAATGAGCTTGAAACACTATTTCATTGAGGAGAGAACATTTCCTTTAGATACATTACATTAGAAGTTCTCTATTTTCATTAAAATGCTTGGCTTGGTTTACCAATGCAACTTCTGTTTGTTTGCCTGGATTGAAAAAACTTTAACTGTCTGTGGTGCCAAAAACTAGAATAAGTTTTCTTATTTGTGACTTACAGGAATATATGCATACGATTGAAATTGTCTTACCATGAAAGGAAGAAATCCATTAACAGTCAAAAATGTCGCAATTAACAAGGTGACTAACGTGGAACAATTGCAATAACTAGAAGGGAAGCTTGTGGCCTTCTGGCTTTAGGAGGTGATCATTTAGCTCTCTTGCTTTGCACCTTAAAAGCAGTTCTAGGTGACTTATACATGCTGACTTGTTTCAGAAAGTTGTCTTTGATGTTTATTGATGTTTTCACTGGAAATAAAGGGGTTTTGAGAGCTTGCTTCAAGTGATTTTCATGAGAGAGATTGGTGCAATCAGCAACTTTATCTCATGCTGCAGTTCTTGAGCTGTGAAACAGGGGACATGAAAACCTAATGAGAAGTTACTTTCAAGGAATCTATAGAAATTTGCAACAGTACTCTAGGAAATTTGAACAACGCAATTTAGATCATGATTAGCCACTCTTGGCCCATCTAATGGGCTAAAATATTATGGAAATATTAGTAATCAGTGGGGATTCATTGGTGGGTTTTGGCAACATTTATAAGCATAGAAATATGTAGTGCTTTTTAATGGTGAGAAGGACAACCCCAGTAATTATCCATGAATACTCCCACTGAGACATTAATTTTTAAGAATTAAGAACTTTAGTTAAACTAGATATTGCTGAGGTAAGATAGACAAACTTCCCTCTACTAACAGAAGCCGGATTTAAGGAACCGATAAATCATAAGGTCTGTTTATGTATTCTGACTAATCAATAGACTCCAAGAATACAATACAATCATAAATCAAACAACCCTGGAAAAACAGGATTCAGCTGTCACGTAACATTAAAAGGTTAAAAAGTCAAAGCAAGGAAGACACATCTTACTTCATCATTTTGAGACCCCACCCCATAAAAAGGACGACCAACCCATTTCAAAGAACAAACTATGCATGCTTAATAGCTTTTTGACTAATTACCATACGAAGCAGGGAATGGGATGTACCAGAGCTATGAATATGTATTTGTGTTTTGGGTATCCAGTAGTTCTGTACATAAGAAGACCCTGTGGTCATCTGTAAATTGCGTGTGTGTATTTGGGAGCTATCCTCCACACTGCCTGGCGTCGTAATAAACATACACTTTCTAACTTTAAACTGTTAGAGAGTCTTTGTCCGTCATAGTTGGATATTAGATCTATATCCATATTTTTTAATAAATCACCATAAGCAGGACTCCACCCTGATTAAAACTAAGGATGTGGAGAGACTGTTACAAAGTCTTCATGTATGTCCAGAGGGATGGGCCCTGCCTGGTAGACTCAAGGATAGGCTTGGGCCCTAGATAAATAGATGAACTTCTGTTGGGGGTTAGGTTTGTTACCAACGAGACTAAGTGTTGGGTACTTAAAGGGTGCTTTACTAAAACAAAGAGGTAGCTAAAGCTCGGAGGGGGAGATAATGTGAGTTTTGAGGCAGGTAAAGGACGGAGCTGGAGGCAGCTTCACTCTCTTTTTTTTGTTGTTGTTGTTGTTGTGTTTTTTGGGGGGTTTTTGGGTTGTTTTTGGTTTTTTTGGCATTAGGGGAGAGAGAATGGCTGGGTTGGTGCTTGCTGCAGGAGGAGCTCACTGTCGCTTGGAGGGGTCCAGTCCTGGGAGGTCGGCCATCATCTGCTTGCCTGCCCTGGAATTCTGAGCCTCTCTGCCGGCCCTGCTGGAGCTGGACCAGCCCTGCCCCGCTGTTGCGGCTTCTTCAGCGCTGCTCAGTTTTGCTAGTGTGACCCTGCCCCTGCGTGCCGGGAACATCCTGCCATTCAGCTACCAGCCCAGGACTTTTCCACTGCTTCCAGCTTGGTGTTCTGAGAATTCCTGCAGGGGCACCGAGACCAAACTGCCCTGGGTTTTTGTGAAGCAAAGCCCTCAAGGTTCTTGGTACTGTTTTGTTATTAATGCTGTAGTTGTTGTTTTTGTTTGCTTTGTAATACATACTAGTAAAGAATTGCTATTCCTACCCCCAGATCTTTGCCTGAAAGCCTCTAATTGCAAATTTATAATTGGAAAAGGGCAGCGAGGGGGGTGGTTTACATTCTCCATTACAAGGGAAACTCCAGCTTTCCTTGGCAGATACCTGTCTTTCCAAACCAAGACAGCTTCTAAGGTTTATTGCACAGTGCATTCTTTCTTCTTCACCTGAACAGCCTCCCACATCTCTTTTCATCTACAATAGATTCATTTAGCTCATAAAACTCATTAATTTATCATCCTAATTCATGCTTTATAATTCATTGTAGAAATAAAGTTGCCACTGACATTTAACACTTCGAAATGTTCTCAGTGAAAAGTCATCTTTACAAATAGTACTCTTTTACTTGAGGGAAGTATTTTAACAAAACAGGTTGGGTTTTTTTTCAGTTTGATAATTCTCATCATAATAGTTCAAACTACAAAGAATTCTTAAAAGGAAATGCAGCCTAGGTAGACCAAGTGAGAAATGCTTGATATCAGTATTACTGATAGCTAAAATCTTCTCTGGAAGTTTCTGAAAGGTTATGAATGCAAAGCATAAAGATTGGTGATTTCCAAGAGTATGTTTTTATAATGCCAAATAAGAAAGTTTATAAGATATCTCAGTTTACAAGATTTGTGCCTCTGAGGATATATACCACTTTGAAATACATTTTCATGGTCTCTTCCTTCCACAAAGTCTAGAGGGACATACAACATGACATTAAGCAAATTAAATACTATTTTTTTCCCTGGTGAGAAAAAAAAACCCAAACTCTGTTAAAATTTAAGTAGAAATGTGAATTTCTCTCATGTAAGAAGAAAAAAATTATTCTTTCAAGGCTGAAGAATGCAATACCAAGCCCAAACTCTTGCCTAGGCACTGGAAAGAATTGAGTCATGTTCCAAAGAAATACGTTCTTGAGAGATCTCAGAAAAAATAGCACAGTTCAAAAAAAACAGAAAGGCCACTCCTTAGTGCTTCCTTTACTGTTACCAGTGCAAAGCACAGCAGTTTTGTGTGCCTGTATCCCATGACTACAATTCTCTGCCCTTACAGTTCCTGAGTGCTCTTGTGAGAGGAAATGAAGGGATAGACAATGAAACAGGGAAAACTTGTCAGTGACTACCAAAAACCTGGAAACTACTGTGGTAACAGAATACTGTGGTGTCCAGGGTCAGTGGGTGTACTGATGACTGTAATAAGAATTATTTAGAGCATAAAAACTCCATCTAGCTTTGCATCCAACACAGGTTACATTAATTCAGAAAAAAAAAAAAAGAAAAAAAAAAAGAAAAAAAAAAAGAAAAAAGTAGTTGTCCTAGGGTGACTATGATGCTGTACATCACCTACCATCTGTTCTGTGTCCAGAAATGGGTCCTGTAGCTTTAAATTAGGCCTGGAGAAGGGGTGAAGTGGCAGAATTTTTCACCACTTGTGTTCAAAAACAGAGATAAGGCTGTCAGTTTCTTCCCAGCTCTCGGGTTTTTTTGCTCTGCTTCTCTGGAGAGAGACAGAGGGTTTTTCCTTGCTTTTTAGTAGCTTCTTTTTTTAGCCAGGCCAAGAAGTTTTTCCTGGGACTGTGGCTTCTTCTTCTTGAACTGTTCAGCTTTTGTCTGATCCGAGACACCAGAACATCACCCACGGCCCAGAGGCTGGCTCCGGACTTGGAGACACTGAGGCACACCTGCAGAAGGACTCTGAATTTACCATCTTTTCAGAGCAGAGCAGCGAGAGCTTTCATTATTTAACATTGTTCATTCTTTTCACGCCTGTGGGCATTCTGCTTGTTGAATAAACAGTTCTTTTTTCACTTTCTTCAGGGCAATCCTTTCTGAACTGGTAGGGAGGGGCTGCTGGAATCTGCTTCCTTCAGGAGGAGACACCCCTTTGGGACGTTTCCTCCTAAATTTGTCTCAATCTGGGACAGTAGACTAATTTGACTCTGTGTTGAAACCAAAACCATTATATAATGAAACACACAACACAGCAGTATAACCACAAGAAGAAATTGTACTTTTGTTATTAGAAATTTCTTAGGTGGGTCAGGTGTTACAATCCAGTTTAAACTCAGAAGAGCAAAGAAAATTAAGTCTCTGTGTATAAAACTTGAAATAAATGAAAAACTAGACTTGACAATGCATCAAGTAATATAGCAAATTTATTAATTTTTTCGATACAGAGTGTTAGCAAATCACATCATTGGGTGCGTGAGGGGTCTCCGCCCCAAGCAACGCACAAATTCAGGTACTAGGTACTTCACTTCTCCAAATTTTCAGTTATTTTTTACTTGCTTTTCTTCATAATCAGCAGTTGTGGCTTTTGAAGATCTGTTGGGGAGGTTGTCCAAGATGGTCTTCTGATGTCTCTCCAGTCTCCTATTCTTCTTTTAAAATACCTTTTATCTTAAAATATCTTTTTCCACTAGCATTATTTTTTGCTATACAGTCTGCTTAAGCAAGCATATATATTTTGTTAGTCAGCATACATTTTGCAAGCCTCCTCTCAATTATTACACAACTTAAAGCTTAACATACCTTAACACATGTTGAGGGCCTCTATCTCTCAAAACCTCAAAGTCAGCGTGTTTCAAAATATCTTTGTAAAGCCTTTCAGTTTGTTAGTCTCACTTCCCCTTGTTAGAGTGTTATAAATGATAAATGTCCAATCGGATATTAAGAAAAAGGAATTTTATTTTTTCAATCAAAATTCTATCTGGGACAGCCACGGACACAACATTCGAATGTTGGGTGAAACAGACAGGGCGACAGCAAAGCTGCTAGCCTGTACTGCTCCACAATTTGCAGGGGTTTGAGTCCAAGTTTTTATACAGTTTTTAGTGCTTGTTGGTGATGATACCATGTCCTCATAGTCTTTTCACTTGTAGATGTGTCTTGAATGGATTTCCTGGCGCTGGGGTATGTTTGAATGGACCTTTTTGGGAATCTTTCTTGGACAATGATTTCATTGGTTCCGGGGTCTACCCTCGAGATTATCATCGATGACTTGATGGTCCCGATATCCAGGGTTTGATTGACTCAAGGTGCAATATCCTGGAGAGTTGCTTCCCTTTCTTGTGTAAAGTGGAGCGATGATCTTCCATTTCACAGGTCGTGAGGCTTATGTTGGTGATAGGAGAATGCCCTCTCCATTCCAAGAAACAAAGTCCAGCTTACATTCCCAAGGTTACAAGACTTACTATTTTTAATACATTTCTAATACATTCCTAGTACACTTCACCACTACATCTCTTATATATTTTATTTACATGAATTTACCATCTTATTTATCACAAGAGGATTGAAAATTCTTCTATACTAAAAAACAACTTACACGAAGTATAATTTAAAACTTATACTACAAGCTGGATTAAGGCTTATATTGCAAATAATTACAATTTTGTTGTTAAAACAGTTAGCTAAAAGCCTACTGTTGTATAGTTGCCTTGTTAAACCCCACTTCCATGCCTTACTTAGCTGATTTTTGTTTTTTACTCTTCTTTATAATAATCCCATGGTTTTGTCCACATTGCCTACAGACACACATGCTATTTGATTGACACTAATTACAACCTGATTTCTCACAAAACTGAAAGAACTTTGATGGTTCAAAATATACCCAAAAACGAGATTAAAATCAAAGGAGGTTAGATGTTGGTGCCAAAAAATTGTTATATTTTATTTAATAGTAAAAGAGGCAAAGAGAAAGAAAGAGAAAAATAAGAAAGAAATAGAAAAAGAAGTGTGCATCAGGGGTAGGGGGACAGAGAGAGAGTCACAGGGGTTAGGTGGAAGTAATATCACCCATCCGAGGGTCCCAAAGACATCTTGTTGCTCCCCTACATCTGGTCTTCTTGGTGCTGAGGGTCCCTCCCCTGTCATTGCCGCTACTCCATGCCATGCTAAAGAGTATAGAATCCTGTGGATTAATACTCACTTCGGCCAGGTGGGATCACCCACATGTCTCCCTTGCAGGGGGCAATTTGACACTGTCCCTTGCAGCACTGAGGGTCTGTTGCATAATCTCTGCTGTAGGGTCTGGGGACCCCTCTTTGGGGCCCTTCGATGGGCCATGACACCCTCTCTGCTCTGGATAAGCTTTTTCCCCAGATGAAGGGCCCCTCAGCTGGGCTCCTCTGCACAGCAGAGGATAGGCCATCACTGTGTCTCTGACCAGAGGCCTTCCAACACACATGCAAAGACTTTTTCCTCTCCACCCTTTGGTGTGAGGGTCTGTGTGGGGTGAGCCTTGCCCTGGGGCTGTGATCTCCACTCTGAAGGTGTTAAGCTTGTGCTGTTCTTTTCCCCCAGCCCTGAGTTGTTACTTTATCTTATCTTCATCAGTGAGCAGTGTAAGGTCTCATTTAGGAGGCCTATTCAGGATATGGTGGTCTTCTCTGCAGCTTTTGTAATACAGTTTTACAAGTCTTTCATAAAAATGTTTAAGTCATGAACTATAATATTTCATTCTCTGACAGTCACGTACTACCAAAAAATGTGACAGCAATTGCTCTGAGGTTGCTTTTAAACGCAAAACAAATCAGTTAAATAGTTTGATATGAAAAGAAATTCTTTAGGACCTAACTTTTTTCTAAAGTGACATAGAGAATTTTTCTACCCATTGTTTTTGCTGGTCACACTCAAAACTTTGAAGTCCTAATTCAAATCCCCTTTCTTTCCTTTTGAAATCAAATGAATCAAGCTTTTCTTTCTTATCACTCATGAACTGCTGGCCTGTCTTCCTAATCTAAATTTTTTTATTCTTCGTGGATTTCTATCTTCTTTCAGTGACAAAACCAAGAAAATGTCTTGATGTGGGATGCTGAATTCAGTCCACTGCTTTAGGGTTTGATTAATAATTTATGTAATTTTGTGGAGCTTCAAAAGGATTGTCAGGTAGTGCTGCACTTAATTATACCCTTAATCATGGCTATTAGGCCATTATTCCTTGCAGAGTTCACATGTCCCAGGAAATTAAATAACTCCCAAGACAGAAGTATTCACGTCAAATTTTTACTTTACAACTTTTGGATAAAAGAAAAGAGATACACCAGCCTTTCCTACTGAGTTAATTTTTAATTTCCAGTTACCTTCACACAGATACATGTACAACCCCCAAGGGACATTCTGTTGACTTGAAAGTAGAGATAATTATCCTTCCATTTTCTCTGAAAGTTTGTAGAAATTTGTTGGCTTCATCTGAGCTGAAATTTTGTCATTTTATGAGTAAGGGGGAAAAATACAATAATTTTATAATATTACTCCTAGTTCCTGAAAGTTAATGTGATAGATGTAGTAAATAAATTCGTATATTATATATATTGCGTGATAGACGTAGTAAATAAATTTGTGTATTAAATATATTGTATGTTATAACCTTGGAATTGTCTTGTAAGTTCTGGTTCCCGAAAGTTGCAAAAGGCTTCTCCGAATGTCGAGACCTATTTTGCAACTGTGAGATAGCAGGGCGGAACCAGAATTTGCAACAGAAAGGAGAAGGTCGAACATGAGATGGCTCATCCATCGGGGACGGACTCTGTGCTTCGCGGACGATCAGCATCTGATGCCAATCTCGATGGAGGAACCTGGAGATTGAGCCGATCACCATTCCAATGCCCGGTTCCAGAAACCCCTTTCAGACCCCGCACACTGCCAGGAAATCTGTTTAAAATCAAACCACGAAAGAAAGAAACACATGAATATGTAGACGGGGCAGGGATGCACAATAGACTCGTTGCCGGGTGAAAAAAACTGTATAAAATCTGGACTCCAAAACCCAGCATTTGTGGACAATGTGGAGCAGCACCCTTGCTGCTGGACCTCTGTTCACTCAGCATTCAATCGATGTTGCTCAATTTTATTGTGGTTGTCTCAGATTGATTTTGGAATTGGAAAAATAAAATCTTTGATACCAGATTGGCTGAAAATCATTTATAACAGTTAATATATCAGTGTCCTTCATGAACTAAATTTTAACAGTGAGAGCCAACACTTAATGATATCATAATTTTGATAATTTTTTCAATATGTTTTTCAATGACAGCTCCTTAAACTTGTTTTTCCTGTGCCTTATGAAGCACTGCAAGCTACTGTTACCTCTTCATCTCTTATCTGCTTACAGCAGAGAGTATTATGTTGTAGTATACTAGCAATAACAGTGCTGAAAATTGTGGAAAATGCACTTTTAAGATGTTATAAGAGATATATGGACAAATCTGCTTTAACTACAATTACCTGACAGATAAATATAAGTTAAGACCTAGATGTCCTTTACTTTTCTTTTCTATTTAATGCAGAGAAGGACTTGATACCTTGTGAGGTATCGAATCAGTCTGTGTGATGAAATTTTTACCTTTGAGCTTATTTGATAGATAAATCTAGAACAAAGATAACTAAGCCTTAGATGGAGTCCTATACCCAGGTAAAGACCCGTGATATTCAGTGGCTGGGCATAAAGTTTCAGCAGTGAAATTAGTAGCATTCAGTCCTGGAAAACAGGAGTCTTGGACTTTGGCTTGGTGTTGCAACTATTGCTCTACTCCTAAAACACAAGGTACTTATTTCTTGGACATATTTCTACAAGCTTTCAAAATGGAAATAACATTCTGATCAAGCAGCAAATCCAAGTGGGACCAAGGGTAAGGTATAATTCTCATTCTTTTTTCCCCTGCTGAGTTGTTTGGATTGCTAGCAAAACAAGCAAGCAATACATTTCACTGTCAATCACTTGAAAAAAAATTACCTTTCCATATATTTTTCAAGACCTATCAGTATGTATGCCCAGCTGCTTTTCTATATTATATATTTGTTCAAAATATGCCAAACTATTTGAAACAGCTTTGGTAGGAGCACGAAGGCCATAAAAGTAGCATTTTGATGAATTTTTATTTTACACTGTGTGCTATTCATGTAGAACAGTAGAAAAACAATGTGGAAAGTTTCAAAATCCATGGATGATAAAGAAACTTAAAAAAATCCCACATTTTTCAGGTCTTCTTGCTTTATGAGCCTGGGTGTGAAAAACAAGGTTCACTTTCTATGTAGATTTTAAGAGATAAGTTTAATAGAAAGTAAGACAATTAGGAGATAGAAAAA
>JBBMKD010000001.1:13057947-13153779 GCA_037834095.1 Argya squamiceps | reverse complement strand
TGCTTCCATCATCCCACTCAGGTTGTATTCTGACTCTGTCAGTGGTCTTTTGTATTGTTGCATTTATTTTATTTTATTCTTTTTTTCTTCTTCCTGTTAAATTGTATTTCTGACTTAAAGCCTCTCACTCGTTTTGCTTTCAAACCACTACAGGTATATTTTGGTATCACTGACTGAAATATATTTACAATACTTTTACTATTAAATAGTATTATACTTGGCATATTATTTGTAAAGTTTCTGCTTTCTGCCATCCAAAGAAGAATCTCTAATATCAAAAAGAGAAAACATGCTTGACCATTGAAATATAAACCCTATAAATAGACTTAAAAAAGCATCTCGTATAACATGTTGATTTTCTATACCTTTCTTTTTTCTATCCCCCAGTTTGGAAATGTAGGTAGAACTTTAGCTTACATAATTATCCTATTGTAGAAATTATTTTATGCTAGTATCCTACAAGAGCTAAACTATAATTTCAGGGATAATTTCACTAAAGGGATTGAAACTCAACAGAATATATCCTGAGATAAAAATGCCAAGACCTAGAGATGCCAGTAAAATGAAGAGACTTTGATTTTGTGTGGGTTTGGGTTGGTTGGTTTGTTTTGCATTTTTTAGGGGATCTGTGTTTGGTTGATTTGGTTTGGGGTTTTTCTTCTGTTTCTGTTTGAGTTTTTGTTTTCCAGAAAAATAAATGAGATGAGACATTTCTGAATTTTAAGATCCAGTGATTTCATGCTAGAAATTATTCCTGATATAAGAAATTCTAAATTATCTTGGCATTAATACATTAGCAAATTCCCTAGAATCAGGGAACCTAGAACCTTTCTCAAATGTCTCAAAACTCAGTAAATGAGAAAGCTTGTTTTAAGAAGTCTTCCAAATTTATTAAGGTGTTATATAAAACACTAATAATTGAATTTTAATAATTAAAAATTAATTAATTTAAATTTTTGTCAAAAAAATTGTAAGATCAATACTTATAAGTAGGAAAAAAACCCCTCTACCTGGAATCTGAGAACTTCCAAACACAAGTAGTTTAGAGGAAGCAAAGGTGGGAGTTGTGTGTGGATGTGTCTGAGTGCGTGCATTGGCTCCACAAATCCCCAAATATGTATCTCTTTTCTGTAAGAGAGTGCCAGCCATCCACCTAAGTGAATGCCATAGGTGAATTTCCACAGTAATCTGAATATGGGACTGTTTGTTGCTTTCCTCATGGTGTTCTATCGCCAGCATATTGAATAGCCCTAGAAATGCAGAGACTGCTTTTTCTTGGTATTTCACTCAGAGAAATATATAATGCTCTGAAAAAAAAGAAATCTTCTTCTGCCTACTTGTAAATTGAAGAACAAAGGAAATAAAGTGTTTTGTATTGCTGTTGAAGACATTAAAATGTTTTCAGAGAGTGCATATTTTTCAGGTTTCAAGCATACTTCCACAGTGGTTTGGATTTGTGTGAAAGCTAATTCTTTACAAATGCAATATTTGCTGCCTGTTAACCAGAATTACTAATGTCTACAATGCTATTAAGACAAAAACAAGACCTTGATGGCTTCTCTATTAGAGTTATACCAGTGTTGCATTCTGAGGGATTGAATGTGAAGAACTGAATTTCAGAGATGCTATCTTGTTTTGTCCTTGGAAAAGTCAATATTGCATGAAATGGAAAAATAAAGGAGGCTTTTTCTTATTAAGTCTTTGTTGATTAGACAGAAACAGATCAGTTAATGACCTTTCTTTAAAAACAAAATTATACAGAGGATCGTGGGTTTTTTTCCCAGCACAGGTGTCTTACACCTTGTCTCTAGTTTCTTTGTGCCTACAAAACAAAGCCTGGCAAATGCTCTTCACCCATGGTTATCCACCTGTGGTTATCCACAGTGGATGTGCACCTTCCCACACTCAGGGATTCACCAGCTGTCTGGGTGAAAGGATGCAAACTCTCCTTGGAGAATTAATCTTGCCACTACTATCTGCATTTCTGCTGCTTCAAGATTATTAGTGGGTTTTCACTTCTGATAGAGTCATAAATGTCTGGGCCCTGAGGGGACTGTTCCCTGCTCACCCACCTACCATCGGGACTCTGGTACACAGAGAACTACACTGTGAAGTTGGATTTGGCGGAAGCCTGCAACAAAACTATTTTCATATTCAGAGAAGCACCTAAAAAGTGCAGAAAAATCTCACTGCCATTTGCTCCCTGATATCTTGCTGAACTACCAGAGTGTTGATTATGATTTTAAATCCTTTAATAGACTGAAATTGGTGTATCAGATGATTGCTTCACTTTCTGTGCTCTACTTCAATAGCTGCAATCAGCACAGACTTTCAAATGAAATCTTCTTCATTATAAAAGACAAAGAGGAGAGAACAGGGAAATATATATTCCTAGTTACAGCTCCAAGACTAGAATTTTCTCCTCACCTGAAAACAGCTCAAACTGTAGTAGTTTGAGTAGTAAAGTTTGAGACAAAGTTTAGAGCGATTCTTTGAAGAAAACGGCAAATGAAAAGAATTGCAGACTAGATTTGCACAGATTCCACTTCATACTGCTGAATGTCCTGATTAAACTTATTTGTATTTACTGGATGATTGATTACAGAAGAATAGCTAACAGCTTTGATAAGCATCTATAAAGAAAACAATTTTAATCTCTGTTGTAAAAGGTTTCATACATAGCTATTGGATCAGAACCAGATAAAAATTAATGACTTGCTAGCATTGGGAGCAATTCGTCTCAAAAAGTTTTTCAAACACCTATTAATCACCTATTAATGTTTTATTTATAAACTTGCTTCTGTAGCCACATTTCTGTGAGGTTTGTTTCATTTTAAAAGGGATTTTTCACTAATTTTATCATTTTATGGTTGTTCTTTGTTACTATGTGAAGACAACTGCACTGTTCCTTTAGGTCACAGTAGAGAGGGAGCAGAAGACTCAGTTTAGCTTTGAAAATCTCTGCATTGGAATTTTAACAGTCTTCTAGGTACAACATTTTCCTGCATGTAGGTTTTTCTGTCTCTTTCCATTGAAAGATGTTTTTTGAATTTACACAATTTGGACATTGTGGCAAGAAAGGTCTGCAGTTTTACCACCTCTGAGTTGAATCAGACTGATAAATAACCATCCTGTAAAATTTCAGAATATTTTGTCACTTACTGCTGGGAAAAAATCATGGCCCATGTATTATGTATGCACCACCACTTGAGATGTGCAAGCAGTTATCTGCCCTTATAAACAGCATTTATATCTGAATCTTAGGCATAAATCATCCCTAAAATGTGAAGAGATGGAAAAAGTGGTTTTGTTTCTATTAAGGAATATTGACTAAATGTGCAAATTATGATGATCCAACTACAAACTGTAATACAGAAAACTGACTACATTCTAAAGATCCTCCTCACTTAGCTGAGATGATGTTGAGGCATGGTAGGAAAGTGTTTCTTCATTACTTAAGCACAATCAGAAACTGTCTCAAAAACATATTTGTTTTTATCCTTTAATAGAGTATCCTAAATGTCTCAAAAAGCTAAAAGAAAAAAACAAAACCAAAACAAAACAAAAAACACCTTCACACTAATAAAAGGTTATTTGAAAAATCTTTCAGGAATTGAAAATAGGGGTTTTGGAGAGAGTTTCTCAAGGTTATCTTAACATGACACTGTAAGTAGTGTTAAATATAAATGGAGAAAAGTTTAAACGCATGTTTTAGAAAAATTGCTAAAGCCCTCTGAATGCCCAGGAAACAGGCAAAGGCTCAATATTCCAGAAAGATTTCAGTTACATTTAGCAGCATTTCCTTTTTAAAAAAATGACATTAGTTTTGTTTTTTGACATCTCCATTTGCAAAAGCTTTTCCTGTTCTGGATTGTTATGTTTGTGCTTTGGTAACAGGTTTTGGTTTTCTGGTTTGGCCCCCTTCACAAATTGCACAAGTTCTCAACTTACTATAGAATCAGGAGGGACTTACGATAAATGCAACCAGGTCACTTTTGATTTCCCTATAAAACTATATAATGAAGATTCAATAAGATTCATGAAAGCAAGATGTCTTCTGTTTAGTAAATATTTGACATTCTGAAGTAGTTTTTGATTTCTAAAATACTTCAGAGAGCAATTCAGAGAAATATAGGATATACAGTCTCAATCTTTCTATACAGGGGAATATCAGGAATATCAGTAGAGATTTCAGAAAACACAATGCATTAATTAGTATTAATTTTTAATATTGCCCAATGTCCTTTCAATATTTATGTATTTACTACATGACTTGTTGTGGATCAAGATGGCTTTTCCGGTTGTTTTTATATTAACTACTTTTTGTCAACACTTGGAGTGATTTTTGCTAACATATAGTATTAAGAGGCATCTTTAATATGCCCAAAATTGTAAGTGTGACCTATTTTGTTTTCTCAACAAAACTTTTCAGCATAGTGTTAGGGGACAATGAAGTGATGAGGAAATGATGCTTGCAAGATGATAAAGCCCCTGAAATTGTCTATGTGAAAAAGGAGAGTAAAGTGTTCAAAGGAGGATGCGGGAAAATAATATGACAGTATGCAGGAAGTAGTACAGCTTTCTGCCAAAGAAATGTTTACTATGAGTAGGAATGGCAGCAGAGGTCCTAAATACTCATAATCTGTTTCATGGTGATAACATCTGCATAAGGACTGCAGGTATTTGCACCTGTCACTCTACTCCAATTTTAGAACCACAGAATTCAAATAAGTCTTGGACTAAAATGATTCCAAGATCAATTCACGTTATACAGAAATCTCCAAATGAGCAACAAGTTAAAAGCACTCAGTGCTGAAAGAATGTTTCAAAAGGAAAGTGAATTTTTGAAGAAGGAAACTTCAGTCAACTCTAGTAACAAGGGTCTGTCAAATTACACCTTTCCTGCTGTAATTAACTGATATTTTAATAAACTTCACATAAACAGAAATAATAGGAAAGAAAGCTTTATAGGGAGTAAGATGAGAATGTTTTTTACAAAGTTAACACTGAGGACTTTTTTTGTTCTGGGTTTGCAATGAAATTAATCATCTGTGTGATTGATTGATTGATTGATTCAGTAATCACTGGGGTTTTACCCATTTGAGTAGCTTGCACCCTACTACACAGACTGGTCACTTCAGGTTTTACTATTTGATACAGTTCATATCAGAAAAAAAAATTATTTCAAATTCTTTGAAGGAAGTAGCTATGAGAATAAAAGTCTCTAACTTGATCTGCAACATTGTATGAAAAGAAAGGAAGAAGTACACTAATATCCATTAGTGTCCCTGCCCTGCAAATAGAGGAAACTCTATGTCTTCTTCAGATGTCCTAATATTGAAAGAAATTCAAGTTATACTGGAATAAAATGAATGTTAATATGTTTTACATTATTACATTTATACACACAGTTACTGTGTTCAGCTAAGAAAAACAAAAGATAAGGATTTATAAACCTGTTTTTCGAATACATGTTAACTACATATTTACTATATGCTTCTTTGAAATGATTCTTTAATTTTGAACATGCTCAGTTTAGTGCAGAATTTTTACATGATTATTACAGGATGTGAAAGGGAAAGAGAGAACACACATTAGATTTGCTACATTTTTGTCTCCCATGACTCTGCTGATAGCTGCAAAACCATTTACCTCCTGAAGTATTAATCAGAAGACTGTTGAGGCTGCCTTAACTTGCACTAAAAATACCAAAAGCCAAATTTGGATACAAGGGTTAACATTACTCTGTATGAGCTCCCCAACTCATCAGGGGCCTAAAGAACCCTTGTCTGTTTGGGAAGGCTTATGCTCTTTTCTGCTAAGAGACCTGCAAGTAAGTACCCATTTACAGGGTATTATTGCTTGTTGAACAAACATGATATGCTTTTGAAACAGGTATCTTGAATATTGACAGGTATGTAGAAAATTACTAAGCAGTTCAAATTCAGTAATTAGTGTCCAGGATTAAATATCATACAACAGCTTACTTAAAACATTAATCTAGCTGCATACATAATGCACATTCTCAAACGCAATGTCATTTCTACTCTCTTTTAAATGTATAGCTTCAAAAAACTTGGCTTTTGGCTGGATATGAAAAATGGATAACAATTGTAAAATGTTTAAAAACAAAAAACAACAGTTGAGTTTTACAAAGTTGCAGGACTATTTCTAACTGGTGTAGAGAGGTCTGCACTGGCACAGAGATATAGCTACTGGAGTAAGACAAAGAAAGAAACAGTTAAGGTATATTTACAGTATTTTTCCCTGGACATTCTTCTCAGTTAAAATACTTTGATTTTTTTTGTATACTCACTTTGAACTCCATGGGAGCGAACTATTCTCCAGGTTTCCGAGGCTGCCTCTTTCACATCCACTTGGTAGTGGTGGATGGGCACACCTCCATGAGAATCCGGCTTATTGAACGAGACCTTGGCAGTGGTTTGTGACAGCTCTAGAACTCGCACTCCATACGGATTTGATGGCACATCTGAAAAAGTACAAACCCAGTTTAAAAATCAGCAGCAACTAGACAGGCCTAAGCAGCTGACAATCTACCCACAAAAGTCTCCTTAGATTCTTCAAGGGAGAAAAAAAAATAATATTGAATATAGTGCAAAAATATTTGTGTCTTAAGCTTAAGGGTTCTACAACACAGCTGTAAGAAAACCACATTAATTTCCTTGTATGCTAAATTACTGCACAAAAAATTTCCATTTTTACCTTTCTTTTATATTATATTTTTAATAGCTAATTTCATCACAGAAAAATGTAAGAGCTCACTTTGTTGACTGTATGATTATGTAAAAAAAAACTTTATATCAAATCTAACAAAACAAAGAGTTACAGCTAATTAGATATATGAGCGTCTAAATTCTTCTAAATAAGCTTATGACAAAGAACCTTATAAATAATTTGGCCTTTTTATGGAATTCTGAAACGCAGCTGAAAACATGCATCTCTTTTTCTTTTTTTTTGAAGAAAGGATTTCAAGCTACTAAGAAAATATGTTAATGGAAGGTTTCTTATCCTCTACTCAGCTTAAAAACTAATTTGCAAATTAGGTTAAAAAAAATTCTCTGAAATCAAAAGCAAAAGTATATTTTTCAAAGTAGAAAAGATCTACGAAAATAAAGCAAGTGTTTGTAGGTGTTGAAATGCTACATATGAAACAAAAGCAAAAAATAACATGGGGGTCAGTACATCTTTAAAAATAGAAATATTAAATTATTTTTACAATTTGTGATCAAAAAACAGAAGTCAAGACTAGCTTTTCTAATTGTCCTACATATTAAGGAGTTATAATTATAAAAGTGATATGGAAAATGATAGGAAGAATTTTAATTCTGTGGACAGAATACCAGGGTTTTGAAACACCATTAAAAATTTCTTTTCTGATACATCTGAAAATTATTTGCAAACCTTCTTCTGGATTTGATATTGCTTTTGTCTTCATGTTATGAAAGCTATTTTTGTAAAGACATGCCAGAATTTGAGCCAAAGTCTATTATTTGGTTAGTGGGTAATGAACCATTTACATAAAATATTGCCTGAATTCAAAGGCTGTCAGACAGTTGTGAATAAAAAGAAATTAATCTGAGCTTCACCTAGGATTGGTACTTGAATAAAAATGAGACAAAAATTTCTAGAAAATATTAAAGAACAGATTTAATGACATGTTCAGCTACAGATTCTCAGGAAAAGGACACCGTCAAATCTGGTCTAAAGGGGCTGATTTTGTAACTTCTTAATTATCAGAAACTTAAACTTTTTTCAGAAGAACATCTCTGTCAGACTTCAATGGTATTCAAATATCATGCCTCTTACAGCTGGCATTTCTGATTCCAGGTCTCCTGAAACCTCCAATACTTGGTGTTCATTGGGTTAAAACCAACATAGATTTGATTTATATGGATAAGAAAGTTGTAATACCTTTTACTTAAAGACACCACTATTTGAATCCATGATATTACAGATTTTTAGTAGAATTCAAGTCTCAACTTGAGGGATTCAAAGCTTTCCTATTCCAGAAAATGATTATCAGGATATGGGATTTTGCAAGAAATTTTCACGTTTCTTAGAAAGGGATAGAAGATTTGTGATCAGATAGAACACGAATAAATGTAACCAATCTGCTATGAATCCATGAAAACACAGACCTGGCTTTTGGATCTCTTTCTAAAGGAGTCAAAAAGTTGAGGGTCTTTAGAAAAAAGTAATTACGTTCAAAAAACATCCAGACTGTTCTTTTGTGTGACTGCATAGAAGAAGAATGAATTACATTATTTGCTTGTTAAGTCAGTATTTACCCCAAAATCAAAAGAGGATGAGGATTAGAAGCAACTTGTGAGCAATCCCTT
This sequence comes from Argya squamiceps, assembly GCA_037834095.1. Lineage (NCBI taxonomy): Eukaryota > Metazoa > Chordata > Aves > Passeriformes > Leiothrichidae > Argya > Argya squamiceps. Next base: position 13,145,419 of record JBBMKD010000001.1, on the reverse strand, counting down.
TCCTTCAGATCCTCCTTTCAGCTGAGAAGTACTTATTTTTTCCCCAATATAGTCATTAAGTACATAAGCACCATTCTGTGTACAGATGCCTTATCTCCTGAGCTCAAGTGGCAGCTCTGAGAAGAGTGGGAAAAATACAATGTAAGAATCCCAGCAAAGCAATCCAGGACAGCCATACCTAACCAGAATTGCACTGGATGAGTCATGTGGATACCATCACTTGGGAAGATGAATATCAATACTCAGTACTAAAGATGAATGCTCTTTGGATTCAATTGCAAGCTAAAAGCTGCTGTGGATACCTACAGTATTAATAATAGCTTCTAAACTTCTGAAAATAATTTTTCTCTTGTTAAAAGTGTTCAAAATAAATAAAAACAGGGGATGAACAAATACCTAATTTCATTAATACTATTTTTATGTTAGTTTTTGGATGATATTTTTAATAAGGCAATTCCCTGATGCTTCTGTCTGCATCAAAACCATTATTTGGTCTATGGCATGAAACAAAAATGTGTTATTTACATATCCACTCTGTTCTTGTCTTTCCAAATGTTAAGGAGACTTCTCCTCCTTGCATGTTAATGCCTATGTGTGGTTAAGTATAATGAGCATGGCAGAGAGAAAATTAAATCCTTCAGAAAGAACCTTATGTTTGCTACTGCAGATTCGAGTATAATTTCTGCCAGAGGAATATATGATTCCAGTTGATAATAGGCATGAAATGAGGCTCCTTTGAAAACTCAGTACGATATTTTGTGTAACTAGCACAATGCAATATGTTCAGAACTCACTGAAGTGTAAAATACATCCACAATACTATTTCAAATACGCATCTCACATTCCAAGCCACCGACACGTGCAGGTAAGTTTTACTCAGTTTTTAAAGTTGAACTATTTCAGTTCTAAGGAAGAGAGTGAATCACCTGAAGAAAATATAGCAGGAGACACATTCCTGGTGAAAACCAAAACCAAATACTAGCAATACCATCAAGATATAATAAAATATCTACTATCCATTTCCAACTAGGCAGATCTGTAACTTTTTTCCCCCACAAAAGATCAATAACAACATAATGAACTGAATCTAATTCTGTAGTTCTCTAATGAGTATGAATTTGATCATGCAAGGTATACAGCCTTCTGGTCCTGATCCAGCTAAATATTCCTGCATTTAAGCTGTCCCGTCAGCTGCAATTACTTGGAGTATTGCCGTGATTTTTATGTTAGAATTGAAAGAGTTTTGGATCAATGTTTAGCAGGAGTGTAGAATAATTTGCAATGTTGTGTATTTTGAAGTCTGTGCCTGGAAGGAGAGGGCTGTAGATTTTTCTTGTTCCTTTTCCTTCTAAAGCCAACCAGCAAAATGAATCTTAGAGGAGGTTAGCTACAGGCAGTGATCACTAATTCATAGACTATTGTAGACATAAGTTGATAGACTAGGTAGTAGAAAAAGGAAAGGATTTACTTTCTGTGATTTAAAGATCACTTAGTGATAGCAAAGATTCCAGAATACTTCCTTAGAAGTTTCACTGCTGTCTATTTTTTGTCATTATATTGCTGTCAAAACAAGATAATTCATCACAAATTTAGCCTTTGAATTAAAGACATAAAAAGTCCCAACAAGTGTCAGACATTTTGTCAACCTTTTCTTCTTTCCACATCATCTATTTCTCTGTTCAATATGTGACTATATTCATGAATGATGTTAAAGAATTGTGAGGAACCAATTTAGTTTTGATTTCTGTCTCAACACGGGTTGTCAGAGGCATGCAGGAGAGGGGCTGCACATGTGCCACTTGCCAGAGACAACTAGAAGATGGGTGAAAGCCTTATCTCTGGGGAGACTTTGCCTGGTAACCATTTCATGCCTCATATGGGACAGGCAGTCAGCAGGAGAACACAAGGACACTGTACTCCCCAGAGAGGTTTCTTCAAACAGATGGTGAAAGTTCTCCATCCATAGACTGCAGTGGAAGGCTGGACTGGGCCAATAGTCTCCTGTCAGCAGGCAGAATTTGGGAAGGGCTGGGGGTATAAAAGTAACTGCACAACAAGCTCTTGGGGGGGTTTCGAGCCTTGTCTTTTGGCCAGGGGCATTTTGGCTTTGGGCTTGGTGACTAGGGCTTTTTGTGTCTTGTTTTTTGGGATTTTTGAGTCTGGAGGCCTTTTGGATCTTGTTGGGGTTTTTTTGCTTTGGCTCCAGTCTGCTGAGGTCTGCTTGTTGCCCTGGCCCCAGCCTGCCTTTTGGCTCTTCTGCCCTCCTCGGCTTTTTCTCACCCTCACATCTGTCCTGCCTGCCTGTGCCCCTGATCAATGCCCTGCTTGCTTCATCTCTGCATTCCTACCTCTGGTGGAAATGCCTGCTTTGTGTCTCTGTCTCTTCTCTCTCTCTCTTCTACCCCCTCTACCCTTTCCCATATTCCTTCCTCTTGTCTTTTCTAGCCCTCTTTAGTAGGGCAACTGCTTTTTTTTGTTTGTGTGCTGTTACCAGTTCTCAGGTACAATGTTGTCTTGGTTGACTTAATTTTGTTCTAGACCATCTGTTTTTAAAAGAATGTCTTGCACCTCCCCACAGTGGAACACGACAAGGCTCAAATAAAATTAAACAGGATCCCCAAACAATAGGTGTAAAATTGCACCTCATCTTTCCTGTACTCAGCACATAATGCTGGTTTGCACAAATGGACTTTGTGATATAATGGCCTAAGTAGAATTGGTTTGGCTCCAAGAACAGTACCACAGCTGATAGAGAAGTACAGGCAGAATTATTAGTTCATATTTGTCTCCACTGATGTGTAAAATCTCCTACAGTTATGACCAAACTTGTTCAATAAATGACTACTTTTTATCACTGGGGAATTTCTTTTCAGAATATTTTTTTGATAGCTTTATGGAAGAAAATAACTCCCTCTCAGAGTTTAGTAGTCCTGGTATAAACAGAGAAAAGGAAGTGATTCTGTGGGAGTAGGTAGTGGGCTCCAGGATTAATCTTCCAGTCAGCTCTCGTCTCCTGTCAGTATGTTGTATTGCATTTCTCCAGCTTTTTCTCTCTCTGTACATCTGGCATATATATTGACTGAAAATAACTGTCTGAATTCTGACTCTAAATAGTACCAGGACTTTGGCAAGGAAAGAGATGAGGTGGGGGACTAGACTTCTGGAGTCAAAAATCTCTATGAAATATCTTGTGCTTGTACATTCTTAAATGGAAAAAAAACCTCAATACAAAATCTACATTTTTTTTTTTGCCAAATCTCTGAGAGTTCTGGAAAAATAAGCATTTGGTTAGTAAACAGAACAACAGCTAGCAAATAAATACATAAATAATAGATTAAAGAAAGACACATGCACACAAAGCAAAACACTGCTGCCCTGTTGATAGTTTCATACCTATGATAATTGAAAATATGTTGCTGTTTGGTTCATTTTTTAATAAAAATCCTGTAGCTCATACTGCTGTTAGGTGAATGGCAAGTTTTAGAACAGTAACCTAGATTTTAGGTCTGCCCATATTTTTATGGAGACAAATGGGCTTTTGGCAGAATAAGATTTTCTTTTTCATTATACTACTCTGCAGGGAAAATTAAGTCCTACCGTTTGATTTTCTTTTACCTGCATGGAAATGCAAATACTTGGTTAAAAAAGGAACATCCATTAACCAGTAGCAAAGTGCCAGCATCCAAACTGCAGACTAGTAAATTTCTAAATTTGATTTTATAGTCTTTGTCAGTTGTCAATCAGCCTTTTCCTATTTTGAGCATGACTTTATTCCATAAAACAGGTTACAGGGTGCATTTTCTGTGAAGCTCAATTGTGATTTTTCTCACGTCTTCACTTGCTATTGTTATCATATCTAATTCAATAAAGTGGTATAGGGAGCTCTGAGTATCTAATGACATCATTGACTTTCTGTTTTTTAATTCCCTGTAATATTCCTGTACAAAGGAAAAAGATAAATCATACAGCTGTAGCAGATGCAGCATCTCTCACTTGCTCAGAGAAGCTGTGGATGCCCCATCACTGAAAATGCTCAAGGCCAGGATGGACAGGACATTGAGCACTCTGGTCTAGTGAAAAGTGTTCCTGCTCACAGCAAGACTTTTAAACCCTATGGCATCCCAGAATACAAGGAAGAAGGGAAAAAATCTAGGAAGAGTAAGGCTTTGAGATCCTTAGAGATGAATCATAGTTGACTTTCTAGGGCTCTAGATTCAGCCCAGCTATGTAGAAAATCAACATTAATATTGAAAAAAAGAGAAACCTTCAAAAATCTTGTTCAGCTCTGTGTCACAAACTTAAAAATTTACCATTTTAAGATATTAAATTACCTATTCCAATAACAGTCCTAAACTACTGACAGCCATGTGACTTTCTACTTACATACACAAAACATTTAAAATAATTATGTTGAGACCTCAACAAAACAGAAGAATGGTTTTCTAGTTCATATTGGCTCCCTGTGTAGTGATATTTCACACAAATAATGTGTAAACTAGATTTGGACAAATCTAGGAATATCTATGCTGACCTCAGGCCCTGAGAACCCTTGGGCCAACATGCCAGGCTGACCTGGCTTTCCAAAATTTAAGCTTAAATTTAACCTAGATTAAAACCAGAGTGTAAGCAAAGTTCTGAAAAAAAAGTTGTGATGGTTGTGCTGCCATGTAGCAACTAATTTGCAGTGGAAACACGTGACTATGGTTCTTTTCACATTCTATATGTTACTCACATAACATTTTAAGAGCTCAGGTAATCAAAAAAGAGGTTACCCGTGTGGTATTTTCAAAAGTTGACCACCACAACAGTCAGGTCAAGGGCACACCTGATTAAGCTTTCAACAAAAATCTGAAGTTTCTAAGCATTCCAGCACCTTCCAGAATGAAACCTCAAATACTCTGCAACTTTTCAGTTGTTTTGATAGGTTTAAATGGAATTCAGTCTGATTCAGTAGCTCTGTATACTCTGAGTGAACAGTTATGGTTTTTCTGTCATACTAATATGGCTGTACGTTGCGTATCAATTCTGAAAGAAATCTTCCTTTTAAAAATGATCAATAAGCCTAATTTCTTAAGAAAGACATGAGAAATAAAGATAATGGAATTTTGACAGTGTGATGGCTTTCTAAGTAGCAGTAAATTAATAAAAAAGGTAGCTTGATTGTGCTGAAATCCAGCAAAGCAGAAAAGGGAACAAAACATGAAGGAACAAACAATTCCTGCAGAATTTAAAGAGAAAACTATTCAGTAAAATGATTGTAATTTGTGACCAAATTTACCCTAGCAGCATACCTTACTTAATACTGTCTCCCAGCTAGGAATTGTATTTATTTTTCCCTGAGAGAGCCTTTGTAAAAAGTATTCTATGCCTCAGCATTTGTATCTACAATCAAAGCCAGAAGGCAAAGCAGGCCGCATTGAAATGCATGAAATGATTTTATAGGCTTTAATATGGAAAATATCAATCATTGGGCCTTCCTAATCAACCAGAGTGAAGCAACCAAGGTAATAAAACTAGGGAGAAAGCTGTATTTGACATCTTATACCAGTAATCATTACAGTAGTTTTATCCTCCATATCCCTGATCATTTTCCAGTTCCAGCTGATGCCGGCTTAAGTGCAAAACTTGTGACAGTGAATTACACATTTGGGGTTTTATTCCAAAAACAGTCTATTTAGAGACAAATGCTTAAAATATCAATCTTTCAGGATACTGAATATTATGCATTACACTACTGTAACTAGTGCATAGCAGGTAGTGCATATTAGTGCACAGTCACACCCCAAATCCGTTTTTTCCAGCCCTGTTCATTATCACTACTAAAAAACCTGTTGGGTTTTTTTTTTTCTATTTTCTGCATTTAATATAATTTTCTAGAATATCCCCATATAGATCATGCTTTACATGATCTCTTCCCATAACTCTAGTTATCCTCATTGCCCTTTTTGCTTATAACTACAACACATATTTTTCAAGTGTTCATCTAATTTTATGAAGAATTGAAGAAAAAAAATAACCAAAACATAGCAGAAGTAGAGAATATTAATCTGTTTAAAAAACTGGAATCAGTAACATTTCTGATCTAGCTTTATTAAAAAGCAGAAAGAAGAATTATAGCTTATTATTTGTCTTTCCTTGCATTTTCAGAGGTGCTCAAGTGTGAATTTCCTGAAATAAAATGACAAAATATGAGCTTTTTCAAATAAATTTTCAATGCTAATATTCTTTATAAAAATTGATAAATTAATAAATTATAAAAGCAGGGGATATATACATGGCTAAAATAATCATAGTGTAGTATCATGTGTTGTGATGAAATGTTGTTCTGAAAATGAAAGAAAAAACAAAAAGCACTCTGGAGAATATCTGTTGAAATGCTCTCCCAAGTGTACGCATATTTATGAAAAAACAGCACACAGTGGCAGCCAGAACATTTTCTCATCATTTTCTCCCCTGAGAGGCAAGACACCACAGGGATGCAAGTGGTGATTTTCCTTCCTTTCCTATTATGTTCATGGCTTCAAGAAAAGCTTTCTTTCTCGGTGGTCAAATGTAGCTGTCGAAGGTAAGATCACACACAGCTAACACCCCAAAAAAGTTGTAAAATGTAGTGTAATGGATCTTCTAAATGATTTAAAATAGTGTGTCATAGAAATCTGAACACCACATTTTCCTATTTGAGGAAGCAAAGTAGTTTTCACAGTTCTTCAAAACCAAAATATATATTATAGTAGGAATGTGTGCTAGTATACTGCAGAGATGATGGGAAAAACTTTCAAAACTCTGTACAAAGTCTAAGAAGACTATTAATAAATAATGGGGTTTTATAATTCCTGAGACACCAAAAGAAAATAATTTCTCTATGGAGCAAAAATACACAGATAATAGCAGTAGGCCAGATCAGAGAGCTTCCCTGTGACTGGATGTGCATGCTTCAGCAATGCTCCTTTAAAAGTCTCCCTGGTAGGAGCCTAGAGTGTTTTTTTCCTTGTATTAAACGACAAAACAAAAACAAAAAAAATCAACAAAAAAACCAACCAACCCAACCAACCAACAAAAAAAAAAAAAAAAAAAAAAAAAGAAGAAGTACTAGACAAAAACGTGCAACTAAAACATTCAGAATCACTTGGAATATGTGTCCTAAAGAAAAAAATATATACTTATATTTATTTATATTTTTATTTTTATTTTTATATAGTAATAGTCCATTCCACAAGAAAACATAATTGAATGCACTGCTAAGAAACTCTCATTTCGTCTTAGTTAATAGTTACTTCTGCCAAAGAACAAACATATACTCATATTTTTCTATTTGCCTAAACAACAATGGATGGACATAAAAATATTCAGATATTCTTTAACAATAGGGTGTAGATTATCTCAGAGCTTAAATTATTTCAATCTAGCAGCACTCCAGTCAAGTTCTACTTTCAAATAACCAAAAGTGCAAATGGAGATAAGAAATTCTTTGTTGAAGTATTTAAGTCTTTTGTCATTGTTGCTTTATCAAGAAAATATGAGTGAGAAAAAAGAAAAAAAATTCTAATTCTTTCTTACTGCCTGCAAACCATATGTCTCTCTGCTGAAATAATAATACATTGTTATAAATGTAGGATATAGTAAGAGCAAAGGAAAAAAAGGTTAGACTAATTTTTTTCAAATTTCAGAAAGGCCTTAAAATTAAATCAAAAGAAGATTCATATTCTGAGGAAACTGGTTTATTTTACTTTATATTGCATCTCAGCTCTTAGACAATTAAATTATCTGCAAACAGTTCATGGAATAAAATAAACAGAGGATAGTATGTCTGAACTTAATGTTGATTAAAGTAGGAAAAAATATTTAAAGAAAAGGAAACAAAATTTTAACTTACCAGCTTGACCAAGTGTATACTCCTGATATCTTGTTCCTATTCTGTTTGTGGCTGTACAATTATACCGTCCAAAATCACTGTCAGATGTGGGAGCAATCTTTAAAATGAATACACTTTGTAAATATCAGTTGCTAATTAAATATATATATATTTTATAAATCAGAAATTCAAGTAATTCCTTAACCAATATGCAGATGTGTTCTTACTTCAACATATATAGTATATTCTCTAAATAGACACCTAAATACACATTTCTTCATGTCTGATTCTCCCTTCTCAACTTCAAATGAGGAAATCTGATAATGGAAAATAGTAACATTGTTCACGTTTATAACTTTTATTTAAACATTTTATTTATTAAACTCATTATTTATAACTTCACTATTAAACAATAATTTAAAAAACAACAAAATCAAAACCTAATAAACTTTTTGTAGATACCAAGCACCTACGAGGCAGCCACTTTAATTTTCAGTCTTATCTTGACAGTTTAGTTTTATATGAATTTATGGAATTTTTTTCCTTCCAAGAAATGCAAATTATATTTTCATTGGGTGCAGTTGGAAAACTGAGCATTAGCCATTCAAATACATCTTATTTTCTAACTACTCATAAGAAATGTGTAGATAGATCAGTTAATATATAGCTGTTTGTTGTTTTGTTCCTTTTTTAGGAGTGTTACTTATTAAATTGTAGGTTTTAGCCTTAAATACACTCTACAGTACTCACAGTGCTGCCAAACTGAGGACAAAATTATATTCTGCCACCACACTGATTTCCATTTGAAGTCTTACCTCTAGAATCAGCTTTCTTCCTGTACTGTAGGTCTTCAAATTAGTAGTATTTTTTACAGGTAAAACTAATTTTCCTCTTTTCCACTGAACTGAAGCAGGCGGATTTGCAAGCACTTCACAGCTTATATTGATGGGATTGCCTTCCCAAGAGAAATACACGGTTTGATTTGACACAAATGTTGGAGCATCTGGAAGAAGGAGGTAATGCACAAGCTTATTAACCAGTTTAGTAAAACAAGCTGTTTGCCCATATCCAAGCTTTCATGTTCACTGAGAAATTTCAGTTGATTGTTGTGTCAGTTTACCATGGAACATGGAAGTAATGTTTGCTGGGCTTGAGTTTGTTGGGCTTTTATCTTGGTAAGTTTCTCCTCTCATGAACAACTTCAACTGAACTTCTCGGGAAAGAGAATACCTGTTAAATATATTTAATATTAAGCAATCACAGGCCCTTGAAAGACACTCTCTCAGAAATGAAGAAGAGTGTTTCCTCTTAAGGATGACAAACTCTTCAGCCAGACTCTTGTATGACAAAGGGAGGTGACCTAAAAACATAAATTGTCTGTTCATGTGCTGGTTTTATAGTGTCTTCTTTTGCTATGGAGAAATTACATTCACTCCTCAAATTTTCTTGTGCTACGGCTTCACCCATTTCTGAGTGCAACTTTATTATATTTTATGAAATCTTTCTAAAGAGGGATGCTTATTTGTGGAAATAAAACTTAAAAAAATAGCAAAAGAATACCAAAAATGTTACAATTTATTCTACCTACTGTAAAAATATACTGTGCATACATTATTTAGGACAATCTTTATATCAGTTTCTTATGAAATTATAAGGCTACAGCCAAGTAAAAAGATGGTGTGTTTTTTTTACAAACCTGACTGCTTTGTAAGAAATAGCTACATTAAAGACATACCAAACACTGAGCGTGGCACAGTGGCACTGTGGTCTGAAGATGACAGTTATTTTGCAAACCAGCAATTTCCTCTAAGTGACAAGACTTATCTCTTCTGCTCACTCTTTCTCTGGAGAGCAGGAAGTTTAGTGATCTCTGTAAAATGAGAGGGAGTAGCCTTGTCCCTCTTCTGGTTATGTCTTGGGTGAAGAGCGTTTTTATTATATCAAATATTGATTAGTGTTATTTCCTAATTTCATCATTATTATCTTTAACAGTATTAAAAAATATTCTTTTTTCAAGGAAACTCCCTTAGTGCTTTAATTCCAAAAGAGAATTATCAGTTACAGCTGTTGCAATGGTGTCTCTTTTAACAGCTAAGATACATATAGATATATATTCGTTTTGATAAATAGCTCCTAAATATTTCCATATGTTCTCTGGAAAATCTATTTTATTCCTCTCACATATAGCTTAGTTTTAGGCAAGAAAATTCCTAATAGGTCTATCAGAGACCAGAATTGAGCATCTTTAGTATGAAGTAAAGTTTAGCTTCAGGAACGGTTAAAACCAACTTTTTTTCCTTTTCTTTTTTTTTTTTTTCCTGAAACACATTTTCAACTTCTTCCTGTTTGCCTCTGTCAAAAAGCATAACTTTTTGATGACATATGCTGCTGCTGCATACAGGCATTCAGGCTTTGAGCAAAAAGAACTGTTATCAATAGAAGTTTTAAAGCACAGATCAAAGCTGCTACATTGCTCAAGGCCAGCAGCATCTCCTTTAATAGCTGTTCAGCCCTTATTTTTGTTGCAAAGCAAGCATTTTCATCTAAATAGGTAAAGTAAGTAAAGCTTGCCTGACTATGAATTTATTTACGAGACACAGGAGCTCATCTTTCTGCTCCAAGAGTTTTAATAAGTAATTCTAGTGATCTTGATTTTCACAGACCTTTAAATATCCCATATTTCAGCAGCTAAACAGTTTAATGCAAAGAACAGACTATCAAAGAGTCTTCAGAGTGTGACATCTCACACTAGTGGAGAATATGAAGAAAAAGGCTAACTGCACAAGCGTGTTTTACGGTTAGCTATGGTCAAGAATCTCAGAACACTACGGCTTAGAGCCTTGGCTTTTCCTCCTCAAATGAAGTTCATGGTGGGAATCACCTGTAGGAAAACTGTACAAACCTATTTCTGCATGTTCAGTAGATGCATCAGCAGCAGGTTCAACAAACAGATTGGAAATCTCATTAGAGTTTTCATGAGGTTCCAAATGTGGTTATTTCACAGATTTTATGTAAGCACTGTCTTCCAATGTGCAATTTCTCAAAGTAAGTTCACTCCATTTATGAACACTGGCATGAATGTTGAAGATTAAAAGATACTCTGAATCTGAGAAATCCTCCTTCCTAGATAACATTATGCTAGATGCTTAATAGACACGTAGCAAACTCATATCCTATTTTAAGACTTACAAGTGAAAAAGCAGTGTATACTTCTATATTGCTGATAAAAGCATTTAAGAAAATAGGGACTCCCAATTCAGATTTGTCTCTCTTCAAAAGGTAGATTTTGGATACCCATAGTATCTATTTGTTGATACATTTAAAGAATAGGTGAGTATGAACTGCCATCTGTACATAACTACAAGTATTAACAGTCATAAACACAAAATAGGACTAAAAGTCTGTCAAATAGGACTAAAAGTCTGTCAAATAAAGATATATGCCCAAATAAACAACTCACAATTGTAAAGCATTCCCCTCAAGAAAAAGCTTTGTAATTTCCCTCTCAAAAAGCCTGTGTAAAAAGGCTTTGCAACCATTTCCCCAGCAGTCGAGAACTCCAACGTACAAAAAGAAGAGGACTGTGCTAATGACTTGATTTAGAGAAATTATCTAAAGACAGATGACTTTTGATTTCCTAGTCAGGAACAGATTAAGATGCCTGAAGTGATGTTTTACAAAAAGAATGTAATTCTGGAAATATTTTTCTTTTACAGTACAAATAAAAGATAATTTACATTTCCTATGAAACTGAAAAAACCCAACTGATTTGGAAGGGAATAATTTGTTTATAAAGAGAAATTGGGCTTTTTTGTATGCTCTTCATCACTAACTGCTGTTTAGTATGCTTAAATGGTTACAGAATCAGTATTTATCAAACATAAACACACATTATGTTTAATAGAAAATAATAATGAAAAATAACAAACCTTAAAGCCAAGTCTTTGAAAACAGAAGTCGGACTGTTTTTGTCTACAAAACCTAATCCTACCAGTTTTATAAAATAACTAACAAACAAATTACGTTAACAATCAGAATATTTATCAAAAAGTTCTATCAACTGAAAATTAAGTAAAACCAAATAGAAATGAGAAGGTGGTACTTTGTAAGGATCTTTAAATGCAATATATTCATTTTTTAAAAAAATAAAGGATTCAGTGGCAATCAGTTAGAAAATTAGAACCATTATAAATAATAATGTGCTCTGCTTAGCTTCTATGTAACTGCGAAATAATTTACACCTGACAAAATTCAATGCAGGGTGCAAATGAACTTCTCCTTTTAAGCTTTTTACACAAAGTGAAAAGTTAAGATGACATACTGGAGTTCTAAACAGATAAGTAATAGGAGCTTGAATACATGCTGTTAAAAAAAAAGTCAACACTGATGGTATTCCTTATATCTGAACTTTTAGCACTTTATTGAAAACAAAACAAAGCCCCCAAAACTACAAAAAAATGAAAAAAATTACCATTGATATTTTTCAATAGATGTACACAATGTCATAGAATAGCTCAGGTTGGAAAGGACCTTAAAGATCACCCAGTTCCAAGCCCATGCCATGGGCAGGGACATCTCCCACTAGACCAGATTGCTCAGAGCCCAATCCAAACTGGCCTTGAACACTTCCAGGGATGGGGCAGCCACAGCTTCTCTGGGCAACCTGTTCATCACCCGCACAACTGAAAAAAAAATCTTCCTAAAATCTAATTTCTAATAACTTCCTTTCAGTTTAGAACTATTGTTCTTATGCTATCACTACAGATAAAAAGTCTCTCTTATAAGCCCCCCTGTGCACATGGAAAGGCTTCAAGTGTCTCTTCAGAGCCTTATCTTCTCTAGGCTTATCAACATAAATTCTCTCAAGCTCTCTCCATAACTGAGCTGCTCCAGCACTCTGATCATCTTCATGGCCCTCACCTGCACCTGCTCCAGCAACTCCATGTCTTTCTTGTATTTGGTGTCCCAGAGCTGGATGCAGGTGGGGGTCTCACAAAAGGTGGGTAGAGTGGAAGAATCACTCCTCTTGCCTTGCTGGCCACAGGGCTTTGGATGTAGCCCAGGATGTGATAAAGTTCATAAGGTTTTAAGGTTCAACTATAAAAGGTCGAATACTATTTTGGAGAGATGAGGCAATCTAAATAAAAAAGATGCCTTGAAGGAACAAAGATTATATCACAAAGATAAAAAACTAAACCAAACTATTCTATGGGTGTAGGATTCTGTAAGAAATTATAAATTTAGAATGGCATTTTAGAGTAGTTAATGTTATGGCACCAGTATCATCTAAACTCAAGCTGATCATTATCCTAAGCAAGAGAGAAACCAATAGGTTGGCACTCCAATTAGAATGAGATCTGGATAACCTGTGTAAGAAGATTATTAAAGAGAAGCAAATTCTGACCTCCAAGCTGTCTCTAGCATTTAGATATCCTTGTTAGTTACAATGTCCAGGAACAGTGATGCAAGAACAGACTAATACATCACCTGCCTTGTCCAAAAAATAATTAAATTAAGGACGACAAAGATGCAGGTCTGGTGTATGTTTGGTGTCATACACAAAATTAGATACAGCAAATTACCTGATTCAGTACATATGTCCAGGCAACTATAATGGAAAACTGACGTGCAGAATCAGATTCGCACTTCTTAATTTAAGAACATAGGTTTTCAAACCTTTTGGCTATTTGTTCCCTTGAAACATATAATAAAAATATGACAGATTGTCAGGTCTAAGACTCTGGGGCATTTCCTACAGTATATTATTGGAAGCCTCACTCTAAAATGATTAATGTTGGCATAAGTTTCCCATCATCAAGGACTTTAATAAACCACATCCTCTGGCAAATCTAGTCTTGTCCTTGCCATCGATCCTGTAAAAGTGCCTCAATTTTTTGTAACTCTGCCACAATTTAGTTAAGAGCCATCTATCTTTCTCTTGAATTTTCTCCCTCTTGCTTTTTTCTATAGTTAATATTTTAAAATTAATAGCTCTTCCTTGGATACAAAGTAGAAGAACCTCCACCACAGACAGACAAGTACAATAACTGTCACATATTCATTTGCAAGAAGAAATAATATTAGAAATACTTTAAAAATGTGGTTAGGTGACTATATTTTAATCTCTAATCATTCTTAAAAGAAAGACAGGAATTGGATAATTTCAGGATTACTAACTTTCACTTTACTGCTACTATCACAATTATGTAGCTGTAAGGAAAAACATCCAAGCCCCACATAGGAAGTTTCCAAATAGAAAAGCAAATGAAACTCATCGTATATTGGTTTTAAATTGCCATTATTATTAGCTAAAAGCAGAGGCATCTTTTTTTCCAGAATCCAACCCATGGTTTCAAATGTTTTGATAGGTAGCAAGTGCAGAAAACACCACACTTTCTTTTCCCAATGCCTTAAGTTTTAAGTTTCATGTTTTTCAGATTCTGTGCTGCCTAGGTGTGTAGCTCTGAGCCTCATATGAAGTGCTACTAAGCTCTCTTCACAGAGTATGTAGACAAAACAAATCCTTTCCTGCTGAAGACCAAGGATAATGAGTACAAATTTCAGGCCCAAAAGCATAAACAATGGTGGACTGAAGAAAGAAAACAAGAAGGATGGAATTTCACAATCTGAAGCTGCAATTGGACAAATAAACCCCAATATGCAAACAGACCAAAACTTATAAAAGTGTGAAACCTCATGACCAGTCATCCATTTTGTGACCATATTGTGTTCATCTTGGGCATAGCCCTGGCCAGGCTCTTGTACTGCCCAAGGTGTATCCTTAAAGGCCTTTTAATAAATATCTACTTTGTTCTCTAGCTTTGTCCAGTCTCTATTTCAGGTCGGCCTTCCCAAGGCATCATCCCCTCCTCCATTCTCTCGATTCCTCTCAAAATTCATTACATTGATAAAATATGACATTGATATTCAAGAGTATGATGTATTATCGACTGATTCTAGATTTATAAATAGTAAGAGCCCCCTTCTACTGGCAAGCAGTACTAGCTCCTGGAAACCTTGACTAGGATATTATTTTTAATATTCAAACAACATATCAATTGCTCCATTTCCATAAGATACTTTTTGATAGATGCAAAGCATGTTGATAATTGCACATTAAATAATGGTGGGCAATTAATGCATGTATGACTCAGGTGCTTGGTGCTGCCAGAGCTGCAGAAATTCTTTTTTCTATTTTTCTATTTTTTTTTGAATTTCACTTAACATTAAAGAATTGCATTTGGTTTTACTCAAACAAAACAAAACACACAAAAAAAAACCCCCAAAAACAACCCAAAACCACCAAAACTAACAAAAAAACCCCAAAAACAAAAAAAACCCCCAACCCAAACACAAAAGCCAAACTAAAGCCCCAAGAAATTTTAATTTATTATTTAATAGAAATCTCTCCTTTGAATTGATGCATCTCTCTAAAATTACCTAAACTAGTTTAAATTAGGAGAAGAAATTATAAAGAAAACATAGCTAGGGAAAATAGCAAAATCTGCCATTTGTGATGTATAAAATATACTGTTTGGATACATCTATTAATCATTCTGTAAGCCTGTAGATCACCAACACTGGCCACCAGATCTAGGACAGGAAGACTCCCCCTACGGATCCATTACACTAGCAACAATCTTCATTCAAGAAACAAAATTATCAGGTGCTGCCAATTGTTAACACATTATTCTCAAATGGTGCCAATTTGTACCAAATTTTCAGTCGTTACAGTATTCCAGGACAGAATTACCGGAATGATTTAGTACGGCCTGACTTCTCCATCAAATATTAGGTTACATAATTGTCTTATAGGCAGAGGTAAAAAACTACAATTTTTTCTCAAACCGAGATCCTAACCCCATCTTTCTTCCTGTCCTATGTGTCACATTTTCAGAACAAAATCCAGTTTTCACCTTCTACATTTTCCTGTCACCCTTACCTCCACAACATGCCTCCTTATCGATTTCATCCCTCCATTCCCTAATATCTGTCTTTCTCTCACACATTCCCAAATCATATTAGTTGCTGCTTGGAGAGGGATTCTTAGCCTTTTCATCTCTTTATTTAATTTTGACATGCAGTGCTGTCCAGAAAGTAACAAATAAAATCTCTGAAAACTTGTTTTGTTCAAGTTTCAAATTTCAGCACTGCACTTATCATATCACCTGATTATTTTCTTCATAATACCCCAATGCCTTGATTCTGCTTTGATGGATCTGTCTTGGAGGTTTAAGAAGGGAAAAAGCCATGCCTTTTTTTTCACTCACAGGTCATCACTGTGTAATATAAATTACATTTTACATAGTATGAAAATACTTGTGAAACCATTTAAAATATATCAAATTAATTACCAGTGTAAATATTTTAATTTTTTCAGCCTGTAAGAACAACTCACAATGTAGAACTATGCTCAAGAAAGCAACAGGAAAATCTTCCTTGGTTTTTTTCTTTTTTTCCTTTACTTTTCACAATTGCATATGTGAAAATTTATGACAGTAAGAAAAGATGTTGAGGCGTACATATCCATTAAAAATTAAATTATTAGAAGCAAAACAAAATAAACACCAAATTACTTTATTCTTTCAAAATTGTGGTGTTCTATTAAGAGAAAAGTAGCTAAAGTTATTAAAAATCTACTTTAAATGATAGCAAATTAACTGCAAGATTAATCAAAACGTAGTAGAGAGCTCTGTTCAGTAAAAAAATTATGAGAAATTTCTAATATGAATATTGTGTTTAACAAGCTATTAACATATATTTAAGCAAAATGTTTTTAGGATGGAATTTTTCTTTCAAACTATTTTATAGCCTTTTGGGCTAAATAATAGTTGGATTTATTATATAGGTGGATAAATTCTTAATTTTACCACACTGTTATAACATCAGAAAAAGACAGTGCGTTCATTCAACTCTGCCTCACTATGGGAAGTTTGGTGAAATGGTTTTTGGAAAGTGACTTCATGTGATAAACCTCATCTTTTGCAGAGAATTCAACTTTCTTATCTCCTTGAAGTCACTACAATGGCATAATAAACTTCCTTTTGTGCAAGTCCACAAGTGCAAAGAAGGAAAATGCTAAATCTTACAACTGACATTCATAATATGCCAAAATTATCCCACTTATTTCGTGATGTTAAAGGTTGACCTTTTCCATCTTTGCTTTCTTATTTTAACCTATAAATTTGACAGGAAGAAATGTAACTAAAGCCAATAGTATTTTATTAGAAAAGATGGAATTTTTTCTATTTCAATATTTTGCTTCTCTTGATTTTTTTCCTGTAATTTGTTTGTTTCCTGGGCCATATGATTGTATTTATTAGTCTTGTTTACTGGCTGTGATGACAGGATAGAGCTGGATCCTCACAACTAATGGATGAAGAGAAGGTGTAAAGAAGACAAAGTTAGGTTTTTTCAATGGTGTCCATTGACAGGAAAGAGGCAATGCCTCCCAATTTCAACCATTATGCGATTCTGTGAGCAGTGATGGGATGTTGCTGCACTGATTTCTTTTAACAGAAACCAAATCCAAATTATGAACTGTTAGAATTTATCATGATTTATGATAGCATTAGGCAGCTGGAACCTTTCTGACATTTATCACAACATCCAGGTTTCCCAGAGAAGTTGTGTATGATCCATCCATGGAAGTGTTCAAGGCCAGTTTGGAGGTGCTCTGAGAAACCTGGTCTAGTGGAAGTTGTCCCTGCCCATGGCACAGGTGTTGGAACTGGATGACCTTTAAGATTGCCTCCAAACCAATCATGGAATGATTCTGTGATAACATTTGTGACCTCTTGTACACAGCAGTAGCACTTTCAACAATTGAAAACCTTTCCTCCTTGGAGGTAAATACAATTTGTAGCTCAATCTGTTGAATCCACTTTTAAGAAATGTTGTATATTTTTTTGCAAAGACATAAAATTAAATTGCATGAATCCAAAGCATTTCCCTCAACTGCACTGCAATACACCTAACACACAACAAAGCTAAAGAATAATCAATTCACGAAACCAAGTTCAATACTGCAAAAGTAATGAGGTTGGTTTCAAATTGTGGCAGGAAAAAAAAAAACAAAGGAAAATACTGCTATTGATAAGCAATACAATAGTGTAACAAATACTGCACAGTTTTCTTTACAGGTAAAGACTATACTGCACATGAAGCATGATTATTTCTTTTTACCACTCAAAGCTGGTACTTAACTAATAAGGAATATAACTACAAAAATAATGCTTGAATGAAAAGCAGTATTAAGAAAGAACTTCATATCCCTGGAAGATACTATAAATTATTTAAATGCATTTTTTTAGAAATTGTTTTCTAAGGAATCATTTTTATAAACTACTCACATGGCTGATCTCATACAAAAATGTACCACGTTACTCAATGTAATCTACTTGTCACAGATGATTCTATCTCAAAACATGACTCTCTGAGTACTGTGAGGAAATAGGTGTTTTTTGACCACTCAGCATATCTAATAGCTGCAGTATCAGTATTGAAATTGAGAGATGTAACTAAAATAGTGATGTGAAAGCTGGTAATTCCAGCTAAAAAGGCCTCTCAGTCAGGATGCTTCCTGGATAGGATATGGAAAACAGTTTTCCAAAGGACATAGCTCAATGTCTTTTCTCCAGTAAAAGGAGTATTGTCCAAAGGAATTTGCACCTGGTGATACAGAGCAGTCAGAAACAGTAGAATCTTACATAGCGTGTGCTCCTGGGAGGACAAAATTAAGTGAGGGCTGTGAAAACTTCTGACAGGTTAATGACAGTTTGAACACAGTGAAGGGAAAACTGTAAGGGCACATAGAGAGCCTTTCAAAGACCATAAATGTTGTTCATCACTGACTTGTTTAAAGCTTTTCCAGCTTAGTAATGATGTTGGGGCACCCTAGCTAAGAATAACACTGTGGTGAAAGATGATCCAGCACACTGAACATGTAAAAATTAAGATTTTTCTTCATTGCTAATTATGCAATGAAAATTTTGTGAAATTCAAGCCCTAATGTGTTCTCTCATCACAATTTTTTTTTTAGTCAAGTCTGTATATCACTTCTAAAGACAAAAAAATACCACATAGAATTGTAAACATTTGTGTAAGAAAATTAACTTTGAGGGACACCTGATATTATATCTAAAATCAAGTTATAATTTGCTAGGGTTTATATATTTAAATTCCTCAGGCTGTCTTGAAAATCTCATCTTAGTATATGGCCTGCTTTATCTTTTTAATGTATTTCTCTAATACTTTAATTTAAAACAAATAGTTATTTCTCTATGATAAATATGTAGATAATAACTATAGACACATCTTAATACCCAATACATATCATATATTCCACCACGTGGGAACTTTTCAATTGATTACTTATTATTATTCTCATCAAACACACACTAGGTTTCATATTTAAAACCAAATTTTGCAGTTAATGAAATCCATTAATAAATAATATTTGAAAATGGTATTTTATTTTGATGTGATTTTGATGTACCTTTCATGCTTTATATAAGGAAAATTAAACATAACTAAACATAAAGATGACTTTGTAAGAAGAAACCCTTAAAAATATCCCCTGGTTCCCTGCAATTCATGTCCGCCCAGCATTTCTTTCAGATAAAAGTCAGGGTTAACTGCGCTCCGTTGGTATCAAACCTGATAATCTCTTCCTGTCCTGGACAACTGCTCTTATCACCAGGAGCAACCCCAATGGAGAACAGGGATAAAGCACAGAAATTCTGTGCAATCCTACTGTCAGTGTAAATCTCTGATAGGGGTCAGTAAGTAAAAGGATGAGACAGTGACACCAGAGCACTCTGCGCCTTCATTAGGCCGGTTTGACTGAGGTGGCATTTAAGGATGTGATGGAGGCAGTTTCCTCTCCTGACTACAGAGACTGTCAAATACAATAAAACATAAAGAAAGAATGCTGTAATTTTGTTAGAGAAAGGCATTGATGCATTGTTTACTTCCATCTAGAAACTAGAGATCAATATCAAGAATTAAGTCCTGCTTATCTATCTATATTTTAATTTTAAAATAGTTGTTGGGGTTTATATGAGAATATTATTAAAGATAATTAAAATTGCTATTAAAATGGCTTAACTGCAAAAGTAAACCATATCTGAATAAATTCTTCTCAACACCTATTTGAGAAGAGAACAAAACCAAACTATGGAAGAGAAAAACTAAGATATTTTGAAGGGTTTAATAAAATTTTTAAAATGAAAAATTGTGAAGAAAAATGTAAAAGCCCTGATAGCACTGTTTGTAGTTGCAACTAGTGTGCTGAAGAAATGCCACTAGGAAATTACTACAAGGAAAATCAAATCTATTTGATACTCTCTTCATGGAATTCCCCCATTTTTACTAGTTGCTACAAAAATAGAAATGAGTTGTTTAGTTTTTGAACCTGAATCTTTTGCTGAAATTCCCTACCCTGCCACTTACGAAGTTTCGTAACTGGAAAGACAGATAACCATGACACTGCTTCATATAGGAAGATGTTGGGGGTAGGACTGTCAGAGCTTAGGACAGCCCAGCATTGGATGGAAATGGGGGCAAGGAGGTGCTGAAAGATTCTTTGCAGGGGCTGACTGTTACAGAAGTTTATGGCAGAGGCCAGACTGATGGCAGATGAGGCTGGAAAGAGGGACTTCCTCCTGGGGACATTGTTTTAAAGAAATTGAGAGTTCTTTTCCATTAAACAAGTGTTTTCTTTCCTGGGCAAGACAAGTAAGTTATATTTGAAGCTCATACACCAGTGCAAAGTTATTTGCAAAGGATAGCAAAAAATTTCTGACTCATCAATCAGAATGTGAGACAGACCTATATTGTATCACCCCAGAAAGACTTGCTTTGCATCATAGAACTACCTGACTTAAAGGAATTGAGGGAAACTGTATTTCTGTTAGTCAAACAACACCTGTGCTGGAAAAAAAAAATGGATTAAAGCTCATTATCAGTTGAGTATTAAAACTTAAAACTCCAGTTTTAGAAATATCATAATAAAATCTCCTATTATACATTAAAAATAATCATTACAATATGTGATTTCTCTGATGGTAGAATAATATTTCTATGTTCTTTATAAACTGTGTTTCCTCAGAGTATTTTAGAACTGTAGAAAACTTTATGCTGTACCAAAAAAATTGTTTCAAGGCAGAAGTTCAAACTTTAAGTTATTCCATTTTCTTATATACTATATTTGATTGTTCCCACATATATTCAAAATTAATTCTGCCTTACCATAAAAAGATTATTCTACTTTTAAATTCTTTCTGTCTCTTCTGAAACGTTCATCTTGAAAGTTGTCTTAGGTTGTAATAATGTACTGTATCAATGCAGAGGTTTTATTATGGTGTCTGGTATGAATTCTGTACTGCTAATAAATTATTAAGTTTCAATTGTCCACATTTCATAACATGTGGTGCAAAATCTCTCTTCTGAATACAAAATATATTAATATTAAATGTTAAAGCATAGTGGCAACACAGCCATAATCAAACCATGTATTTTATATCATTATGTGGAGAGTTGGCAGGAATTTAAAGAAAATTCACTTAATTTTCATTTTTATCTATGTTTTTTTTTCCTTTACATACATATAAAAAATTATCATTGAGCACATTAAAGAAAACAAATATACCAAATTAGGATTTATTTTTTAGGTCTTCTGGTTTGGCAAATATCTCCATTCCTAACACCTTTTGATCATTCCTCATTTTTCTTTCAGATTTATATTCTATGCCACAATGCAATGTTTCTCTGCCAAAAAGAGAACACACAACTATAGTGAAAGCACCTTCAGAACTCCTTAGGAAATCACTCCGTGGTTCACAATCATTACTTTTATTTCTGTGCCACAGAATCCTATTCCAGCTTTTATCTTCCCTCTGGAAAGAATTTTTCTGTCCAAAGACTCAGTTCAAACAGGCTCATGCAAACTCTGTTGGAGATGTAAAATAATTATGTCTAGAAATTTCTAGATAAATGGAGCAACAATGAAATAAAAAAGGATTTTATTTTGCTTGCTTTCATTTTTTGAAGACCTTTGCTCATGAATTTGAAGAACAATTTGAAGAAGCAATCACCCAATTAATTTTTTTTATATTTTAGGTTTATATCCTCTGATTGGCTTCTTAAGCATCAGCCTCTTCTAAGCAAAAATAATCTCCTTTCCTCCTGGATAAAATGCAAGAGCTTGGAATAAAAGACAGTCTCTAAAAGATACTGTTACAAACATGATAACTCCAGGAGAGGTTATAATTGTGGCTAGAGACCTTTTCAGGATTAGTAAATCAGAAGACTCAGAAACAAAAAAGAATCTTTGTTGAGTCTTAGAAGGTTAAGCTCAATACTTAGCTGGTGCTCGAATCAGTCCTTGCTTTATCCTACTGAATACTTTTCATTCCCAGCAGTCTCAGCTAGCCCGGAGATTTGAAGTTATTAAGCCTAGCATTAAGTTAATGGATAATAACACTGGAATATCATTTCAGAAGAAATCCTGTCCTGCTTAAGACACCAACACACCAACAATGGTCTTGTTAACTTCAGAAAAGACAGGATTCTCCCACAGGGTAACAAACTACAGGACATGCTTTCTTCATTTATGCAAGTTTAATCATGAATTACCATGAAAAAAATGACCTTCCATTAAGAATGTACTTTTTTTTTTCTTTTCTTTTAAAACAAATTTAAAAGAGAAAACAAAATATTAGAACTTACATTCAATATCAAGGTACATGCTCTTTTGGTGCCCACCAATTCTACTTGCTGCTTCACAGTCATATCTCCCTGAATCTGACAACTTCACATCTTTAATATGCAGTGACGACTTTCCATGCTGCCCTTTGACTTCTATGCGGCCATCTGGGCTCTGTTTGCATTGATTCAGGAAAAAAGAAGGTTTTATATATTTATATATGTATGTCAATGGAGAATTTATATATTAAACAGTACTGATAAGAATGACTGAAAGCATCTCTTCACCTGTGGTGAAGTTATTACTGACAGATAAGCAACTTCTAAATTTTCCAAATAAATTTAAAGAAATAGAAAAACATGTTCTCTTTCTAGGCAGTATAATGAAAGGAAGAAGTACATGCTTAAAGGAACATTGTCAAGGGAAACCACAAAAGGTATCGAATTATGACAGCAATCGTGAACTGCATACTCAAAACTTCTTTATGATCTCACCCACTGTGTTCTGATGCTGTTAAGAAAAATTAATAGATGCAACACTTATATCTCAGATTACATACACCATTATCTCTGGTCCTTACAACTGCAGCTATAAAACTGAATAGAAGTAATACCTCAGATAATGAACAAATCCCAGAATCTCACAACTGTTAAAAAACTTGAACCATAAATGTAACTAGAATTTCTGGATTTCAGTTCCTTTTCATTCCATGGAAAAAGCAAGGGAGAAAAATGAATGTTGCTGTTTTCAACTTCCCAGAACATAAATTTTATAAAAAATCCTTATACATAATGACCCTCCTTCCCCCTCCCCATCTCTCCCAAAATTATTTGAATTTAAAGGGTATACAAATATTAGGTAAAACTAAGTTAAATAAAAGAAGATGTCCTCTTCTTGATGCTACAAAATTCATGAAGTATTATCCCTGAGGAAGAATAAAATATTTTCTTCTGCTCTTTACTCATAGAATCATACAATACTTTGGGTTGGAAAGGACCTTAAAGCTAATCTCATTCTAACCCCTCTGCCTGGGCAGGGATATGTCCCACTAGACCAGGTTGCTCTGAGCCCCATCCAGCCTGGCCTTGAATATTTCCAGGGATGGGACAGCTTCTCTGGGAAACCTTTGGGAAGTTTGTTGTACTTTTTCATCTCACTTTTATGTTTAAGGGAAAAAACTCCAAACGTGATTAAAAATAGTGATATTAACCTACATTCGTTATAGTAAGGTGGAAAAGGGACGAAAACACAGTAACTATATCACTGCAAGATATTAAACTTGAAGCAGATTTTTATGTTCAATTCTGTAACACACACACTCAAGTTTACTGCATATTACATTCAATACTCACCAAGTAGCAGCTGATGTTTAAGTGGCTGAGCTTTTAACTTAGTAAAATTGTTCCTTGACTTAATAAAGGAAATATGCCACAATTTAGACCTTAAAATATTTGATGTAAAGCAGTCAAATGAAGTATGCTGTTTATCATGATTTTTACAAAAAGAAAAGTATTCTGATCCTACGTGAGTATCCAAGAAAGCTGAATTTTGTTTCCTGTGAAAACGACTCAGGATAGGTACATAAATTTAAGTTCTTGAATTTTAACCCAGGAGCCAACATAAACCTCTTTGAATTGATAAAAATTAGCAATTTAGACTACTTAGCTATCAATTTTAATACTGAATATTCAATTTCCACAAGATGCTCAAAAAAGGAAAAAAGTTATGATGTTGCTAGTAAATATGTGACAGTAGTGAACATTACGGCTTTTGGAAATAATTCCTGGGCTAATTAAAATATAATTTCTTTGGAATAAAACATTAAGTTTTTTTCTAATTTCTGGTATAAAGTCAGAGTTATATACATGTAGAGCATATATACAAATGCTTATGTATAAAACATTATATATATTGTTTATATATATGTAAAGCAAGTACCTTCTATGACATAATTAATACCAGTTATGGGTCTTTTCATCTTTATTTAAATATTAAGTGTATAATATTGTGGTCAAACTACATTATTCCTACATAAAATGCATATCCATTTCAGAAATCTAATTTCTGGTTTTACCCTGATGACTAATATTTCCTTAAGAAGTTTCATTTAAAACAGTGAAACAACCTGTGACAATGAAACATAGATATAATAGTAAATACTTTATTAGTGATTAATTAATTCAATACTAATCCCAAATACTTTAATTCACTAATACATATTTCACTACAAGTAATTCCATATATTCCTAAGCACATATATGAGTACTAATAGATGTTATAAAATAAAAAAATAATGAAAATAAGCACAAAGATTCTTAAATTAAATAGCTTTTAGAGTAATTTCTCAATCTCATTTTAGTTTATCTAGTTATTTTCTAATTCTGATGGAAAAAATTTAGAGTGTACTCAGTATAATTCTATTATGTTCTCACATTCTCTTATTCAAATGCAGATGATGCAACATATCTTAGATTTACAGGTAGGACAAAACCCAAGGTAATAAATACTCTGAATGATGGGAGATTTTCACGTATCATTTATTTTTATAATCAAATATATGGTAAGAAACATTGTAAGAGGGATTTACTAGGCTCAAAGTCCATAAAACAAATAAAACAACTGTAGGCAAGAAAACTTCGGTAGAATGTTCATAAAAATATGACTTTACTAAAGGTAAGTTCTACTTTTATAAAGTTCTTGTGTTAAAATTGCTTCCTAAATCAAACAAAATTTCTAAAACGTGTTCTGCTTCATTGCTTATAATGCATATTCTACTGTGGTTTCTTAAAAAAGAGTTTAAAATGTCCTGTTCCCTGAGTTTATTTTGCAGATGGATTGGTGTAAAAATCCATCATTTATTTCCTTTACAAACATCGTGCAATACCTGATTAAAAACATAGGCTGGCATTCCTGAAGAACAAAACACATGAAAGAAAACAAGAGTGTAAATACAGACCAAGAAAATTCCATTAACAAGCAAAGAAACAACTTATTAAATAAATGAAGAAATGAAGTAGGCGTCTCTATCTGTGAGAGGATTCCCAGAATATGCAGGAGATTACCACATGCAAATCAAAAAGCAAGTCAGTATGGTGAAGTTTCACAAAGACTTCAAAAACACTGGTGTGGCTGTATTACATCTCTTTATGGTATAAATCAGACAAGAGAGATCTGGGTAAATGATTCAAGGACATGTTGTGATGACACAAAAAAGCACACTAAAAGTGCAGTTGAGTATGGCAACGAGAAACGCAGAAACTGGGACAAAAATTGAATATGCAGAGTTACCTGCAGCAAAAACTGAAGCCACACTATTTACATGTTTCCGTTCTTGTAAAGGACATTATTAAAACTGGGATAAACTGACAAAGCAGAACTTTCTAACCATTGGTAATGCCTTTCTGGGGTTAATTTCTCTCCTGCACTAATTATGTGGAACACACATTAATACCATGTCTGGCACTGTAACACACCAAAACATTAAGAGAAAGAGACACAGGAACAGGAATACTACTCCTGCCCAGTAACCCTTAGGAGAAATCCCCACCAGGAAGAAAGCTTTGGACTGCCAATGGCCAAAACCAAAATATAGATATAACCTTTATAAATTAAAAATGTCAGTAACTCTCAAGCCTGCCTGAAATAATAATGGATAACTTACTAAATTGGGGCAGTCTTTTTTTTTTTATTTTCAAATGCTATAGCATGAGAGATGTAGAATCTGTATTTTATTTTATTGCTTAATAATAACAGAGAGCATAAAAGGGACAGAACAAACCCCTAGACAATCAGAATAGTTTCTGTGGCTCAACACTCATGATTTGTGCTCATTCACTGAATTACTCAGTATCTCCTTCCACCATGGAGAATGAACAATCCTTGAGGTCTCAGAAACTTGAGGTTAAAACAATTTCATACAGATTTATATATTTTTTGGAAAGAACAATTATGTTAACAGACTTTTACACTCTTAGACATTGGAAAAATTACAAAGTCATCAGAAGTTATGTTTTCACAGCATTTTAGAAATCATAATAAAATCTTAAGTAATAAATATTTTTCATGGTTAATGTTCATTGGAGAATTTCATAGAAATCATAAATAAAAATGGGGCTTTTGAAGCTTTGGTGGTGGTTTTTTGGTTTTTTTCCCCCATCATCACCAGCATAAAACTAAAATACAAGTGAAAAATCTTCAGCAGAGACTTTGAAAAATGTTTTACTTAGATAACATCACTTTGTGATTTTATCCACATTAAAGCACATTCCCTAAACTAGGAAACAGGAAAGCCCTTTTATTTTGTATATCAATAGCAGTCTAGTTCTCTACCATTGTTAAAGAGAAGTCTTCTATACAGGTCTGCAAGTAAAACTATCCAAAATGACACCACATTAAAAAGTACCTTTTGGAAAAAAAAACCAAAAAAAAAGATGAATATTTCCTGCATTTGCAATATTCTGAGTTATAATATGTAGTTAAACACAAATGGCTCCTATGCCATTAAAAAAAAAAAAAAAAAGAGAGGTATTGCATAATTTGAGATTAGTGCTACAGGTTCTGTAAAAGTAAATACATATTTTTGGTTTTGATAAAATTCTTGTCATACTATACATGTCATTCTGCCCCTTGACTTCTGTCATGCTCTTGCTTCCTGAATGTCTTGCATAATTTGTAGTTCCACATGTAAATATTCCCAAAGGCCTGACCAGGTGATGCTGACCTGACACAGTTCCAAAGTCAAAAACAGAGCTCCCAAAAATGGTAACTGAATTTCAAGCATTCCACTCGCAGAGAGGACAGGGGTGTGATAAGACAGTAACATCCACATGGAGACAAGGATAGCTTCTGTAACAGAGTAAATTCTTCAGGTACCATGGGGTTTTCAATCTGCAAAATTCCACTGCCATTTTAGTAAAATCAGTGTAATTTTTCAGGAGGAGACAGTTCACTGATTCTGATGCTCAGAAATTGTCATTCATTTGCTAACTGTAGAAAGCTGAACTTGGGCAGAGGTGGATAGTGTGGTTAGTGGGTGAGTTTGATTTATAAGCCATTGCTCCAACTCCCACTGAGGAAAAGTAGAACCAAATGAGATGAAGTTGTAGTGCTGCCAAAACGTGCATTTTGAGTTGTCTGAAAACAATAATGGAAGGTAAGAACAGTTGCAGAAATTGGTGACTCATTGGTAGCTGGATGTTAGTAATATTGCTTGGATGGTCAGAGCAGTTGACTTCCCTCCTAGAGTTTATCACTTGGCTGTCAAAGAACTCCTTCAACCCCTGAAGTCCAAGTGCAAGACTGCAAGCAAAACAATTCCTTCTTTGAAAATCTAGACAAGTTGAAATACCTTTATTTGTTTTTCTTCTAATGTTTAAAGTGTTTTCATGAGCAAAGTGCCATCACTGTCCATAGTTAAAATGCTACAGGTCAGTTTTGCCTGTCAAATTTACTAAATATATCTTCTGACAACTTGTGTACTTTAGTATTATTTTGGATGTGCACTGCATATATTAACTACTGAAAAGATGAAGAGGTAGTGGCTTAGAATTGAGCTTGTTTTTTTCTTTTGCAAAACATGGAGCAATAACACTAAAGAACTGTAAGTCACTGTAAGAACATGTAGCTTGAGTAAAAGCTGCTGGTGCTTTAAATTTTCTGCAAAGGATCTGTTTCAGATCAAAGATCCTCATACTGCAGGGGGGAGGATTGAAAAAATCATAGTTCTTCCTTCTTTGGATCAAATTGTTAAAAACTGCCAACTTGTTATGTTGTCTTGGTCATGTTTTTAGTACACATCACTGAATTTTCAAGGAGAAAACAAATATTGATTAACTGAATCACCTTTGGAATGTCACAAATAACAATTTTTTAGGAAGTCTGCTGATTTCAGGTTGCGTTTGATCCACATGAGAGGTAACTTGAGGTCATACACTTCAGGTTGATGCTTCTTATATGTGAGACTTAAGCAGATCTTAATTGGCCATGAAAATATTTCTTGAAGCAGCATGAAAGATAGGAACTTCTGCAACCTGACATGCTAATACTAAATGATGATAAAATTCTAGAAGTCTGTTAAATGTATGTGACCAGCAATTCCTAGTCTGAAAATCTACCTTTGATGATGAGAGAAAGGGCTGTTAGTCACAACAGCCATCATCGTGTAGAAGCTGATGGAAGCTCCCTTCTGGATTATGGATGGTATATTCACAATATTTCCCATTCTCTTCAGGTAAATGTATTCTATCCATGCACCTGTTGGAGACAGCAGAAAATTCCAGAGTATTGCTATGTGCATATGCCTTAATGTCCAGTGAATCAGAATAATGCTACAGCAGGGTCTTGGACTTCAGTGATTTTTATAGGAGACCTTGTGAAATTTTAAAACTTCAGCTTGTTAATTATACATGTCAGCATGCTGCAAATTCCTGAATTTCTAGGAATTTGTTTTTCCACAAAGAAGAAATTATTGAAGCGCCTATTGTTTGTAGGTCTATAGTGTAGCACCAGGGAAGTCACAAGAAAACCTAACGTTGAAGAAAAAAATACTGTTGTTTTGATTTTCTGTTCAGCTGCAGATACACCAGTTACTTTTATAGAATTCAGATTGTAAATGGCAGCAGGTTCTATGCAGGTTGTTAGCAGCATGTACAGTCTCAGGGAAAAAAAAAGTGTTCTTGCATGTTTTGTACAACTTTTTAAAATAATAAACTGATATTTCATTGATTCATGCTGGTATTTCTTTCAAACTTAAGTCATTATGCAATGAGATGACACATGAAATCCTGACAACAAACACTTACTAAGACATGAAATGGAAAACTGAAATTCTTTCCCTCACTGGTTTTTACTCAATAATGAATATGTAAGAGAAATATTTAATAGAGAAAAAATGATGAGCATCCATTCAAGATTACTTCTGCTAAAGATGCAAATCCTAGATGTAAATCACAAACCTTATTGATGTGAATCACAAGAAAGAAATAGTTTATGATTTTAAATTGCAAAAATATTAGCATCATATCAAATAAAGTTGTAGACTAGAACAAGCATCAGTGTTGGCCATGACAACAATAGTAACAACAAATGAGTGTTTGTAAGTATAGCAGAAATACTACAACTCTAATGATTGTATATGCACTTTGTAATTAGAAATCCAGTTTCAGTCATAAATACTGTATTTATGGCTTTATTCCTAAGAATTTTGTTATCTGAATCTATTCCAACACTGCTATGATTCCATTAAAATAGGTGACTCAAATGGATTCAGGCCAGCAAAATTCTCAGGAAGAAGACCTTTAAGTACAAAGTTCTTATTCAATACAGACTTCACATAAAACAGACACTAAAATGATTTTACTATACAATTGCATCTTAGTTTAGACAATCAAATCTTACTGTAACTTGGGACTGGAGGTGGTTGTTCTGTAATTTTGGTGACCAGCAAGTGAAAACGTGGGGAAAACTTATAAAGGAAAGAAACCAAAGAAACCTGTAGCTGGGCACACATGAAGACAAATCATGTCAACTTACTGCATTACAAAATGGACAAAAATAACTTGAAGCTGACCCAGGGCATGCTGATGAATTGTCAATCCTTTTCTACTCTACTTTTTTTTTTTTTTTTTTAAGGAAAACAAGCACTGCCTGCCTGCCTCTGGTGTCTGGGTGATTAAAACAAGGAAAGGAAAACTAGGAAGATTTGTATAACAATTTTAACCACTGTGTTATTTTTTCCCTCTTTATTACTTAGATAATTTGAATTAAAATGTCCAAGTCATTATAACTGAACTAAGAATAATTGCTTGGTTTATTTTGTTTAAACTGATATTACCTGGACCGATAACAAATTCTTAGATACATACAGGTTGTATATCCCTTCTGCCCACAAAACTTTGCTGTAATATATGACAGACTTTAAAATTACTACTACTGCAAGAATTTCAAACATAATTCATGTATATATACATTAATTTCATTTTTGCAGATTTCATATTCGAACTAGACACAGTCTAGCTTTAATTACAGGGACAACTGATGTAGTGAGGGTATGAAGAAAAAAGAAAGCAGAAAAAAAAAAGAAACGAGAAACCAAAAAAAAAAATCACAATTTGAGTTTCTGGGTTGTTCAGTAGCTGTATGCAGCTTGAGATCCCTCTCAGTTTACTGTAAAGTTGATGTATATTTTACTAAAATTATTATGGCTAGACAGCAGATAGGAAGTCTGTCTGAAAGCTGGGCTGAGACAGAGACCTGCAGGGGCATATGTAAGCAACAAGGCTCCCTTAGGGGAAGGAAAGCTATGGAAGGCCAGAAAGAGGTACAGCTTGATTCACAAGGTGAAGGGAATTGTCAGCAGGGGAGGTCCTAACATCACAGATCACCAAGTCTTTGCTCACAAACTCTGATAATTCTGGAGGGCTTTTTTCAGATGAAGAAACAGAAGGAAATTACTGCAGTACCAAGCAAAATGGAGAAAGTGAGTGGACATAACTGAAAGTAATTTTATTTAATTGATCTCCTGAATACAGTTCTCAGTTTCTCTATTTACATGTCTATTTTGATAAATATGGATACAAATAAAAGCTTATACTAGATATATCAGCTAAATTGGATGTTTGCTATTACTGAAAAATATCATGTTACTAGAGTTTGAAATAAATTGGGAAGCAGAGATTGCAACATGGCAGCCCAAGCTCCCATATGTCATTCTTCTGGGGAAAGTCTCACTGAGAAACAAAACCTTTAAGCCAGTCTATTCCTTATTTTCAGTCAGCTTGCAGGATTCCTGACTCAGGAAACTTCAGTCTCCTAATGTGTACACCTGTACACATTAGGAAACTGAATATATTATTGAATTATCAGAAGTTATGTATTAGTACATCATTGAAGAAACAGATCTGTAACAACACATTAACTGAAGAGACTAAATGGATAAATTAATGACAGCCATCCACACAACACGAATACATCTGTCTCTGTGTATGTACAGGCATTTGGGTCTACTCTGGGTAACAGATAATTTGCTTTCTATCCCAAAAGAGGAACAAATCTGAAGGGCCCTCTGATCATATGGTTAATATTTAGCACTGAGTTGTCAATGCAACCAATATCTCAAAATAATTACTAGCTTAGTTTTTGGCTTCATTTACATATCACTGCAGATACTGTTGCCTAAAGGAGTGTGTGCAGCTCAGACAACTGATTGAGCTACTTGAGACCTTGGAAACATCCACATTGGCTCAGGGTTTTCCTACTTCCTCAGGTCACCCAGGACAGCTGCTCCTTCTTTCTAACTGAATACAATCCCACTCCTGCAAAATCAATCTTCTTGCTCAAATACTGTCATCCCCCAAAACTAAAGATAGATGAAGGAATATCAAAATGTAGTCAGACTTCCATGGATCAGATAGCTCCTGAAATTCTATTATTCAATGCTCATATATGGCCCTTTATTTGCTTATGTCACAGAGTATAAACCTCTATATTCTCAACAGCACTAACTACCTAACATATAAGTGACCCTATTGGTCCAGTTAATTTATTTACCTTTTTCCAGACACAATATTCTTGCCCTCTAACTTCCTAGTCTTAATATGGGAAGCCCACTAAAATTCATTTGGGGTTTAAAAACAAGATAGAAGAGAACTTTGCTGCCTGATTGAATTGTTTTCAGAGCATTTCAATTGCATAATCAAACACAATTGTGGCTGGCTACATAAATTGTTCTGGTTTACAGGCCTGTGCCAATATTGTAACAACAAAAACATCTATGATATTGTAAGTAGGAGCTTTTCACACAATATGTAGGTGAAACAGGTTATAACAATTTTCTCCAATACAGCAAAGGGATTTGCCTTGTGTATTTCCCAGCTATTCAAAGGAGAATTCACAAAGAGCAGGATTTGGATAGCTCAGAAAAATAAAGATATTTCCTGGAATCAATTAAAATACCCTAGATATATCTCTGTTTTCTGTGATTCATTTCAAATAAAGATCTGATCCTTGATGAGCAAGAATTTAACAGGGCTTACATTACTGTTTCAAAAGAAGGACAATATATTTCACTGACACTGTAAGACTGCTTCTTTTTGTGAAGGAAAATCCAACAGGGATTAACAGGGAGTGAAAAAAACCCAAAACCACATTCTTTTTATTAATATTTGTAATAGCTGAAGTGAAGTTAATAGGTTTGAGAGAAAATAGACTTGACCTTTCAAAGAAAAAGATTACCTTTGCCTATTCCCTGATCATGAAAACTATGAAAAACTCTACAAGCTCTAAATATTTACAATTTGCATACCAATACAAAGTCAATTCAAACTTGGAAAATAACTTAATTATTAGTCTAAACTCTGCAATATTTAGAAACAATGTCACGGGAAATTTCATAGGAAGAACCAGGTTATTATTGCAATGGAAGAAAGCAGAATTCAAACTGTTTCTGCAGTGTTCATTATAAAATTAAAAATAACAGGTTGGGTTTTCTTTGGGAGTACAAGGAGAATAGTGTAAGGTATTTAAGAGACATTCAGTTAATCTGTATGAAATAAAGTACAAAGTACAGTAAAAAGTAGAGCATAAAATCCTATCTTAAATCCAACACACAAGTTGCAACTGGGACCTCTCTGTATTGGCTCCTTTTATTCATTTTACGTGTTTAAATCATAAATTCCTCAGGGTATGCAGCATATGCTTCTTTGGACACATCTGCATACAGTGGAGCCACTGTCTCATATTAAGCCCCATCTGTTATTGTGATTTGTATTCCAAAACAGGGCTTGAAATGGTAATTACAAATAATGTTGATCAGCATTCATATTTCTGTTAGAATTGGATACAGTGAAAGTGGGGCACCCTCACACTTCTGCAGTGTACACAGGAATCAGTGACAATTTTGTATCAGCGATCAGGATGTGCTGTCCTCCAGGGACGTGTGTAGAGATGAATGTGCATGTCCAAAATCCAATTCATAACTGATCATGCCAAATCAAATCCAATCACTATCTTTCCCTCTGTTCTAAAAAAGGCAACCCTTCTCCTGTCTCCTCTTTTTACTGGGAAAAGGGCCAGGCCTGCTGGATGTACAGTGGTCTGAGGGAATGTGCCATTTCAAATCCCAGCTGAGAGGGGCACAGCCAGGTTGGCACATCCAAGCAAGGACAGGCGGCGCTGGGAGTCAGGGGCTGGGATCCTCCGATCCAGAGGCAGAGTACATGCTCCAAGCAGAGAGCTTTAGCTTGACACTGAAACAGCAGATGAAGCTATGTCCTTGGACTGAGCCTCCATTTCCATTTTTACACCTTTAATGGTGAGACAAACAACTTCCAGCACGCATTGCCATTCATTTATTCAACCCTACCCACCCCCCACATATTTATGGGCTACACAGCCACAGAAGGATTACAGAGGTCATCTAATGTGACCTCCTGGAAAACTTTTCGTTTAACTTTCAAGAGAAGTCAGAAGAAAGGGAAAGACCCCTTTATTTCAAATTCTTAATGAAAAGAGAGACCACACACTGTGTGGTAAATTGTTTTAAGAGCTGAATGATAAAAGGAGAGAGGAAAAGGCTTCTTTGCTGCTGGTTTGAACTCACTTGGATTCAACTTTCAAATAAACACTTCTGAGGTACTGAAAATCTTTTTACAAAGCTGTATTTTCCAAAGAGATAATTATAGAGCTCATACTCATTAATATTACCCTCCTTAAGCCCAGCTGGGTTACTTCTTTGATCTGTGACTTTGGTGCATATTTGCCAGTCTTTTGGACACAATAAATTCAAAAATCAGGAAAGTCTATGTCCCAGTTATTAGATCTCTCATTAGATATAAAACACTTATTGGATAGAAACACATTTTGAATTCATGCAGTCTCAGAATGATGTCACATTCAGCAGTCTTCCTTATCCACATGAGGTACGTTTACATTTTAGCAAAATAAGAACCATGTTATTACGTAGCTATATACTAAAGCTGATAAAAGTAAAATTAGAAAAAAACCACCCAGAACTTTATGTGTTCGTTTAATCATCATGCTAATATTATTGCTTGAGCAGTTTTTTCATCTTCTGTGGAAAAAATCATGCCCTAAAGATACTCTTAATTCAACAGAAATAATGAATAAGGTGGAGTTGATATCAAGAAAAAACTGTTTCAAAAATTCAAAACATAAATTCCTTGAATAAAGACAATAATTTTTATATTTGTGCATAATTTATGTTGTTGCATGATGGGGTATTACTTTCAAAGTTGTCACATACAAGTAATATTTTCAATTTAAGACTATGTTCTATATTGCCCCCCCTCGATTTCTTCAATTCACCTTTTCCTTCTCTTTCTGTGTGCAAAGCACTGCTGTATTATTTAACAACTATTCAATAATTTAATCACTACCAGTTTTGTTCCCTATTCACCTAATTTGGTAGGAAAGTAAAAGCCAAGCTTTTGGCAACCCAGAGCAGGAGGACCAGAGGGCAAACATAGCAGCATATTTTATAGGTCAAGGACATATTCAGTATTTCAGAACATTTATTCAAGATTCAGCAAAAACTCTCCCATGAGCAATACACAGAATTCTTTCTTTGGCAAGAACAAAGGAAACCACAGAACCGTATTTATTCTCATTCTTTTTATCTTCCACATAGAGTCTGTCAGCACACCAGTAGGAAGTGAATATAGATTTTAGTTTGGTTGTCACTATTACTGAGTTGAACCACAGTTCAGAGAATACTCCAGCAACACATCAGTTTAACTGGAATTAAGAATATAAGACTGTCTTCTACAAGCACTGGATAAATTTCAGGTTTCAACTGCACCAACATTTTTGAGCTTCTTTCTGGTATTTTCTCTCATTTTCAATATCCTTTATAGGAAATTATTTTGGGAACATTTCAAACATAAGTGAGTGGCTAACACTTGTAACCTTTGAACAAAGCATAGTCTTTGCAAGTCAGAAGGATGACCTTTAACTTGAAATATTTAAGGAAGAGAGAAACTGCTTTGTCTTAATGCAAAAATATTAGGAAAAAAAATATAAATACTGCTATATTGCTCCAAAGTGGAAAGCACAGAACAGGGAAATGGTAGAGAGAGCCTCACATACTGCTTCAATTGCAGGAAAGGTCAAGTCAGAGACTAGACCAGACCAAACCTTCTCCTTTAGAACACAAAAAATCAAAGTATAATTCCTTAA
Source organism: Argya squamiceps (assembly GCA_037834095.1). Taxonomy (NCBI): domain Eukaryota; kingdom Metazoa; phylum Chordata; class Aves; order Passeriformes; family Leiothrichidae; genus Argya; species Argya squamiceps. The sequence continues at coordinate 13,109,669 of JBBMKD010000001.1, read as the reverse complement.
TATACAGCAATTTCCTATAAACTGACTCACTACAAATCCAATTCTCTTTGTGGCATGATTGCTATCTAGGTTTTTACCTGTGTGTGTATTTTAAGCAACAGCTATGAATATGCAAGAAGAAGATATTTTGCTACGTAATTATCTAGAGTAAAAAATATGAAATAATTATCCAGAAAGATGGTATCTTTGACTTCAACCAAGAGAAATTCTTTAGTCTATGTCAGGAAATTAAGAAGAAAATACTTGCTCAAATACTAAAATAATTATTAAAAAGGGAAAAAGAAGAACTCTGTAGAAACACAGCTTGCTATAAGCATGGTCAGGAATTGCATTGCACCATTCCCTTTTCATTTTACCATTCCAACTAAATACAGCTCTTTTTCCCACACAAACTGACTTTCTCCATTGTCATACTGCAATCTTCCTCTATTCAATCTATTTTTAATAAAATATTAAAATCGGAAGACAAAATGGGAAGATAGGCTCAGTTTGTCCTCTGTGACAGGAAAAAAATAGGAAGAAAAAAGGAGAAGTGGGAAATCAGGAATTACGAAGTATTCTGATTTTTCAAATTTAAAATATCTTTAAGCTCCACTGTATTTTGAGGATTATTAGACAGAAGCCAAATAGTCTGAAGAAGGGCTATGAGTAGCCATAATGATCAAGATGAAATTGAAATCATTGGTAGAGATTATGTATGACAATTTAAGCTACAGAGATGAATTGCCTTTCAGTACTTAATTGCTTTTTACTTTTTCTTTTTTAATTTAAAATTTAGAATTTCCATGTCTCTCTTGCTGCCTTAGAAAACAGCAATTCCTTCTAATTCTAGAGGAATCTAGAATTAATCTGTCTCTACATTAATTTTCTGCTTACAAGAAGAAGATTAGGCAGACAATACATATTTAGATATTTTATTAGAGGTAGATTTACCTTGTCACCTTCAGAGAAAGTCATTCCATCAATGGCCCTTTTCCAAGTAATCTCTGGGACAGGTTCTCCTTCTGCTTCACAGATGAGGGTTGCTTTCCCATTCTCAAATGTGGTTTCATTTTTAAGTTGTATTATTTGAGGCTGCACTGTTAAAAACACAAATTGCATTACTGATCCTGCACAAAGAATGTCATATCAAAATCTGTCTTTAAAATCACCTTTTGTTGTTGTTAAAGAATTAAAACTAAAGTTTTAATATTACTATCTATAAAAGCAAATAATTTTCTGACCTCAAGTTGCACAGCAACCATTTCTGTGTGCCCCATGAGCTGGACATCCTGCGCCCTTGCTGGGGTAGAGCGGGATGGGTCCTGGCTGATCTGGCTTGGTGGCTCTGTCTATGTGGTTGTTTTTTTTTCCTTAGGAACAAGCTGCCCAGGAGCCGTGGACTCTCCCTACCTGGAGATAACCAAACCCTAGCTAGACTTGTCCTGAGATGTCTGACTCTGGACTAGATTGTCTCCAGATGTGCTTCCCTATCTCAGGCATTCTTTGATTCTATTATGCCATGTTTGTCTTCAAATGCATATTATTAAAAAAAAAAAAACAACCAGGAGTTATTACCATTCTTTGACTTTGATCTTTAGCAAGGTTTCACTGGTCTATATAAATTACAGAATTTAACAAAATCCCCAGCAAAAACCACACTTCACTGGTATTAACACTATGGAGAACTGAAGAATCTTCTGATACAAAGGTGTTCATTCTTACTTATTAAGAAAATTGATGGTAAGATACATTTTTAAAAGGCAAATATTTGTATTCTTCTAATCATTCCACTTTATAGCCTCAATTACAGAGCAGCTACATCTTTCAATCTACACTGTACCTTATCAGGTTATTTATACATACAATAGAATTTCTGATTACATGTGAATACTTTTACAATGAGGATTTATCTGTACAATACTACACAAGAACTCTGTATTAGTACTGTGCATAAATTACTCTCTTCCATGACATTCAAGTATCTTAATAAAATTTTTTGGTCCCATATATATTACCTCATATAAAATGATTAATAAGTTTCTCTGAACCCATTCCCATCATACACTGAAGAAGACACTCATCCACACTGGAAAACCCAACATATAATCCTGTAATAAGAATATGATTCAATGTGTTTACACCCAAAAGCAATGAATAAAATTTACATGAGTGAAACAGAATTGGGCAGCTCTTAAGATTGACTTAATCAACTTTAAGTACATTTGTTTAAAGCCATGTATTTTCTCAGCCATTTTTCTCAGCCTTTCTTCTGGGGAAACACTACTATAGTGTAGTCCTCATGAAACAAAATAAAGAGATATAATCTGTTTTCTAATGGGGTTACTATAATGTGTGCTATGCAGAAGAGCAATATTGGCTTATGTTCATGGATCAAAATGGGAAAGATAATCATTCAGGTTGCAATGGGCACCAGGATAGCTTCTTGACCAACCCCCTAAACAACACAGCATCAACAGACCTTGCTCAGGTCAGATTTCTCAGGGACTTGTCAAGCACTGCCTTGAAAAATGTCAAGAACAGAGACTAGACAACCTCTCAGCAGCCTGTTGCAGTGCCTGGCTGTCCTGGTGAGAGGCATTTTCCTTATATCCAGTCTCCTGCTTAATTTTATGACTCCTCATTTATAAGCATTGTCTCACAGATGCTGCATTCACATCACACCAAGAAGAATAATAAAAACAGGCTCAAATTTGCTATTTGTAGGCACATCACCTACCTTTTGCCCATTCCATTCACACAATTTTTGGTCTCACTTCTCATGCCTTTTCTCCATATACCTTCTGTTGCTTCTCTACTCTCTGTTCACCCTTGACTATTACGAATAAACTGTTGTGTGTTTACTGCATAGAGATGAGAAATAAGTAGCCTCTTACCTAAGAAAGCACTGAACTAACATCCTGCTTCATTAATATATAATCTGTATTTTGTGAGATCATGTGAAGAAAGAAAACCCCCTGAGTGATCAGGAATTCTTGAAATGTCAACATCCAGATTTATTGGATGCAGTAGAAGGCAGCAAGCAAATCATTACATCAGAATATTAATTTGGCCAAGAAAATAGAAAACTCCTGTGTGGTACAAAAAGAGATGTCAGTGAAAAGACCTAAAAAACCCACCAGAATTAGAGATAAAAGATAATTATGTTAAACTTCAAAATAACTTCAGTTACTACTCTCACTTTCAGGATCATTCAAACGCCTATGAAATATTTCACCTTGGTACTCAGGCACTCTATTTCTATAGCCATATCACCTGGCTAAAAATTAATCTGTTCTATCCTTTCATTCCTTTGCTACATCATCATCCCTGGAAAAAAGACATAAAGCTTTCTTTGTTTGTTTGTTTTCTTTTTTAGAGGCATCATAAATAGCATTTCATGCCAAAAATTTTCAAAATTTATAATTATTTCCATGAAAATGAGTTTCCCATCTGGACAACATGGCAAGCAATGCAATTTGCTCAAGATGGTGCATGTTCCAAAACACAAAAATAATTCTTAACCTTAGACTTATTCTGAATTCCTTTAAGACCTTCTTCAAATGGATCACTACAAGACAAAAAAGTTTTAGCTTGACATTTTAGACAAGAGCACCTGGCATTTAAAGGAATAAGCACTGATTAATCATCAAATACACCTAGCTGACAGTTATTACTCGGAAGAAGAGAGCTCATATGGGGGATATTATTTAATTAATTCATTTTTGTAGGTCACAAGTCATAACTTACTACTGACTAGAAGTTTTTACACTGAAAAATTTTCAATGACATTTTGGACATTGGAAAATATTAAAATACTTTCATGTACATGTAAATAAAACAATTTGAAAATGCCAACACTAGTATTGACAGAAATACTGGAACAGCCATTTCCCCCACCCTTCTGCCTCCAAATTTTTAACTGTTCTTTCTAAATTGATAAGGTCATTTTCAAACTGAATTGGTATTTGCTATTTGTATTCTAGAAAATATGAAGCAAATAAAAATACAGGGCCTTGGAATGCAAATTCAGGAAGCCTTCAGGGATTTGCTACTTTCTTCAGTCTAAAATATTGAAATATAGATGTTGTGATGTAATTGAAACATTTGTAAACTAAATGTCCTAGCTCAAATGAAAGAATGCTTGCATACAGAAAGGAGCTAAACGTCATTAAAATTATTTAAGGTGAGGAACTATTATTACTAGACATGCATTGTTAAACATGAACAGAATAATGATGCCAAATAAAGAAACAACATTTACTCGTTGGAAAGTTTGTTTTCTGAGCCAAGAAGGTGGGTTTTAACTTTTCTAACACTTCACCAGTAAACAAATTTCTCTCAGATTCCTTCCTTGGACTATTCTGGATTTGTCTCATTGCTGTGTACATAAAGCTTATGATGAACACGGTTAGCAGTCTGAGGCTTTTGCTTAAAACCAGCTTCTTGGAAGAGGCACACAATTTATTGAATTCACAGAGTTCTCCCCATACCCTTAACAAAGAGTTGGATCAGACCTGGGAAGCAACACATGTATAAAGCTTGAGACAGTCCTACTCATATCTCACCAAAATAATTATTTTAAACAGTTTGATATTGATAGAAACTTGGTTTTACTGGTGAGAGGCCTAGTGCATGTCTGTATGGCTGTCTGATTAATCTCTTGATTAATATATCCCAGGAGGAATCATATCTTCCTGCTGTCCTCCTGCACAGACACATTTGAATCAAGTGGCAAAACTGCAACCCCATCCTCCTGGATAATCCTGATACAATTTGAACCTAGTAAACAAGCCAGAGTGCAACATGGAAATATCTAAGAGATTTCAGAAATTTGATTCCTTATATACACATGTACCAGTACGAAATGCTGACCTGACTCAGCACACTATGAACTGAGTCTCTCTCTTTGGATGGTATTATTGAAACATGTTAAAATGCTTTTACAGCTTCACACTCACAGGGGTTTAAGACTTGTCTTCTGGGACAATTGTCATCTCTGTCTTTACAGACTGGATTTTTTTTTATTTAAAAAAAGTAGAAACATTCCAAAAAGATGAGGAAGTAATAAGGCAGACAAAGGAACGCAGAAAACATGTGAACTTCTAACATTATATCTGTAAGTGTTGAGTTGTATTTTGTGAAGCTGTAGAGGTTGAATTTTATAATATCTGGGAGGAGCAGGCATAGACAACTTCATACACAGATCCATGGGATTCTCCTTCTAGAGGTATCAGTGAATTTAAATGAAAAGCTTCCATATACTCATAGAATAAAATCTTATGACAAACAAAACAAACCACAGAAAGCATATTAAAATACATATAAATCTACTTACTGAGCCCAAAATAAAATTATTAAGGTGTGCTCCAGGCACTATAAAAAGGAATGCAGCATTAAGACTGAAAATAAAGTGAAAAAATTACACAACTCCCCACCCCAGTCTCAGAGGCACAATACTGTCTTTTTGCTTCCAAGATGAATGGATAATGAAGGACTAGATTAACCTAAATTTTTGAATTTTAGAATTTGGAATGAACTCAAGAGGGATAAGATAGGAGAGGTCCATATTTCCTCCTATCTGGCAGATGACAAAAAACACATTAATAATAACGCATAGTTTCTCAATAGTCAATAAAAATTACATTGAACACAGCTGAAAAAACTCTTCCACTATACAATATTCAGATTATAATTAAAAAGGTATCTAGAAAATAAAAATAGTATGTGTTTAAACTATGTATTAAGTACAAAGTGTGTTTTGTAATGCTTTTTGAGGTATCATCTCATTTGATTTTTGTGAAGTCATTTGTCAGAACCCACTGAAATACCAATGAAATACTTTTACAATAAAATATTACTCAGAATGCCCTCTCACTGATTTTAGGTAAAACACCTATATCATAGAGAACTTCAAATTAACTTATGCTAGAACTCCCTCCAAATTTTTTTTATCAATTCTGATTAAAGAATATTTTTTCTTTCCAGCAAAATAAATTATTAAACATATAGATGTAGCTTTGCTGTGGCCTAAGTACAGAAAAGAGAGTACTTGTTGAAAACCTCAACTCTAATATCATCAAATTCTATAACCCCACATATGAGTGATAAAGAAGTAGAAATAAGCAACTAGAGCAAACAAAATGAAAATCCTAGGAATTTAAACACTATTCATATTAAGCACAAATATGTCTTTAGTTAAAGCTAATTTTCTTTCATTTAGTGTGATTATATTTTTCATTCTAATATCAATGAAGACTACTGCCATCACCTTGGAGAAGGAGTGGTGAAGAAATGAATGTTTACTTTCGAGAAAGCAAGAAGATGTAGGAAACTTCAATTCATTGAATTTGATGATTGTTTGTAAAGCAAATGGTTGTTACTATGTTATTTTTGCAAAATTTTTGGGGTTGTCCATAGATGTAAAAATGTGCTATTTCATAATTGAAAACGATAATTTAGATGTATATAAACACATATATTTATAAATATGGCTAGTTACTACTTGAAAAAAAAAGAAATAAAAAACAAAAAAAGAAAGTGGAACAGTATGAGTGAAAGTGATAGTTACCAAATACCAATAAATACAAAGAACATTTTTAAAGAATTCTAGGATGAACCACCTATGGTTTCAAGCTGTTCAGTTGTAAACATAAATTAATTTGAATTAAAAACCTTAGCACAAGTTCTAAGCATTAATCTAGATGAGATCTTTTAGGTAGTAATTGCTAATGATACAGAAAAAAGCTAGGGCTGATAAGAGGATGACAGACAGAGATAAATCATATCAAGAAAGACTGAGAGAAGCAGGGTTTTTTCTTTTTAGAACAAAGCACTGATACAGATGAACTGGGGAGAGCAGGGTATATGCCTGTAGGTTTCCACACATGTATCAGAGCTGCAAAAAACTGTCAGAGTAAGCATTTTCAGCAGAATAAAAAAGGAGGTTTAGCATTGATACTGAAAAAAACCCCCAAAGTTAAAATAAAGAATCCAGGTCATGCATGGAAACTAAATATGTAGTTATTACATGATACTGAGATGGGCATGTCTATTCAAAAGTCCTCCATTCTAGGAAGTTTAAGTGCTGAATTCTATAATATTACTATTATTTTTATTGCATTATGATTATATTACAGTAATTACAAGTTTCAACACTACCAGAGCCATGTTGCAGAAACAGTAGTCGTTGCCCTAAGGAATTTGCATTGTAAATTTAAATTAAAGATAGCAGACATGTGAGACAAATAAACTAATGAAGTGGGAGCGAAAAATGCAATTTAATAGGTCAATTTAACATAAACTAGTTGTTTGTATACTATTTAGCTATAATAACCAGCCATCTGCCTTGGCATTTTCAGACTGCCACTTTTTAAAATGCATTTAATGGAAAGAAGATAAGTAGTTGTTGGCTGTATATACGACTGGGGGTTTAATCCATATGAAAGAGACAACAGTAAAGCTTATTGTAGCAGAAATTAAAATCCTGCTCCACTACAAATTAGCTATAACCACTCAGGAGAGAGACGTGGGAGACACTCTAGAGAGTTCCGTGGAAACTTAAACATAAGAAATTATTTTCCATGCAAGAAAGAAAAGATGTAAGAACTTTAGGAGTTTAGGATGTCATGGAAACACTGAGAATGTGTAGGTTCATAATGGATTTAATCAACTCATTGTATCCACTAAAACACTAGGATTTAGCTTTCCATGGAGTTCCCAGAAAAGTGGTTGACAAAAGATCAAAAAATATATACAGGAAATATATACAGGAAATCTTCACTCTGGTGTCTCCTTTTCCTTATCCCTTTCATTAAAATATTTCCTTGCTCTAGGCAAAAACCAAGTAAATTTCAGGCACACTTAAAATTACTTGAATAACACTGACAGTTATTTCTGACTGAAACTTCCCTAAATTCATATCAAAATTAGAAAGAAATTTCTATTCCTTCAATTTTTTTTTTTTACAAGTTTGAAGTACAGTTGAATGAAATATTTCAGTTTTCCAAACCAAGATACTGTAGTCCTTGAGGCTGGGATAAAATTTAAGACTTTACTTCATCTTCTTTCCGTTGAAAAGAAATTGAAAATAATGCTCAAGTTCCTCAGAACAACAGCCTAATGGTTAGGCAATCCACCTGGAGTACAGAGCTGGAGACAGTACAGCAGAAACAGTTTCTCAAAGAGGAGACAGTGGGATGCATGTGAACACAGCCACGTTCGCCTGACACCATGGCTTCAGCCTCAGGCTCTCCTGGACCCTAAATGTCAGCATTATAAAATCCAACATCTACCCTCTTCAATGTAAATTATCAGATTACTCTCTCCAATCAGAACTCTTTCACTTTTATAAAATATTGTCATCAGTTTTAGCTGGGTATTAATGTTAAACATTAAATACTTTTTTTTTTTTTTAAACTGTGAAGTTAATTTCCTCTGTCCTGAGTATGGCATTTAACTGTTCAAATAGAAAGTATCTTTCTCTATAATACAAGATATATTTAATGTAAAAAAACCCCAATACATTCATTTTTGTAGGTTTTTCATAAGTAAATTACAGCCTTTTTTTTTGCACAGTGTTTCTGTGGGATGTTTTCTACATTCTCAAAAATATCCACTCTGACTAGGTTATCTAAAGAAAATTTCAAATATATTATCAGTTCTGTGTAAAAGAGGGAATCATTAACACAGTTGGGGCGGTGGAGCATAGAAAGAGAAATTAGAGTTTTGAGGTTATTGCTTTTATCCTTTGAAGCTCAGGGCACACAGTATTATTGTGACTACATCTGCAATCATGCAGTTAAAACAGAAGACAAGAAAGAAAAAAAAAATCACGAAGATCTCTGCATGACATTACCTTACTAAAAACCCTCACTGCTTAGAAGTCAAAATAACCTGGTTTTCCCCCTTTCAGAATTTCTCCCTTTCTACTCTTTGTTTTCTTGCAAGCAGTCAACTTCTAAATGAAAACCACAGTGAATTAACTATTTAACCCTCCATTGTACTACATGTGAACAGCAGAAAAGCAAATGCTGAAGATAACCTTTTCAAACTGAAATTCCAATGTAAAGGTTTAAGTAGCCGGGGGGAGGAAAGAAGTTGTAAAGTCATACAGAAAGCACTTTGCTGTATTAGCGGGCACCTTGCAGAAATAACATTTCCTTTAAAATTGTGAATTAACACCCATTTCCTTACTGTTTGTATTTTAAAAGGAAAGATAGACCATACTCTATGCAGTACTTACCAAAAACTTGAAGGAATGTCTGTTTTTTGTCATTTCCTGCTTTGTTTTTAGCATTACAGATGTAAGGACCCGCATCAATATTTTTTATATCTCTTATTGTTAGTTGTGTATTGCTTCCTCTCAGGACATATTTTTCATTTTCTTCAATAAGTTTGCCATTCCTAAAAAAAAAAAATCAAACACTACGCTCCAGTAACAATGTGCTATGGAAGCATCAATACGCTGAAAATAACATTTGAGGGAAGAGACTGTTATTACACCAGCCTCAAAAATCAAAATTTAATTGTCAGGTTAAAAAACCCCTATATATATATATATATATATATGCATTTAAAATATCATCATACCTTTATTCTTAAATGTTCGATATTGACCTAATGTTAGAAAAATGTTGTGGATAGGATTCTAACATATGGCTTACACTCAAGGGCACAAGGAAATTGTTTATATATTGTATGTGAGAAACTATTAAAAGCATATTTTTCAAGTGTAACTGCTGCAGTTCACACTAATAACAATGTAGCAACTTAGAAAAAATTAAATTACATTCACATAGAGGCTATTGGCACATCACAAACTCATCCAAATTATTTCCTCTCAGTTGTTGTTGGCTAGCCACAACTTAGCAAGCAGGCATGTCTCCAGATGTTAGAATGAGTTGTGACCAGATGGTACAGAAATAATAAAATCTGCATGCAATTCTGAGGGCTGATAGAGGTTTGACCAGTCCATTTGAGCACCTTGGCGTACACACAGCTGCTTTTTCCAGAAGGCATTTCTCAAACATGCTGTTCTATTCAATACATCTAGTTTAGGACATTTAATTTTTATCAAGATTTGAATAACAATGATTTCCATTTTATTCTCATCTAATGGTAACTACATATATTTCATATTTTTCTAAATCACATTTTCTTTAAAAGTGAGGATACTGTTTATTTCTTGGGAGAATCATAAGTGTTAGTAGGAGTCCCCTGCTATCTACATAGTTTGCACTTTAGTAACGCTTTTTTGTAAATAGTTCTTATCCATGTAGTTACCAATTTCAAGACATTACTATGATACCTGTTCATTTCCTTTCCAAAGAAAATCACAGAAATTGTTTTACAGAACAGGAAAGGCCTAATGTTCCATACTAGATAGTCTCGCAGTAAATAAAATCAAACCAAAACCAGAAAAACAGAAAAAAGCCATCCAAACCCACTACACAACAAATGAAAAAAAAAACACAAAAAACCAAAAAATCCCAAACAAACAAAAATCCCCTAGTGATTTCTTTTAGGAAACAAAAGTCCGTATTCAAGGTTAGAAGTAATTTCCAGGTACCTGTTTTCACAGTCATTGATATCTATAGCAGTTTTTCAGCAGAAATGAGATTATGAGCATTTCCCTGCACCCTCTAGTGAACAGTGATTCATATTGATGCTGATATCAGATAACAGGAAAACACGAATAATATATTTAAAGTAGATTATTTCTTTTGTAAGATAATTCTAAGTCCTGTCAGCAAAGACCAAGAAATTGACCCAGCTAAACTTTAGCAGTGTAAATTATCTCTACAGCTATAAACAATTTTTTCAGTAGGCCTATTCACATGTCTAAAGATTTCCAGTTCATGACTTGTAGTTACATTAGGATCTTTATCTTCCAGTCTAGCCTAATTTAGTTCCATTAGTGTATTGCCTCTCTGAAGACTAAGCTTTACATTAATGTAATATCAGCTTCAACAGAGATACCAGTTCAATGGAGAATTAATTAGATTCTCTGAGTCCACGAAATATCAACAAAATATATACATATTAATATGTGTATATGTATTTCATAATAGAGCAGCAAATAAACTTTGATGACCTTTCTTCTTGACAAGGTATTTCAAAGTGACTAATTTTTATAAGTGCACTAAAGGATTTTTTGAGAAAAATTGACACATTAGTTCAGATGTGTCAATTTTAAGTTGATCAAATCTAAATATCATCAGCTCCTGGAAATAAAAATGGTTCAAGCTTCACCACAATAGCTACTGTCTTAAAGAGCTAAAAACTTGAGACTATTGTTTTGTCCAGAATCTTGCTTACAGTCAACACACTAGTGTCATCTGATTTAAAAATACAGATATTTTTCATGGCCTATCTGAAGTTGATCTGTTAAAATCAGTTCATTGGAAACAAAAAAGGAAACAAGGGTAGTAAAAATCGAGATAGTTTACTTTTCACTTTTTTTACAGTGGACTTTAAGATTACATTTGAATAGATCCAGATTTGCAGGCCTTGATAAAAAACTTCATTAGACTGAATGAATGAATAATGGGTGTGAGAGCACATTTCAAAAGGCAACAAAGACAGAAGAACACGGGACTGTGTATAACACAAATCCTCAGTCTTGATGAACCACCTTAACAGGCATGGATATACTTTTTACACTAGGAAGTGAAAATCATGCAGCAGAATGGAGAAAAAATAATTTCCACCCTGTTTATCAATACTTTTCCACAGCCTTCCAGGATACTGAATAAACTTCAGAATGTTTAGCAATGAGACATCAGGAGTGCTATGATTATTTTCTGTGAGAATATCTAACACCATTAGCTATACATAGGTGGCCATTAGCTATACAGAGCTATGCAGAGAATTCAGAAAACAAGCTTCCATTAAATCACTTTATTACATCTGCCCATTTTACAAATTAAATAAAATGACTGAACACACATAGATAAAAGGTGAGGTTGGGTTTAAAACTAAATACGACTCCCTTAACTTGCTGTGACTAATAATTATAATCCTTCCAAAATCACTATTAAAACTTTATCAAACTCAAGACATAATTCCACTTGTTTATTAAAACAGAGACACAATAAAATTGTGTTTAGTACCAACTTTCAACCTCAAAGAGCACACTAAACAGGACAAAATATAGAATAATTTGCCATTAATTCTTATAAATGTATTCAATTACCTTGTCAGTGGATGACAAGCATATTAATATTAGATAAATTAATTTAGATAAACTTCCCTAACACTCACTGACAATGTTTTCTAGATTTTTCTCAAAACAAGAAAAATTATGTTCATCTGGTTTTCCTATGGTCAGTCTAATTTCTAAAAAACCCTGTCTGAACTGTTGCAGAAAGCCAAGGTTTACCTTTACATACGTTTTAGATAGTACCAGCTAATTTTGAATCAGCTGATTATGAATCCTTTTAATTGACTAAATGAGTAAAAATGGACCTGAAAATTTCCGGACAGATATTTCAGAAATTTGATACAGAAATTAAGGACTGGAATACCATTTAGAATTGTCTGATTCCTCTGAAAAAAGAAGGAGTTTTCCCCCCCATTATTTTTTTCTGTGCTTGCATATCAATAATAATATCCTGTCCCGGGGATACACTTTCTTTTTGATGTAGCATTTTATAAAATCTCAGTGTCAGCAAATAAAAAACCAAGAACATTTTCTACTGACAAGAATTTACACCCTAATCAGACAAAATTAAAAGAGAATCAAAGGGGGGAAAAACAATCAAAAGGGAAGGGAGGCACATTAGCCAATAATCCTCATTATGAAATAGTTCCTGAAAGAGGAACAAAATAGAAGTTTGCACATGTATGATTCAATATCCAGGCCAAGAGCCTGAAAAGCTTCTGGAAAATCTTTACAAAAGATATTTAATGAATGGTTTAAAAATATAACTCCTCAAGCGCTGTCAAACCAAAGGGAAATCCTTCAGCAGGCTCTGATCAATGGACACAGAGGTGTCTCTCCAAGACATTTGGCCTGGGTACATACTATAGTATTTATAAAACACTGAAAAAATCCCACAATTGTTAACAGATATATCCACAAATGGTGGCGATTTATGTCTTCCTTAATATATACCATAATGCTTGTTGTCATGCACCAAACCCATTTAGGATAGCAGATTTCAAGCAACTGTCACTAATTTTGGTCAGATAGGAGAGACATTTAAAAAATTACTACAAAGACATCAAATAAAATGAATATGATTTGAATTTAATATCATTCTTTGATTTGAGCTATATATTTTTTTGGATTTCTTTTTCTTCCTCTTCACTAAATTTTTAATTTGTAGCCACATTAAGGAATTAACTTTGCATCCTATTTATTCACATCTCCTGGGATTCAAATTGCATGAAACAAAAACTCAACTTCACAACTGACTTATGGCATAATAAGATTAAGACATCAGTCAAAGGAAGAGAAACTTAATCTAACATTGTTCAAATATTGCAAAGGAAATGAAGAATTGATGAAAATAACTTCTATGACCATTTTGAAAATGGGACCTTTTAAATGACCTTTTAAACCACTTGAAATTATATAAGTTGATGCAAATTATTCAGATCTAAAATAGAAATGTGCATGGTATGAAGTATTGAGATACTTTATATTCCAGACAGATGCATATCTTTGTTGAAATTGAAAGAACACAGAGTAAATAGATATTTAAATTTTTAGAAATGTTATATGGCAAGTGTTCCCAAATGACACAGCTAAACTATGCTCATGTCATTGATATAATGAAAAAAACCACACATGAGATTTAAAAGCAATTCCATTTTCAAAGCATTTTATACTTATAAAATTGCATTAAGTTACACTGAAACTTATTCAATGAAACATTCCTGGGTCATACAAGCATCTAAATTCATGCCTCTTTCTGAATCTCACTGCAATAGAGTTAAGGTTAGAATCTATTTTACAAATGTGGAAGGTGTTACCTTTTTTTAGTATTGTTGACCTGTATCGAATACTTATTTATTGCATAAATGCATATGCATTATGTGTAAAAGTTGTTGTTAGGTTGCTCTTGTACTATTTTTGAGATATGGATTTATTTATTCTCCACTCACACATGAAGAAATCATGACAATATGGTATATTTGCTACTTTTTACATTTACCTCACTTGCTGGCCAGCTGAGTGTAATTGAATTTGTGTGAGTCCATTCACACATTAATGCTTAATCCAGCCTTGGCAGTTAGAATAGAAATGGATAGAAAATTCTCTTAAAATTCAGTAGACAAATTAAGGTTGCACAGATTAATGGACTGTGATAGAAAATGGGGACACATTAAAACAATGTCCTCTGATGTGGAGACCTCGACTGAACTCACCTGTACCAACTGATCTCAGGTGGAGGTGATCCAGTGGCTCTGCAAAACAAAGTTATTGCCTCTCCTCGATCTGCAGTGGCATTGAAGGATTTCTGTAGCAGAATGATTGCAGGGGGAACTGAAAAATAAAACATTATGTCAAATGAATGACAAAATATTTTAGGTGTTTCTGGAGAAATTTAAAATGCAGGACCCTTTGCAAATTTGGGGATTTAGGGTTACAATTAGGGATCAAGTTACAATGTGAATCATTGTTAGTGGTATTTCTTTACTTTTCTTAAATAAAAGACTTTTAATATTGTCAGGACATTTATAACATTTTTTTTTAAATAGAATAAAATTTTGAAAGTATTTTTCAGTTGTTCTTCATATTTGTTACAGAACATTCTAAAATGATTGAAGTTACACCTAACATGTATAAGACAACATACACATAAGAGATAAAACTAGCTACTGATGTTAGACAGTGGTTTTAAAAGAGGGATCAGTATGCATGAGTCTTGATTATGGATATTTAATTCCTTTACTGAACCCCAAAATACTTCCTGGACAGGAATATCACCAGCTTCCAAAGGGCAAATGTGATAGAACCCAATGGATGTCATCTACTTGTTTTTCCAAGAATTTAATTCTGTTCTGATAGTGACAAATGTTTTCTGTTCTTGATGGGACAAAGTTATTACAAAAATAATATAATTATTAAAGTTAATAATAATAAAACAATTACATTTTATAACTGTTATAAAATCATAACAGTTTGCAAAGAACCTCTACCCAACAGAAAAAATAGCAATAATATTTAAGACAGAACAACTCACAGGTTGATATTTAACATATCTGTTTACATATCTGCTTCCATTAATTAACAAGCAGATAAGAAGTGTTCAAGGCCAGATTGGACGGAGATTTGAGCAACTGGGCCTAGCAGGTGTCCCTGCCCATGGCAGAGGTTTGAAACTAGATGGTCCTTAAGGTCTTTCCAATCCAAACTATTCTAAGATTCTATGAAATATACAAATAAAAATAATCGAAGCAGATTGGATGGAAGTTGATATGTGGAGAAGAAGGAATATCACAGAAAGTGAGAGGAAAGTGAAAAGATTAGAGCTGCAGAAAATAAATGTCAGCTAGCAAGAACATCCTGTGAGATGACAGTGACTCAGTTATCCTTTTTATCTTTACTCTTCACTAGCAGAAAGATGAAACAGGCAACCCCAATGAATTTGCTTTTGGTGTTCCATTGCACACCATCAGATTTTTCTCACTCACTCTTGAAAACAAACTTGTGGTTTTCTACCAACCAATTTCAGAGGCCTTTTCACTTCTGAATCTTAAATATATCAAATTAATATAAACCTTGGACCAGAATTATCAGTGATCAGTAATTGTGTGTTATTATGTACTTTTCACATTTTTTAATGGTGTGTTTTACAGTGTTTCACAGACCACTTCTTTCCTGTCTGAAAATGCATGGGCCATTACTCAGCATACAAAACCCTTCAGCTGTGTAACAGGAGTTTATCCATCTCAAATAAAAAAAAGCCCACAACACTACTTAGAAAGCTTTTAATGCATTTAAGCTATTTTGCAGTGCATTCTAATGTCTAGACCTCAAAATATAGTTGGGAACATGAGGAGATAATTCTTTGCTAGAAATAGCAGGTTCTTCACTGTTCACCCCTAAGAACTACAGGACTGTGACCTGGTTCAGTGCATTACTTAAGTGCTTCAATCTTCCAAGAGATACTACAATGACAATGAAATGAAATATTATTTTCTTTTTTCAAAAGTAAAATTTTACTTTGCTCATCATTGTTCAAGGAAAAGATCTGTTTTTCTTCTTATGCTTGCATGTACATAGGTTGGATCTAAAGTGTAAAACTTCAAGAGGAAAAAAGAAATGAAGATATGCTTGTAAGTGTCTAGCATTTAAAACTTGAAGCAGAGTGGCAAAACTCAGTCCCATATAATTTGTAAACAGTTCTTTTTCATTAGTTTCAGTGAGATCAGGATGACTATTTAATTTATGGACCTTCCCAGAGAGTAAAAAATAAATCTAAGTAGTACATTAGGGAAAAATAATTAAAAAGAAAGAAAAAAAAAAGATTAGGGAAAAATAAAGAGAGACAAAAGAACAAGTAAAAGAAATTTTTGTTTATAGGACTTGAATTCTTTCATTCTCTTGTACGTAAACCACCTGTAACCACAGAAAATCGTGGCATTCAGACCTCACTGAAAATATGACTAGAAAAGAAATGTTACAAAAATTTTAGTGTAGCAAGTAGAAAAGAAATATAAACATTAGATTTCTAGGAGATAATCCAGCTGTCAATTTCTTACACATTATAACCCTGCAAGGATTTCCATATATTAGAAATTACCCTGATATCAAACTCTGTTCCAAGATTTACTTTTAATTTTTTTTGAGTAAATTTGCAAACTGTTCATATGCAAACTTAATTTTAAAAAACTACTATAATTAATGTGTTGTGTATTTCATGAAATACCCCTAAGTTCCTTTATTACAGTTTATCCTGCTTTGGAGATCATACATATTTCTATCCTGGTTTGGTTGAAACCAGGACAACTTTTTCATTGGACTCGATGCTCCTTGTGGGTCCCTTCCAATTCACCTCGTTCTGTGAGTCCTATTATAGAAATATAGTTAGTGTAGATCCTGTAGATTCTACAGTGACTATTACAAGATGAGTAAATAAATAGTAAAGATTTAAATTTGAATAACTTTTACATAGAAATACTTTCATGGTAATGTTTTCTTTTTATCACAAGTTTAGATTATCCTCCAAAGTAAGAATCATTTCTTATTTCTCTTTTGGAAAAGGAGATGCAGTGGAAATATAGCCAAGTAGCTTTTGGTGGCCTATAGACTGATCTTTCTTTTCTTTCTTTTTGTTTTTTTTTTTTTTTTTTTTTTTTTTTCTTTTCTGTTTTGAATTCAGTTCATTTATAGGCTTTCCTTTTCACCAAAAGACACGACAGTTTTTTTTTGTTTTTCTGAATTTTAATATTACTCTAAAAGCCATTTTGGATCAAGTTTTATCCATTCAACTTTATGTAGGCTAACCTATTCATTACTATAAATGAAGCAGGAAATAGCTCTTAATTGATGTCACTCTACATGACCAACCATGTCACAATCACTTATTTGGCAGCTCCTTCTTTTCCCAAGATGAAGTTTAGAGATGAGTGTTAACATTCTTGCCTAGAGTCATAATAAAGGTACAAAGGACCAAATTTGTTTTTATAATTCAGCAATAAATGACGTGAAGCCGCACCATGGTTTGCAACCCAATATTTTAGCTTAAATACAGACTCTCTTAGCTCAGCTGCATATAAATACCAGATAAAAGTGAAAAGTAATCAGAAGGTGGATAAATATCTCTGTACATAAATAGCAGCAGAAGAAAATCTCATTTGGCATTTTAAATGCTACCAGATGCACTGTTGGAATTGTACATAACCAGGAGTGGTGGTGATGCAGCATCAGAATATGCCACCTCCAACAATCTAGAGAATTCTGCCTCAGATGTTGCTGCTTGACAACGTGGACTAAGAAGTACCTGTGCCAGAATCTGCTCCTCCTGCTAAAACTTAGTGGTGAATTCACCTTACATAATGAATTATGTAAACTGGGGTGTGCTGAGAAGGACCAGTCAAGGGCAAAGCATTTAAAGCTCCGAACCTAAGACACACTGTGAAAGAATTTCACTGAAAGGCTGACATTAAACAGACTGCAGAGATAAAAAATGCCCTTTATGAACAGTGTCCTTTCCAGGCAATGCATGAAGAGAGAGTTATCTTTCAATAGGTCAATGCCGAGTTTAAGAGAGGTTGAGTTTAATGCTCCATCTTGTTTCTAGTCATTGATTTTCCTTCTTAGAGGTTTATTATAAACTAATAAAATATATAATGCAAATTTTCAGGTAACTCCTCATGCATTTTATTCCTTACAAAAATAAATTTTGAAAAAAATCTGTAACTAAGACTGTTAATAAAACATATCTGTGACTTTTGGGACAGCTCCTAAATACATTAACACAGTGAAGGTGAATAATTATGAAAAAACATGGTTTTTTTTAAGAGTAAATGACAAAACACTGAGAAATACAACTGAACTACTATAATCTGAAATTCAAGTCTTTAAGTAATTATTGTTCTGTAAATGATGAATAATAATAATGATCCATGCTTTACACTTCTTTATTTACTGATATTATGAAATGTAATGAATTTTATTTACACAGTACAGTAGATTCTTTTCAATATTAAGCAATTACACTTATAAGAAACCAATAATAAACAGACATGACAATTATATTAACTAATTTAATAAGAGTTTTTTATAAGCTGATATATGTTAATATAGGCCATAACAATTAAATAAAAATCAAATAAAGCAAGAAGTCAATTCACCAACTTTACTCCTTACCATTCACAATAACAATTATGTCCCGAAAGTCAATTTCTCCTCTTGCTTCCACTCTTCCTTCACATCTGTATACTCCTTCATCACTTTTATTGATGTTAAGAATTTGGAGATTATTGTTTGCTAATACTGCAAATCGATCTAGAAAGGAAAATAAGAGATCAAGTGGCAGAAATCAAGTAAATCAAGACAACATGAGGAACACTAACTTAAATTAATAAGTACTTTCTCTGTACAATCTGAATGCTCATTGACAAAACATTTGTACATTTAAAAGGAAAATGTAGGCTGAGAAATTTGAGGTTTCTTCATTCCAAAACTCACTGAATTTCCCAGAATTCAATCTGAATTTTCCATCCATAATTTCCTACTTACTCCAAGGAGTAATCAACTGTAAAGTTAAATTACAATTTATTGCAAAATGAGTGGAATACTCATGAGCACTTACACAGAATGACAAAAAGATTAAATGGAAAAAAACCCCTCAAAAATTAAATTGAGACATTTATAATGAAATAAGCAACAAAATCCTGTTTCCCTCTCTAGACTATTTATCTTTCTGCCCATTCTACAGCCCAGTGTTTAATGATTTTCAGCTCACTTGCCCTCCTTCCCTCCTCCTGTTCCTTTCTTCATTCACTCTTCACCAATGATATATTTCACTACCCTAACACTTCACAGAAATGGGTACAAAGACATAACCCAAAAAAAGAAAGCACTCTATCTTCTGCAAAGGCCAGCATAAACTGAAATTCAATAGACATTTTGAGGAGCTGGAGGACACCATAAAATCAGGCTCTGAAAGCCACACACACACTTTCCTGCATATGCAGCAGCAAAATTATAATCTGCAGGATTAAACTGGATCTGAATTTAATCTTTCCTCTCCCTTCTCTCTGAACTAGTGTACTGGCTTTGTATGTTGATGAGTTGGCCTCAAGAAGTAGCATGTTGGATCAGATATCCCCTTTGCAACCCATGGAAGACCCCATGCTGCAGCAAAATCATCCTGAACAACTGCAACCCAGAGGAAGGATCCACATTGAAACTGCTACAGACTGAGCAAAGGCCCCATTGCCCTATCTCCCTGCATTCCCTGGGGTGGGCAGGTAGAAGAGTCAGCAGTGAAACAGCAGAGTTGAGTTAACAATGAAAGAGTAAAGTTGATTCTTGGAAAAAGGAGAAGGGAGATATTACTTTAATTCTGTCTTTGTGTTTCACCATTCAATCTATTTAATTGGCAATAAATCGAATTAATTTTCTCCTCCATCAAATCCATTTTGCTAATGCTGGTGAGCATTCTCCCTGTCTTAATCTCAACACACTTGTCTCATTTTCTCCCATGATCTTGTTGTATTTAGTTTTATTTGGCAAGATTTTTGGTCTGGGGGGGACACAGAAGTGGCTTCTTTGAGAAGCTTCTAGAAATTTCACCCATGTCTCTGAGAGCTATTGCTAGCAGGCTCTAAGAAGGACCTGCCACTGGCCAAGGCCATCAGCAACAGTGGTGGCACCTCTGGGATAACAGATTTAAGAAAAGGAAAAATTACTATGCAACAACAATTGCAGCCAGGAGATGAGTGAGAAGATGTGAGCAGAACCACCCTGCAGAACACCCTTCACTGACCTGGGGGTCAGTGAAGAAAGAAGAAGAGGAAATGTCAGAGAAGAGATTCCCTGGCAGACCATGGTGTAGACCATAATTAGGTCCACAAGGGAACAGAGATCCACCTGTAGCCCCTGGATGATGTGGTCTGACCAGGTGGGTGCCTGAAGGAGGCTCTGATCCTGTGGGAAACGCATGCTGGAGTAGGCTCCTGTCCGGACCTGTAAACCCATGGAGGAACCCGTGCCAGAGCAGACACCCATGGAGGACCCATACTGGAGTGGATCTTGAAGGACTGCAGGCTGTTGGAAGGATTGCTGAAGGTCATTGAGATGTCCCCACACTGGAGCAGGAGAAGAGTGTGAGGAATTCTTCCCTGAGGAGGAGGAGCAGCAGAGACAATGTTTGGAGTCATGTTAAGCCCGAGAAGAAAGAAGGTGCGAGGGCAAGGTGCAATTTAAGACTTTTATTTCTCACTATCTTACTCTGATTATGTTGGTAATTACATTTTCCTTGAGTCAAGTCTGTTTTGCCCATGATGGCAACTGGCAAGTAATTTCTTCCTGCCTTATCTCAATCCATGAGCCTTTTATTATATATTCCCTCCCCCATCCAGTTGCAGAGGAGGTGATTGAGCAGCTTTGGTGGCACCTGTATCCAGCCAAAGTCAACCTCTTGAGGAGGGTAAGTGAGGAAGAGGCTGGGTAGGGGCCTGGAAGTTCACCAAGGCAAACCCACCAAAACTAGTCAATATTAATGCATTCTTCTGAGGAGAAGGACTTCCTGCAATTCACTGAATGTGTGAGTTTTGAAGAACCTGAACCCCTGTTATTCAACAACCCCTGTTGTTCTTTTGCACCTTTCAATATTGGAGGATGATGTGATTTTGCAGCTTTCAGTTTTAATTAGCAAACAAACGACTTCTCTACCAGTAGCAAGAATTTTACCATAACATGAAGAAAGAAATGAAAAAAAAAAACAACAAAATCATGCTTAATCTGATAGAAGTTTACAGGACATTAACATCATCAACACATTTACGCTAATTATGTCTGGTTTGTTAAAGTCATGCTTGAATATTAATGCTATTTCATACACTACCACATAAAAAATACAACTCTTCTTGTTCTGCTCCTACACAATTATCTACAGAGAACCAAGCCTCCAAATATTTTGAAAAGGTGAAATCCAGCCCCTCTTTAAGCACTGGTAAACCTTTTTTGTTTTCTTTTTTTTTTCCATAGACATGCAATGTGTGAGATGAACAAGAGGGCCGGAGGTGATCTCCATTTCTATAAAATACTGAAAAAATGTGGATTCACTTAGTATCAGGAAAAAAAACCCCTAAATGTTGGCTGGATAACTTTTCAATTTTCATTAAAGAAAAATGGATATAGCAGTAGATATTCCCATGGGTATACAAGAAGTTTACTGTGCCATGGATATCTTGATAAAAATTTACTAAACAGATTTGAGTTGGTGAATCTCGAAGTAACTGGGCATTACACTATTCCAGCTCATCACTGCATTGTCTGGACTCATCCTCCTCAACTTCAAACACCTGATTTAGAAGAACAGTCAGTCACCTAACCTTCCCCTTCAGTCACATGTTAAGTGGTGTGGCTGACAAGAAGGGCTTATGTCTTTCAGTGCCACTCAATCCAATCTAGATGAACTTTTGGCTCGTGATTCGCAAATTTTGCTGTGTATGTACTAGGCTTTCAGCCAGAATGTCCAACAAAATACTGTACATTCTAATAGTAAGACATGACTAAAGCTGCTGAAAAAATATCAAAACTTTTGGAAAACACTGAAGACCAAGACTTTTATTAAACCTGTTTCTCATACAACTGGACATTCTTTACAAGAAGGACTGTAATATCTTCTGAACACAAAATAAACACAGCATGTTAATCATCTTAAAGCAAGCAATCACATATGCGTGTTGATTAATACAAAGGTATTTTAATGGTCTACATGGGTTCTGCAGGGCAGTGTCACCACATCTCCAGTACTGGAATTAGAACTGCACAAGCTAGTGATTTGAAGTGGAAATGAAATATCAGAGACTATGCTACACTGAGGAAGCAGCAGGACTGGATTTCAACAAGCCTTCCCAATATGATCTAGAGTTTGGCTCGTGAGAAGTCTGCCTTAAATCATCTTCCAGAATAATAGAAAATTTGATTTTCTGCTGTAGATGTTGAAACTGGAATTATAATATAAAACAGAGTAATTTCTATTTCACAAGGTGTGAAAAAAAGTCTTAACTATAAGGCAGTTGGCATGCTGTTTTTCACCTGTATTAGAAACCCATATAAACAAAACCCATTAAGTTTTATGTGATTTAAAACTGCTTTCTCCCAAGCATGACTGTAATTGTATTGGGATACTGTTCTAGATCAGAACATAAGGGAAGTATTCTACTATTTAACTTAAAACTCACTTCTATCATTGTACCTTTTAGCACTGTGAAAGAAAATGGTTAAAAAAAGGAAGGTTATACATTAAAATTTTAAAAACTCAATTTTCAAAATGCATGATTTTGAAGGAGAAAGGAAATGTTGCTTTATCTACTTTGCTAGTCCTACAGATTGATTGAAAACCAAAATGGCAATAAAAAAATTGAGAGAGATCTTTGAGGCAGTTCTACTTTTTCAAGCTCTATCATCCTTGTATGACTTTTTCTTAGATTGCCAATTCTTGTTTTATTTTCAGCCTTCTTACTTTTGATTTTTTTTCTATGTCTCACCTACATTCAATGTTTAATTATATATATTTATATATAAATAAATTTCAATTTTTTTTAAGTGTAGAGGTTTTCTTTTTCCTTATAGTCTCTGTGTCTAGATGACAGAAGAACTAAAATATGCTAAATAAGAAAGAAGTTTAATCAAAACATTCTTTCCCAATGGAGAAAAACCTGAGTCCAATAATATCAACCAAGCTTTTTTTTCCCCCTTACAACTATTCCATATTTGCTTATTTGACTTCATAAAGCCCCTAACAAACTTCATTTTCATTTTGAAATAAAAATAACAATTATTTTTGAAAGAATAAGAATTTTAAATGCGTACTGCTACCCTGAGTTTCATTACATGCAGAGAGAAAAACTGATGGGAAGTTAGAAAAGCTGGTTAATTAACAATGTTAGTTCTATTTTCAGAAAATGTGAAAAAGTCCTGTTTTGGAAAAGATGACTATTGAGACAGCAGTGAAAAAAATGATTTAAAGTTTTTGCAGGTGTAAGTAAAAAAAAATCTATTTGCCTAAATTATTGCTTCTCTAGAGACTTAGAACTTGCATGTGGGAAAGGTGAAGTTTATCTTAATCCAGGCTTTATCAGTCCAGCCTAAATGGATTACTTGTATTCCAATTATTTGTAATTCAGAGGGTAACTTACCCTTATACAAGCAAACTCTCACAATCATGCAAAATGCCTCTCCACCTCAAATTCTCCGAGCAACTGGGAAAGTATTCCAAAGTCAGTGCTGTGTAGGATCAGTATCATGGCTTGGTGTCTGTTTTAAAAGGTGTTCAACTCCTACAGACAAGGCACATCAGGCCAAGATACTGTGAGGGAGCTCCCAGCAATCTTTGGGCATTTGGACACTCACGTTACATCTAGACAAAATTCATAATTGGAAAAAAAGACATAGGGGGGAAACCATAGTATATGGAATCTCTACAGATCACAAAACCTGGTTAAATTACATTTAAGTTGATGGGCTGATCAAAATCTGCCACTAAAATGTGATTAGTCCTTTTTAAAAATAATGTTTTAATATTAATTGGAATGTATAACTTAAAGAGTTACCAAAATACTAACTGTCAGCAATAGTTGTGACTTCCTCGTTCCGATACAACCAGCTGACAACAGGAGCAGGTGAACTCGTCACACGGCAAACAACTTCTGCATCTTCTCCCTGCCTGAACTCTTGTGGAGATACTATGTCCCGAAAAGTGAGCTTTTCTGAAAAGGAGAAAAAAAATAAAGCAGAATACATTAAGAATCTTACACTTAACATAGCATTAAAATTATATGCATCAGCAAATAAGATAAATACCACTACCAAATCTTCTCACTGTGAATTATTACAGCATTATTTTCATAGTATAATTTTCCTACATAAGACTCAAATGGTTCTGGACTTACACTTTGTCTGAAAAAACACAATCTGTTTGTATTATGCAAAATTTTAATTATATACATTCTGCAGGTTTTATAAATGTATTTTCGTTGCTTTCAATGCTCCAAAACACAGTTTTTAAACTTTAGGTCTTAGAAGTTTAAATATTCATGTTGATAATTCATTTACTCTCTTGTGGGATTTATTCCTCATTATTCTATTATTGAATTAAAACCTCGGTGGTTTTATTTCTATCTAAACTTCCATTAAAACCCATTAAAATTTGGAAAATTCTCACTAGAAAAGTAGAATTTTTGCCCATAATAGTCACCTGCAGGCGTGAACCTTGTATGAATTCTAAAGAACACAACATATTAGGTCTAGAGTCAGTAAACAGCAGCTGAGTGAAATACATTAAAAAGCCAGTGAGAAACTATTAGGTCTATATTACTGTTAGGTCATAAGAAATTGTAGCTTTATTTTTAGGAACTAACAAGATTGCTTTAGGTCTGCTGAGGCTTTTAATTTTTCCAAGCTCAAATTAACAAATGATATTTGATTCTCTACATGTTGAATAAACTCAGTATTTTCAGAAGTCCAAGATGGTATTAATCCATGATCTTATATAAGATCTAATGCAGTTGACTAGCACACACACACAAAAAAATAAATTCTGGAATAATTTTTTGCACAGAGAATAAGCAAGATCTCAGATCAAAGATGGCCAATTACATTTCAGAGTAAACTTTGGGGAGCTTAAGCCAGAGATGCAGTTTCACCTCTATCTTTTTTGTATTGATATGAATGCAGGCTCAAATAATCCACACATTTCCCACAGCAGAGGGAGCACAATTTTGTTGTTACATCTCTCATCCATTTTTGTATGAAGTCAGGAAAAAACCTCTCACAGACATCTGAGAGTCCTAAGAATCAGGCCCTAAGACTATCAACAAGTTATCCTGCTTTTTTCTTACATCACAAATATGAATAAGGAAATTTTACAAGTCTGTTCCCACAAACCTTGACATTTCTTGTGTAGGTGTTCAGTTTCTCTGACCTCAGAATTATTAAAATTAACACATGCAAATGCTTTTAAAGGCTTTTACCTTTCTCAGCACTCTGCTAACGGAGTAACTGGCTGTTTTTTGCATACAAATGAATTCCTGAAAAATTTAAATCCTTTGATTTGTGAGGTTTCAGGCCATCACGTAATTACTTCTAACTGCTACCACCCTTTTATCAGAAGATTTTTTAAAAACTGTATGTCCTTTGTTATCTGAGTTATCTGTACCTCTCAGCAGCAGTGCTTTACTATTCCACTCTGTATTTTCTGTCTCATTGTAATTCCTTCACATTTAAAAAAATTGCTCTCCAATGAAATTAGATCCTAACTCAGCAGAAGGGCTGCTGGCATATGTCCCATCCTTTCACCAACAAAGACCTTGCCTTACATATTCACTGTGCTTGTTTAATGCACAGCTTTTAGGCATTTTTGATTGATCTAAAGAATGCAATACAGTGTAGGTATTCAACTGAGAAATAAACTACTCAAATCTCTCAAAAACTCTCATACTACAATGGAATGTATTTATTTTTCAAATATACTCCTCAAGTAGTTGCTTGCAATTGAAATCCATTTTGGTTACTTATCACACTAAACTGCAATGCTTTATCTCAAAATTCTTTCACGAGGCCAAAACCAGCAAAAGACAGAGATTAAAATAACAATTCAGTAAAAATTTCACTTTTAAATGTCATATATTGCACTTCCTGCACTTTCGTTTATGCACATATTTGTAATATTGTGTAATTTGTAAACCATACACACGTGTAATACGAATTATACTGATCATTTTTTTTCCCTATTTTCTCATTTCTTTGAGGGCCACACAGTGCACCCTCATAAGATGGCATTCTAAAATACGGGAGAAAAGCAATCTATAGTACTTAGAAGTGGCTCTCCCTTTAATTCAAATCCTTGTCATAATGTCTACTTGCTAAACTTGCAGGAGAGGCAATTATTTGGAAGATAAAGTTCAAAGCTAAGGATGATATTTTGAGAGGCTTTACTTTCTCTGTGCTAGTGGCTTTTAAAACACAGTCTTTTATTTGTTAATTGGTAGTATTTTACTTACGATAAATCTCCAAAACTACAGTAGCTTCTTGGGTTTGTCCTTTAGCGTCTGTTGCTTGGCACCGATATATTCCAGCATCTTCCACGTTTGCGTTGTAAATGGTGAGACGTGAGCGAACGCCTTCCTTCTGAACAACCACCCTCTGACCTGAAACGATCTTCTCTCCTTGTGGGTTGTACCAATCTATGCTCTCAGGCTCACCAATGGCTGCAAACAAAACCAAAACACATCCAAATTTAGCCACTTAGAAGGACATCATGCAATGCACATGCCTACCCTATGTACAGTCCATGCAATTTAAGCAAAACGCAGGAAGAATTTTTTCATGGAAAGGGCTGTCAAGCACTGGCTACACAGGGAGATGGTGGAATCACCCTGGAGGTGTATAAGGGATGACTGGATGTGACACCCAGTGCCATGCTCTAGTTGACAAGGTGGTGATCAGTCAAAACTTGGACTTGACAGTCTTGGAGGTCTTTTCCACCTAAGTGAATCTGTGATTTTATAATGTCAGCTAATTGCTGAATTATGCGAGTTGTAAGAAGGACAAGCAGGACAAAACTGCAGGCAGATGTACAATCACTGAGACGGTAAATACCAGCTCAAGGATTTCAAGAGGGCGAAAATGACTCAGAAAATTATAAAGTCTTATGGAAAAGAAACAGGCTGTCCAGCACTGACTGGGTCAACAGGCCCAGTCATCAGAAAATTGCACTGTCAGTGTAGTCAGGCCATGTGTCAATGTCAATGGGAAGATCTCAATTCAGCAACATCAAGGATCCATATCAATCAGGTGCAAATGCAAATTCTTCTCCTCCTGACTGATTACTGCCTCACCAGAAAAAAATCTTGGCTGTCTCATGAGGTTGGAGAGAATTTGATTCCTTAGTTTAAATGAGTGACAATATTTTATCTACAAAAGCATCCTAACAGATATAAACTACCTGTACTGATATAGAGAATTCAAACTGATTCAGTGTGTGAAATGAAGAGGTCCTAGACTGGAAATGTGAAGCCAGTGAAGTTCTAGTATTTGCCAGAGTTCTCATAAGTCAATGTGAATATACAACAATATGGTAATTTAATATTATGAAACAACTACTTCAGTCACAAGTACATAAACATTTCAAAATTTAACAAAAATTATACACCAACAAATAAAATTTCTACTTTATTGTACATACCTGTGCATGTGAAGAACTTGGATTCACCCACACTGAGCTCAACTTTGCTAAGTGAAATTGTTACTTGAAGTAAAGCTGAAAAATAAAAAGTAGATTGTAAATTAATTTTGGGAATTTATCAGTTTAAATCTTATATTGTCAGGTTTTATATTGTTTTCATTCTAGATAGAGAACTTGTTCTACAAGTATGAAATTTCAACTAAACATTGTTATGTTTTGAACTAAAGTATATATAGAGATAGAGAAAACAATCTAAATAAGGATGTTACACAATGATGACAGCCTTATGTCCCAAACCTGAGGGTAAAATTAAAGAAGGAAAAAAAGAAAAAAATGGTGGGAATTGGCATTCCCTCCCACAATATTCTCATATTCAAGTGTATTGGATATAAAAAGCAAGGTTTTGTTAGTGGGGCTGGTTGCAGGGGAGGCAGTTCAGAGGTTGTGCTGTGACAGATACAGGAAGTTCTAGCTGGGTCATGATGGGCCCACTGCAGGACACAACTGAGAGGGCTGAAGGAGTTTGTAGCACCTCTCAGAACGCCAAAGAGAGAGACAAGAAGGCCAAAGTGATAAGAGGTTCTCCATGACACAATTGGTAACACTCCAGGACTCTGGTCAATGCATGAACCCATGAGAGAGCAAACACATCCTGAAAGGGCTGTGGATAACCCACAGCAGAACAGAGGAAATGAGTCAGCCAGAAGGAGCAGTGGAAGAAAAGATTGAAAAAGAAGGAATGACAGAAAGAAACCACTATGTCCTCACCCCAGCCTCCTACATTATCCATCACCTCACTGAATGGACTGTAATCTGCATGGGGGGTGATAATAAGGGGAGTGAAGGAAAGCAGTGCTTTCTGGACTCTGGGAAAGAGGCAGAGGTGTTTTCCCTAAATCTCTAGCTTTTTTTTATGTGACAGATTTTACCCATGAATATAACTTTAAAAATTGCTAAAACCCACAACTCTTCAGTTCTGTTGATAATAAAAATTCAAGAAAACCAGAGCACAGAAAAAAAAACTATCAGCAAAGTACTATCCATAGATATTAACATGAGAACTATTACAATTAAGAGAAAAGTGTAATGAAATAGATTTGCTATTAACTTCATGTAATTAGCCTAAATAAGCACGAATTAGACAAGATGTGAATTTTTTCTTCCAATTGTCATATCAAAAGCTACACCACAAAAGGCAAAGAACACTGAAGATTGCTTCAGTATCAGTCTGCCAACCTAAATTTAACAGAACTGGGTATTTTCCACAAAAATTCCCAACAAAAAACCAAAATTAAACATTAAATATCTGTACAGAACATACCATTTTTTATGAGAGTTCCTGAATTGTGAATGCTTTTCCTAAGAATATCATCACAATTGAATTTATTTTTAGTGAGTATTAATATCTTATACCCTGCCCCCACAAGAAAATAGCTAAGAATAAAAAACCCAAAAAGCCACAAGGAACACATCCTGCCTCAGGGAAAGGTAAGTATCTGTGTGCACTCTGCAAAATCAAAAATTCTCAGGCCATAAATACAACCAGGAAGATAGCAGAAGTCCAGAAAGGGGCTGAAGGGGACTGCAAAAATGTTGAATCTAGCACTCGATAGAAGGGAGTAGTGGCATTCCCAGTGCAACAGTGAGGGGAACGGTGAAGGCTCCTTCAGGACACACAGAGCACTGACAGAGCAAGAGTCTGCTTGTTCTCATCTCTGGGCTTTACACCCATGGTACCAGAAGCAAAACCTGAACTTACATGTAAGAAAAGAAAAGGAGTTTAACACAAAGTTTTAATTTATGTTATAATAAGAATCAAGGAGTAATAAATCATGCAGGAGGCTACTCCAAGCCTCATTTCTTTATTTACCTGTCAGGCAAAACTTTACTGTAGCCTCAAGACCTATGACTGCTGGTGGAAACCAAGGTACTAATATATACAGCCATGGAAGAGCTTCAAGCCACTTGAAAATCTTGGATATTTATTTCACATCACAGACTTGCTTCTTAGGTCCTATGCTACCATTTTTATCACACCATATTCTTTTAAACAGCAGCCTTGTACATTTGCTTCAGAAATATATATGTTAGCATTTCAGCAGTGTTGCTTCAAGGACAATTGCATTGCTTAATTCCAATAGCTGACTTTGAACTCTATAAATGCAATAAATTTGGTAATACATGTCAGGTAGAATGTAAGAGGTGGCCTGATGAGAGGTGAAAAGGTAAGAGAATATTTTTCCTTTATAAATTAAATAGGCATTTGAGATTGTAACACATCATTGGCAATGGGCTTAAACCCAAACAAATTTCTTAGCATGAGTGTAACTATCCAAATTCTGTGGAGACATGCTAGCTACATCTCTGAAACCAAAAGAAAATATTTTTTCCTACATACGGTACTTTAATATCACAAAATAGAAAAATATAAGACCATCTGTCCCATTTTCTCATCCACATAATTTCCCTAGCTCTGCTAGATGTAAATAAAAAAATATATTGCTTCATGCAACCTAGAAGGAAAAATACTGCCCAAGTTATTAATCTAGAAATCTCTACTTTTTAGTAGTCAGGCAAATATTCAAGTATGAAGTTAGGAGAATACTCACTTGTTAATTATTGAAAGCAAAATATTGCAAAGAGACAACACATTAAGAAAATTTCACCATACTTCCAAATCTGTCTCAAGAATTACAAATAGTATAAGCTCTGATGAAGATGTCAGAAATGTACTCGAAACTCAAATTATTACTGTACACTTACTAATGGATTAATTAAAAAGTGTAATTCTTTGCATCAGGCTGCTGTGAATCTCTTTGAATATACAGGAAATGCTTATTTTATGAGATCAGTGGAGACATTGCAAAAAAATTTAGTAGAGGTGCTACCTGTGTTAAACTAAGCCCAGAAATAAATAGTACCTTCTTGACAGATCTGGGAAAAGTACTTTCTCTTCCCATGTTCCCAAGAATATAATCTAACTACCTATTCAGAAAAAAGAAAAAAAAGAAAAAAAAAGAAAAAAAAAGAAAACAAAAGAAAAAAAAGAAAAAAAAATAAGAAAAAGGAAAAAGGCAAGATGTAAAAGATCTATTTGAGTAGAAGTCTGGGGAGTGTAATGCTACTGTAGTACAGCTGTTCTGGGAAAAAGTGAATTCATTTGGGGCTCCCTTCAGTCTTTGGTACACGTCCAATTTCAGAGCAAAATAAAAGAGCACTACAAGAACTAGGTGATACAACCAATCCCTTCCCTTTTGATCAGACTCATTATAAAGGAATTATTATCAGTTGTAATACACTAAGAGGATTCAGCTGAATTATTCCTTAATGGGTTTAAAAATCACTAAGGAAGATAAGTAAGAACAGTAATGAGAGGTCCATTTGTACTGTTAAATATGGAGACAGATGACTGCATTCATAAGGAGTAATATTTAGTAGACTAATTGATTTCAGTCCCATTAGCAACAGTAGCCTTTGGGTTTCAGAACCAACATCACAAATCTCTGATAGATGTCTACACAGATGATCACCTGATGCAACAGAAGTGAGGTGCCATCAGTGAGAGGTTACAAAAATTGCAGCAGTCAGTCACTCGCATGTGTACTACTACTGTTCCTTAGCAATATATTAAAATATGTTCAAAGTGTATACTATATAAATGTACATTTAAATATATATAAAAGATATACAAGGCGCTAAAAAGGTAAAAGGGGTGATATTTTATTAAAATATGAAAAAAATATTGAGTGAAGCTTTGTTTTATATATAATTCATATTGAATTATATGAATAATTCAACTAATAAACCCACCCAACATCTTCTTGATAATTCCATTTCTTTAAAATTAAAAAAAAAATCCCACTCAAGCACTGATAAAACTTGAAAAAACCTTCCTTTTGTCCGTATTAGAAAGACACCAATAACAAAACATATCATATTCTGTTCCAGTTTCCACAATATAAATTGTGTACAATAAATGTTCAACATAGTTGAACAGTTTTATGGTACATCAATATATCTGAATAACTTTTTGAATTTACTTTTGAACCATTAGACCACTCAGCTGTGGAGAGGTGTTTCTAAATCTTTTGGACTGCAAATCCTCTGAAGGGGAGAGGCTAATGGGAAGGCAGTAAAAAGGAAAGGATGCAGCTCTGAAGACAAAGCAAGGCATAACTTGGGATCAACATGGAGCTAAGGGAAGTGGCGACAGCTACAGACACTCATTTGGATATCTTTGGCACTGGTTTCTAAAGAAAACAAATAGACTGCAAGATTTAGCTGAGACGACTGTTTTCCTTGGGAAGGTCCTAATTCTGTTTAGCATCAGTTCTCTGAAAAAAACTACACCCTTGCCTATTGTTGTTCTTTGACTTCATTTAGTAAGCAAACTAACTTGGGTGATGTCGTTTTGTTTTCAGTAAAGGATTTAACTTCTATTCAATATATGCTAAGAAAACTAGACTTCATTAAAAAATTAATATGTATTTAAGAGGTATCAAATTCAATCCCAGAGCAATCATTCACCCAGTTAATCTTTTTTACCCTTCATTATACAGAATTCTAAGAATATTATGTTTAACTGTACTGATGCCCAGATAAAAGTGAATGGACTTTGAATGAAAATTACACGACCCTTGAAGAAATTATCTCTTAAAATTCTAATAATTTATAATTTAAATATAGTTTGAAACACCACTGAAAAAGCACTTTATTTTTTTTTAATACTATATTTTAGAATCATTTGGACATCTTAGCTGAAATGAGGAAACATAAATTAGTAAATATACTATTAACTTGTTAAGTATAAGACAGTTCAAGAGAATTTTATTTTAGGACAAATGCTTTAGTTCTTTTTAGAAATCTGTATAGGTTAAACTTTCTCAACTACTAATTCAGCAAAGTAAGAATTAGAAATCAAAAAAAATCACTAAACAAGCCATGAATTTTCCATTAGCAAAAGTCTAATCTAAGCTATTTCTGTGACTAATCAGAAAATTTGGAACAGTATACCTCTGCCCTGAAGAACTCCATTAAAAAACAATATAAAATAAGGCTGAATTAAAGTCTTTTTAAAGTTGTTTGACTTGAGAGGTGGAATGACCCAATGAAAACCATGTTTGGAGATCTCTCAAGTACCTAAGGTACCATTGTTTTTTTTCACATAAACAAAGAAGACTCCAACACTTTAGACCTTTGAAGAGGGAACAGCATGTGGTCAAATATTAGATAATGACATAGTTATTAAAATTATTCATTAAACAGCAAACCCACAATGAAATCTTGGGGAAAAAATAGGATTGCTCTTACATCCAAGTAAACTATCTATGGGGGAAAAGTCCTATCATTCTATCCTGAAAAGGAGATGATGTTCTTGTTGAGCTTCTAAAATATGAGACTTGTAGTGTTTAAAACCACCTAATGCCTTTGTAATCCTTTGGGAACAAAGAGAGTGTTAAAGAATAATCTTTTTTTCTATGTGTGTGAGAACCTACAGTGACAAATTAATCCAAACAGACTATCCGAATGCAATTCATATGATGTTTTGTCATTTAAATGTACTTTTGGGGTCTTTTTCCTCCATTTTTAGCAGTTTAATAGACTACACAAATTTTCCTGTTCATCCTTTCCTAATATTCTACTATCCTGTAAACAATGTGACCCTAGTTTTTTTCTTATGAATAAAGGTATATTAACTGGCCTAATGATACCCTTCTTCCATTCAATGTCCTTGAATGCTTGTCTACAACTTTTGTAAAAACATCTGAAAGACAAACTGCATCTGCAAAGACAATAAACAAGAATTTAAACCCTAAAGAGTTTGATTATTTTCAAATTTCTAGTGGGCTGGCTACTATTAAATCATAAAGCATCACTTCTCCTTGGTATGACAATACTGAGAGAGGTGACATTTACAATTGCTTGGCAGAAAGTTTTACAATTAAGTAGTTCAGTATAAACAAACTTTTCATTTCATCACATTAGCCTTAATTTGGATTTGTCAGCAGAGAATACAGTTCTGATTTAAAGTTCGAAGATTTTATTTGAATTATTATGGATTCCTTCTTCAATTTCTGTCTCATAGATTACAGAGTGTTTTATTTTTAGTTAGACAAAACAGTCTTTGTGTCATCATGAATTCATTTCCTACATCTGTTGAAGTGTCATTTTCCCTGATGAGAGGAGCTGGAAGTCACACAAAGTTCAAACTGCCTTCTGGGCCAGAACAGATGTTATAGGGGTAAAATGCACAATGAAAGAGCACCAACACAATCCAGTTTTGTGCAACAAATACTGAACCATGATCAGAAAATCCTCTGTTAAACATTCTTTTCTATGACACTTGCAGCAGGAAGAGTAAAATAGATAAGCCATTAATATCTGAGCAGAGACAGTAAACAAGTATAAACCAGTCTGCTTGCTACAATTACATTCACAAGACTAATCTCAAACAGAAGTTACTCACTACTGTTCCCCCAAAAGTCAAGCAAACTACAGTTTAAAAATAAACACATAAATATTTTAAGTGCCAGTGAGATTTTCAGGTAGGTTGATAATGGGAGTTCAGTTCTTCAAAACTAAAAATATGGGACAATGGGTAAATTTTTATATATAGATTTAAAACCCCAAACATATTTAGATATTTTAAATAATACCTAAAGAATATTTATTAATATTAATATTCCTAGTCATGGCTTAGAATCTTATAAAAGTCAAGATTAGTAGATAGACAAATGAAAAAAAAAATCAGTATGATTTATTCACTTAGAATCTGTGTAAGTGAAAGGCATGATGAACACTGGAGGAGTTCAGCTATAAAGTGTCAGTCATGACATGATGCATATCTTCAATTCTAATTAAGTTATTCTAGCTAAATTCAGTAGAATTCTTATTATGCATGGGAAGAATAGTGAAGTTTAAAATTAATTTATTAACACAATATTAAGATATTTTAACTATAGAGGAACATACTGGGACTTTTATCATGTTTTGGTCTCATACACATACAGATACATATGTGGAGAAGAAACAGCATATAATAGGATGATCAAAGTACTACAGAATACCACTTATCAAAGATGAACATCACCTTACCAAAATCTGCTCAATCTGATTTTTTTTTATTTTTCAGCAGAAAACAGAAGTAAAATTATTTTATGGGCCTGTGAATATTAAGAAACATGCTTCCTAAACTGAAAATTACTAAGTTGGGGGATTCCTAATTTCATATCTCCTACACACAAGGCATGCACATTGTGGGTAGGGTTTATATTTTTAATATTAAATTTCTTTTCCCAATGAAAAGGTGATAGGACAAGAGGCAATGGCCTCAAATCTCACCATGGGAGGTTTTGATCAGATATTAACAAGAATTTTCTCCACTGAAAGTGTTGTTGAGCATAGGAAAACACTGCCCAGGGAAACAGTGGGGTCACCATCCCTGGAGGTATTTAAAAGATGTGGAGATGCAGAGATTAGGGACATGGCTTAGTGCTGGCCTTGGCAGTACTGAATTAAAATGGGTGGACTCAATGGTCTTATAGGTCTTCTCCAGCCTAAATGCTTCTATGGTGTTTTGGTTTGGGTGGTTTTTTAGTTTGTTTTTGTTTTTCTTTTTTAATTTAGTTTAAAACAGATTTAATATAACTTCTGAAAAACAGGTGGCAATGTGCACTAACTAAAACACAGGAATCTCTTTTAAAACATAGTAAAACACATTTTTACTCAGTGGTCAAACATTGGAACTAGTTGCCTAGAGAGGCTGTTGATTCTCCATCCTTGGAGACACTAAAACCTGACTGGGTACAGCCCTGAGCAATCTGTTGCTGACCTTGCTCTGAACTGGGGTTTGGACCAGGAGTTTTCTCCTGCCTTCCTTCCCCTGCTGGTCTGTGTGTGTCTACGTGATCTTTCAAACACGAAAATCTAACTTGTTTCTCCTTGCTCCACTGGGCAGCCTTTCATTATAGAACAGTAAATCAGACACAAGACAGAGAAAAAAGAAAACTACCTAAGGGTCACATTTGTCAAAACCTGCAAACGTGAAGGTAAAGCCACAAACCTTAGAAATGTTTCTGAAAAGAAGCACTCATGCCAAAAGAGTGCCTCATATTTCCTCACAATATTCCATTTTGGTTTTTCTGAGGGAGAAACTTCTTAAAACAGCATTTCTTCATTGTTGCTGGGTAATGAGCACAAGTTCTATAATGTGCCAAGATAGTAACTGAACATGGACACCCTCATTGAAAGATACATCCAGGCTGCCTTGGCACCAGCAGCAGAAAACATGATAATGAGAAAAGAAAAAAAAAAAAAAAAGTGAAATCACTGCTAAAATTCTTCCTTCAAAATCAACTAACAGCTCAAGTAGTCCTTCAAATTGCAGAGGGGTATTGGATTGAGCCAGCAGTCATCTAACTACTTGGCATTAATAACCTACATCCAAAAGACCATGCTTCTCAAAGTTCAGGCCAAAAGCTCTCTGCAAAGTTTCTGTTGAGTGCTGAACACATTAACCCTCCAAATATAACTAGTACAACAATAACTAATAGAAATAATCCAACATAAACATGTGTCTTAGAAGGAGCCAAGAGCTTGCCCATTCTTGAACAATACACAACCCACTCTTGCAAAAATGTCTGCTTCAAGCACATTCTACAAAGGAGATGTGTGATATTTGTTTCTAATGTGATGTATACATTAAGGGATTTCTCTGGGAAAAAAAGAAAATTTAGTTGCTTAAAGATAGTACTGTAATAAGGACAGGGCAAGAAATCAGATCATACAATTATGGAATCAACATATCCTGATTGATTTAAAAACAAGAGATCTTTGCAACAAAAGGTGAATGAATCCTTTTTCCCTCAGTTCTCACTATAAAATTGCTACAATTAGCCTTAGAATTCAGAAGTCATTAGGTGAGATGGAGAAAAATCACAAGAAGTTGTCCAGGTACAGCCATTGCAACTGCATTGCAACTGTTGCTAAAAATACAGTAGTGTCTATGAAATGTACATGTAGGTAACAAATACCTTAAAGCAGAACAACATATAAGCTAAAGTCAGCAGCAGAAAGAGCAGCATGGCATCTTGAAAAAAAACACATTGACTAATCAATGTCTCTGTAGCTAAAAAGACAGGATTTAAGCCCAATTGAAATAATTGCAAAACAAACAACTGCATAGGCCTTCCTCACAGGTTTATTTTTTCTTGTAAAAAAAGATGACGTATGCAAAAATTACTTGTTTCTGAGAAAGGACTTTACTAGTAAAAA
The DNA here is from genome assembly GCA_037834095.1 of Argya squamiceps. Taxonomy (NCBI): domain Eukaryota; kingdom Metazoa; phylum Chordata; class Aves; order Passeriformes; family Leiothrichidae; genus Argya; species Argya squamiceps. The sequence goes on along the minus strand of JBBMKD010000001.1, from coordinate 13,072,539 downwards.
CACTTTTGCCCCAAAAAGTGCTTGCAGTCTCTATCAGAAGTTGTCTTTAATATAAATGCAATGGTTAATGTAATTTCTTGGAAGTGCATAATGAAATCAGACTATCAAATTCAAGTACACAAAACCTCACATTTTTAATTGTAGGAGTTGACAGAGATTGTGGAAATGTGACCCAAAGATAACTGTTTGACATTGCAAGAAAATGAACTGGTGGCTCAAAGAACTATGATTTGTCCCATTCACATTTAGCTGTCCTTTTGAGGATAGACATCATCAGGGCATGGAGACACAGCTACAAGGACTTCCTGCTGCCAGACATGTACATCTAGACAGTCTCTAAATCTATATTTAAGAACCTGCAGAATGTCTTTAGGAAATAGTCACTTTGTCTCTATGCTCCTTTTAAAAGGTAGGTAGTCCTTGAGACACTCCAAATTGGCTGGAATATGAATTTATGGACTCATCTTTTTACCCAGTGAAGTTTACTTTAAGCCGTGTTTCTTATTTCCCTTTCGATCACATCCTTGAAATATTTGAATATACATTTTGAAATGCAAGTGTCCAGAATCCATTATTACTAATCCAAACTCAAAAATATTAGCAACTTGGGGTGATCTTAAACCAGAAATGTTACCCACATCAGATATGTCTTTAAAAAAATTTGTTTAGAAGAGAGGCGTATGGACAGAATTACCCATTTTGATACATGCTCTCTCTACTGCCTTTATTTTCCTTTACTTTCTGCTTATGGACTTTACAAATAAGGCAAATAAAAAACAGAGTGCATAACTTAGACAATCTTATTCAAAAATATCTTGACATATTATTAGTTGTATAAATATATTTTATCTTTCATCAAAAACTTTTAAAAATACTGCCATATTTCTAAGCTACCCAAACATAGAATTATTGTTGCATGAATTTTTAATTTTTCATACTTTCAAAAAAAAATAACATTAAGTCAGTGATGTGTTTGTTCCTGTTATATTCCCCGCTGAAAACGCATTTAAACAGATTTTAAGAAGTCATAAATTACATAAACAATGCTTAAAATACCCAAGGACAGGAAGATATTAAACATTCAACAAAAATGAAAATATTTTTGAAAAATAATCCTTCAGCACAATGTATTACTCTAAATGGGCAAAAGATGAAGAAATCTGAAATTTGGTTGAATAAATATCTGTTTAAAGGAGGCTTAAGCATCAATATTACAGAAGTGTGACTGTTGAGGATATCAGAGCTGTTGTGTGCAGAATGTGCTTGTGTTTACAGGTGCAAACATCAAAGGCCATTGCAAAGATAAGAGATTTCTATGCACACAACTTCAGTAATTAGGAATACTCCCAATCCACTTTAAGCAAACAGCTTAGCATTGCATGAAATAGGTTTAATTTTTCAAAAACTTTTCTACCTGCTTTAGTATATAGATCAATACATTAAAAAGATAGGTATATTAAATTATAGAAAAGAAAGGATAATCTATTCATGGGAATTATTCAATTAGCTTACAGGTAATTATTATTACTCAGCACAAAGCCCATCATTTACATCAACTTCAAGGCTAAATTGGGGGATGGGTTAATTGAGCTATGAAATTTGACATTTTCTTCATATCTCTGAAAAACGTTCATAAAATCATAGAATTATTTAGGATGGAGGTGACCTCTACATATTATATTACTCAACCTTCAGCTCATAGCAAGAATTACCTCCAAACTTAAATTAGATACCTTGGTCAAACAAACAAAAAAAAATCTTTCACATCTGAGTTCATTTAGAAACTTACATTAAAAGCTGAAATTATTAGAGATGAAATTCTAAATACATAAAAAAATTCCCTCTTTATGTAAACTGATTTAGAACTTGCTGAAAGTATTTGATCATTAGCTAGAATATGATTCAATTTAGTTGTAAATTTATGGCAAAAAAAGAAGTAATTTACAAAAAATATTAAATTCCATACAAAGATACATTTTAATTTATTTTGAATACTTTTAAAAGCAAAATAATTATGTGTGATGACATCTGGGCAGGTACTTTAAATGAATTATTTTCCAACCTTCTAGCCAATCTTGAGGAGGGTATAATCCTCTGTGTCAAATTTTGGGCCCCTTAATTCAAGTGGTGGAATCTGGAAGAGTCCAGGAAATGCCTAGGATCTTAGAGAAAATGTCTAATGAAAAAATCATGTCAGAAACTGGCTTGTTTATTCTGGGAAATAAAAGGCAAGGTATCAAGATATTAACTGCCTACAACGTATTTAAACAGAGTTAAAAGGATGTCAGAGTCAAACTCTTCTCAGTATGAATGTTGTTGGACAGCTCAGGGCCATAATCCAGTGGAATGTTTGTGACAGTCTTACTGTAAAGAGGAGAATGGAAGAGATGAGCCCCAAAGATGCTCTCAAATCAAGATCATATAATCCTTTTGGTTCTAAGAGGAAACGTCATGAACATTAGAGGACATAAAAATAAATTAAATTACCTGTTCCCTATCACAGTAAGCAAAGGGCACAAATAATCCAGTTAAAAATCAGAAGAGACAATAGCTCAGAGAATACCGTTCATGAGAAACATAAACAAGAAACAACTGATTTAACAAGTTATTCAAATTTGAATTATATCTGACAGAATAGGAAGAGTCTATGACATCCAAATACACAAAAAAAGCTTAGGCTAAGCCACAACTGTTATGTACAGGCATTTTATAGCTAAGAAAAAAATAGTGGTTTTACTTAATGTTGACAGTCTTTTTCCTCTTCCTATAACAGAAAGTTAAATGTTAGTAAAGTACCATAAATAGAGGTAATGTCTGTATAACATAGTTCACCAAAAGGTGAATAAAATCCTAATATCATGTAATTAAGACAACAGATGGAACCCTACTCATCAGAGTACCCTCACTGAGGATAGTCCTAGCCAAGAAGAAAGAGGAGAACATTTAAAGGATACTTTTCCTATAACACTACTGTGAATAAAAGGCCACATCTTTAGCTGATGCAAAAAAGTATTTTAACATTAATGAGAAACCTCTTTGGCAATTACATAATAAATATTTAAAATGCAAAGAAGAAGAAGATTGAATTTCTAATGATATTGTTTCCCTGTTGTCATAAAACTAAGCAGTTGGAATGCAAACCACATAATAAAGCTTTTGATCTTTGGATAAATGTCACAAACATTTCTTACACATTAAGTACTCCATTACATCAAAGAAAAGTTTAATTTTACATATAAAGTTTTTCTTCCATATACGGTATGGTCTTTCAAGACCTATGGAATCAAAAAAGGAACCACCAGATTTAAGAGTATGATCTGACACTGAAACTTCCTGTTGGAAAATACAAATCCTACTGTTAGGTATCCATTCCTGTAATATTCAAAGCCTAAAAATAAACTAACTGCCAAATAAATGAAAAGTTACTTTAATCTAACTAAGGAAGTGGTTATTCATTATTCCTCATGATTTTCTGGAAAATGAGATTCTAGATGTCTAAAAATTATATTCAAGAAATCTGTGTGTGTTTGGGTATGAAACGTTTGCTTTTATATACTGAATCACATTTGAATGTTTATTTAGAGATTCAGTATATTTAAAATACAGGATATGGATAAATTCTAAAAATTCTGTAGCTCTACTAGAAGATAAACCTTAACTTTGGTTAATGGAAGCAATTGGAAACAATGTAGATGCCTAATAAATTGCTTCATCAACTTTTTTAGCTATTCAAACATTATTACCATCTTTAAAATCAGCAATTAACTATGATAATATTTCATTTAGGAAAACAGAGCAGCTACCCACGAAACAGAAACAAAACATAAATGCAATGGGTTGTCACATTTTGCCACTGTTTAACTGAACCTTCAATAGATATTTCACTGAAAGTACTCAACATGAGGTCTGTTCTTATTACTTATTTACTTATCAATACTAAATAAAATTTGGTAGAATTCTTCCTTATGCCTTAAACAAGATTTCTGCTGGTCTACCCTTGATCCATAAAGCTAAGATATCACTAGGAAAACTGGGAACTGACAAATAGTTAAAGAGCTGCTATGATATCTCAGAATCACAGAGTGGCCTGTGCTGGAAGGTGCCATAAAAATCACCCACTTCCGACTCCCCTGCCACTGGCAGGGACACCTTCCACTTGACCAGGTTTCTCAAAGCCCCATCCAACTTGGCCTTGATATATGTTCTGGAACTATCATCCTGATTCTGATGCTATGATTGAGTGACTCTTCCTGGATTCTAATTGTAACAGCATCAATTTATTATGTGGGAATACTCATACTAGTTTAGATATTGAATTGCACACAGATAACTGCCTATCAGAAAAAAGCCAACCATTTATGTGGCTTAATAAATGACTGACTTGGCCCCAGTGGTGAGAATGTTACTTGCAATTATTAAAATACAGTTTTCAATGCTCCCAATACCTTTCATCAAAGGATCCAGAAGTTGTACTAGAAATTACATAAACCATGGACATGATAGGCCTTGAAGAAGACAATTTCAAGCTTCTCAAATACTACATTTTCAGTTTAATTCTGGTTAAAAAGAGCAGCCTAATGGAAAACTTTTTAGCTTTTGTTTCAAATATCTTTACTAAAGGAATTTACTTGAGAAGGCATAAATTTTTGCCAAGTTTTATGCAACTTTTGTGGAAAGGAGCTGAAATTTCAAAATTTAAATATTAAAAGTAGGCAAAGAATTAACAATATTATCACTAGGTATTGGAGGTATTATGGATCATGAAAAAACATTTAAAAATCTAGTTAATCTCCCTGAAAGGAACAACTGCCTATTGAGGTATTATAAAAAACTTAAAATATTGCTGAAAGCATTCACTTTCACTTGTGGAAAAAAGTCAGAACAGCCTCATGAGACCTGTCTGGATTATAAATAAAGTCTCTGGCATAAATATTCTTTCTGTTTCAAAAAATTAAAAGTTCAAGGAAATGCTTATAAATAAGTGACACTGCCAGAGATCATAGGAAATCAGACTGCCTTTTCAAGCTCTTTTTTTTAACCCTTGAGCTCTTTGATCTTTGAAAGCTATTGTATGGGTACTAGCAAGTTCCCATCTTTAATTATCTTGATTTAGGAAACTAATTTTCTCTCAAAGGATTCCTTTGAAAAGCCTTCTAATTGAGAACCAACAGGGTTGCAATTAATATGAAATTAGTCAGACAAATTTATAAGCAATCTAATCTACCAGACAATCCTAAGTTTTTAAAAATCAATCCTTTCATGACACTATAGACATTTATTAAAGCTGCCATAATCACCCTGATTAAATATTTTACAGGTCAAGTCACAGATAGCTTAAAGACTACTAGTACTTTCTGTATGTAAGCACAAGTAAACTCTAAATTTCAGACTAAAACTCTTACAACAGGTCAGGTCAGAAGTCTGACTAACCACAGTAGTTGGAAAAAAAAAAGAAAAAAAAAAGAAAAAAGAAAAAAAGAAAAAAGGAAAAAAAGAAATTTAAAAAAAAAGAAAAAAATAAAAGGCAAGGAAACCTCACAGGTTTGCATTACCTTGTTGATCTTTTTTTTTCTTCCACTCCAAGTGCTGGCTTTTCGGCACCCGAAGGTATGTTTGAACCATTCAGTTCTTACATCCCCTGTAATATCACAGAATCATGGAATGGCCTTTGTTGGACATCTTGGTCCTAGCCCCTGCCATGGGCAGGGACACCTTCCACCAGACCAGGTTGCTCAGAGCCCCATCTGACCTGGCCTTGAACACTCCCTGGGGCAGCCACAGCTTCTCTGGGGAACCTGTGCCAGGGCCTCACCACCCTCACAGTCAAGAATTTCTTCCTATTATCTAATCTAAACCTCTTCACTGTTAGTTTGAAGCCATTTCCCCTTGTCCTGTTACTCCAGACCCTTATAAATAGTCTGTCCATCTTTCCTTTGCTCCCTTCAGGCACTGGAAGGTCACAATTGGGTCACCCCAAAGCCTTCTCTTTTCCAGTCTGAACAATCCCAATTCTCCCAGCCTTTCCTCACAGCAGAGCTGCTCCATCCCTCTGATCCCCTTGGTGCCTCCTCTGGCCTGGCTCCAGCAGGTCCCTGTCCTTGCTGTGCTGGGAACCCAGAGCTGGATGCAGCCCTGCAGGTGGGGTCTCAGCAGAGCGGGGCAGAGGGGCAGAGTCCCCTCCTTTGAAATGTTGGCCACAATTCTCTGGAGCCCAGGACATGGTTGCAGAATCTTCAGTATCATCTAAGTCTCTGAAATATCTGGCTTCATCAACAGCTTCTGACAGCTAATTACATTATTTAATTTTACTAGTTATTTAATTTGTCTAGAAGCCCAGTTCTTTGGAAGGTGCCAGATTCTTTCACTGTGCATTTCTTCACTCTCCTAATCTGACTGTAACCACGTGTATACTGCCTTCTTATTCCCTTCCTCCATTATCTCCATTTATACCATGTTATAGAATTCTACAATCAGTTTTTTCTCTATCTGCAGCACAATGCTCAGTCAAATTGTTATAATTAATTAGGGCCTGCCAACTTACCAACCATGAGACGGAACTTTAGAAGGAAAAATTCCCAGGTATGCTTGATAACTACACTTTTGAAGATGATATCTCATAGCCAACTGTGACTTTTTTCCCTACTTAATGTCACTATGTAGTAGACATGGAATAAACAAAATTTGTATTTGCTATAAAGAATCAGATTTTTCTATAATTAATTACAGAATTAATAGAATACAAATACAAATTGTATTTCTACTTCCACTAAAACTCTCCAAACTCAATCTCTATTGAATAGTGCTGTGCTAGTCACTGAATAGAATTTTGCAAAATGTTCATTTAATTTCTCACATATTAAAAAAACCCCACAAAGGAAACCTAAATCTTCAGCTCTAGACTTTTCTGAATTATAGTTCCCCAAGGATAGATCTCATGTGTTCATACTCAAGACTACCCAATATTGTTAGTTTAGATTTTTTTCCATGTTACTAGAAAACACAGTAAGTTACAATATTTTAAACAGAAAACCCACTGGGAAATGTGTTACCTTTGAATTTCTGTTCTTTAAATTGTAAAACAACCAATGATTCATGGTTGTTTTGTTCCTAAGCGACACAACTTATTAGAAACAATATAAAAAATTAGAACAAATCCTGTGATGAAAACCACACATATAGAACTTGAAAATTTACATATATACCTCTCAATAGTATTGTCCCTCCTCTTTCCTTTAACAGTGGATCCTACATTCTTTTAGTACAAGGGGCAGCACAAAGCAGGACCAATGATTTCAGTGGTGGTGATAGATAATGGTGAACTAAATCAATTATGAAACTTTTTCAGGTGACACATTACAAGTTGCTTCCACATGAACAGAAATTTGTCTTTGATTTAAACCTTAATATAACTTAATCTAACTTACATATTCCATCACAGTCAGTTCCACTTCTTCTTATGATTCTACTGAATTATTTTTTATCTAGAATAAAAAATAGCCCTCTAAGGAAATCTAGGATAAAACTAGATATGAGATTTTTTAAAGGACTTTCTATAGCATCCAAAATTATCAATGTGAAGGACTCATTGATGGGAAAAATAAATCAAAATCAAAAGCTGGGTTAGTGACAAATCATAAGGCAATAGCTCATTTTTCACAGAAATTACCCACCACCTCCCCAGTACCTAAGCCTCTGACATATTATCCGTATGTTTTTCTCACATCCCTTAACTAAACCCCCTTTTTATTAGAAAGGTAACTGTCCTGCTGCATATTTCCAAGAAATCCCACTGTCTCGCTCTGATTTTTTGTATGACCTGGAAGTGTTCAAGGCCAGATTGGCTGGGGCTTTGATCAGCCTGGTCTAGTGAAATGTGTCCCTCCCAATGGCAGGAAATTGGAATGAGATGTAACTGTTAGATCCATCCCAACCCAGGCTTTTTTATGTGTCTGGTTTTAGTGTCAGTTCTGGCTGAAATTGGCCATGCAATTCTATACTTACTATGAAAAATCACAGAAGAAAGTAGTTGAATGAGCCTAATTTTCTAGGCATGCAATTTCATGCAGTTCAATTATATTTAAACAGTTTTTTCAGCCATTTAAAATATAAATACAGAATGGTGGCAAAGAAACGTCTCAAAATAATTGTTACAGCAATACAGTAGTTGTTTGTTGTTTTTATTTTTTTTTTTTTTTTCCTATTCTGCCCTCATGAGACCCTACCTGGAGTACTGCATCCAGGTCTGGGGTCCTTAGTGCAAGACAAATGTGGCATTGTAGGCATGAGTAAGAAAACATGAATAGTTCAATAAGTACTCAAGACTGAGAAGAAAGAAAGCATCATCTACATGTTCCTTTTGAAACGGTAGGATGAACTCACACCCTGCAGGCATTGAATTCCTCCTGGCAAAGACCTGGAGATGCTGTTGACTTCATAGACACATCCCCTTCCTGAGTACAGGATATGTGAGCCTTGGGACCAAGGGAGAAAACTATTAAAAAGGGATTAACACCAGGAAGACTTTTTAAATAATAACTTTGAGGGCTTCCTTCTATTCAATAGACCTAATAGGCAGTTTAAATTCAGTGGGACTAATAATAAATTCCTAGAGTCATTTATATATTATGCTCCCTTTTTCCCATAACAAAATTTTGAGTCTCAGCAATCCAAGGGATTTGAATATGGACCACTCATTTTTAAAGATAGCATCTCTACCTGAAAGCTACAGGACGATTTGTGGTGGAATGCTCTCAGTCTCTCTCCTGAGAATATTTCCTTTGCATAAATATTTAACAACATATTGAACGGGAACTAGAACCTAGGTGTTCTCTCTTTTACATAAACATTATAACACATTGCAGAGCCATTCTTAGCTTCAGGCTGAAATTCATAGTCAGAATTGACGTAGGCAGTTATCTCTACATATATGGTTACTTTGGTCAGATATGGTACAACATTCCTTTACAACTTTAGGAAAAACATACTGTTTTATTTTTCCTTCTGAATATTTTCATCTACTAAAGGGAAGAAATACAACAGGATTTTACAAAAATCTTCATTAAAATCACTATCCTAGCATACCTTTTATACAATTCTTGAGAAGGAAATAGGTGAGGCAAGATGCTTGATAGGGGAATGAATTATTTTTTTTATGGAATAGAAATAGCAATAGCTTTGTTGTATGATTCGGTAAGGGTGCAACCTTTCCATGCTGCAGAATAATGTACATATTTCTTTCACTGATATAATTAGTATTTTGACTTGTTTTATGGAACTTTATTTTATGAGGCCAGTGGCCAGACACTTTATTGCTCTGTGATTAGCCCTGGGATCAATGCTGTGTGTTTTTGTACAACAGCTCTTTCTGAGCACATCCCTCTGACAAGAGGAGGGGAACAAATTCCCATCGCATGCTGTGATGAAAATCATTGAAACCAGCTGTAGGACCTGAGGGTTAGATGACCCAGCAAAGCTTCCCAAAAATGCAAGGGAATTAGAGACATGTTCTAAAACAGAAAAAAAACCGAAAAAACAAACAAAAAAACACCCCACCCAACCAATACCAACAAAACTTGGAATATTTTCAGGTAAAATCTAACTAACTTTCTTATTTTTAGATAATCTCTATCACCTAAGATAGTAAAACAGACAAATTATAAAAAAAAATTAGTTTGGATTTCATAAAGTATTTTGATCATTATTAGTTAGCCAAAACAAAATCTGAAGACCACAATTATCTAATATATACATTACTGTAGTGCTCTTTAAACATTGTGGGTATCATCCACCACATTTAAATTACTTATTTTAGACAGTATCCCTCACAACATATTGACTGCAGAGGGAATAAATACTTTTGGAGACAACACATTCTATCTTAAAACAGGTATCTAAAATGCACCAGCTGATTCACAACTTCCAAGTGCTCTTTCCATTATTTTTTTTAATTATTTGCAAAAGGAACCTAACATAAATAGGCTATTACCTCCTTAGAAACATTATATCAAGATACTTGATATGCATATGTGATGTCTATTTCAATATATATTTCATACATATATATATGTGTGTGTGTATTTGACTCAATATATCAATTATACATTGATAATAGGCATGTATTTAATATATATTTCTGAAATAACTTGAAAGGTTTGAATTTATGGAAGTGCCAAATAACTAAAATTTGGAAATGTTTCTGTATATTTTGATGAAACATGCAAACTCTTTTGTTGCATTAGAAAATTAAGTTCCATTCACTACTGAATATATTAGGAATTAAATAATAGTTTCTATATGTGCCCATATTCATGTTTGTCTGGCTTTGACATATTAATTTCTCACACATTGCATGTTGCCTGGCTACCTCCCTTACCATTTGTTTAATACAGTCCCCTTTACTAAAATTAGTTTGCCCTAATCCTTAGCTTTTGGCACATGTTCATGGGTAGGGACCAGGAAAATCTAGAATATTTCTGTTACATAATAAGTTGTACCTTTATATGTAGCTCTGTACTGAGTTCCTCACATATCCTCTGCCACATGGTTTACAAAAAGGGTAAGATTTAGCAGCTTAAGCAACAGAGAGAAATACTTGGAATATTAAACCCATTCAATCCAGTCTAAGGAAAAAGACAGATTCTTGTTATGTATAACGGCAGAAACTCAGGAGTTCTTTTCTAATATGACTCATGAAAACTAAAGCTTTAGATACCATAACATAAAATAAAACTGTTTTCTTAAGTATAAAGAAGATTCTCACTGATTTTTAAGCATACTTTAATGAATATTTATTTTGTCTACTGAACTAACAGATTAACAAATGATCTCTAGTTTTACTTAGCTGACCTATTCCATTATGAAACCCTGTCGCCCTGATTTTTCAGCCTTCTGATGTTTTTATTCTTGGACTGGAGAGTTCTCACGCATTATAAAAAAACAAAGACTGATGTTTGGTAAATACATTGTTTTCCAGGGGGAAAGACAAACTGATAGACTTTTGAGTTGACTACTGGGCTGAGAAGGCTGCTCTTCTTGTCCTCCAGTCTTTAACCAAATCCCAAAAACTATATAAATTGAGATTCGCAAAATAAAGTTCCTTTTTCTTTTTCATCTCACATCCTGACGGGTGACTGTGGTTCTTTTCATGTCCTCTTGTGACAAAAAACCATGATTTTTTCTTTGCAGCTCATTGCCAGAGGAAATACAGGTGAGTTTCTTTCCACAATTTGGATACTTTATATATTAACTGTTGACATTAAGTACTTGTCTGTATATGTGTATAGATACAAAGATCTACAGATAGATATAGGTATATATATAAACACTTTTAAACTATTGTATTTTCCATGAAAAATGCGACTTATAACAATGACTGGGAGCTAAACTTCAGCTTCACTGCTGACTTAACAGAAAATTGATTCAAGGAAGCCTAATGGAAAATAGTTTCATAAATGGCTTACTGTTGCTTGTAGATGCTAAAACACAAACAATCTGAGTTAAGAAACTAAGGGGAGGGAGACTAAGAGAAGAGAATACAGAGGAGTACAAAACCCTGTTGATGTTTTTGTGTCAAATATATGAACAGGCTTACATGTGAAACTGTTCCTGAAAATGTTTAGCAAGAAGAAATAAAGCTTATGAGAGAGAAGTAGAAGAAAGCATTCCTTGCCTAAGTCAGAGAACACAGTTACCATTTAACACCCATAACGTGCTCCTCCTAAGGCTGGCTGCCTCGCCCTAGAAGAAGTTTGAGTTCTGCACAATTAAGTTAGTGTTAACACAACTAACACACAGCACGTCCTGCTCCTGTGAGTAGAAAATGCATCTTCCATACTCTTCTCTACAGAAGTCATTCAACTAGAAAATCCCTTCAGTATTATCAAATCAGTTTGAAGAATCTATTCCACAAAAAGGATCCCATGAGAAAACTGAATATTAATTGATCCAGGATATAAATACAACTACTTTAGTGTTCAATTATAAACCCATCTTGAAATTATTCATTTGAACTAAGCAAAATGAAATAAAAAATGTATAGACATAAATAAGTCTAACCTAGTTTAATTGGAGGTATTTAATTGGAGGGAAAAATGTGGTTCTCTGATATCAAACAAACAAGTTATTACTTCCAGATAATTGTGGTAAAACATAGCTAAGAATAAATTAATTTCCTTGAATCCTGATTTTATATAAAAATTGTTTAAAAAAGTGACTGTATTGTTTTATTGCGTATTTAATCTTCTGAAAAAATCCATAATAAAAAAACCCAGCTAGTTTTCTGACTTCACATAGTATCAATGCTTGAACTAGTATCATGTGTACATTTTTATTTATATAGGTTTGTATTGATCACATGTTAAGCATCAACTAGTAAAAGCTAAATAAGGATTAAGCAGAAATAGTATTCTAACTAAATTCCTGAAAAAAACCCAGATTTTTAACCTACCTTGATTATTTGCATAAAAAGGCTTTGACTGAACTGAAAAGTATCCATTTTCCATTCCATTTCCATTAAATATTTATTATATCAAGAGGGAAACCCCTTATTTTCTCTATACACTACATCCTTGGAGAAAATACAATATGTACATTTACTTCCCTGATTATGACATTTTACTAGAGCACCAGTACTTTACAAAAAGTAGCATAAGCCAGAAGACTCATCTCATTAAGGCAATTCATCATTTCTTCTTTACAACGTAAACAAAGATATTTAATCTGCATTTATGCAGACTAAATCAGGTTTGGAGACTGGAGGTTCAGAGAATTGAAACTGCCAATGCTGTTTAGATTTGCAAGCCAGCACTAGTATTAGAAAATGAAAAAGCCTAATCAGATTCTGAAAACTGATTATAATGTTGGATTTTTGTAGGAATATATGCAAAGTAATTTCCTCAACAAATTTTTCTACAAAATAAAAAACCAAACCAAACCAAAAAACAACAAACAAACAAAAAAATCACTAAAACATAGAAAACCCAGAGAAGTACAATACTCAGTAAGCTCAATGTGCCAGTTATTGCATAAAAGCAAGTCCTATACAGCAGATAATTTCATATTAAAATATAACTTCTGGGTCCATACTCAAAAATTCACTATAGAATGCTTTAGTAACACTGGAAGTCAGGAATGTTGCCAAGGGACGCTCAAGATAGTCTTCAGAGTTTCGACTTTTTAGAAGAATGCTAAATTAAAAAAAAAAAAAGGACATAGTTCTTGACAGAAAGCTTCATATTAAACACCTGCTGCTCATTTAAGATTTGGGGAGGGACTGTATTCCTCTCTCTTTCAAACTGGGAAACCCTTAGTACTTTGACTTCCAAGTGATAAACTGCAGTGATATCTTAGAAACTCTCTGGTATTTCTGCATCTTGATTACCTACAGGTAATTTCAGATCACAATTACAAAAACAGTGAAGAAGGAATAGTCAGATGTCTTGTTCTGGGTCTTCATTGACAAAAGGTGTAAGGAGAGATGATAAAAAGTTCCTGTATTTATTAACCTCTGCACATTTATAAACCTCATGAGATACCAAGTTTATTTGTGCATTTGCTGTGTGTATCACTGAGCACTGGAGTTGTTCTGTGGTTTTGATTACTTATGCTCAGCTCATTAAAATAGGACCAGAAAGAACTGAAAAAAACACCTCTGTCCATCTCATCAGCAGAATTCCAGAGGTAGAGGGGTCTTGGAAAGGCTTTGAGAGAGATGGGGTACAAAATGAAAAAGAGCGATATGCAGTGGTTTCACAACTTAAAAGAATTCTTAAAAGAAAAGCAGAAAAGCATCTCTGTAGCATTCCAGTGATGGAACAAACATATATTTACACTGAAGGTCATCTCTTAATCTTTTATTGAAAGAAAAAAAAGAGAAAAATACACTCCAGTTTCATTCCTGAATTGACTGAGGATAAGAAGGGATATATTAAACTGGTTGTGGCATACTTGACAGTTGTCACATGCATTTCTTAGTGGTACCTCCCATCTAGTCCAAACTCTAGAGAAGTGTCCACACTTCCACTATGAATTTGGAGATCTCACAATAAACATTATCCAATTAGACTCTCAGTATAGAGATTACAGCAACTTAGCTGTCAAAGGGACAGCCTTGGAAGTATTTTTCAACATTTCTAGAAAGCATGAGAGAAACAATTCAAAAACCAATTCCCTAAATGACACTGAGAGGAGGAAGGATAAACTCAGTATGCATCAAGTTTCGAAAAAGGTGACAGATAAATTAATTTCCTGGCTCAGCCAGAATTCTCAAATCACCTTAGGAGAGCTGTAAATAATTTCTACAGTGCACTTTATCTAGAAAGAACTCAGTGTACAGGAAAATAATCAGAAAGTTTGACTTTTTCAAGCTTCTTCTAGAAGTAGCTGTCATCAAAAAAGACATTTTCACTGACACAATTAACTAGACTATAACTGTAAACTAATCAGTACTAGACAGTGTGGCAATTTCAGGGCACCCGAGGAACGAGGCAGACGCAGCAGGTCAAGGGAAGACTTTTGGTTCTTTATTCTATTCTAATTATCTGACTCCATCATTTATATACATTTGTACAGAGGTCAAGAGATTGGCTACACAGG
>JBBMKD010000001.1:13040964-13057847 GCA_037834095.1 Argya squamiceps | reverse complement strand
AATGCTAAAAATACATATTGTTTTTGTGAAGCTGCGTGAGAAACTCCAGTTCAAGAGTATAAACAACAAAAGGCTTTCGCATCAGGGCAACAAGACAGATTACCAGAGACACCAGGTTCAGATTCTGTCTTGCACAGGATTGCAGCTCTTTCACTGTGGCTGACACTTCAAAAATTTGAAGGCAGACTTTTATTACAAAACCAGAGATATCTCACTAGGGCCAGTGATGGCTCTTTAACCAACCAAAAGACAAATTAAATTTCTTTTGGTCCATGAAGTGAACTAGAAAGATGGAAGATGTCTGTCACAGTGAGGCAGAGTTACAGAAACAGCAGGCCCTTTTCAGAGAAATCCCCACAATTTCTATTTTAATGAAACCATTATTCAGAACCTGTCTCACAGGGGAAGATATAAAGTGATTAAAGCAATCCAGCACTCAGGCCAGGGGTAGAGCACTGAGGAAATCCAGGTTAGAAATCCATCTCAGAAAATCTGGGTTTTTTGTGTTAGGGGAAGAGGCCAGATGGAGGAATCCGGCTCATCAAACTTCCTGTGCTTCCATGACATGGTTACATTATTGAGATATCTCTTTTTTTTTTCTCCCCTGTTGGTCTCCTGGCTCTTTTGATATGTGTGCTTGTATTATTTGAAACCTGTCACAGTGTCTATCATGATAAACTTTGAAGGAAAGGTCCAGAATGCTGTCTCAGTGCTGAACTCCCTAGGCAGATAGTTGTGAAGAAATTAATCTCTTCAGCTTCAAAATCCACTTCCAGAAAACTGGCTGATCATAACTCTGAAGAGGTCATTTATTTTAACATGTTCCATAGCCTGATATTAAAAATAACTGAAATTTTGCAGTTCTCTTACACTCAGTAATGAAGTAACTCAGGAAAACTGAAATCCTGGCAGACACTTGACTCTAGTAGCTCAGGCTCCAAATGTGAGGGACAAGGAACAAAAATAAACATATGTTTTGATGGGCAAGAGGTATGGGTATGCACAGCATGAATGTACATGTGACTAATTTTTATTTTTAAATCCTGAAGTATGAATTTTTGTTCAGATGTGTGAATTTCAGAAGTATACAGAATTATACTTCTGGACAAAGGGAAAGAATGGAACATTGCACCAGCTGACAAAGTTTTTAGAGGCTGTTTTTAGTGAGCTATTCTTTTAAAGAAGATTGGCTTGTGCATAGGAGAGAGGAAGAAAGAAACTGTGCTATCAGAAAGTTGAGATTTGCTGACATATTTTATTACCTTGGGAATGATCATGCCAAAATCTCCACTGACCTTTCAGAGGAAGCATGGACGCCTCTAGAAAACTGAGCAGAATCAGATGATTCTTGTCAGCATTGCCCTCCTTCCAACTGACTTTCTAACCGTTACTGCACTTTGCAGTACAAACACAAAACACCTAAAGGGGCTCTTCCTATGTGACATTAACTCAACTTTGGAAGCAAAACCCAAGTTCTAACATGCATGAAATCCCAAACTGTGTTTTGCAATACCTGTCTCCTAATGACAACAAGGCATGGCTCCAAGAGTTTTAGGAAAAGAAAGGGCAGAATAACACACAGATTGCACACCTGTGCATATTTTGGGTTATCTTCAGCGGAGTGCAGCTTTAGGTAACATTTATTTATAAATCTGAAAGTTAAAATAAACAACTCTGAAACAAAGAACAGCTAAATCTATGTGCTAAAGATAAGAAAAGACATTAAACAGCTTTATCTTTCTAATTTCATATTACTGCTGCTCAGTACAACATCATTTATAGCTTTTATAGATTTAATTTAGATCATGTTCTTGAATACATAAAAAATAAAAAATTGAAAATATTAGCTTTTGTTTGTTAATTAATAATAATCAATATATAGTAGAATTAATTATACATAAGTAATATATAATATTTTTAATTTCATTTTCTAGAGAAAAAAGAAAGCACACATGTTCTGCAATAATAAATGTTACAATGATTGATGATTGTTCCTATAAATTTGGTCTTTAGAAGCTAAAATTATGTTGAGGAATACTTCTAAGGATTGTTTATTAAATTTCTCTGATTTAACAGGCAAGTTATATCTACTGCTTTTCAATACGTTCACTACATGCAAGCAGCTCTTAAATTTACTGCATTTTCAGCTACTCAATCAACTGTATCTCCCTACAGAAATGAGACAAAGGCTGCTTCTGGCATTTATTCAACTTGCTTTTTTTTTTTTCCTCTCTTAAATGAAAATCAATAAACAGGCTCTATATTATTAACAAAGATTCATTTGCCAGATTATTGCCAAACACATACCATTAATCCTGCCTTTGTCCTTAATATATCATTAAATATTAATATTGCATTTTGGTTCAGATTAAAATAAAAAAGTGATGATAGCAGTTTCTAATACCTGACAGGATTCTTTCTTGATGAGAAATTGTCTCTTCTCTCCCATTAGAGACATAGGAGAAAGAAAATGAGAAATGATAATCAGCCATTTGATTTAGCAAGCAAAATTCTGTACAGGTATGTGTGGACTGCTATACTCTGTTTGCTTTGGAGTTCATTGGAATTTCTTTCCTTCTACTCAGCCCTAATCCCAACCAGATCTTCCTTATATCCATTTATCCCAACCATTTATTCTTTTGGTGTCAGCATCCACCTCTTCCTCCAATCTTGAACTATGTTTAGGTTGCTGCTCAACTGCAGGTTTTTCCCCACCTTTTTCCAGTTAGTGTAACAGACAAAGCTCTAGCTGCCATTGATGTCCGTTTTCACTCTCAGCCTAAATTGAACCTTAGCTTTCCTTTCAGCATCACTGAATAGTCAGACCATGTTTTAATATTCCTCTTTTATAGCCTTTTCCTTATGTTTTCTTTTTGTGACCAGTTTGCTGGAGCAATACAAATAAATTTCTGCAACAGCAGCTTCTCCTATTTGTCCCCTAGTTTCTCCTCATAGATCTGAATTGCAACAGCTGACAAAATAGTCAGAGAGAATTTTTTTTGCCTACAAAATACATCCATGTCAAGAACTCCCCTAGAAGTATGCATTTCAAGGCTATTTATTCCATGTATTCTGGGGCAATCTAGAAAGCCACCTAAAATAATTCTATTTCTCATTGTTTTCCTTCAGAAAGTGTATAGTGGTACTCTACATTTCTAAGTAAGAAATGAAGACTCAACTAAAACATACACATACATGGATACTTATGTGAACCTTGTTTGCTAAATGTTTTCAAAGGATGTCTGTCCTGGAATGGTTTTGGCACAATAACAAATCATAAAGGAAATGTCTGTTCCCATAGATAGTCGTTATATTCCTAGGACATGGTGAGAAATACCAGTTTTCTCCTATATGATGTAATTTTCTGCTCATTAAAAAAAAAAAAAAAAAAAAAAAAAGAAATTCATTCACAACATCTTTCAAAAAATTTCTCAGACACTGCACAAAAGAAAATTTGTTCACAGTGAGGGGCCCAGAAGGGGATACAGGCCACTGTGTGGCCTCACCAGTGCCAAGTACAGGGGGACAATCACTGCCCCGGTCCTGCTGGCCACACTGTTGCTGATAAAAAATATAGATGTTTTTATATTAGTAGTTTGTATATGCATATTCTGAAACAAATCTATTAATACTGAATATTAAGAAGGGTTTTTTTTACAGTCTTTCCAGTCTTTTAACTTGTCTTAATGAATTCGCTGATACACAGACCTATGAAATCATGCAGTTGATAGCAAACAACAGTAAAATAATGCAGTATTTATATTTTTCTGATGATAAACTCAAACCATTAAAACAAATTAGGGGCCTATTCATAAGACAACTGACTGAGTCAGCAAAAAAATGTTACTACAAATTCACTATTTGTCGCTGGGATCCCCTTCCCACTTGTTGTATGTGTTTTGAAGTTCTATATTGTAAATGACTCACTCAAGTGTGATAAGAAGACTTTCACAATGCCTTTCCTCCTTTTAGATTTAGGGTCTGTACCACATGTATAGAACTTAAGCATATTTCCCACTTCCTAACCTAAAATATCTCTATTTAATTCCTAAGTTTTAAAAGCTGATACCATAACTAGAATTTGTTATGAATAAGTGCCTTACTGACAGACTGTCTGAAGGAGTATTCAGGATCTGGGATTAATTAAGTACAGAAGAGTATTTCATCAGCCTGACACTGTGCATGTAAGTCCCATATCACCCACTGAGAAACAAATTAACTTCATGGACAAGTACCTCTCTACTTTTTTGCTGCAGTACTTCAAGATATTTGAGCTTTATGAAAACTCCCAAGAGATACAACTGGGTAACGAAAGTAGAGAAAATGGAAAACATTGTTTGTTGCTTGCTCACAAACTTATCAAACTTTATTTTTCAGGACTACTACTGGTCTTATCAGGATTCTCAGCACAGGAGTATCAGGCCTTTGAAATGTGAAGGAACAACAACTTCAAGAGTAATGGTTGACACCTGCAATGCCAACTCTTTTTTCCTTCATGCAGGAACATGCTAAAGCAGCCTCCCTCATCTTCTCTTGTTACAACAAAACCAACTCAGCACTGTTATAAGAGAAAGAGACTAGGAATTCATCATTAAAAAGATAAATTTAAATATAAGAAATAAAATAAAATTTAAGACTTGAACATTTATCACTTCTTTCATGGCCAGGTTTTCCTTGTGTAGTCAAATGCTTTGTGTGTTAATACATAAGTGTTGAGCAATACAGCGTTTATGGAACTACAAGGATTTCAAGCAATGGATGCAATCCAGATCAGGTTAGGAAGAAGTCCCATTTCCAAAGAACTGATTTTATGACAAGGCCAGATTTGGCAAGAACGCTGGCTTTTTTCAGTCTCTTCAATATATTACAGTACAGAATCTGTGCAGAGCCTTTACTGAATCTGACATAAATTAAATAAAGTTTTAAAACCTGATGTACTTTATTGACAGCAGGGGCTCAATAAAAGTTGTTTCAATTCATTGGCTACACTATAGAGAGGGTTTGCACACAGGTACTCAGAGTACACATGTGTTTAGATGTGTCTATATGTATTTTAATATGTGCCTACATATACATAGATATTTAGAATATTTGCCTTCTGCTTGAAAATTTCATCAGTTTCCCCACCATTCAACAACATCCAGAACTTTCTCCCATGTTGGTAAAAACATTTTGCTTTGTGTAAAAAATAAAATCTTGCTTTCAGAATAATGACTTCTGATACCTTTAGGAGCTTCCCCCCTGTCCCCCCTACCCCACAAATACCAGCAATGAAGAAAACTTAGCCACTCCATCCACAGGCAAATTCTCGATTCACTTCAATCCTATTCATTACCTCTATTGTGAAAGATGCCATAACCGTTACTGTGGAATTTGACTTAGGTGTGCTCTTTATGAACAGCCTCAGAGAATTGACAACACCAACAAACAGTAGTTTCTGTCACAGAAATTAGTTATAATATTATGTAACTTCAGATTTTGACCCTCATTCCTCAGTAATTAATTGCTATGGATGACATTCTAGCTTCATAAGAACAAAATATGCTACTATTTTAGAAGAACAAAAAATAAAACTGCTAAGCAAACTGAGAAGCCTTCATAGTCCTTTAACAGTTTAATTAGGGAAGCTGTAGCCTATTTTTCCCTGAATTTCTGTACTCATGCTGAAATAAATATTTGTTCTGTCTGTTCAACATTTGTGCATTTGTGGTTTTTTCCACTCAGATGAATTAGGTAACATATAGGGAACGGTACAGGAATAATAACCACAATTACACAGCTTTACGATCCTTTCTCTTAGAGGATTTTGTACAAATAGCACATACTTTTTTTTTTTTTTTTTTTTTTTTTACCTTTACTTAAAAGATAACTATCTTGTGGGCAATACAGGAAAAAATTTAAAACCTCCCCATAACAGCAACACGTGCCACTTACACTGAAGAAGCTACTCCTGAGCTACAGAAGTCAGAAAGTCAGAACTACATATCACAGGGCTTCAGAGAAGTACTCCTGGTAAAACAGTAGTATTTTCTAGAGTCAGTCTACTGGTGAACTTCAGACCAAAGGGAGCATATGTTGGTTTTAAAATATGGCAATAGGGACTACAGAACAATTAACTGCTCATTATTCTTTAGCACTTACATTTCCTCAACTAAATTATTCTGAAATGATTGCTTTTTAAAATTTTGTTTTTATTTCTTGATTATATCTAAATATAATCCTGAGCATTATTCCAAGTGCTCTATCTGTCACTCCTGCCTGGCTGTTATCTTTTCAAGTGCATTTCATTCTACAGCTATTTTGTTTACCATTAATTCACTCTCTCACTCCCCTGTTTTGAACATTGCATTACAATGTTTCACTGATCATACTCTCAGTTTGAAGCAACTTTTCCCGCTCAACTTCACACCTTTGACATACAAGAGTGAAAAAACGGGAATCAGAATAAAAGACCATTGCTACTGATGTGGTCCAAGTTGTTGGCTACACTGTGCTGATACAGTGCTGCTCCTGTGATTAATGTTGCATCTTTCAGGGCTATGTCAGATATGTTTAAACAACATTAAAGACTCATAAACTGTTAAATGAGTCCTCATGCACACAGAACATCAGCAATGCTCCCCCAGAAAATGAAGATGTACCACTGCACACACACAATACCAGTGACCTACAATTAGCAGACAGTCATTACAGCTAACCTGATTTTCCCCTGAAGCAAGGACATGAACTGAAACACACATTGAGCCTGTCAAACATGCAGCCAGTCCTAGCCATGCCAATCACCAGAAACATGAGGTGGCTTAACCTGTTTTCACTAACTTCTGGCTCTCTGATCACTGCTTCATAGATTCCCCATGTAGGTCAAGAGATGTCACTCCAACTTTACTCTCAAGAATGTCCCCCTTTAATTCTTCATATAGGAAACAATTTATAATAGAAGAAACTCATTTGCAGTGCTGGACTGAGAAAAAAATGGGAGAACTTGAGGGAATGAAGTATGTAGATGTCTAGTGATGTTTACAAATTAAAAGCAATGTGTCCCAGTGTTTGGAAAGCATTATTCTAGTAATTTTCTCTCAAGTGAGAGACAAAGAACATATGACAAACAAAATATTAAATGTCTACAGCTCCCTGTCCCATTTGGGAAAGCTACCTGGGAGAAAAAGCTAGGGATGAATGATGTAAGTTTCATATATATGCATATATACTATATATATATATATATGAATTTCTGGATATTAATCCTCAACATGTCTCATATTTTAATCTTTCTCTTGCATGGATATGGCATATTAAGTTGACTATAATATTTATTCCTGCTATATAGTTGGTGTATTTAATTCTTCTATTCCTTTATTTTTTTTTACATTTGGCATGCTGATTCCATATTTTATAGTCACAGAAACACATATCCATTATAACATAAGTTTTACTCATTTTTATTAGTTTTCAGACCACAGAATATATCTCTGTTCATGGGTAAATTTTCAGAAATGCAATACATTCAAAAGATTACGTTCTGCTTATAAATGTTTTATAATATGATAACCAATTCTCTGCATCTGTGTCAGACAGAAAATTATATTTCATAAACCTCCTTTTCTTTATTTTCTTTTTTTTTTCATTTTTTAAAAACGAAATTGTGATGGATGATAATAGTAAACTAAGAAGTGTAATTACATTATTTTAACCATCTGTTTAAATGAAAGTTCTGCTGAAAAAAACTGGGCTACAAACAACAGCAAGTGAAGTACAAAACTGGCCTCATTACCAGAAGTAACAGAACATCCTTTGGCTTCCTGGTTCCTTGGCTCATTAATAATCTATTCATTATAAATAATTTCTTGTATATAGAGAAGAAAAAAATTGAGAAGCTCAGTTCAGTTAGCTTTACAATTAGCTTACAGATTACATGAAAGGCTAAATTGGAGGCAAAAAAAAAGATTATGTTGCTGTGCCTTACTGTGCTTTGTCTGCCACAGTTCAAACAGCACCAGCTCTGCATATCCACCCATTTCACATCCTCTGTGTGCGCAGCAAAGAGAAGACAGCAAATGGTGTCACGCATCAACTGATATTAAAAAAGAAGAAAGGAACAGCAAGCATCTTACATAACTTTGAACAAAGCATTCCAAAATGCTATTAAGCTTAACAGCTTCTCAGGATCAAATTGTCGGTGTGATGGGAAAACAAACTTGCTTTTAGTACAAGAGCAGGATTATTTATGTCATGCCAGCCTTCTGGTGCATTTCTATGCCTACCAAGAAGCTGTGCTTTTTCACACCTGCTCTGGAAGTGGTTCCTAACTAAATCATGTACACAAAGAGAAGCACATCTCTGTTTTGCTGTGCATACTATAAGCACATATGATTAAACACTAGAGGGTAGGTTTATACCTGCAAAGTGTTATTGGAATGAAAACAGCAAACTTAATATGTCATTATCTACATAGTACTGGAACCCACAGTAAATAAAAGAATAATGTGTCATTCAATTTCTATAAAAAATGAAAGGTGGTTACAATACATGATATTGTTACAATTTAGGACACATTTTAGAGAGCTCTAAAACAATTTTCCTCAACTCACTTTGAGATATTGCCAATAGAAGTTTAAGAACTGTATTATTATCACAGCAAAATATTTAAGCATCACAGATAAGAAACATCTATTTTAAGGATCTTTCTACAGTTGAAATTTAGAAAATGGCATTTAGGCTGGTGATTTACTATGAAAATTACAGTGGGTCAAACATTACATTTCTATATTTAACTAGTACATCGCATTTATTGCAACCTTTCCACTGCTCATCCCCCAAAGTTAGCTTTTTCAGAATATGGTATAGTAAAAGGGCATTATAAAATACAATAATTCCATAAAAATACACTGTACTCACTAACCTTTTTGCCTTTGGGAGCAACTAATTAAAATCACAGTTAGTGACTATTTTTCATTTTTTGCTTCTTTTAGTCTTACTCTCTAGATCCTACACCGAAACAGCTCAGGACAAGAAACATGGCAGTCAACAGGAATTTTGGTTGATTAAGGACACTGGGTCTTTACCAAAAGTTCAAACAGGCCAATTTCCTATAGGTGCAGGTGCTCAAACCAGAGCTGTTTCAAATAACTATAAACATCTACAGCATTTAGTCACTATGATAAGGAAAGTTCTTCTTCAACCTAAGTGCAAAAAAATTCTAATTTTTTCCATATTGACATTTGAATCCTGTATAAATCTCAAAAAATATTATTTTGATTTTAAATACAGAATTTTAGGATGATGTGGAGTAAAGGAAAAAGATTAGACACCTCTTTATACATAACCTGCAGATTGTTAAGCAGTAGCTCTTTCTCAGTGAGGCATTTTCACAAGAAGTAGCAGAAAGCATAAAATGGATTCTGTATTTTTTTGACAACTTTCCCTTGGACTGTATTTTTAAAAGAAGTTAGCATATTGCCTTTAAAATGAGGAAGGAATAACCAATAATTGAATAATTGGTTATTCAATTATTCAATTATTGATTATTCAATTATACACTTGAATAATTTGGTCTACATGAGTTATCCAAAAGCTTCATTAGACAATGAGCCCATAGAGGCTGTCTTATTTTTCAAAAACTGAATAAGTGTCTTTCTGGATTAATTTTGCTCCAAACATCTCTTTTTTCACTGTTTTCTTGCTCTCATCTCCTCTTCTAAATGAATGGTTTCTCCCTCCCACTAAAAACAAAATGAATGTTTCATCCTCTCATATGTGGTGTCACCAAAGTATAAAAATTGCATGAAATACTGCAATACACAGTAGACTCCACATTGCCTGAAATACAATACAAGTAATGAAAAATAACCAAGTGTGACGAAAAGAAACTGAAAAGATGGGTAAGGAATTGGTATTTTTGCAGTAGCATGGAGACTATTAAGCCAAACTCTTCTAAAGACAAAAACATACTCCTCTCTCCCCTTTACAAGACAGAGTTGGGAAAGACTAAATGAAACACCACAGCACAAATGGAGGAATAAAAATTATTTTTAAAAGCTGAAGCTTCCCCCAGATAAAAAGAATCAAAAAACTTGCAAGGTCAAAAATAATAACAGACCAAGGCAGCTAGGAAAAAAAAAAAAAAAATCAAAAGATTGTCTCAAATCAAAGCACTGGTGAAAGTAGTTATGAACACATCAACAGTGTGAGCAAGAAGGAATCTCCTAAACTGAGGACTACCCAGAAAAGGTTAGAAGTAACTCAGGATGAAAAAGCTCAACTAATATCTGCTACCCATAACCTCTTTCTCAAATACCTCTTTCTTGACACCCCCAGACTGTAAAGTAAAAAACATTACATACATCTTAAAATTGGGTTCCAGGAACACAAGGGAACCATAAAATTGTGATGCATAACTTCTGTATTGGCCATGTTAATGGACTGTTCAAAAAATATAGAATTAACAAAATTGTAAATATTTGCTTTTACTTTATAGCAGCCTGGGCAGTGCTGTGCTTTGCACTTGTGGATAACTCGGTAGTGCTTTGGCTGTTGCTGAGAAATGCCTACACAGCCTCAGGGCTTTCCCTCTGTCCCGCAGCAGGTTGGCTGCAGGTGGACAGAGGATTGGGAGGGCACATAGCAGGGACAGTGGACCTCAGCTGATCAAAGAAATGTTCCATAGTCCACAGTGCCATGCTCAGCATGACAAGCTCAAGGCCAGGAAGAGGAAGGAGGGTTGTTGGCATCTCTCTTCCCAAGTAACCACAACATGTGCTTCCCTGGAAGTGGCTACATGCCTGCCTGTGGGGAGCAAGGAATGAACACCTTACTTTGCTGTGCTTCACTTATTAAACTGTTTTTTACCACAATCCATGAGTTTTCTCGTTTTTGCCCTTCCAATTCCCTCCCTCACTCTGGGTAGGATGAGCAGCTCTGTGGATTGAAGCAGCTGCTGGGGTTAAACCACATGACCACTATAAAGATGAAATATAGATGTAGTAAAAATACTCAAAGAGATGTGACATGTTTACACAAACAGAAGATAAAAGTACTAATATCAAAAAAGCACTCAGAAGAAGCTCAGAGCAGGGATTTAAAAAAAAAAAATCATTTAAAAGCATGCAAGTTTCCAGTTACATTTACTATTTCCCAACTTAGGCACTGTCCTTGCATCATTACAATCAATTGAAATTTTATTACTAGATTCCCACAATGTGAGAGATAGCAAAAAGTCCTGCAATCAGCAAAATGAAGGTTAACAGGACTTTCAGAATACTGCTTAATGCATTTCCTTAATTGCTCAATATTCAACTGATTTTCAGATGAAGTTTCCAAGAGTAGCAATCCTTAACATTTCTCTTTTTATTCCTGACAAAGGCCAGAAAGTAACAGGTTTCAGTCTATGCCAGTTTGAAGGAGAAAATTATTTATATAGAGAGGAAAGGAGAAGAAAGGAGAAAGAAAAATACAAGCTAAGGAAATAATTAAGCAAGCCAGTGACCTCACCTAGATTTTTTTCTTGAAATAGGCTCCAATATGCTTTAAATTAACTCTATAAAGATGCCTCCTGATCACGCATTATTATATATATGTCATAAATACCTTGACTTTATGACATTCTAATAACATAAATTCTTCATGACACAACATTATAAACAAACTAGACAGTAAACATTTCTTTCTGTTCAAAAAGACAACCCAAAATGTCAGCCAGAGATGCAACCCAAAAAGGTTTTTTTTTTTTTTAGGTTGAAATTATTTTAATTGCATTCTTTTAATTGCAGTTTTTTCAGCACTCTATGAAAGTCTGGAAAAGATACATGTATGCCCACTCCTCATTTCAACTCTGTGGTATCTTCTAGTTTTGTAATCAAAAAACTGGAGCACTTTTGTTCTGCAATGAAAACATCTACATAGCTAAGTCCTTGCCTACCACTGGGTCACAGTTTTTTCAGGTGTGAATAACTAATTCTAATTGCAGAATTCTAGAACTCATTCATGTTCCAAAGTTGAGAACCTTTGATACACAATTGCATGAAACAATAGAATGTGATTTCATCTGAAATCCATACAACAAGCCACACAAACCAATCCTTGGGTCCTTTGTCCTAAAATTACAAGCTCCTTATACTTGAATTCTGAGAACTTTATGATTTATTTTGATCTTCCACTCATAGCAAGGCTCATTAGATCACAATTTCTCTTCCATTTTTTTTCTTATAATTCATTAATGAATTATTCAAAGATACAAATACTATTTATAGTTATTTATAGTTATTATAAAGCATTTTTGTTGATCTAGATATTTTCTAGACATTTTAAGTTTTACTGTTTTTACACTATATGTTTTAATTATTTGTTTCCCTTTTCAAGGAAAACTGTGGAATTAGATCATTGGAATTACACAACAGACCTGCTATGTGAATATTTTCTAAAAAGGTATTCAAATTTCTTAGCTTCTTACTGTAAAAAATATTTGTACATATATCAGAAAAATTTATATTCCAAGCTTCTAGATCCATCTCTGTTGATACCACATCTGTTCCCATACTGATTTTCATTCTACTGCCAGCTCCCATGTCCTTCATTTTTCATTTTAACTGGCAACTAATACCACACTCATCTATTTTTAATTTTTATAATGATATTCTCCTTGAGTCATAGGTTGTGTGGCTTTGGTTTTTTCTTACTGGCTTTTATAATGTGTGATAGTGACATTCACAATCATAAACATCCTTTTCAGATAAGATATCCACATGATTTCATGCTTTTTCATTTATTCACCATTTATTTTTCTCAGTCCGAGTGCTGAGGGGTTGGAAGTGCTGAGCCTCAATGTCAAGGCTATTTTATGTACAATTACCAGTTATGCATGAACATGATTTTTAATTTTCCCTGCCAAAACAAACAAGAGAGAACATCAGTAAAATGTGATAAGCTGTAGGAATATGAAAAATAGGAGAAAAAAACCCCACTTTACTGGAACTTTGTTGAAAATATAGCTTACTAGTATTTTATATTACTATAAGCTAGAACAGCTTCAAATGGAAATCAAATGAATTGAGCAAGGTATGGAAGAACACTCACACTGGTACATTCAGAACATCTTGAAAAGGTCTCTGACTGTGAAAGGGATATATCACCACTTCTCCATTTCTGTGATGGCCATTCTCGTGGCCCACCTATCAACAAAAATGGGCTGTTTAGTTGGGGTTTCTGTTTGCTTGTTTGTTTTTAGACAAAAGGTTCCAAGCTCTTTTAAACTGTGAAATTACGTTCACAATATTGTTTCAACAATTTGGTCATCTGCTACTTCGAATAGATGAAATTAGAAGGCCATTATATATTTCAGAAAAATACACATATATGCATGGATTTAACTGTTACTTTGTATTCTTTATCTAAAATATTTCTAATGCTAAAATTGTGACTTTTTTTAGTTCTGGTTATGGTTTACAAATCTTTATGCAAACATACTGCTTTTTCACAGGTTATAACAGAGCACATATGATTGACAATATTTCTAAAGGCCCGATACAAATTTACAAAGGTTCCTGTTGCCACAGGTGCTGTACACCTGTTCACTTCTTCTAATTTTTTGGGGGTGGTTGGCCCAATCAACATGATAGGTAATTAATCCAAGACAGTGCCTTCACTAGAAAAACAAATCCAAACCCACATGTTAAAGCTCTAAATGCATGTGAAGCTGTCATTATTATACTCCTCTAGTGTTGTCATTTCAGACTGTTTCTCAGTGATTCCTGAAGAATATATAAAACTTCTCTGACTTTAAAACAGTCTTACAAACTAAAAGACAGATTTAAAGCTCTAGTTGAAATCTGCAGTTGGCAACTTTGCTCCTCTGGGCAATGAAAGCCCTCCCTAATAGGAAGACTACCAGGAGGCTGTACACCAGAGAGACTTCATGAGCTTGGATCAAGACCAAAAAACAAGAGCTTCCTAAAAACCCATGTCCTTAGTTTCCATATCTAGGTATACATCTCTGGACTTGATTCTCCTAAAAATATATATGCCAGAGTACACATGTAATGTGTCTGTGTGCACATGAACTAGAAATAATGGAAAACAAAGAAACAAAACATCTCATCGTACCTTTCTAAGGAGACAACATGAAAACATGATAAATGATAACAATAACCCTTAATAGTGTTACCTTTCTACAAGGCAAACAGATTACACAGGATGAATGTATAACAAGAATTACCAAAATATAATGAATGAGAATGTAAGATTATTGATCATACTTGTGTGACAGAAAGTCATTCAGTCACAAGAAACATATGGATTTTGGAGACACGTAGTTGCCATCATGGAAACATGGTGAGATGACTCACGTGGCTGGAGCACTGCACTGGATGGCTACAAGCTCTTCAGAAGAGACAGAAAAGAGAGGAGAGATGGAGGGGTGGCCCTTTGCATTAGGGAGGCTTTTTATGCCATAGGTATGAAAACTAATGATGATGAGATTGAATGCTTGTGGGTAAGAATTAAAGGGAAGGCCAACAAGGCTGACATGCTACTAGGAGTCTATTATCATCTGTCCAACCAGGAAGAAGAGTTGGACAACTTATTCTATAAGCAGCTGGAGGACATTTCAGGATCATCAGCCCTTGTTCTAGTAGGTGACTTAAACCTACCAGACATCTGCTGGGAACTTAATACAGCAGAAAAGAGGCAGTCCAGGAAGTTCCTAGAGTGTGTGGAGGACAACGTTTTATCACAGCTGGTGAATGAGCCCACCAGTGGAGAGATTATGTTAGACCTGCTATTTGCAAACAGTGATGGGCTGGTTGGAGATGTAGGAAGAAAGATAGAGATAGTGCTAAAGACAATCCTGCCTCCGATACATTGCAGCTGTGTTAATTACCAAAGAGTGGGAACAGCCTTGCCCTCACAGCTATGGGTGTGATAAAAGAGTGAGTCAGTTGGTAGAGAGACAGTTGGAGTCTGCTGGCCATGCTGTGAGGATAAAGGGACAGGAGGTTGAGTGAGGGACAGATAAAGTAAGCCACTATACAAGGGACAGACAGGGTGAGGTGGTCATGCTAGGGATGAGAAGCAGTGAGCTGGTACTGCAGAAGGGCGAGAGAACAAGAAGGAGAGAAAGAGCCAGAGCTGTGTGGAGCTGTCCATAGGATTGCTACATAGAGAAGGCATGAAAGACATATAGATGACATGGTGCTCATGCTTGAAGCCCTCTGAAGTTTTTATTCAAGTACTCTGAGTGCAGTGGTCGTCTCAACTCTGAAATGGAGATGTGGTGGTTGGGGGCCTCTTGGGGCACTGTGATCATGAAGTTATAGAGTTTTGCTATTTGGTGAAATCAGGAGGAACATCAGTAAGACTTTTACATTGGACTTCCAGAGGGCAAACTTTGGCCTATTCAAGAGACTTACTTGGAGAGTTCCTTGGGAGGCAGCCCTTAAAAATATAGGAGTCCAGGAAAAGTGGGCATGATTCAAAACAGAGATCTTGAGGGCACAGGCACAGACTGTCCCTGTGTGCTGAAACATGAGGGGACAAGGAATGTGACCAGCCTGGATGGGCAATGAGGTTTTGAAAGAATTTAGAAATAAAAAGAAGATTTATTATCTTTGTAAGGAGGGTTAGGTTTCTCAGGAAGTATTTAAGGAGGTTGCTAACGCATGCAGGAAAAACATTAGGGAGGCCAAAACTCACTTCAAACTGAATTTGGCAACTTTTGTAAAGGATAGTAAAAAATGTTTTTCCAAGTACATTAATGGCAAAAGGCAGAGTAAGACCAACCTTTGTTCTCTATTGGATGTGGGAGGGAATTTAGTGACTGCAGATGGAGCAGAGATGTTTAACACCTTCTTTGCCTCGATTTTTAGTGGGAAGACGGCTTGTCCTCAGGACAACTGTCCTCCTGGGTTAGTAGATGGTGTCAGGGAGCAGAATGGTTCCCCCTGTTATCCAGGAGGAGGCAGTCAGAGAACTGTTGAGCTGCTTGGATGTTCATAAATCTATGGGCCCAGACGGGTTCCATCCCAGGGTGATGAGGGAGCTGGCAGATGAGCTTGCGAAGTCACTCTCCATCATTTACCAACAGTCCTGGCTCACTGGTGAGGTTCCAGATGACTGGAAGCTGGTCAATGTGATGCCCATCCACAAGAAGGGCTGGAAGGAGGATCCTGGTAAATATAGGCCAGTCAGTCTGACCTCAGTACCTGGTAAGGTAATGGAACAGTTTATATTAAGTGTCATCACGCAGCACCTACAGCATGGCCAGGGTCTCAGGCCCAGCCAGCACGGGTTTAGGAGGGGTAGGTTATGTTTGACCAACCTGATCTCCCTTTATCACCAGGTGACCCACCTGGTGGGTGCAGGAAGGGGTGTGGATATTGTGCATTTGTACTTCAGAAAGGCCCTTGACAGTGTCTCCCACAGCACACTCCTGGGTAAGCTGGATGCCCACAACTTGGACAGGAGCACTCTTTGCTGGGTTAGGAACTGGCTGCATGGCCTGGCCCAGAGTGGTGGTGAATGGTGCTGCATCCAGCTGGGGGCCAGGTACTGGTGGTGTCCCTCAGGGGTCTCTGCTGGGGCCAGCTCTGTTCAGTACCTTTACTGATGACATGGATGAGGGTATTGAGTCTTTCATTAGTAAATTTGCAGACGACACTAAGTTGGGAGAGTGTGTCAATCTGCTGGAAGGTAGGAGGGCTCTGCAGAGAGACTTGGAACAGCTGGATGGATGGGCAAAGTCCCATGAGATGACATTTAGTAAGTCCAAGTGTCAAGTCCTGCATTTTGGCCACAATAACCCCCTGTAATGCTATAGGCTGGGGACAGTGTGGCTGGACAGTGCCCAGGCGCAAGGGGACTTGGAGGTGCTGGTGACAGCAGCTGAACATGAGCCA
>JBBMKD010000001.1:12955658-13040864 GCA_037834095.1 Argya squamiceps | reverse complement strand
CCAATGGCATCCTGGCCTGTATCAGGAATGGTGTGGCCAGCAGGAGCAGGGAGGTCATTCTTCCCCTGCACTCAGCAGCACTGGTGAGGCCACACCCTGAGTGCTGTGTCCAGTTCTGGGCCCTCAGTTTAGGAAGGATGTTGAGATGCTTGAGCACGTCCAGAGGAGGTCAATGAGGCTGGTGAGGGGCTTGGAAGACAAGGCTGAGGAACGGCTGAAGGAGCTGGGGTTGTTTAGCCTGGAGAAAAGGAGACTCAGAGGTGACCTTATCACTCTCCTGAAGGGTGGTTGTAGACAGCTGGGGGTTGGTCTCTTTCACCAGGCAGCAACTGACAGAATGAGAGGACACAAGCAAGCTGTGCCAAGGGAAATATAAATTGGATACTAGGAAAAAGGTTTTTACAGAAAGAGTAATCAAGTACTGGAATAATCCGCCCAGGGAGGTGGTAAAGTCACCATCCCTGGATGTGACACTCGGTGCCATGGTCTAGTTGAGGTTTTACGGCTGGGTTGAATTCAAAGATCTTAAAGGTCTCTTACAACCTAGTGATTCTGTGTGTGATTCTGTGTGTTTGGTTAGAAATCTAGACAATATCATTGCTTATTTTTAGTTATAAACTTTGCCACAAAGGACTCATTCCTTCTAATTGCCAAAGAGAAAATAGACCTCATTTTTTTCTTCACATGGTTATTCTGAGTACAATCTCTAATCCTCTCAAAGTTCTTTAAAGCCAAACATCACAAGGCTGAAATGTTACACAGTCACGATTATTTTTTTGCCTGGTTTTGAACATTATTCACAGTACCAGTTCACTGTACTTTTTTTGGATAATAAGGTCAGGAAATTTCACCTGATCCATTTACATATGTAGTTCACTAATCTGTGAAGTGCTATCCCCATATGTGTTATAGTCAGTTATAGATATTCCATATCATCAATAAAGAAATTCAGAATTTCTCTCATTTCCTTAATGTAATAAAATATACTACATTAAGAAATTTAATATTTTTATTTGGATTAAAATAAGAAATTAGTGTATGAAGTATTTTTGCTTGGCTTCATCATCTCATCTGCTTAGCTTCATCATTTCAAAATTAAGACTAAAAGTGCTCCATTTTATCATGGTTTATAGCCCTGGATAAACTAGAGAAATTCCCATAAAATTGTCTTTTAATGCAAGAATTCAGGAATAACTTATTTTGAAACTTGTCATTACACATGATCTCACAGTGGATTTTACCCAGTATGATTTCATTTAACACAAAACAAACAAAAAAACAACACAAAACCACATAACATTAACCACCTGATTCTTGCATATATTATGTGGCACTGATTAACACTACTTTTGCTATAAAACTGGAAAAAAAAAATCTCCCCATTCTCTTTTCCCAATTCTTTCCATAGCAGCCTGCCTTTGACTTTGAATGTCATGTATTCTGCTCAGAAAATTCAATTGTACTCTAGTTCACTAGGGTGGAAGCTGAAAATAAACTAGAGTAGAACTATGGCTATGGGAAACAGCTTTTGTATTTCCTGGAAATTTACAAGTACGTGTTTTATAATTGTGGAAAGATGGGCAGGATTAACCTCAAAATGTAACTTTAACAGCAATGTTTTTAAGTGCTTGTAGGAATTGCTGTCACATTACAAATAATCTACAGATCTTACTATTCCTTTATTATTATTACCTTAATGTGGCGTCACTACTACTTTCTTTTCTCTATACGAAGAGATACTATTGTATAGTTCTACTGTAATGCAAGGTCATGGGCAATATTTCTAGTTCTCATCATCTCAGCACCCGAATCACAATGAAAAAACAAGCTACACATACTTAAAAACAGATCCGTGATCCAGATCTCCCCATATCTATGATTGTATTAACAGAACTAATGCTTCATGGATTACATCTGTGTAATGACACTGAGAACAAAACACACATTTACAAAGGCTTGAAAAGTAAATTTGTTAACCGGGAAGAGAAAAAGTTCACTTGATGTTGACATCAGCTCTTCTAAAACAAAGAATAAATGTTGGAAATGAATGCCAAAAAATCCCACTCTGCTCATTATATTTAGGAAAGCTTTTCTTCAAAGGCAGTGTTTCTTTCAAAATTCAACTTCTCAACCAGTCTCCTCAAAACAGGAAAGGAGTCACTTGATGATTGATAGATCATCATTGTCGTGCCTGCCAGCCTGTCACTGCACATCCTTTAACGCTGATATTTCCAAACCTTCAATGTACACAGCTTAAAAAGTAGGAGTACTTAAAAATCTATTCCCTTCATTCTGAATGCAAAATTTTTTCTATGTTGTTTCAGTTAAACTTCACTTTAGCCATTATAAAATATCAAGTACTAGTGATCTGTGTAGAAAAGTTGTAATTCAGTAGCTTCCTCTCCTCAGTAAATAGCTCATGTCAGAATTTCTCTCTGGTCTTGTCACTTAAGTTAGTCATGAATAGCTGTAAAGCCTGTGACACTATAAATCAGTTTGTAGTGAGGAAAGAGAGCTTATGTAGTGACTAATATCTGAAAGTAAGCAAAAATATATTTGAATATGAATCATATGGATATTGGGTATTCTTAAAAAAAAGGAGAAAAAAAATCACAAAAAACTACCCTTATTTGAAAGTTCACTAATAACTCCATGTTCTGTACACAAATAATAAACACGTATAGGGTGTCCTCAAAATACTTCAGCGATAACTGTCCTTAAAAGTTGGACATAATTAAATATTTAAAAAATAACATAAAAAAAATTCTTAACAAAAAAAATTGAAAATCTAAATCATGGAACAGGTTACATTACTCATATACAAGCATAAAAAATGATGGTCCAGGAGTTATATTAAGTGATTCCAATTCTCTCTTTTTTTCCTTTTCTGCCACTACTTTGATCTTTCTGCTGCAAAGGAAAAAAAAAACAAAAAACCAACCAACAAACAAACAAACAAACAAACAAAAAATACAACAGCAAAGAAGGCAACATGTCCCAAAAGAGATGTTTCAATGAATTGAGATCTGTAAAAAATAAAAGCATTGAGGAATAGCAGATGTCAGTTTAAGAACTTAAACATATTTTCACTATGAAGATGATTCTAGGAGTAGAAAAAGTCATAGGTGAATAACTGTGAAAATTAATGTAGAAAAATGTAGATATGACACCCCAGAGAAACTGGAATAAGAACTGCAGCCATGGTGACATTTTGCTGGTACAAACTGAATACTCTGGAATGCGTAATGCTGACAGAAGGGCAGCAGTGCACTGCACAGCCAGGCTATTGAATATTTTCATGTCCTGCAGATTCAGTGGGGCTAGCTATAGCTCATTCTCATAGTTAGAAAGTGAATAAAATAATACATACCCATTTCAGTAAGTCTTAACTCTTCTGCTGAGTAGAATAGCACAAGTGAAGTAGTAATAATGTCAAGGTATTTTCAAATTTGGCAGAATTGTTTTTCAAAGTATTAGAACATAAGCCTCCTCCCTCCACTTCATCCCCAACTAAATTCCTCATGCAACTGGAGAACATAACCTAAACTTTCATGAAGTTGATGCAACATAATCTTACTTTATTTTTCTTAGTTATATTTTGCTATATAGGCACTTGAAGCTGATGATTACTACAATATTACACTTATTTTTGTATAATATATATAATGCATTGTATTTTTTTATTTACACAAAAGTTTGGATTTCCTACACATGTTCAGAAATGTGCCCTATTTTCAGGATGCTGTTACAGCTCTTAGGAGTGACAGTAACAAGAGGCACTACAAGAATCAAAGAGATAAAGCACAACACATAACGAGAAAAAAAGGAGCACTTTTCTTCTTATGTAGTAAGAATTTTTGGTTTTAAAATGCTCTCACAACTTCAAACTGTCACCCCACTACATTCAGCTACTTGGAACAATGAGAACTACTTGGAGACTTGGAAGCAATTTTCAATAGCTCTCGTATATTCACCACTTTCACCAAGAATTCACTGTATTACTACAGCTGAATAGAGAATAAGGAGAAATCTGACTGCCTGCTCTGTTGCCAAAACACATATATAGACTAGCAGGGAGAAAAGCGAGATAAGAAGGTATCTAAAATTGATTGTTTCTCAATTTCTCTGCTATTTAGGATCCTTGGGGCAGTTGCAGTCTTTTTATTAAAAGAAAATACAGTTTAATTATAGTTTCAATTAGATTACCAGAAACCAATATACACAAAATGCATTATCATTCTGGAAGCCTGACCAGCATTAAAAAACTTCAATTTTATTTACTTTTTATAGCTAAACCCAAGCCAGCCTTCTTATTTCAAATGAGAAATGCATTTCCCCTCATAACATTAGGATAAAAATTAACATTATGTGCACCTTGTAAAGATACAATTGCCAACCTTAAGGATCACAAAACAAACACCCCTCACGATAGACTATCTCAAAAATCATGTTAAAAAATGCCTGCATGAATAACTGATTTTAAATTAATTTTCTGACACAGTCTTTTTTCCCTATCCTTTTCCCTTTCTCAATATTTTGGTTTTTTACATATGTGCATGGTTTAAGATGCTACCAAGTGAATAACTCAAACCTCCACTGAAGATCTCACTCTTCAAATAATTCAGACTATCTTTTAGGCCACACTTCTGTGATTAACTTATACTAAAGATTCCAAAACCATCTCTAAAAATTTCTTATGGGCTTCAGCTGTCCTAAGGAAGGACAACACTTACTGCAGCTGTCAGTAAGGAGGACAGTAAGACATGGAAGAACTCTAATCATTAGCCAGCTTTCCTATAAAAACCTGAACTGATGAAAGTAAGAACAACTTGTAGTTTCTGAGACAAGTGTGCTTGAGCCATACACATATATCGACTCTACTACATTAATTTGGACAACTGGACTTGAACATTTAATTTAATAACACAGAATACATTTGGTGCGAGTCAAATGATAGGGGAGAAAAGTAATTTTCTGTCCAGTTGAATTGCTCTCCACTATGAATGAAAGTAAAAAGAGAGTTCAGACTTATGTATACCTCCATGGGCACTTTTCCAGGCTCTTTGTATGGAAGACGATAGCAGAATCAAGTCTGCAGTCTCACACACATGAATCAAATTTCACCTCTCTGTATGAACTTACACATTCTTCTTGCCTACCTTTATTGACTTGGAGTTCAGATTAATTAAATTCAGAGAATACAATTCACATTCGACATATGCAGTAGTGGACACTTTCAATAGCAATAAATTAAAAAAAAATTATAACTGCATGATTTCCTCATTCCATTATATTTAATCAACAGATAACATATTCTTTAAATCTTCCACTTTCTCTCAGAAAACAGACAGTGTTTCTGACCAAACGTACATGATGCAATACATCAACCAATATCTCAGAGGAATGGCTGTGTATATCTGAGAAAGTCTCAAGATGATAATATCACTAAGAAATCGAAAGACATATAAACTGAATTTTCAAAAGCAGCATAAATTATGTAACTTATTTTTGCAAAAATTAATCAAATTAATACAAAACACTGGGAATATACTTTGCCTATGCTATGTATGCTATGAAAATTATTTACTGGTCACCTATAGTACTTCTAACATCTTCAAGGCACAATTCACTTCCCTGTTGGACAACTATCACAATGGCACTATTCTCCATTTCAGAATCATTACGGTTGGAAAAGACCCCCAAGATCGAGTCCAACTTTTGACTGATCACCACCTTGTAAACCAGACCAAGGCACTGAGTGCCACATCCAGTCATTTCTTGAACACATTTTTCTGTTGACAGAAGAGTCTTTCATTTCACAGGAAGAAATATGGAAGGTCACAGAGACAACAAGCAGTACATCTGTCTCAGTATAACTCTTAGTATTCTGGTCAGGATTTTTTGTAATGACCTAAAAGATATTCCCCCCAGGGTCTACTGTTAAAATTATTCCATTACAATTGACCCAGCAACCTGTAGTAATATTTTCTGAAGTATTTAAATATTCTTACATCGAGCTTAAAGTTTTGATTATTTCTCTATCTCATTATTTTATTTCCTGCAGAAAAACTACCAAAAATTCAATCAACCTGCCAGTGTATCTAGTGTAGGCTGGCTTCACATTTTAGAACTTACTTTTTTTTTTCTTACAGCAACATAGACTTAAGTTTATATCCTTTTTTGATTATTTTTCCTTTTGTTTGTTTTGTTTTAAAATGCCACAGCTTGTAACTAATTCCTTTTTATTTCCTGTTATTCCCAATTCTTTTTCTGGGCAACATATTCCTTTCTACTTTGCTCATTGCTCATTTCCCTCCAGGCTGTAACAATTATCTACATTCCTCTGGAGATCCACATTGCAATTACTACCTTTCTTCTTTCTTTAATACTTTTTCCCCTTAGCGCTGATGGTCTCAGAGATATTTTGAGTCAGCCGCTGCTTCAGTTTTGATAGGACAAAATTCCAGATAATTCTTAGGTAAAATTTTTGCAACATATGACTGTCCCAAGGCAGAAAATTCTGCCTCCCCCTGTCTTACCTCTTGTAGCTTAGCAAGCCTTAGAGCAAACAAATCGAAACACACAACTTCGTTGCATTTCAATTTTGACTGCATTGGGGGTGCTTACTAAGACAAATTAAAGGGGAACTTCCTTTAGAATTGTCATGTAATTACAAAGTCAACAACTTCTGCTTACCCACTAATTACAGAAAATTGTATTTGATAGCTGCATAATTTGATTATAATTGCAAATATTTGCTCATCTTTTGTGCTGTTTGAAGAATATTTCAAAATGTCTCCTCAATTCTTCTGAGTTTAAATATATCCATACTGTAAACAAAACACACTATATGCCAATGGATTGCTTTTATGTATCTGCCAATTTAATTTCCATTACATTAATTCTAGTGTTGAACAGAGTTTCATCTTTTTCAGCAGAGGCACATAATTTCTGTTTACAACAGTGTGGAACTGAGCGACAAAACATTACACCACACCAAAAAGTTGAATAATCCTACATAATTTAGTATATTTTGGCCTGCATTTAAATAGATTGGTTTAGACTTGCATGTGCAACTCCCACACATGCACAAACAAACTGCAGTGCCTGAGAAGATGCAGTTATATGTCTAGAGAGGAGCAGGGAAAGGTTTTCCCAAAGGAGAAAACCTAAAATACTCCTAGAGAAATGTATTTTGCAAAGTTGCCATTAAATTAACTGAAATTGAAATCATCTAGAGAGGAATCAAAACCTAAGCCACCACACTTGATTAAGTTGTATATAAGTAGGATAACCCACTGTCATTGGCTTTCAAAATTATTATTCTCCTTGACACTCTCATGGATTCATTCCTAAGTAACTTAATCCCTAATCCTCATTTTTTATCCACACTTGACAAGAATTTATCTATTATAAATGTAGCCTAGACAGAAGAAATGGGTTTAAAATTACAAAATTGAGTATTCTAAAAAGAAAACACATTTTATTTCAATTTATTATGGGACTTTGCTACATTATCATCTTAAAGTGTACAAGAATATCTCACTCAAAATATTTGACAGTTTTTCATGGAGTTCTTATCCTGGCTTTCAGGCAGTGTGAACTTTTGCAGACCCTTTTTCTTCTTACAGTGTATCTGTCCTAGAATACACCTTTAACATGGACTCAGTTGAGAATTCATCTGGACCATCAAATTATTAGAATTATATTGGATGATGAAAAAATGAATTTTCCATTAAAGAATGCATGGAGTAAATACTAAAGAGAAATACCATGTAGGAAGAAACATTCCAAGCATTAATTTTGCTAGAGTGGAGAAAATCATAGCTGATTCTATTTAAAATTCACCATTTAGAGAGAATCAACTCAGACATATTACAAAACCAGAAGAAGTAGGAAAACATTATGAGGTGAAAAAACATCAATAACTTCAAGTGAAATGTAACACTATACTACTCAGTTGCTCTCTCTCTTGAATTATCGCCGTTAATCTAAAGAAGAAGCAATTATACTGGGACCATTGGTTAATTCTACAACAGTATTTGTTACCTGCTATCTTCATAGGTAAATGACCCAGAATTATGGGTTTATATGGTGAAATAATCTTCTTTTTTTTTGTTTGAACTAAGTAAACATTTTAATAAATTAATCTGCATGATTATTATTGTTCACATTTTCCAACTTAAAATGAAGTCAAGTCATTAATTTATTTTTTTTTCCTGCACACATCCTTCATCAGCAGCAATCTCTGTGGCACTCTTAATTTAGACTGATGTCTTAATCTACATAGACTGAGACCTTCTCCAAACAGGATACAGAAAAACCTCTACAAGTAGTAAAATATGTATGGTAAGAATGAAGGATGTAGAGAACGCAAGAAAGACATTTTGTAATATGAAATATTCCTGCAGGGAATGTGGGAAGGGTGACAGGGTGGGTGACCAACAGAATAATCTCCCTAAACAACAGGAGGTATGTCTGATGGAACCACATTAATCCTACAGAATAATCAAGAAGAACTCCTGGCCCAATAATATCAATGATGTCATGGATAAATGAGATTGTCTCCTTCTGGGAAGAGGAAAGGAACATAAAGTGAACAGGAGAGGAATGATGGGAAGAAAATGGACCATGGTAGTTCTGGTTTGCCTTGCACCTTGTAACCCCTGGAGCCTGACCACCTTGACTGGATGACATCAAGGGACATGGCCATCTGCACAAACTGCATGATAGCAGCTTCTGTGGTAGGTTACAAAGGGCTTGACACAGCAGCCAAATGAGATTTATAACTCCCCTCTATACCACAGGAAGTCAGTCCTGCAGCAACTCCCAAAAATAAATAGTTTTTCTCTGGTTTGAGAGGCCAGCATGTACAGAGAATTTAACCTCCTCAATTTGTTCTGTTGTTGAAGTTCAAAAATAATCTGTTCCTAGGAGACCTCATCTTTTTCTTTCCTTTTGAAAGTCACATCTTAAAAGAAGTTAATTTTGGGAGTAGAGAGTACAGGCACTGTACGGAAACATATATATATATTTCTGTGCACATATATAAGTATAAATATCTATGCCACTATAACCCTTGGTACTGCTATTATTGACTCAGTATCTCTATCAAAAGAAGAGATAGCAGATAAGGATGAACTGTTTTTTCCTAAGCTGGCAGCTGCTGAGCTGCTCATTCACATTTCCTATGCCGCATCCTGTTCCCTCCCTCCCTCCTTCAACCTTTATCCAAGTTTCATAAGTAGGATGCAAATAACAGGCACTCTAAAAGATTACAAGGACAGGGGACAGCATGACTTCAGCTTTCAAAAACAGGTGATCTGGATTTAATGTCACCATGATGGATGAATGTTTTTGGATTAGATGTGAAATTAAATATCTGGAAGCAGAAAGTTATTTCTGTTCCACTCAGGTTATCCGGCGTATGACATTAGAAATACCCTGTTGCTAATGGAATTATTGCAAATTAAAAATGGTTATTCCAGAATAGGCTCTAATAAACTACTTTAGTACTGTGCACAAAAAAATAAATTTGTATTTTGCAAAAATGCCATGTCACTGCCCCCATGGCACTCAGATCTAAAATGTGAAGCATTTATCTTCCTTCTTATTACTGAACATTCCACAGTGAGTTCAAGAAGAACTTGTCACTGAAAATACATAAACGGATTTTTATTAAAAAATAATATATTTAGTCACAAAACTCCCCCCAAAACATACAAAAAATATTCCTTGTTTTGATCAGAAAGCAAAACTGAACAATTGTTAAGCAGTTGTCTTTTACATAGGCTGCCACAGTTTCAGTAAGCAGGGCAAATGAATCCTTTATATTTAAAAGGAAAGTCAAACATTTCAAGTTCAAATATTTCAAATCAAGTCCATAAAAGCTTGCTTGGCATAGTCAGAAAAACTAAGCAAGCATAAATCCCACTAAATTTTAAGACCAATGAATCATGCAGAAATGAAATTTGAAAAAATGGCAAAAGTTACCTCATTTTCCATCTGCATATTTCAAATATCCCGAATATGTACATATTACATTATAACAAAAATTACATCACATAAAAGGGAGGGAGGTTGGGCTTGGAGTTTTCAGATTGTC
This sequence comes from Argya squamiceps, assembly GCA_037834095.1. NCBI lineage: Eukaryota > Metazoa > Chordata > Aves > Passeriformes > Leiothrichidae > Argya > Argya squamiceps. The sequence goes on along the minus strand of JBBMKD010000001.1, from coordinate 13,030,759 downwards.
ACATTCAGACTTGATAGAGGAGCACTCATACAGAGATGACACTTATGACGGACAGTGACAGGTATCAGCAATTGATTTCTTGCACATAGACAAATAACTGGCCAAAAAGAAGTGACAAGTCTCTTTGGTCTGCCTCACTAGGTTTCATAGAACTCTGAGAACCTATGCTTGAAAATGGATACTTCAGAATTCAATGAGAAAAATCTTGAGAATACTTGAGATTGCAGGAATGCAGAAATAGATTTGCTACTAAGCAAGAACCGGCAAGAAGGGTTCTGAGACAGTAGAAATTCAAGCCCCGTAAAAATCTCAAGCTAAAGAGTACCAAATTATATATTAAAAAACCCCAAACCGAAAACTCTACCCTTCAGTTGACATAATTCTTTTTCAAATGAGAATCTTAGGCAGGGGTCAATAATTTGAATGGGTTGTATCCTTTAAACAATTAAAATGGGAACAACTATTCATCCCTGATAACTCCATTAAGACATAAATTTGTTAAATCCCAGCAAGACTTCCTCCATCTTACTCACCACAACTAAAAACCAATGGCCACAGGCTATGACAAACAGTATTATTGTTGAAAGGGGAAATTACTCTGCTAACAGGTGCTGTCTCCTGATGTTAAAATTCTTCATTCCACAGAAGGGCTATTAGAATTGTCACACTAAGTACAGATGGCCACTATGCAGTTTCAAATACAACCCATCAGAGTGCGTCTTTTGAGAAAGCAGTACAGCAACATTAAGTGAAAATCAAATCCTTATGTTAAACTGGTAGAGTCACATTTAAATTGCTACATTCTGAGCAACTTTATTAAAACTAACTTCAAAACCAATGTCTGGAAAACAGCATTTCACAGCAAAATATTGCCAAATCAACATATACAGGTAAGGGCTGCAAATAGTCAGAGATGCAGGATTTCAGACAGAAATTCCCTTCAGAGATGGGGCTGATAGTAGGAGTCAGTGGTACAAAATTCAAGGCACATAATGTAAATTTTCTATAGCTTTGAAGTGTAACATTATGAGAGCTATGTAACACTATGAGCACCCTGTAGCACTCTCACTAAGTGTGAGAATTTAATATCTTGTCCTTGTAATGACTAAACTCATTGGGATGAATCCCTTACATTCTAGGAAAAACATGTACTTTAGAAACATAAATCAACAGGGTCTCTCAAAGTGCTTCTCTTTACTGATAAAACGAGTTGTGATATATATGTCTAAATCCAAGCAAATTAATCCCACCACATATGCTTAAATCTGTTCTAAGTCTACTTAAGTAGACTGCATCAAGTATAATCTAAGTATACTGCATCAAAACCAATAAAATATGCTTTGGCTAGAAACACTTTTCACTAGAACAAGCAGTTAAGACCTGAGCTTTCATGGCAAAATTTCCTTGAATTTACACTTGTAAATTAGCTGATAATAAATTCAAAAGTGTCTTAATACTTTAATCTTATGTGCTTTTGTTGTTCTGTGGAGGTTTTTGTTTGTTCATTTTGTGGTTTGGGCTTTCTAGCTTGGGTTTTTTGTTTTGTTTTTTTTTTTTTTTTCACTGTGCATTGTGGGCTCTAATAAATAGTTAATCAAAAACACTGTTTCAAGCTGTGGACCTTGAATACTAAGTCACAGATTTGGAAAGCATTTTAATGCTTGTTTTTCTCATCAGAACACCACAAACACAGTCCTTCAGAAGTAAAAATGATGATTTGACAGACAGCTACTACGTTATAAACACCATCATCATCTATTTTGACAGGGAGTAATTCAGTAATTAAGAAAAACAAGCAAAAAAAAAAAGAAGTAATACATTGTTGAGTGAGCATTTGACATCATTTTACTTTGTAATGAAATGGAAAACCATTGTCTAATCAGAAATTAAGTTATTTGAAGATGATGCACTATTCAATATTACAGGAATTCTGATACATTGTTTAGTAGTCAAGTTCATCTCATTTACTGGAAACCTTTTTCAATCAATCATGTTTTGACCTACACAATAAGGAAAGAGAATTTAGCTATTTTAAAGTTGCAGCAGTCAATAACAACAGTCCTTTCTAAACTCTTTTGCATTTGTTTTTAAAAGAAAGCGTCCAGTTGGTATTTGTGAATTATATGGTGAATTCATTGGTGCCAAAACACCAAAGCAGTCCACATCCTCCTCTTACTTAAAAATAGAAACAGCAGAAAAGCTGTTCTGAAAATTAAAATGGCCACTAAAGTAGAGGAAATTATTGCATCAATTCTTAGAGAAGTAGATCTGGGAGATTTTGTGTACTAATTCTATGATATTACTAAAAGTTAAATTAGCACATTATGTCTGTAATGAATTACAAAGGAAAACAGAGGACAGAATGATGATGGCAATGATGGTGGTCATAATAATAATAATCATGAAACCAAGCAGATATTTTTATGACAATGTAAAAAAAAAATGTTTAAATCTGAATAGAAACGATCTGATCATCCTGTTCTGTCTGGTGTGCAAGAAAGTTACATAAACTTGTTTTGAATTTCTGAATAGCAAAAAAATATGCATTGTTTAGTAACCAGACCAAAAAATTATGTTCAATTGAAAACTTATTAATTCCTCACATCCAACAATTTATCTACATTACAGAAGAAAAAATAGTTTTAACTATTTGCAGTAACCAGTAAGACATTGTGAACCATACTGAAATTCACTGGAAGGCAAACCAACCCATTTAATTTAAATACAATTTTTAAAAATAAAAAGAAGATAAATGAAAAATTTAAATTATTCTTCATAGTAATCTGTTTCTTAATGGCTTTTGGTGCATATGAATAGCCAACTGCTTTATTTCTGAAGGAAATGTCTCCTACTTTAACACCTGTTAATCTTTAAAATCATGATTTTTTTTCTAATTTACAAATACAGAATCAAAAATGTGACAAATAGTGATGTACACATCAAAGATTCAGACACTCACATTCTGCACAAGACCAACAACTTTTCTGTACCAAGTATTCCACAAAAGAAACTTTAGTTTAAGTTGCCAAGCAATTAAAACATTTCCAAATCCTTGCAACTATTCTTACAATATTTGCATTTAAAAAAATATAAAAGTATAACTGTTACTATTAAATAGTTTATTTAAATATTAAAATTAAATATTTTAAAATTGTCTAAAACCCAAATCACATTTTGCATTAAGAAGAACAGTGAAACCAAAAAATAACACAGGGTACAGGAATATTGCCCATGGAAAATATATTATTTTCAGTAAGCTTAGTTCCAACACTCACATTTTAGTCTTTAGTTCTCTGCAGGAATATAAGGTATAGTCCAGAAGTCAGGCTTATATACCAAATACCAAAGCAGTTTCCTGGATTTTTTTTTCTTGTTAATAATATTACTTTTGATGAGTCAAATTAAATTAGTTTCTAAAATGCTTTTTCCAATTAATCATACAACTCTTTAGTAACCTCAAAGGCAGATCAACAAAAACATTAACACTAATAGTTAAAAGGAGCCATGCATCTTCAGTTAAGGAATTCTTGATAGCCTTGGACCCCAAATTCAGGTCAATCACTAGTTCACCGAAATACAAACTATCAGTCTGTGTCTCTACTCTTTTCTGTAGGTTATACATTATGAAAGAGGTATTGCTTCAAAAACATAGTACTTCAAAAAGCATTAAATCACAGAGGTGGACTAGGTGTATAGAGAAGAATTTCTCACAGAAATATATGAGATTTTGTTGTGTACTACTGCTCTATCCTCAACCTTATAATAGAAAAAACCAAAACAAAAACAAGCATAAAATTCAAGACCAATCAAACAGGGAAAAGAAGAACTCAAGAAGACTTTATCTTGCTACTAGCAATTGTTTATGATATATACACTCAAATACAACCCCCTCCAGGAAAGTTTCTTACAGCAATTTTGTGCTGCAGGTGTGAAAAGACAGACAAACCCCCCAAAAAATTAGTCCTTCTGCTTTCAACAATGTTTTTGACAGTTTCATGGCTACTGGAGGAGGAAGTGGTCTCACACAAACCCAGAGAAAGGATCAGATTCCTGCCTGGAGCATTATGTTTCTAAAATCACAGAAAGTTAATCTACTGCCCACAAACACTACATCCCTGACAGGCTGGTGATGAATTTCTCCCAGACATCTCCTTAACAGATGTTTGCTACAGGCTATTGTTAATTTTTATTTTATTTTACTACAGCACGAACTGTTGTCCTCCTTACCAAAGCCTTGCATCAGACTCTTGTCCAAACCTGTTAATTTACATGTGCATCTTGATTTGCCTTTATGAAGATTTCCCAGATCTTCTGACAGGATTTCCTATGAATAATCTTAGCTCAAAATACATCCTGTTTTTACCACATACTTTGCAGCTTATGAATATTCTTCCACTTTTTAGATTGAAAAACAACAAAGGCAATCTAGCCCCAACAATAGAAACATCTTCATTTTGCTTGCATTCTCTGATTAATCAATCCACTGGACTGGTTTTTAGATAAAAACAGAAATTACTTTTCCACTGTATGCAAAATTTCACTTAAACTTTACATTTACATTATATCCGTTTCTTTCACAAAATATCTTCTCTCTGCAATATCCTGATCTTGAAAGATCTTCATGTATAAAAGTATTATGGGAGAAAGTATTGCTGTGTAAGTATAGAGATAACTATGCAAAATTATACTTAGATTTCATCAGGATTCTGGTCAGGCAGATCTATAAAAATGCCTGGGAGAGATGGAAATAATTAATTAATAACATTTAATATTTATCTTGAAATACAGAAAAGATGGGCAATTTCTAAATTTATTCTTGAGTTCTGAAATTTTTCTCCTACAACACTTGCCATTAAAGCACTTGTTTCTTTACATACTTTCCAGATCTTTTTATATCCCAAAGTGCAGTAAGAGGACTAGCTGCCTAAATTTCCAATCGTTTGTACATTGTAGCTATTCTAACCAAAGATATATTTAAGATCCAATACTGATCTCTCAAGAAATGCAAAAATATTTAAATAATGGCAACTTTTGGAGACAAAGGTTTCTCAGAAGAGCACCCAAAGACTTGTCTCCTGTAGCAATTGAGACTTCGCACAACTTAATCTGAAGAAATGAATGAATATTCAACTCTCACAACTCTGAAACTATTTGCTTAATCTGTAGTCTTCTAATTTACTCCTCCTCAACTTCCAAAATCACAACCACGAGGGGAAGATTAAATATTTCTTCTATTTCATGATGTTTGTCAGCCTCTACATTCAGTCTTAAAAGAAAAGAAGTCCACTAAGTGAGTTAATCTGCATTATAACATGAATGAAACCATCACTGAGGGACACACTGGACATGAAATGTACTGATTCACATGCTTTTCAACACACACTTAAGTAGATTAAAAGGTTGCCAAAATTAAAGCAGTTTATTGCCTAGGAAAAGGACGCCACTCCCCAAGTGGATTGTTATTTCAGGAACTGTGAAAAGCATGGTATTAACAAACTAATACATTATCTCTGACACTAGGTGATGTCAACATTTTTGCATACCTACCACTATTTCAAAAATCAATAAGGTACAGATGAGTGACTGCAAAATATGTTTCCAGAGATCGTCAATCCTCCCTGGCAGCAACAACCACTTTGGCACCTGCAGTTGTGACAGTGCAGCATTAAACATGAACCTTTTAAGTATCCTTCAAGTGAAAGTGACAGTCAATAGCCAGTGGAAGAGCTGTATCTTAAGAACCACACAAACTCTTCTTATTTCAGGAAGCCGTTCTGAATGTAACAAAATATATTTGATAGAATGCCACAAAACAGAGGTCTAGGCTTTTGATGCAGCATTACTTGAACAAGCATAGCGATAATAAAGCCATTAAGAAAACATGAATAAAAAAATTGCCTCTATCATTCTTTGGTGGTAGTTGCCACAAAAGAGCATCTTCCTCTAGCAAAAGCAGCTGTAGGATGTGCTTGGTTCATTCTAGGGACTTAACATTTTCATACATTTCTGTGTTAGTATTTTTTCTCTTACTTTCAATTAACTGCCTGCTTTCTCTGCTCCTGCTGTGAAGCAACAACTGGATCTTATCCAATTTAGAAATCTTTCCCTTTCTCTATGCTATTAACAATTTCCTTTCTCCCTCTTGTTTTCTTTTATAATGGCTGTATACTGTTCTTCACTTATAGGCTTCACTTTCTGAACTGTTTGCCACTTAAGATTCAATTTGTCATTTTAAAAAAGTACTCCAAGTGCAACCTTGTCAGGACCAATTAGGAGAAAAAGCAATTACTTCTTTGGTGGACAACAGGAGTATTCTTAATAGCATTTAAAACAATAGTGTCTTAAAAATATAGTTCTCATTTCATTTCATTGCACATAATGCCCAGATTATTCTCTCAGAACTACTGTTTAAATATTGTCACCCCATTATTTAATAATTTCTCTATCTATTTAATATATAACACTCTAGACAGACAAATTACTATAAAATTATATGTTAATGCAACAGATGAAGCAAATTAACTATCTTAAACCAAGGGAGCACCACCCACTTCCATGTACATCCCTGTAAGGTCTTGTCTATGTTCCCAATATTTAGTCTAAATTAGTAACTATTCCCTTTAACATGATGTGTAATGAATGAACATGGCCCTTAGGAACATGGTTTTGAGGTGGAGTTGATACTGTTAACAGCTGGACTCGATGATCTGAAGAGTCTTAAAACCCAAAACATTCTATGTTTTGATTAAAATATTTCTCTTCAGTCAGGGAAGCAAATAGCAAGGAAAGACTTATTCAAAGGATCATGTGAGCTTTTTCTCCACTTAAAAATGAAAGTGAACACAACCACCACTAGAAAAAATAAGCTGTTTCTCATTTAACTCTCTTTGTCCACCTATTTCACTCTTGGCTGTAACATGGCCATGTTTGAACTGTCTGAGAATCATCCTGGTGCCAGTGTTCATCTGGCTGTCTGGGCTCAAAGCAGTAACCAGGGAACAGGAGACACAAAATGAAATTTCTTCAAGTACTCATGTTATCAAGATGTTTTTAAATAGCCTTGTTCATAAATCTAAATGTAACTATAATATTTAAATAGGTAATACTCTCTGAAACATGCACAATATTCAACTACTCTGGGCCCTATTGACTTTTTCTATTCTCATAAAATGTTACAAAAGAGAATCACAGGTTTAGAACACCAAGTCATTAACATTTTCAAGTGGCATTTTATTTCTATTTTCATCCTACTAATTGCATACAAGTCCCTCCACTCAGAATTTTTTATATAGGCAGCTGCACATGAGCAAGATACAACTAAAACAAGATTAACGAAGGCAAAGTGAGGTAAGAGAATCTTGAATTTTACTTTGTAAAATGAGGCACAAAGAAGAAAAATATCTTGTCCAAATGCTCAAAGAACTTTTTGACAAAGCAAGGAGTAGAGCTTTAGTATCTGTAAAAAGCTATGACAGATAAGCAGTTTGCCAGTAATTTATTCTGAATTCTCCTTTCCCCTTAACAGGCTTTGGGCTTTAATTTTGTTTCAGAGACTTCTTAGATAAGTCATCTTCTTAGATAATTAGGCATAACTGGTTTTTTTGCAAGACTGCATTGGCTGTTGCAGGCCTTTACAGAAACCGTGGATTTTAGTAAGAACCTGAATGTGTGGGTGTCATCCGAGCTTTTCCTTACAGGATGTCTTTTGGCTTTTCTGTATGGGACCACACTCCCCTTTAGACTTCTTAAACTCACTGTCCTTCTCTCTCTTCTGCCTAACACAGCTGCAAAACCCTGTAGTCACCTAGTCCATATCCCTAGGTACTGGAGATCAGGAAAGGAAGGACACAGAGAAACGCTCTTCCACTCTAACAGTCTTCCTTTCTGTAGAGACAAGTGCCTCTAAACATCAACATAAATAACCTGATTTTCAGGACTAACTGCTTCTCTAATTGAATAAGTAGCTCCCAGCACTAACCACTGCTTCATAAACACCAAGAAAATCAATCTTCATTTCCCTGGACCAGGTGAAATAAAGATTCTAACCCACAAGTGTCAACCCTTCTTACACTAAAATCCACTAGTTTAATTTAGAGGGAACTGCAGCTTTCTAAAATACAATTTGAAAGGCAGGATACACATGGCTCATCCAAAGACTTCAGAATATACTAAAAAAATTTAAAATTGCAAATAAAAAGATAAATAGAAACTCATTAAAAAACCCTTCAATTTTTTCAGGCTGAAAACTGCAAATTTTCTGATAAATTGATCAGAAACAACCAAGACGAAAGGGTTTGCAACACTTCTAATACAGGATAATGTCTGAAAAATTTGTTATGATTCTACTTGTACTTCAGGATTAAAGCATAAGTCATTTAGCCAAAAGATGTTTCTTTGGACTCACATGTACAGAGTTTAGAAACAGATAAAACTACCACCAGGTAGTTTTTCTTTAGATCCTGTGCCTTGTCAGATGTACAGTCAAACTGTGTAACTCCCATCTTTTCAAGCCAACACCAATGAGTCCTTAACAGCCTGTGAAATCCTTATGAACTGCAGAAATTATTCTAGCTTTACTACTAGAATGCTGGAATAACAGCACCTTTTTACTATATATCACCTTGTGTGATTTACTGAGCAAAGGAAGTAGCATGCTTTTTCAGTAAGAATTTTCTATATCAGTGTCCTCTGTTGGATCCCAATGCTGGGGAAATGGTGGTGTGTAGGGTTAACTTGGCTTGACTAGGTAGAGAGTAGGCTGGGAGAAATGTAAAACTCTTGGTCACACTCAGCATTTGTCTCATTTCTCAGACAGTGAAAGAGCTTCACTCTTAGAAGTTACACAGGCAAAAGCCAAGATTGTTTTATTTTCACTATAGATTTCTACTATATCAAAGACATCCAGCGTATCAAATACTTAAGACAATTCATTAAGTAAACCAGAATTTCACTGAGCTACAACTCTTGGCATTGTGTTTTATAAGCATTTTAATTTGTGATAAATACACAAAAAAATCATAAAACACTGTGCAGCTTTAATTTTCTCTTCATATCTCTCATTCTAGTCAGAGTATTAATGATTACTTTAAAAAAACCCCGACAAGTCAGCATATGACTGTCCTTATAATTGAACACAAGGTCCCACAGCTCTTGGTAAAATACAATTTGAATGCTGTTAAGTGCATCCCAGGTAAACAGCTGCTGGCCACTGATGCTGGCTAAGCTGACAATCCTATTTTCTGAATTCTGATAAAGTAGTGCCAGCACTAAAGCTCCTCTTTCGTACAAAGCCAAATCCACTTTTGTGTTAGACACCTGTATTGCCTGATAGTAACTGCCTCCGCTCTTCAGTGGCAGCCCCAAAAAAGCATGAAAGTAAGGAAGCTAAGCTTTGCTCATCCTGAACCTTTACCAAAAAAAAAAAAAACCAAAAAACACCCAAACAAACAAAAAACCAAACCCAACAACCGCAAAACTCTTTCCCACCTGAGAAAAGCCAGTCTTCAGTCCCTTTTCTAGAAACTGAAAGTTTCTAGGACAAGAGGTAAACTTGGTGATTAATCTCACCAAACATAAAAAACCAAATTTACAGTATGTTTCCCTGTGTATGAGTTTTGTTTCCAGGATGATTTTGCAAGAAGTAATGTTAAACAAAGGCTTTTTCTTTTCTAAAAGGTCTTTTGTCTTTTATTTATTTTTTGTCAAGTTCAATATCTGTCTTTCACATGCACAAAAAGGATAAAATAGATAAAAGAAGTGAAAATCATGTACAATTGTGTCAGTATAAAATCTTACAGTTTGCTGCAAAATTCAATTTTATATTTAGACACATCTATTCAAAACATTTTCTATATGCTGCCATTCTAAGCACAAATTTAATCTGGCTTTTAAAAACTCTTCATCTTATTAACGGTATTAGCAAAAACCAGGAAGCTTGTCTAAAAGTGCACATCCTTGTATGCATGCACATTGAAAGGCAGAGCAAGAATGATACATAAATGAAGGACAACACTTTGTAAACTTCAAAAATTGCCTTGAGCTGATTAGCAATTGTATTTTACCTTAAGCATATGAGATATTTTTAATGTTAAAAAGACCCAACAAAACTAAACCCATAGAAAATCTCCCAAAACGTAAAACTTGTGTCTTATGTCTCTAGGTATATCAGAACAGCATTCAGAACTGCAGGTATTTTAAAGCTGTGCATTTATTTTTACTACCTTAATTACAATAGATAGTGATTATTTTGACCAGCTATATTGTCCCATGTAAAACAAAACAAAACAAAACAAACTTTTTAGTCATAAATAAAAATTGTCAATTTGCATCTATTCAGTATGTTGTTATTTTAAAAGTAATTTAGCCTGGAGAAAAGGAGGCTCATGGGGGGACCTTATTGCTCTCTACAGCTACCTGAAAGAAGGGAGAAGGTAGGTGGGATTCGTGTCTTGTTCCCTGTAACAAGTGACACAACAAGAGGAAATGTCCTCTTTGTGTCATGGCAGGTTCAGGTTGGACATCATGAACACTTTAATCGTGGGAAGGATTTTCAAGTATGGCAATGGGCTCCCCAGAGTGGTGGCGGAGTCATCATCCCTAGATGTGTTCAAGAAACAGCTGGACATGGGACTCAGTGCCCTGCTCTTTTTACCAAGGGGGAAATCAGTCCTAGGTTGGACTTGATGACTCAAAAGGTCTTTTCCAAACTTAATGACTCAGTGATTTAGAAATTAGGTAAGCATTTTTTCCTGCTTTTTTGAAAATGAAGTTTTTGTTAGATTGAAAATGCAGTTTTTGTTAGATCTACCAACCAACATTTAGTCAAGATCTTCCAGCAGTAGAATGACATCCGTATTGTATCACCAGATTTAAAACATGCACATGGTACATACAAATACCTCATCAATGTAGACATGGTGTATCTATTCCTTGGTGTATCTAAGGAGCCATGTGAGCTCTGCTGAGAGGGAGAAAATACTACTTCCATTTCCTCAGACTGATTTGAAACCACTGTCTTTATCTTCTAGGGAAGCATTCCAATCCCTAAGGTGTTATACAGAAGTGAGGTACTAAAATCTCTACCTTCACTTCTGCCCTAAAAAAAGAGATCACATTTTTGTTGTTTGTTGGCTGAGCACTCCCAAGTGTCTCCCAAGGAAGCAGTCTGAACTAGTCTGGATGTGCACAAAACACATAATACATGAAAATTTGAAGTGACAATGCATCTAGTAGGCACTAATGCACCTGCAGAATTGGTTGTAGCAGGTTGACAGGCAAGTACAGATTCATTCCCTTTCCAAGAGCTTAACCTCATTTGAAGCAGACTAACTGCAATCTAAACAGCAGAGGAAAATGAATCTACAACTAGAAGAATGGCAAGTTTCATAAATATACAATATACAGGTAATCTTTAGGATGGTTTCTCTGGGATATTTACCTGTCTCTGGAAGAATGAGGACACAGAACTTTCTCACATATACTGTGAACAAACCAGTTTATGTACTTACAGGAATTTTTCTTTGGCTTACAAGTTTTCAGTGCCAGCTGTGCAGACAACACCTAGAAATAACAGACTTTGAATCTTTATTTTCCTCTGATTGTATTTATTCCAACGACAAGAAGATAACTATATACGAATGCCTGTATATTCTACAAAATGTTTTGATTGTCAGTTTCCATTACGCTGAAATTTTAAAATTCAGATTTATTTGATGATTTTTTTTGATACATAGTTTGATTTGGATGAGATGCAGAAACAACTGTTGGAGGACATTTTAAGACAACACTGTGATGTATCATTTATAGTTAAACACATTTCTTATTTATTTCATTTCATCAAGGGTGTTATGTTTGGATTTGTGCAAAACAATGGTACAGGCCAAACAAAAGTTGTAAGGAGTTAATTCTACATGTTTTTAGAGCTCTCTTTTTTCTCTTTCTTTCCTTCGTGATTTATAGATGTCATGGAACACCAAAAAGTACCCTGGCTATCCCTGCAAATGTAATCAAGGATGCTGGACAGATCAGAGCTCAGGAATTCCTTGAGAATCTAGTACAGTTAAAAATCAAACCTGCAATCAGACATTGGGCCATTTTGTCCTTGACTTCAGCTGTGCACAGCAACTTAAGGTATACAAGGATGGTGAGGGTAGACTAATTGGAAAACCAAAGCGCTGAAGTGCAGCAGCAGGGCTGGTTCTGGGTCAGTAGTGTCATCTGCCTGCTTTCATAGAGCTGCATGTACCAGCAAATGAAAACACAACAATTACCCAGGTAAATGGCAAGGTTTGAAAAATACCAGCCCAGGGAGAAATAAAATCTATTAATGACTCAATATATTAACTTAAAAGCAAGCAAGAAAAGCACATTCAGTGAAGCAATCAGCTACATTTCAATCTATGTTAATTTTTTAACACCTGCAAATTTAACATAATATGGTGGTTCAAAAACGATGTTTTGCTTTTTCAACACCATTAAATGATAGAACTATTAAGGAAATAGCATTCAGTGCTACGAATGAAAGAGACACAACACTGCAATGACAAAAACATTGGTTTAAACTTGACCTGAGTAAATAAGTCACCTATCCTTTGAGTACTAAAGGATCTTCTGTTTTAGCTTATCTTCTGTCTTAGTTTAGGTTTTCCTCTGCATCTCCCTTTTTTTCTTCCTTCTTTCCTGTCAGTAATGAACAGTCTTTAAGAAGTGAAATGGATTTATCCCTCTCTCTGGGAAATCTCACACACAGGAACTGCAGCAGACAGATCAGGGACTAAGTTATCTCTTAAGTAGCTCTTAGCTGAGGGATATTTCCTACATGAAGATGAATCTTGGCACACTTGCTAATTATCCAGTGCAGCCAGAAATACATTAAATACCAGTACTGTATCTGTTTTTATTCACAATAAAAAAGTGGAATAAAATTTTCAAATCTCCAAATAAATTCAACTACATAGGAAGTCTAATTATTAACTTCATTGATGTTTTTAGCCTATTCTAGAATACTCTTTATAAACAAAATTTCACCTGCATTTTTTGTTTTGTTGATTTATAAGTCAGAAACTTCACACTAAAAAATCTTAATTTTGTTCGGTATATGACTTTAATTGGTTACCTTCAAGACTGAGAGAAAATACATTTTTCCACTAGTTTATGTGCTGAACTTGCTCAGTAGGTAAAAATGTCACTGAGCAAACATGCCAAATTATTGCACTTTTTGATTTTCTTTAGACTTCTGCATACTATTTTATATGGCAAGTCTTTAAAATGACAATAAAAACCAGCATTAAATTAAGAAGTGCATCCACCAAGCCAGTTCCTACCCATCTACTTTGCTTAGATAACACACTTCAATTTTCTTAGTAAAATATGATAAACCATGTTCAAACCAGATTAAGATTGAAGCACATTTAGGAAAGTGCTACCCTGCAAATTAAACCTCATACAACTGTCTTGACACAGAACCACCAGGAAGAGATGAACTAGAAAAACTTCCAAGTCAAGTCCAGAACTGGAAGATTTTCTTTACATGGAAGTTGACCAAAATTCCTCTCAACTAAGAACTCACGGAACAAGTGAGTTCTGAAATACAGGTTATAAGCAAAGTATAACTGCTTTCTGGCATGAAATGTTAGCAATGACTAAGAGATTCAGCAGCTGACAGCATGCTCCAAACATTCCCCATTTTCAGAAAGTTCTAGTTTGCAATTTCCTTTCCTCTTGTTTTTTTTTTTTAGGCTTAGACTACAGGATAAATGTCATTCTTAGAAATTATTGACAGATAAAAAATTTCTTACTGCATGGTCTTTCTTTCTTCAATACTTTGAGAATAGTTTGCTGATGTGATCAGATGGTTGGAAAAAACTGAACTCCCACGTTCTATAGCCTGCAGAATCACCATCATTAAGGTCTTTCTGAAAAGGTTATATATGTTTGTGTTAACACAGGAGTGTTGGTGTGGGATGGTGCAACCTCGTGAGGAAGGAATATTGTTTGTGTTTCACATTTCAAGTGAGAACTCGGTGAAGACAGTTGATAACTAACTGTGAAATGTAGTATGAAAAAAAGTCAGCTGCAAATTAGAATCATTGGCAAGTACAAGTCAACATAATATACTAACTTTTTTTTTTTTTTGTAACTTCCCATACATATATGTTCTAGAATAGATTCACTTCAATGGCTATTCTAAAACATGTACTTAACAAAACTCTTTTTATGCACATGCAACTGCACTACAATTTTATGCACTACAATTTCAACTGAAGAAGACCTTAAAGTAACACCAAATGCAGTATGGACTGTAAGTTAAGATTCCCACATAAATCTGCTTTGTGCAAAAATTAGTTGGTCTCACATTAAGTGGCCTTAAACACATTTATATGTCTCATGTTGCTACAGTCCTGTCACACTTGTTTCATGTTCAAAACTCTTCTCAGATTCCCCTCAGAATGAAATGAGAAACAAGAACTGAACATGAAAATGAGTAAAGGCAGTGATGATTCTGAATGCTCTGCACTGGCACAATTATCTGAAGGAGACATTTTTACTTCTTCTATTTTTGTCCTTTTACAGGAATTAATCTGTAGAGATTAAAATCAAGAACAAACATTAAATCTTTTATTATCTACATCCAAACTCCTGAGAAAATACCTCTACCTAAAATGACAGAAATGGCCAAAGGTGGATTAACAATTAACTAGTAAGAACACTTAGCTCGCAGCGATGTGCCCTGGACCACAGGGCGTGTTTTGCTTATGACACTTCTGGAGCAGTCCAACTCCTCAACAACACTTACAGGATTTCTCCTGGAACTGAGAGACAGACATCAAATTTGCTGCAATCTGTGCAAAACAGCTGTTCCTGAACGTAACCTTGGATGCCTGATACACCAACCAGGGAAAACAACCGAGGGCTACAAGCCAAGGCCTTGCTGATTCAGTTGGACTTTCCCTATCATGCCAAAATCTGTGGAAGCACCATCTGTTCTGACAACAAAGAGCACGACTTTTCTTTATTTTTTGGTTGAACCTCCAGCTCCCAGTCTAATCTTTTTTTCATCTGTGACATTGCAACATGTCCCTGGCTTTGCAAAGTGTGCACCACATACCACCGGGAGCAATATTCTTCCAAGTTTGCATTATCTAGCTCATAGTAGAGCAGTACCACAAATTTAACTCCAATCACACAGAAAGTTGTTTACAATGTAAAGCACAAGGAGTTTTCATTGTTCAAATGCCATTAATGAAATCCACAAAAGTAAGTCCCTAAGCTTTTTCCTCAAAAATTAATGCCAAAGCATTTATTCATAACTACATGTTCTTTTCAAAAGACTAACAATTACCAGGCTTTAATGACATCTCTTTGGAGAATATGGATATACAATATGTATAAAACTAAAATAATTGTTTGGCTGGGAGCCTGGTTAAATCACAATTCTGTAAGTGAAAATCTTTGAGATGGAAATTTTTTTATGGTACAGTTACATTCATTTCATTGTATAAGTCAAACTGCACTTTGAAGTCAGCAATTTGGAAAAGCGTTTTCCTTCTTCAAAAGTTAGGGGGGAAAAAAAAGCAATAAAATTCAAATTAGTTGAATTCTATTCAAAGTAGTTGACATCTTCCTTACAGTGTTGGAAGAAAATTGGAAGAACCTGCATGGCAGTGGGGAAAAATGGCATGCTATGGAATTGATGTTAACTTAAAAATTACAAGAACTCCAATACGTAGAGAATTACTACATAGAGAATTAATAATGTAGAGAATTAATAAAAACCACCAGAGGTATCCTGTTCTAAGAGTTAAGGTGTAAGAGCTGGGGGAGAGGAAGAGATAAAAAAAGGGAAATAGAAAAGAAAAAAATAAATAACAATTGACCAAGGTATCAATCAGCTGGACACATCACCGGCAGAACAGATAACGAAAAATTAAAAATGGCTAAAATATTTGGTCATTAACACTCTGCAAAACTCCTTCTAAACCAAGGTGTTGGTTTTTTTTTTTCAGGAAAAATATTTTATTTATCCATATAAGTGGTGTCAATCACTCAAAGTTAATTGTTTCACCACACTAACAAATAGATCTGCAAGTCAAATTCAAACCCATGTCCAGGGATAAAACAGAAAAAAGAAAGGGAAAAAAAAAAGAGAAGAAACAAAGGGGACCTCATTAATTGCTTTCCTTCATAGCTAAACATTTAATGAACAGACATTTAAATGCTGCTATTCTTATGTAAGAATTCCATCATTTTAATTTTTGAAGGGGATTTCATGACAGAACCACTGCCCCATCAAGGCATTATTTTCAAGTAGTGTTTAGTGACAACTTCTCTAATAAAAGTACAGATTTGATAAATAGGTAAGATACTAATAAGACTAAATTTTATGAACGACATATTTTCTAATAAAATATTTTAAAGGATGCAAGTTATACTATAGCCACAGAAAAATCAGTATGTTTTAAAAGCAAGAGGCAATCCTAGATAGCCTTAAGAAATCAGGTACATAAGAGAGAAAGCATCTCAGTTTACAGATGAGGAAATAGGCCACAAAGCCTATTTTATAATGAGGTTTGCTTCCATACAGCCTATTTACCACCCAGATTTTACACTTTCAACAAAACGTGTGTATTTTTTAGACACAGTATTATAAAATATTTATATGAACTCATTAAACACAAGTCTACCTTGGACTGGTTTTACCTCACTGTACCTTCTTAGCTGTTTTATTAGGAATTCATGTTTATTAGAAATTTGTGTGTTTCACTTACATAAAATGACAATGTTTTCCAGGTGAACGAATGCTGCTAATTTTCCAAGAGTTCTGCAAGGAAAAGAGTTGTGACCTTACACTCAGTACATTAATTTCAAAGAGTATAAAGATTTCATGGAAATCTTTATACTATACTAACTGAAATCTAGTTTTATACTAACGGAAATCTTTCAGCTATGAAGAAGCTTTCTCAAATAGGTCTGGTCTCCAAATTTCTTGACCTAACATGACATTTTCATAAACTCTCAGAAACTTAAAAAAAATAATATTATTTTAATAAATATAAAAAAGGGGTACCCACTACAGATAAAAACTAACTTTACTATAAAATAGACACAAATACAGTTTAGCACGTTTTTGAAAATTAGCTTTCATGAGAGCATATTGAAACAACACAGAATAATCTAAGGGAACTGAGATCTTGAAGTATTATATACTTCTGAAAAAGTCTCCAAATCACTGGAAAGTACACTGACTGTACTATTTCTTTTGAATTTTAGCTAGTCTGATATCCACAAAAGCTTCAAGATAAAAAGCTTATGTTGGGTTCCTATTACTGGTAAGCCAATTTGAATTCTGCTTGTCACACACTGCCCTGAGACACAGTAATAGATTTGACCATGTGATCAGACTCTATCAAGTAAATTTACTTCCTTAGAATGAATAGACCAAAATAATTTAATTTTCCATCCAATTTGACATGAACTGAAAATTATGGGTGGGTGTCAGAATTAAGACAGGAGACTTTCCTGACAATCAGACTGAAGGGAGCTGAACGAGTTACAATAGCAGCTGTCTCATCCAAACTGAGATCACTGATAAACCAAACACACAGGGAATAAATAATAATGGGTCTATCTGGAAGTTTTGTTGAGCATTCTGTTTTCACTTTTGAGTTCAAGAGGGTGCTGCAGGAAAGTCTCACAGATAAGCATTTGTTTTGCTTTTCCCCTGGCTTCAATGCCTCAGATACCAATAATTGAAACTACATAATCAGAAGAATAAGATACTTAGTTATGGACTCACTGTACTACTCACAGTACCATCAATACTCTGAAATGTAAGCATTTTTTGTTCAGATATTTTGCTTATCTTCCTGCACAGAACTATACATCATCTATTTCTATAATTTGTATTACTCTTCACACAAAATATTCTACAGGCAAACATGCTTCCTTTCTAGTTTCTTTATATAGGTGCATTAAACCAAGAAAGACTGGTAATATACTGAAAACACAGAAATACTCAAGGACTGAAGTTCAGACCTATAAGAATGTATACAGACAGCATAATTTTCCATTTTAGTGGGAAAAAATATCAGTGACTTGAGCTGTATGCTTCCCACACTGGGGGAAAGACCACTGAAGGAGAGACAAAGATCTTGGGGTAAAGAAAATAGCCCAACTTAAAGCAAAAAATATTGATGAGTTGTGTTGGCAGGCAGAAGGAATAGTTTAGGAAACACTTAAAGGCACACCATGGCTATGGATATATGCTGACAACCGGTAAATCCAGTTTTCTCTCCCTCTACATTAATATTGGCTGCTGTGGTTAATTCAAGTAGCAATTGCAGCTTTTCTGGACTTATTTCATCCCCTATCCTTAATAAAACAGGTATGTCTGACCTCATATAAGACTGCAGCTACAAATCATCATGCAGTTATCAGCATTTTTAAAACTAGCGTAATGTTTGAATTACAGAAGAATAATTTAGCTCTGTTATGGAGATTGATTTTCCATTTTAAAAACTCCTGCATAATATAAAAGATTTGTATAACTAAAGTGGCAGTTTCCTACTAGAAATGACTTTTTATCAATTTATTCATCTGGGAGATACACAGAAAATGCTATCTGCACTTTTCTATGTTGGCATCCCTTCATTCCCTCTACAGGAAATCATTACTCTCATATACACACTTAGAATAATTTTTAAATAATACAAACTATTAGTAGAACCATTCATCTGACTTGGGCCTGAGTCACAAATCAACTACTTGCTTAAATTCTAGTATTAATATAATTTCCAGATAAATTTCAGAAAACCCAATGCGCATTTTTGGTTCTGATTTTAATATGAGTGAACTCTTCTATCATTAGAAGGAAAATTTTTGTCTTATTCAACAAAATTAACCCCCAAATTCAGTCCTAACTAGATCTTACATTTTTCTGCATTGGTTACTGAACTTATCTTAAAGCATATTTAAGAGTAGGGAGATCCTAAAAATAAAAGGAGTCACTAAAATATAATACTGAACAAATAAGTAATAGTAAATGAGCACTTTTCCCACTGAAAATTATGCAAGCATACTTAAAAACGTGTAAAAAAATTAGTATAAAATTGTTCTGCCTGAAGTTACCATCATCCAGTGTTTCAAAATGTGAAGAAGCTAAACTATGAATCAAA
Source organism: Argya squamiceps (assembly GCA_037834095.1). NCBI lineage: Eukaryota > Metazoa > Chordata > Aves > Passeriformes > Leiothrichidae > Argya > Argya squamiceps. The sequence continues at coordinate 13,011,587 of JBBMKD010000001.1, read as the reverse complement.
TGGGAGTATCTTCAGACATCTTTTAGAACTTAATATGCTTTCCATAAACAACTATACGTGTCTGCAGACGTTTATCTATTACATCCACATTTTAATTATTGATTTATCACCAAAAAAAAAAATTTCACAGCTATACAATGGGCTAAAAGGACATGCATATGGAATAAGGAAGGAGAAAAAAGCCGAAAGCATCACAATAAATATAGACACTACACTACTGAAAAAGGAAAAATAAACGGTCAAATCCTGACCATCTGAAAGGAAGTTAAGAATCCATTCTGCATTCCAGGTTTTACTTAACCACTCAGCTTGTTATGAGATTGCTACCGTGAAAAAAAGAACAGGAACTGTGAGTTTAAATCACTTTTTAATTGTTTTCACAGTTCATTCATTGGGCAATGACCAGGTAATGGTCAGGATAAATGCCAGTAATATTTCTCTTCTGCTTCCTAATTCTAACCCCAGTCAGAGAAATTGGTGTACCAGGTTTTTCTCCAACAGTCAGCTCAAATCAACCTCATTTAACAGCATTTTTTTTTTCTTTTTGTAATTGGGGCTGTTGAGAGATAAAATAGGGAATTGTTTCGAAAGTAGTGCATCTCATAATTTTGTTTACATCTAGATTTTCTTTAATAAAACCTATTCATGTTAGTTTAATTTTCCATATTCTGGACAGTATATTTTCTGAATGGATAAACTATAGGAGAAGCCAATAATTTCTCTTAAGAAAAACCCCTCACAAACATATTCTTTCTATAATTGTTTCAATTCAGTCTCCTCTACATTTGCAGGGTTATCCTTCCCCTCATCATTGTTCTCTTGTTCAATCTAATTGTGAACACTATGTATTCAGTCCAGAAAAAGAGAAGGAATAAATCAGATAAATTATTTTTAAGCAATGTCACGATCCTTTACTAATAATGGACTCTTAGCCATCTAAACATGTGTAAAACTTGTGCTGCTGAAGCAAATATCTTCTATTTTCTGTGATTACAGATGGACTCTTTCCACCTAAAAGCAAGACCTACTTTACATAACAAAAATATATTTCCTGCTTATTTATTCCTCCACATTGGAAAAAAGCCCAGTTCTGATTGGGTATCAATAAAATCTGTTTCTTCCTTGATTAACATGGCATACTAATTGGAATTCAGATTGTGTTCTTTCCTCTTCATAGACATTACAGAGGCCTTCAGCTGCATGAATTTACGTTTTCTTCTATTTGCCATTGATTAAGCCGTGGCCAGCTCAGAAGAATGATATGTCTCATCTTTCATTTCTAGTATTTCTGTGTTTATAATATGTTTTTCAGCCTTGTTATTCATAATTGAAATAAAAAAACCTCAGTTTTGCTTAACACTTTATAAGAAATATAAAACTGCTAAGGAAACCATGACTGAACACCATCTGCCAGCCTCATCAATAACTTGTTGCTTTTCCTTCTTGACTTTAAACTAGCATTGACCAAGTGAGCTCCAGAACCTGAATCAAAAAAGTATTCCTCAGAGGAACCTCTTTTAAATAATAAAATAAATTTATTTAATCTGTTATTTCTGTGACCCCTGCCCAAGATAAAAATATACGTTGAACTGGAGTTGGCAACTCTGGAAGGCATTACATTGAAACCCTGTAGACAGGCCAGCCTCCGTGTGCTGGCTTAGGCATCCCAAGCACATTGAATCATGAAAAACAAGTTCAAAAATTTTATATATATATATTTTTATATATACATATTTAAATTATTATTACTACCAAAACTTCAAACAGATGGAATTTAAGATTTGCCAGTTGGTGGCTGACACTCCTTTACTTCCCTGCTTCCCTGCTCTGGTCTGAATGCTGACTAGAAAGTGAGTACAACACACACTTCCAACTTTGCAGTGTTGGACACCTGTTCAGGCACAAATTTACCTCAGCCCTGCACTGTGCACAGACAAATGCACATCTGATCCATCATCTCATTTTTGCTTTTCTCCTTCTGAAGGTGAGGCCACATAAGTTACAACAAATATTTTATACATATATTCCCTCCCCTGCTGGCAAACAAATGTACCTGTATTTGATTCAATAACAAAGACAAATGATTTCAAACAACACCATATATTTTAGTTACAATTTAATGGGTTTAAGCATGCTTAAATTTTTGAATTTGCATATTGAGGAAGAGGAGTCACAATGATTTCTCAATAATGTACTGTACACCATTTGAGGAAAAGAAGTCTCAAAGGTGTGAAATGGGGAAAAGGAAGGGCAAGAAACCTGGACAGAAACAACTATGCAGGGGGAAAGTACAGAATTAGGTGAGAAGAGTGAGTTTAAGTCTCACAAGGACATGAGAATGATACCTGTTTTAAATCACAACACAATAAATTACTCTGAACAGTGAATATATGTTTTATACATACAATATTTCTATCTGCTTTTTATAAGGCAAACACAAATAACAAATTACATTTCTGTAGACCACAACTTCAGTCTTCATTGTCAAATGGTAAAAAAAATCATCTTTCATGTGCAACTTAGGATCCTCATTTTAATGAGGACTTTGACAACTGACAAAAACATGTGGATTTCTGTTTCAAATATATCTTAAGTGTGTGCCTGAAATACAAATTGTTGGAGACTATTTTTTCTTTCCGATAGTTCTTTTGTTACATTCTAAGTGAGGTTTGTTAGCAGCATTCCTATAGTCAGACAACACTATTAAAACTCAACATGTGCATTCCATCCTTAAGAGAAGGGGATTAGTGATTTCTGGACAGTTTTGCCTTCAGAATTTTAGCTATTTTTTAAGAAAGACTGATGAGATCATTAGGTTCATGTTTCTCATGGTTAATGGTACATTTTCATTACCCTACTGTTTCTTTATTATTTTTTTGTGTCTATTGCTCCTGTATTATTACTTTGTTATTTCTGTTAGCTTAATTGTATTCTGCTTTCAGTGAAGCAGAAAAATTAATATATTTGCAAAACTGCATTGCACATGAATTCCATTAAGTTAAATACATTTAAGTGACTTTATTAGGAAAAAATCATGGGAAAAAACCCAGCATAAAGCTCTTGTTTTCTAACAATATATTATCGCTATTCAATATTATAGCAGAAAGTCACAAACTGTAACAATACAAATATTATTTAACCATATGAATGTTTTCTACATTTAACACTTGCACACCAAGCAAACTAAGTATAAGCTTTTTGAAAATTGAACCTTCTTATCAGCTCTTTAAAAAGATAATACTTTGAAAATAAAATTATGAAGTATATTAAAATGCTGAAAGTATCATACTATAACATCTTATCAAAATTAATGAGATTAGACCTTTATGTCCAGTCTTTCAATAACTCTTGCAGAAAATCCACAGGAAAAAGATCATTGATTTTCCAGTATACTAAATGTGGATATTTGCTTTCTTTCCATGCTATTATCAAACACTGAAACTAAAATTTAGTAGCTCCTCATTTTTATATGTTTCATTAGTAGACATTTTTCCTCCATGAATATGTTTCATTCTTTAAAGACTTCTTTTCCAAAAAGAGACTGAAATGGGGTCTTCCATTTATTTTAAGAGGAAAAAATAATATTTTTTAAAAAAAACACCTTTAAGAATATTTTTCTTCTCTCATTATTTCTTTGTTGGGTTTTCAGGTGATCAGCTTTTGCTGCCTTTTACTACATTGGCTTCGAAAAGTCAAAATCTCCCAGTGCTTAACACTACAATTTAGAATAACTGAATTACTTTGCAAGAGCACTTACAGAGACCCTATTTGCATTTTAACTTATATTATGTAAATCACAATATAGAAATATAGTAATTAAGTTCCACTTAAAATCACCACAAGCTGCCAAAAGCTCAAGTACCTAGAAATTTAACAGCATTTAAGATTTTCAACTGAATTGAAAAGCACTGTTTAAAACCTCCACCCAGGAAGGTAGCATTCAAGACTTTATGTATTAGCTATAAAATCTTCATCTCCTTGTCAACAGCTTCCAAAGGCAATACAGAGCCTTCAGTTCTCTGCATAAAATAATACAGTCATTATAGTAAGTACTGCAGATTCAAAATATAGAAAATATTTCAAACATTTTCTTCAGCTCAAATATTAGCTTAAAAGGAAACATTTTAAGTGGCCAGAATTTGGCTTTAGAGTAGTAGCAATTACAATGTCAGATGAAATCAAAGAAAAATCTGAGGGTTTTAAACCAGATGATCTTGCTTAGAAAAGAATTTTTTTTTTAATTGCACGGAAGAGATAAGATGCAAATAAATGTTCTAATACATATTTTATAACATTCGAAACTTTACCTCCTGGGTTTTGTGAGATAATACTATGTAAAATTTTGATTTTTTCAGTACTGTACCAATGAAGTAGCTTTAAAATGCTGTGATTTATGACCCAGAAATGCTTAGATAATTACTGTATGTGCTTCAGCATTCCTTGCAGAAAGGAAATATGCAGAAGCCCTGGCACAGAGATTAGAGTTCGTAGCAGCAGAGCACTAAGTGCCAAGCTGAAGAACATAATATCCAGAATAAAGACTCAGATGAGAGTGCAGTTCCATAAACCAGCCACAGGATCTTTCACATTTCATGGCTTGGTGGCTTCTGACAGTTCAGCAGCCACTTAGAAATATGACCCTGCAATTAAAGGAGTCATCTCGTCACTCCCTAGGCAAAAAGCAGTGCTGCAGGCACTTCTACATTAGATTTATCAATATTTTTTTAAGTTTTGTGCACACCAGGACATCAAGTTCAAAGGATAATTATAGAGCCTGTCGCCCCATCCCAGTCTGGAGTGCATGCAAACTCTCCCTTCATTTTAAACTTCACAATTTAGCTACTCCAAATTCTTACTGGTGTGAGGATTACCTGGCAAAGCCTTCTTACTGAAGGCTGCTGGTGAGCAGAGTTAAGGGACTTTACATCAAACATTCAAAGAAGTTTAACACACTAGCACACAAACAGCACAAGCCACTGGCTGTTTAATAAACTTAAATGTTTCAGTCTAAGAGTAATTCCATTATGAGAAGACTGGAAAAAGAGAAAATATATTTCTGCTAGTAGCCTCTCCACACCAGCAACAAATTTCCAATGTTATTGCTAAAGTCACAGCATTTATATGTAGCTTGGGCTCACTGTCAGCTTTCATTTCTTTGTTGCTTAGGTGTCAAATCACATCAGCAGCAATGGGGTTATGGCAGAGAATGGAAACAGAAAGATGAAACAACAGCATTTGAAAGAATTAAAACGTGCAGTGCTGCTCAAATTTAATACAAATATCCTTCACCTTGATGTTGGGTTTTTAGTAAGTATAAAGTTGCAGGATTTTGCCAGTTGATGATGATTATTTATGTTAATGATAACCATGTTAGAAGTTGGGAGGTTTTTTGAATCCCTGATGATGGCTGGGCCATGACTATACCATGGCAAAAATCCAAGAAAGATGAAGAGAAATGAATCATTGGCCACTCTGCTGACAGACAGATGGAGGAGGGGGGGAGAGAATTTGAAAACAGCTGATTCGCTTTAACTCAACTGCCTCATTTTTGATGTGTGTTACCAGCTTGCCCCACTCTTTTCCCAGCATCCAACAGAGCAAGTAGTTCTAAATGAATATTGAAGGTGTAGAACCCAACAAAGCCAGTCACCCAGGAAACCAAACATAGTTACCGATTTTCCATTCCCTGAGTCCGAAGGTATTGTGAAGTTATGTAGACTTCTGGTCACAAATGAACATTTTTGTCAGGATACTGGTACTCTGAAAGCAATGGTGGATCCTCAGAACACAGAGGTATGGTTCATCAACATTTTATCCCACATACCATAATGCTTCCTACTCCCAACAAGCTTAAAGTATGAAAGTAGTTTTGCAATAATTCCAAATACTAGGACTTCAGTGGATCAATATCCTTTCACTACAGGTGATTTCATAGTATCGGGGTGCTTTTCAGATAAATGCTGATGCAAATGTCTTCTCCAGTACTTAAAAAGCTGGGTAGAACTCTGATGTGTAATAAATTGAACTTTTTCAAAAATTTCTGCCAACTGAAAGTCTTGAAAAAATAGTCCTGTAACAAAGGAGAAAATGCTGAATATTTTTATCCCAAGAATACACACTTTCCTAGCATCCACTGTCAACCTCTTGCAGAGACGATGTATTTCAAAACTCCAAGTGGAAAACAGGAACTATCACCTCTCTTATATTACATATGCATTTCTCTTCTTAGCAGCTTTAAATGAAACTGCTTAAGCTGGGCAAAGATCAAAGATGAAAACTTAGCCAGGCAAAGCTACATCAAGTTTATTCATGCTATTCCTGAAAATTTTCAAGGCTTTGGATCTTCAGAGATAAAAAGCTCTCCCATACAGTGCAAGGCTTAAAACTGTATTTTCCATTATGAAAATGAACTGCAGACAAGGTTGTAGATGCTGAAAAGTCCACTGCAGTGAATACTTGGCAAAGTGTGCTGTTACAGCCCACTTATAATGAGCAGGCCTGGGGTTTACTTTAGGTTTGTTTTGGAGAAATCAATAGGATACTCAAGAACATGGAAAACAAGGTTGTCTCTCCAATAAGGAGCATGGAAAAGTGAATACCACTGCCCAGTTTCCACTGTGGTATTTTCAGTGGATGTTCAGTTTCTGATTAAGATAAATATGCCAGCTGCGGTCATGGAATGTGCCTGAGGAATCACAGGCTCGATGAATTGGCAAGGTTTCGTAATTTTATTATTAAGCATGACACAAATCTTGGTATTGGATTTGTCAGCCTTAAAAGGTATTGCAAGCTGAGAAACATCCATCTATGACAGTTAGTACAGGAATTATGGACTCAATTTGGCAGGTGATCAGATTACTGACAATGGGAGAGAGGAAGATGTGGTCAGAGGCAAACTCTTCCTTATGGCCACCTCTGATAATCACACGAGCTACTCAGTGTAACCGGGGGTGAAAATAATAGGTTAAACCTAGATGGTTTCAAAAGAGCCATGACAGAGCTCACAGATAGCTGCAGTGATTTCAAAGTTTGCAACGCAATCTAAAATCATCATCAGAGAATTCTTAAGGAACAATTACCTGAGGCTCTTGAATTAACTTGAATTAACTCATGTACATGTGAATTTAAATCAGCTCAAGAAAGTAAAGCAGAGCATGCAAAAAAAAAAAGAGATGGAATTTGTAACAGAAACAGTAGTATTGACACTGAGATGCTTAATAGCATACACTGTCTGTAGCATAAACTGTCTGTAAACATAAATTAATAAAATAATCTTTGAACATCATGGCTGTTAGAAAATTTAAAGGTAACTACAATTTCAGTGGATTTAACAACTGATGAAACCCCAAATGAATTCCATTTTGACCAGCAGTCTTTCCAACAGCCAGAGTTCACATGTCATTCAGGGTTAAGGTGAACAAGATGGACTTGGAAAATTTAAGCCTGGTTCAAGCTCATCTCCAAAGAAAAATTTAATTTTTTACCATCTTTTCCCAGAAAAGCACTGCTATGCTAATGAAAATGAAAGAATCCAAGGACATGTATATTTAAATCTCAGAAAACAATGCAGTACTGGAATACAGAATCTGTGTGCAAAAAGGATTATAAATGTCTTCAGACAAACAAAACAAGAAATATTAGATCATCATCCTTAGTTCTTCTATATACCGTTGAGTTTTCGGGCTTTGGCAATGCACAGATCAATAGCACATGCTTCCTCATTAAAATTCAGTCAATAATTAAAGTTAGCCAGTATATCAGGGAAGCATTAGAGCATCACTGATTGCTTCATGCTTGTTACTGTCAGTACATTTATGTCACTATTGCAAAATTTTCTGTTATTATTTTATGTCAGCTATTACTTACACATGAGGTAAAGTACCAGCCCATTTCTCAAAGATGAGGTAGTAATCCTTTTGACCAGAAATATCCAAAGAGAGAAATTATGAACTTATTCCTAAAAAACCTTAGAAAAAGTATTTCACTTGGGGAGAGTAATAGTAATACAGGAGATTTCCATCTGATACAGAATGAGATATGAAAAAATATCCATTGATCCACATAAAGTGTTTAGTCTGTTAAAAAGAAAATCTCAATTACAAACTGAATGTAGATGGTAGCTGCTAACATGGGACATACAAAGTTCTACTGGAGGAAGAAGTGACCTAAAATCTACAGAATAATGGCTTGCATATCATGTCCCAGACTCCCAAATGCCTTTCTCACAGCCCCAGGTTTTACAGGCCAAAAAGAACTCTGAAACCTATTGTCAGTAGTCTCCCTCTTTTTCAACGTGATTTTAATTTAAGTTTTTTACTGAAAGGCATTTAAGCACTGAATTATAAAAATATGTTTGAGAACAGAATTATCACATGGAAAACTTGTCAGGTAAAAAAATTATAGAACATGCATATTGGAGAGGAGGAACAGTGAAAGAGATAGAAAGAAGCTTTCAATCCTGGAAAATTTCCATACTGGCATTAAAAAGATAAAATAATAGCTCAGAAACTAAAGGCATTTCAAAGCAAAAGAATCACAATGGAAAATTTGAAAACCTATTTTTCAGGAGAAATTTTAACAACTCTGCCAACTGGTAAAGAAGTGGTGCTCTTTTTTTCGAAATACGTATTTAAAAAATATAATTAAATTTCATCTGTTAACATACCAATATGAACAGAAATCACTGTCAATGTTAAAAAAACTCTGATCACGTAATTTTTAAAAGAGTAATTATTAAAAAAGAGATTAATAAACCTGCATATCTGAGAAAGAAGTTTGAAGTTGCTCTATGCAAGTGAACAAAGGGACTATTTACAATTTACAATATTTGAGGCTATTTAAGTAATATTTAATTTTATTCTCTTAAGGACCACATTCTAATTTTTGTTAATATTTTAAGAATTTGTTTTCCATTTTTCAGTTTTTCAGTTTGAGTATTGAATTTCAACAGGCAGATGGTAAATTCCTGCCTTCACTTCTCAATCATGCTTTATCTTCCTATTCTTCACTTTCTGTAGAACTCAGGCACACATTACTTTCCTTCTCCTCAGTGAATACATTTTGTTTGGCTGGGTTCATTGATGGCTTTCCTTAAGTCACTTAGGACTGCATAAAACAAAAGTACAACTAAATTCTCCGTAGCCCTAAAAAGCTTCATATACAACCACATCTGCTTTATTTAATTTGTCCCCTCCAATGGTACACAGCAATTTTTAGGGCTTTAAGGTTATATCAGGATATATATTTCTCTGTCATAACATTGCGGAATATTCCATTCACTGGAAAAGGAAAAGGCAATGGTTAAAGCCACTCATCAGCTTCTTTTTCTGGTCTTGATGTTATATGGCAAACACAAAACCAATTCAAAATGTACCAAGAAGATACATTCTATAGCTTCAAAAATAATGTGCAGGGGCTCCTTTCCATAGGAATTGCTTGTAGCACAGATCCCAAATTCACTTTGAAATAAGAAATTCAATTACCCTCTAAAACTATATCCCAGTAACTGACATTTCAACAATGTATTTGGAAGCATTACTCTCACAAACATAAAGACAAAATATTTTGGGGTACCTCAGAATTTATCTGAAGATATGACATTATTTTTTTCAGGTATAAGGATTATATTCCCTTTATGCTTTTGTCTTTATTCATGTAAGTATGTAATAGTGCTGAAATCTAGGAATTCATATGCCACAGTACATGCTAAAACCATTTGTGCTTACAAACACTCCCTCTGGAAAAACAACCATAGTACTACTGTAATTACTGTTCTAGTAGCACGACTGCCACTCTACAGAGTTATTATTCTTGAGGCATGAATCATTGTTAACGGTCTTCTGCAACTCAGAGTTCAATAAAGGAGGCTCTGCAGCCACACAAGGAAAAAGTTAAATCAAAGAACCTTGTTAAAGAAAAAAGCAGATTAAACCACATTAAGGAAATTTTCACTGCCTTCAGAGGACCAGCTTTCAGAACGTGTTCCTGTCTGTGCAGAGCACTGCAGATCTCACTGTCTGGGGGTACCACGGGGGAACTGTGTGGCTCTAAGGTGTTAAGGAAAGATCCTGTGACTCAAGTATGTTTGACTTGAATGTCATTTATCTCAAATGACTGCCAGAGAAAAAGAGGCATGGAAGAAAACAAACTAAAAAACATGTTTATGTAAAATGAAGTGTCAGACTGAGAAAGCTGCAGAAGTTATGATGAAATTCTTGCCTTTGAGGGACTTTGAGTTTCAATTTTATACTGGCTTTTTGGTACACAATGACCATAATGACTCCATGTCTTGGAGAGAGCAGCCCACTTTCACTGCTGCTCACATCTGAATTTATTGCTGTACTACACAAATATTTTGCTGAGAAATATTTATTTTGTAAGAAAGCACTTTTTGAAGCTTATTTTTCTCAATTTAATACTTCAATCATGAAACTTTGTAACAAAACTCCCATTGCTGTTATGCACATTTTTTTCTTAAACTAAGTAAAAGTTAAACCCCATTTCACGTTGGAAGAAAACCAACTTTCTGTTAAAATTTAGAATGAACATGAAAGTGTAACTGAAAATTTTCTCTGCCATTTTTTTCCAGTCATAATTTGGTTCATGACAAAAGAAAGACAAGTGTATTCATTCCATTTGATTTCTGAGTTCAAGTATTAAATTAACTCAGGATTTTAATCATATTTTCTCATTAAAAATACAGCTATGCTATAAAACAATTCTATTTCCTTTAGACAAACGAGAGTTGTACTAGTGGAATAAAACAGAATTATGAATTAGGTTTTTTTAAAAAAAAAGTTCCACAGACTTTTAAACCAATATAGCAGAAATATATATGGAACAAATTCTGTGAAAATGCTTGAAATTTTGCAGACTATTTGGAAGAGGTCTCATTTCAAGAGGAAACTTTCTCGTTTGTGTTACTGTACATTTCTTCATTCAAGTGATTCTGAGGTAGATCTTTTCTTTATTCCATCTTTATGTGAAGGAGGACATTTTGCCCATGTGTGATTCAACCACATGTAAAATTCAACTTCTGCCTCCTAATGAAGGAATTATTCTGAGTTTCAGAGTGAAGGATGATTACTCCTGTAATAGCGATTAGTGAATAACAGTAATCTAGGTTGAATGGGATCTTAGGGTGTCTCTAGTCCAACTTCCTGATAGAAGGAGGATCAACTATGACCACAAACCAGATTGCTCAAAGTTTTATCCAGACAAATCTTAAAAAACACTGAAGATGGAAACAGCACTTCTCGTCCCCCAGTTCTACTGTTTGCTATTCTTACAAAAAACAGCTCCCTTACATCTAGCCCATCCAGACAGGAGAGGTCTTAGGAAAGATTACAGCCCTATAGTCTTAGGAAAGATTAGTTACTTATCCCTGGTAGAGTAGGAATCATTAGCCTCCACCCCTTTAATCTGATTTTCCTCTCTATTTGTGTAGGGTCACAGATCATGTATTTATAACTTACATACAACTTCACAGCTACAGCATCAGCTTTCTATGAGTTTTCTAGTCATATTCCTCTCTTCACTGATTCTCCTTTCATATAAAAGTAACCTTTTCTTGGAGGGGAGGGATGGTGGGGAAGAGGGGTGATGCCCTACTTCTTTCCATGTACATCTTGAATTCCAGTCTGTGGGACACTAAAGATGTTGTTGATCTAAGGAATTACATCAAGTCCAATACTTGTAATGGTTCTCTTCCTTACCTTTCTCCATGATGGCAGCTGGGTAGATCCTGATTTTAAATCCAAAATATTTGAAAGAAGAAAGGAAGAGTGAATACAATAATTAAATAATCCCTGTGCCATAAGCAACAGAGAACTGGGGAAAACGTCCTCATGTTTGTCATAAGGATATTCAAGGTCATATGTGGACTGTTGAACTTTAAGTTTTGGATAATACGGTTCAAAAGTTGAACTGAAATTCAGTGGTCTTACTAAGTAAAATGGTTTTGTGAATCCTTTTTTAATGACAAGCGTTAACCAATAATTACCATGAGTTGGCTTTAACATTGCTGTAACCACCTCCTGGAGGGAGGGATAAATTTGTTTTTTTAAACTCTGTCAGGACACTGAAATTTGCAGAGCAGTTTCACCCTCTCTGGATTCACCTAACAAGCACATGCTATTTTTAAGTTAAAAGAGGAGTAATTTGGATTAGATATTAGAAGAAGTTCTTTCCTTAGACTATGGTGTAGCACTGGAACAGATTGCTCAGAGTTGTGGATTACCCATCCCTGCATGTGTTCCAGGCCATTTTACTTCAGTATCATTTACAAGTATCAAGACACAGCTATTTGCAAATATTTCTAAAATTTCTTAAATTAGTATTGGACCAAGAGAGAACACAACCAGCAAAAAGCTATGGAAGTGCACATATGAAAAATGAGTACCCATATGGTTTGTTTTCTAGGCTAATATAGTCATTTCTCATACAGTTTTATTAATTTAAAAGGATGGTTCTAGTATTCAGATGAAACTAGGTGATAAGTGTATTTGAAATCTTTTTTATTCTATTGATTAATTTTATGAAAACAAAGTTCTCAGTCCTGGGATGCAGTTTATGTGGTTAAATATCCTAAATATCCATTAAAGACTGGTTCATTATGCTGTTACAAAGGAAAGAGTGTATCAAAAAGGCTTCCCTCCCACATAAGCACTATTTTTCTGCTAAAAAAATAGGACCCTCTAAAACCTTAAGAAAAAATGGGCATGAACCTCTAAAAGCTACAGGGACATACTAATTTTTAAAGACAACCATAAAGACCTGTCTGTTTGATAATAGTAAAGAGATTATAACAGTTATTATGAGTCCTGTTTCTTACTTGTGGCCTAAGAAAACCCCTTAGTTAAACGCCCCCCCTCTTTGTTTTCTGTCAGTTGTCAATCACAAAACTTGTATTAAACCTAATGAAGTTAGACAACCTGACAAGATAACATTTTATTGAAAGAAATTTTGAACTAGGCCACAGTAAAAACACCCTAAACCTCAATAACCTTCCCCTTCCACACAAACACCAACTATAGCAAAGAGAAGCTGTTTAGTAAAGGTTCTCTCCATAAACTTCAGTTCAGGGAACAGAACATAATTGTAATTACTCATCTGCTATTTACAAATTTAAGTTCATAGAGTTCTTCAGATTCTTCTATTTCCCTCTTAATTGGATTTTACCATTCTCTCCTCTTAACGACTCTCTTCAAGCTTGGGTAGATCTGATTTTGTATTTGTTTGTTCTACTGTTTGTCTACTGTCTACTCCCTGAACAGTAAGTGTTTTGTTCAAGCTCATGAGGTTTAATTTCAGTCCTGGTAACCAGAGCATGGACAGCATCCTCTCCCTCTCATCCACTGTCCCACTTCTACAAAGACTTAGTGGTAAAAACAAATATTCTAGTGCTACTTTTTGCACTTAAAAAGAAATGTAAGGCCCAGGGTCACTTCCTTAGAGCAGTGGCACCCATTTCAAAACAACTGCAAATCTTAACAGATCTTCACACTATCTAGATCCCTTTTTGTCATGAAACACTCTTCTAGTTACAAAATCTTCTTGGTCTGGATCTATCACTAGAACACAACTCTGCAAAAGCTAATCTAAAAAAAAAAAAAGGTTGGATCTCCTAGACCAACACAAACGCAAAAATCCAGATTGACTTAAATGCACATCTACTAAAATTTCAGGAAACATCAAGGTCTATTCTCATCTAATATAACTCCCTTTCATGCCCTTTAAATAATTGCAGTCTCAGACTGGAAATAAGAAAAAAACAGCTGCATACTGCTCACATTGGTTTTAGCACTAAAACCAGGTAAGACCATAAAATGTTGGACATGCAGCTACTGGATATTCAAATGGATACACTTGAAGACACACTCAGAAAATTACAAACATGGAGTTACGGAGAAACAAGTCCTTTGAGATTGGTCACCTTAGATGACCACAAGTGAGTAAACTCAACGTTTAATAACAGTATTGTATTACTTCTTATCCTCTTTTGAGGAAAAGAAAATTGACCTTAACAGGTTTCACCAAAGGAAATTCAATTATTTACAAATTCGTGATAGAAATAACTTCTACCTTTTGAATTTTTATATAATGTTTCTGAATAAGATGCAGCAATATCAGTTCTTGAATAATGACAAACATTCTTTCAAAATCCTTTTGCAAAATCTGAAAAATTATTTTTCAAAACACTTTGAAACATTCAAAGCATTTAGGAAACTTTTTCTACTTCAATTGTATTTTAAAAAGTAAAGAAAATAGCGGCCTCACTTTTTTTTTTCTATGCCAACAGTATTAGAAGAAAAAATTCTAAGGAAAGATTATTATGTTAAAGTTCCTTAATGATACTCTTGCACTAAAATATTTTTTACTGAACAAAAGTATAATCACAACCAGTCTATAATTTATAAAGAGCTGGAAAAAATTATTCCTGGTGAAAGCATATATACACCTAAAACGTGTTCTATAAGAAAGATGGAAGAAGATGATAACAATAATAATAATAATACTACTTACCAATTCTAAGTTCTCATTAAATATTGCTTTTGCCTGAGAGCAAGAATTTCTTGCTGACAGCAGAGTTTTACACCATAATAACATTTGTTGTAGAAAAGTCACTAGAGTCTGATTTTAATATTTTTTATTTAATTATCAATTGTTCTATTTGAATGAACAGCTATGACTACTTACTCATGAGTCTTTAGAGATCACAGAACTGTACAAAGCAGCCTTTATAGAAATACTGTTCTACCACATTTTTAAGACAGAGACATATAAAAATTATGTATCTTTATACCTTATACTCTTCTATAATTTCTATCTAATTTTCATTAAAAAAGATGAGATGTGTACTCACTTTTTTTGCTTTACTGATTTTCCAAAGCAAATGCCTCTCACTGTGTAAAAGTGCTTTTGAAAATCTCTTATCCCTAGAAAATTTTACTTTTAGTTCTTTAGTTTTTAATTGCATTTCAAATGCTGTTTTTCATAGTCAACACCCTGAATACCCATATTTTGCTCCCTCATATGTCAGAGAAAATTATAAAAAGTCAGCTAATGTCACCTATGTTCTTCCTGAAGTTCTGGTAATTAAGCACAGCTTGAAAAAGGAAGAAGTGAAAATAAGATGGTTAATCCTCTTAGGCTGCCTGTACAGACAGGAGAGAAAGGCTTGCCTAAAGGGGAATTAAAATTCTGAAACCAAATATTCCCATCTTTCATAAGAGAGGATGTTCCCTAGTTTAACCTTGTAAGAGTAAGGCCAAGCCTTTGTGCAACCCACTGTCACCTTATTTCTTCTTCCAACTGAATCCAAGGGGAAGCACTAACAAGTTAATGCAGTTAGTGTTGAACAAAAGAGAGGTAAATTTATTCTCTCTGTGGATGTCTTAAGGCTATAAAGCTAAAACTATTCTTTTATTATAAATTAAAGCTGAATTGAACAGCAATTTATTAGGAGAAAAAAGAAACTAAAGGCACTACATTTCCAGCAAGAATGTTAACTTTGATGTTAACATCTTAAATGTAATTTATGAAAGCTTATGCTCATTTGTTAAATTACTAGGACTAAATTTTCCTGAACACATTTCTTAAAGAAGTTTCACTGATTCCTGCTAAATAATGAAAATAAATATATCCTCATTCTCTTGAATGAAAATTTATGCATTCAGTTACCATCAGCAGTAATGGAAGTTGTATGCAACAGTCCCAGTGGACAGTAACACAGAGGCATTCCTAAATACACAAAGGAAGGGGAAAAGCCTAAGAAATTCAGACTTCAAAGAAATTCAGGAGACATTTATTGTACATTCCGTGACAATTTAATGATCTAGAATGAAAATATTGCCATATTCAGGTGCCACATTTTCCCAAATCTGCTCTAAAAATGTAACATGCTGGTCTGCTGTACAGAAATCTCTCCAGTCTGGAGCTACCAAAGCAGCAAAAAATTAACTTCTGTCTGCCCTCTCCCACCCTCATTCACAGAAGGCTGAAGTGACAGGGCAGGACAAGAAAGCCTAAGTTATTCCCAAGGAAAACGAGGTACTTTTGCTCTCACTCCCAGGTCAGTCAATACACAGAAATATGACATGCTCTCCAGCTAGAGCAAAAATATGAGGTACTCAGAAAGGAACATCCTCTCACCTAATAAAATATTACACCTATATATTTATGACATTAATATGCTACACAACAAAAAATGTATAATTTGTGAAAAAAGGTCAACAAAATTTAACTAAGTGTTTCTTTCAGGCTTGTTGGGATAGAACACAGCAGTCAATGAAGGACTTAGAAACCTGTGTGTACACTTTTCAGTGAATACCAGTAGGCAAGAGTTCTCATAATTTCCTTATAGAAGTGTACACACAGACTGGGTCAAAAAGCTTGCATTTTAAAATTATAAAAATCAAGACTATAGGATGAAGTCCCAAACAACATATTCTGTGGAAGGTATCATTTGTAGAGTCAAGAAAAAAAATCAAAACTAAAATGAAAAGACTTAAAGAATGAAGAGATAGAAGGGGTTTTGATAATGGAACTAGAAATAACAAAATAAGGAGGTAAGATAAATTTCCATAGCAGGGTGGAATAATAGGACTGGAGGTAAAAGAGATTTGCAGTGAGTAAACAAGAAGTACAGATGAAAGAGCAAATAATTATTTTGAATTCTTTGTGTTGATGCATATGCCTTGTTTTTAAGTAAACAAATAATGCTCTATAATAATCTTTTATCTCCTACAGCAGTATCATTTTGAAACTTCTTGATGGGATGATAATGATTCTGACTAAATGCCTAGCATTTAGGTTTCTTCCTTGGACTGTATTACAAAGATATGCAAAAAAAAAATTTCTCAGATGTTACTAGGTTTTTAACAAAAAGAAATGAGAGAACCATACTGCATTATCACAGAAAACTTCCTCATTCATGTAACTGTAACCATAAACTAGCCAAGTTCTATTCCCCCTCTCTGTCCCCCAGCAATATTTTGACTGGAAGTCTATTTCAGAATCCAACATGGTTACCAATTAGCATCCTCCCTTCCAATTTTCAGCCAAATAATTCTCGGGAACTAGAAACAAGAAACCTTTTCACCAAATTATGTCTGCCTTTCTGTAATACTGAAGAATCATATTTAAACATAATATTCATCTTGCTGAGCTAAAGCCACAAAATCATTATCTACCTGATCAGGCTGTGCTAGGTGGGGGCCCTCCCACTATGTCAAGCTGGATGTGAACCAAATTGAGGGGTCAGAAAGCAGAAGGATTCAAATGAACCCGAGCTAATAAATTGGCATGGAGTCACAAACTTAAACACATTCACATAGACACCATTTCAGACTTTTCTCATAGGATGTTTTCTGCTGCTCTTTTTCTGTCAAGTAACTTCGCTCTTTAAAATCTGTTTTTAACATATTAAACCTATCAGATATGTTTAACATGATAACTGTGTTTGATCCTGGGTTCCAGATGAAGTCTCATTGGTGCTAATTTACAGAAAATAAACAAAAACAAAAATAAACCCAAACAAACAACAAAAAACCCCAAAAAACCTAAATCACAGACCAAATCAGAGCGAGACCCTTCAAAGCCTTTCAATGAACTACTGGGCACCAAAATATTTGATTATTTTAAGTAGCATGATGGTAAAAAATCATTCTAGAGATTTTTGTCTCTCAAATGATCTGTTTCTAATAGATCTCTTCTATAAAGCACTATAGAAACTAAGGAAAAAGTATCTACTGCAATCTCATACTTTATGAATTAATTATTCATTATATTAGTTTCCTAGCCTCAGTCTTCCATAAGGAAGTTGGAAATACAATTATCTAGACAGATTTGCATTTTCAAATAATAAGCTGATATCAAAATACAACCGAAAATCACACCAGACCATTACAGATTTCTATGACTCATTTACAAAAATATTTACTTTTCTATACAAATTTATACAATTTATTAGGTAGCGCTCACAAAGGCTTGAGTGTTTTTTGCTCTTCTTCTACTGAGCTACAGATGAATACTAAATAAACTGGAAGGTAAAGGAAGTGTTTTCACCCCTGGGCAAGAAGAAGAGTGCTCTAGAACGATGTATAAGTTGTCCATGAGCTATGTACATTTGTTCAGAACCAACTGCAGACATTTTGATCCAACTTACATCCAGAACACTTTTAATGAGAAAAAGTATTCCAGTGGTACAGCCAGTGACTGAACACAAGTGATCCCACAAATAAATGTCTTTATGATCTAAAGACATATGGAAAAATGACTATGTGCCAGAGATGACCCCTCAGATCTCACCATCATGAGTATATTTAGGAAAGAAAGAAAGAAAGAAAGAAAGAAAGAAAGAAAGAAAGAAAGAAAGAATATTAAGACATAAGGATGCAAAGCAGGAAACTTTTGTCACACAGAAGTAATTTTAGAAATTACCTTTAGTGGTGTGGTAAAAAAAAACCAAAGTGAAGTGCAGTTTGATTAATGACGGTAAGCATGGATTCAGACAGAGGAGTTTGTGTTTAAATAACCTTCTGAAGTTCTTTGAAAACAATTTTTTTAATGAAAGATAAAGAAAAATCAGTTAATATTGCATGCTTAGGTTTTCAAGGAGCATTTGACAACAGTTTTCATAACAGATTCAGCGCCAGACTAACAGCCATGCAACAGGAATGGGCTTTTAAGTAGGAAGTTGTGTGAAAAGTGAAAGGTGCATAGTTACAATTAGATTTCCATAATAACTTTGAGAGTTTTCAAGCCCCCTTGTTCAACAATATGCCAGACTAATTAAGTCCTGATCTTCATAACAGTGACTTTAAAAACCAAAGTATTTGTAATGAGTGTTATTAATAAGTATTAGGATTGAATCTAATATTAGTGGGTATAAGATCACTCTAGATAATTTCCTCTTTAAGTTTTAGAGCCTAAGTGAAAATAGAATTCAGTAATAATGACATGAAATCAGAAAAATGTGCTTCTCATTAAACTTAGCAGCTGGGCAATACATTTAGTGCTGTACTCCAGAGAAAATGTGGTAGCAGTCACCAGCTCCAAGTGACAGACACACTGTAAACACTCACATTCAAAGAGACACTTCTGAGGAGTCTACACTAGGAAGCTGAAGATGAGGTGGGGAATCTACTTTATGTACATCACTGCCAGCTCTGATACTGCCAACTTCACATCAACCATGCTCCTTCTCTGCAGGATGGAAAGAACAAGCCAAGTATATTGATGAGATCAGCAAGCTTGGACACACAGCTTCTCTTTGATTCACACCACAGAAAAGGATGATTTTTTCCCCTTAATGCTGCAATTGTATCATGAATTTTGTGAAGGTTGGAGACACAACAAAACAAATTAATTAGATAATATTTGTCTTATCTCACACAAGACAAATTAAGACAAAAAATTATTAGTCATACAGAATAAAATATTGAGCAAGGATACAAAAAGTGAGTTTGAAAATCTCACAGAGGTTTTAAATAAAGAAAAGTATTCACAATACAAATACAGCAGAGGTATGTAGAGTTAAGAGTAAATTTGGTTTGCCAAACCAATACTTTTCAGTTTCTCAAGCTGCTTTTGTTTATTAATGTCTGAATCACTAAATAATCACACTAGAAAACACAGATTTTCAGTTTTGTGTTAGCATATCCTTTTTTCCTCATGTGTGATCAGGACTGAACTTTTAAAAAGAATGAAACTTCTCAGGTCAAGAAAATCTCTGCTTCTTAGCCTCTGGGTTGAAATCTTGAGATTGGATATATGAAAGTGTTGCACTGGAAAAACGAAGTTTATATCCTCCTTAGAAGCAGAACTGAAGCACAAACTGAGAAAGGGAAAACAAACAACAAAAAATTAAAAAAAACAAACTCCCTCCTCCAGAAGAAAAAAAAAAAAAAAAAGAAAGAAAGAAAAAGAAAAAAAGAAAAATAAAACTACCAAAAAAAGAAAACCCAAAGAGCAAGCAGAAAGGATGATCATAAGGAATGATTCAGTGCATGACCTTTTATTAGACTAAATGTCACAAATCTCTATCTAATGATATTACCGAAGCATCTAATCTCTATTACACTCTCTGTGGTTAATTTGCTTTTTGTTTACAGACGCTTGGGGTTTTCTTACAAGGGATCTCATGTAGCATTTGACAGATTAGAACTCTCATAAAACAAGACCCTGCAGAAGACACCAAATGGTGCTGACCCCTCACAGATTAAAACATTATTTGAAATACCTAATGCTTGACCACACTGTAAGGTTTTATCATAGATACCTCTTCAGTGGAACTGCAGTGTTGAAAAATATCGATAAGTGTGCAAGTTCAAGTACTTACAAGATGTTTTTATCACCAAAAGCTAAGATAACATTCTCATGAAAGAAACTAAAAGGTGGCTATGCATCTTGTAGACTTATAAAGGCCACATACTCTTTTCTCTATGGTTAAATAAATGGAGTAGGATTCAGCCCTTCTATCTTTTGTTGCTTGAAGTGTGTTGACATAGAATTTACATATATATATATATATATGTATATATAATAGAAATATATATCTATTATACATAAATATACACATACACTTGATACTCCCTTTGAGTTACATGTACTGGAATGACCAAATAAATGCACCATTAAGTGCTATCAATAGAACACATATTTGATTAGAGAAGCAAATAGTAATGAGGGTACAGTAAAAAAAAGTTCAAAATTGTGAGTTTGGGAGTATCTCCCACCTTGTCCCCTTGCCAAATGTTCATTTGATGCAGTTTCTACACGTTCATTCTGCAAATGAACAGAAAATTATTAGAAAATAGATAAGAGGAAAGATCAGGTGTTTTAATAGCTAATACAATCATGCTACACCATAACTTAAGGTTAATTGTACTTAATGTCTGCCTCAATGAAGATAGCAAAAGTTCCACTTACAATTAATAGGCCTTGACCATTTTATGGGCTTGTTTCACAATAAATTCATGTAAAGCTGTCTACCATATACAGTAATAGTCAGCACTATATGGTGGGGGAAAGAAAAAAACCCCGCAAAACAACAAAAGAAACCCCAAACAAAAAAACAACCATCCCTCCACCCCACAACTAAAAATAACTAATCAAAAAGGACCCAAACAAAACATAAAAAACCTTAACCCCACAACTGCAGCAAGAAGTGAGGATCACAAAAATTGAGTGAAAATGTCACTCCTCACACTTTCTAACTTTCTGCAGCTTGTCTGCGTTATAGAGAAATCTTTTATACAATTTTCATATAGAATTTGGTCTCGGTGAACTACTTGGGGTGCACTAAAAGCATCAAAAAACTTGTCACAAAAGGGAAAACACAAAAAAATGAAGCAAAAAAGATGGATTCAGGATATATTTATACAACCTTTTAACGTGCATGTCAGGAAAATGCACATTAAAAAATCCAGCTCATTCCCACTGCTGGATCAAGGGGGCACTTCACAGAACAGAATCAGAGGCCAGCTGAGAGAGGGAGGATCAGAGTCCAACCCCTGCTCAGCTGAGGGTCAGGCAGAGTAGACTGCTCAGGATCATGTTCAGTAAGATTTTATTATCTCCAAGATGAAGACCAAAGCCTCTCTGAGCAACCTCTTTTGCTGTTAAACAATAAAAAAGCTTGTTTAGAAAAAAACAGGGAGATCACTCATAAATTAGTTCCGAAAGCAAAGCAGATTGAACTTGGGGATTAGACTTTCTGCCTATTAAGATTTAAAAAAAGGCAAAAATTAAACCAAAACCAAAACTTTTCCCCATCAAGGAAATAATTTAGGTTGGAAAAGATCTCTAAGTCCAAGAGTGACTGATTTTTGCCTTCTCACTAGATCAGAGCACTGAGTGCCATGTCCAATCATTTCTTGAATACCTCTAGGGATGGGGACTTCACCACCTCCCTGGACAGTCCATTCCAATGCTTAACAACCCTTTCTGGGAAGAAATTTTTCCTCATGTCCTTCCTGGGCCTCCCCTGGCACAGTTTGATGCTGTGGCCTCTCATCCTGTTGCTATTTACCTGGGAGAAGAGGCCAACCCCCAACCTGCTACTCCCTCCCTCCTCCCAGATGGCTGCAAAAGAGCTTGTCCCAGGCTGATCTTCACTCCTCCATTCCTGGCTTCTCCACCTCCCCTCCCACCCTGAGCAGTGCAGAGGGGTGTGTAAAATGAATTGTGGCTCCTGGCTGGGGTTCCCTCCTCCTCATGCTATTCCCTTAATCCAGAGTGTGTTGTTCCCACAGCCTGCAGCCCTTCAGGACAGGCCTGCTTCAGCAAGGGTCCTCTGCACAGGCAGCAGGTCTTTCAGAGTAAACACCTGCTCCAGAACAGGTATCCATGCACAAAGCGTGCCAGGAGAACCTACTCCATCACAGATACTCCATGGGATGAGGAAGCTCCACCAGACAGGGAATATCCACACTTTTCCCTCTCCTCACTGCTTTTGCAGTGTTTTCTCCTCTCTTACATGTATTTTCATGGATGCATCACCAACTTTGTTGCTGGGATCACTGTGTCCTGTCCATTCTTCTCACTAAAGCCACTCCCACAGGGCCCCATTCCACTACCAAAACTTTGCCACTTAGACTAAACACATCCTTATGCCATGGCACACTATTTTTGATCTTCAGAAATCTTCTTGAAGTCTATTTTTTGAAATCTTTTCTCTTTGAAATTGTCTTTGAAAAGGTTTTGAGCTAAACAAGAACTCTGCACATACAGTTAATACTTCTTTTAAAGCATTATTTTTTTCAAGATACCCCTTATAGACCAATGCCTGTAATATAAATGTGCCAGCTGAAGACCTAGAAGAAAGCCTCACAAAGGAAAAAAGGATCTTAAAAATCTTCTCGTGCTCACACTTGAAACTATAAACATTTACTTGTTTAGTGTCTCCGAACAGCAAAAAAACCATTAGGGTCATGAGATAATTTGTTTTCCAAGAGTGAATAATTGCACTTTAGGATACATGACAGTACTCTCACATATATTTCCAAGTGCAGCTTTTCCATGCTTTGGCTTATAGGACCCCAAAACAGAGGCCTGTACAATTAATTAGAAACAAATAGTAATAATAATAAAATGTTCTTCCCCCCAGCACAGGTTTCCAACATGAATGTGAAAGAACTTTTAAGATCACAACCCTACTGTGTAATTTACACACACATGAACACTTCTGTTATTGTTGGTTGGTAATTTTCACTCATCCTCTGTGTTTCACTGAAAAAAAAAAAACCAAGCCTAGCACAACTTCTTCAAAGATCCATGAATGACATCTTCAGAGAAGTAATCCTAAAGAGATGTAAGTCCTCTATACTACAGTACTGTTGGGGTGTAATTAAACACCATTCTATATATCTCAATAATGAAAAAGTAGCACGAAAATCAGTGGGTTTATTCTTAAATATCACTCATCATATGTATATTCTGTGTTTGGGGTTAGCCATAGCAACCAGCAGAAGCTTAGCATTATGAATAACCTAAAAAAAATCCCAGATAATGCCAAAACCAAGTTTAGCTAGATGAAAAATATTATGAAATAACATTTACTTCCAGTTCTTCCCCATGATCAGTTTTTCTCTAGAAAGCAGGAATCTGAAATAACCTTTGCCACTCAGACTTCCAAACAGAAGGAGAGGAAATATACATTTGGAATAGCATTCATTAGAGTGATAATTTGAGTCTTAATTTGAAATACAGGAGTCTCTTTGAGTTTAGTTGTAGGTTTAGTGTAGAGAGAAGCTATTGCTTGGAAGACTGAAAAAAATATAAACCAATTGATGACAGCCTTCTATAGCACAAAACCCTTGACACTATACTTCGACTGTTTACCTATATATAGATAAATAGACTATAGATTAAGTATACTATCTTTACAGTTCAGAAAGGACAGATCACATTTTATGGTAACATTTAGGTATCTAAAACTAATTCAGTGTTAAATCAGAGTTACTAGTAAAATTATTTTATTTTGATATGTTCCAACATCAAAAGGAAAGAGTCAACATTTAAAATGCTTTTAAAGAATAGTTTGCATATATGAGCAATTTAACTGGTATAAAAAAAAACTGTGGGTCAAGTCCAAGTGAAAGATTCATCCTGAAAAGCAACGGTAAAAATCTGGGGGCCTTCCTCAGGAATGATCAAATTAGTAGACATTTTATCTAATAACGATAAAAATGAAAGGCTTTCTAATGTCTGCCAGCCATTAATAGTCATGAGTATGTATGAATATGCATTTTAGAATAATATCTGATCTTTTTTTGATAGATTTAATACACGATAGATCCCATTTCTATATGATTTTTATGTACTAGTAAGAATCAAATTACCCACTACATGCTTCCAATACAAGTTTCCACCTGAATAAATATGGAAAATAGAAAAAGGCAGGGGTGACTGTAATCTGTCTTTAAACAAATTCATTAGACCACTAGAATATATTACAAGTGTAAAGAAAGGAATAAAAAAAAGTTCCTAAAGATGAAAAAAGGCAACAACAAAGTGTTTCTTCATCCTACCTCCCCCTCACTCAGCATATCCTGCAAGTTTTCACAGGTAAAGGAATTTACAGGATCTGAATTCCTTTAAACTAAAAAATGAGGGCCTGCATCTCATTACTCATTGCAGGAACTTGATTCCTCCCTATTTCAGCATTATGAGACAACACTTTCTTCCATTCCTTATGCATTCTTCATGTTTTCCTGCTGCTCTTGTGCAGTGTTGAGATGAGATTAGATATTTAAAAGTATTCCAGCAGTATATTATTGTAAATCCATGAGGAAAACAGTAATTTTATTGCATCCTTGTGAGTGAGGATGAAAATGGTTTAGCTATACACAATATCCTCCTATGCCTTACTACATAAGTCTTTGAAAAAGGTCAAATCTTCAAACTGCAATCCCCTATATGCACAACAATACAATGTATTATATGTTCTTGCCAACCAATCCATTGTAAATGAGGTTACAGAAACATTATTTTCACATTTTTTCAGCTAACAAGGACACCACTAATTTCAAATCTAAGACAAGCGCATTTTATGTGCCTCCTGTTCAGTTAAACCATTTTGTCACCCCATTTAGACATTTATAGATTGTGTGTCGGTTCAGTTTGTGTCTGTTTTTCTGTTACTTCTAGAAGTCCAGTGTTACATTCCCCATTTTCCGTTTCCACAGCCATTCTAGTTGAGAGCAGCCCTGGGAGAAGGACTTGGGGGTGCTGGTGGGTGAGAGGCTTGACATTCTGTGGCTGTGTGTTTTGGGAGCCCAGAAACCCTCTATGTGCTGGGCTGCATCCAAAGCAACTGAGAGCAGGATTAAATATTGGGAAAAAAATTCATTCTTGTGGAGGGTGGTGAGGCACTGGCAAAGGTTGCCCAGAGAAGGTGTGGATGTCCCATCCCTAGAAGTACCCAAGATCAGGTTGGATGGAACTCTGAGCAATCTGGTAAGTGGGAGGTGTCTTTGCCCATGGTAGAGGGGTTGGGACTGGAAGATCTGCAAGGTCCCTTCCAACCCAAGTTATTCTGTGTTTCTAACAGGTACTGTCATTTTTTACAATATCTTAAAGAATTGCTTAGGTTGTATACGTACACACACACACACACACATCCTAGACTCAGTGTGACTCTGTTGCCCAAACAGAGTGTCTTAAATGACGTAAATATCCCGCCCTTGTATTCTTATAAAGATGACTTATATCACACATGTTCCCAAAATGCTAGTTGTAGTTCTCCATTTAACCAAGATAATCTTATCTTTTCTGAAACAGAAATTGATAATCCATCCCACTAGTTAAGTTTTGTGCTTTCTGAACTCTCAACCAATGCAAACAGTTTAGATTATTATTTTAGGAGGGCTTTTTGGAAAGCTACTGTATAGAAGAGAAGTACCAGAATAAATAAGTATATATTTTTAAAATACTAGAATCAATTCAGAACAAAAAAGAAGAAAGGGAAGAATTCATTTCAAGCTTTAAATACAAATTAATGCAACTATCAGCCAAATTCCAGGGAACACGACTACCAGGACAAACCTTTCAAAAAACAATTAAATCTTTCACACATACTGTTCAAAAAGAGCAATGACAAAAACAACAATAACTGAAAAATGGTACAACTATATGGTGACACATGGTAACTCGATGTGTTGCTTTAACTGATTATTTTCTGCTCCCCCATGGTTTCCATGAAGCTCTGGACAGGAGAATGACTGAATCAGAGGGAAAAGGAGATTTACTGAAGCCAAGTAATAATGCTTCAAAAAACATGAGTTTTGTCCACATAAAAATAAAGTGGGAAAAGGAGTAAAAAAAAAAAAAAAAAAGGGAGCAGGGGGGCAGAAAAGGGAACAAAAAAGGGGAAAAAGAAAGCTTCCAGAAAGGTAAGCATGAAAGAACAAGAGACAAAATGTTTAAATTATATCCCTTTACCTAAGAAGTCAAGACTACAGAGAGAATCTGAACACAGCACTTTGGTAGAAAAGGAATGTTCAGAAGAGACAAGGCTACAGCAGAGGGAAAAAAAAAAAAAAAAGGAGTTTGATACATACAATCTGGGAAGATTCCTGTGTTACAATCTTATTATTCAGGCTACATGCCATTGGATGCCTCTGAAATAAAAGTTTTAAAAGAAGCTATTGAATAAATAAAACATTAAATTGCACCAAAGAATTTGTCAGGATAAGACAGCATTCACTAGAGATTTCTGGAGAATTTAGGAAGGACATGGTGTGATGAGATGCAAAACAGTAATTCATTCTCCCTGTAATGGCCAATGTTATCTGTTGGCTTTTAGGACTCTATGCCACTGTTTACTAAATATTTTAAATATACATATCATGTTAAATAGCTGGCACTATCCCTACTTAATTCATTAGAAAAATATTTTTTAAAATATTTAAGACTATAATATTGCAGTGCACTCTGACATTGCACTGAATTTCAAACCTAATGTACTACATGAAGTAATAGCAAGTATGTAGCAGAAGCAAAAGTATGTTCTTCCCAGAGTCTTGGAAAAGGTCCTTGGAGAAGAGCCAGCTTGGAAGCACAGTTCATGGTGATGAGATTTCACTAAACTGCACTAATAAACACATAATTACCACTAATAACAACTACTTTGACCTTACAGAGGGACGAACTACGTAAATATCCCACACCTTCTATTCCTATTTTTGGTTGTCTGTATGGACCAATTCTGGCTGAGATAGAATTAATTTCCTTCACGTTGGATTAGAGGGGGCTGTGTGTTGGATTTGTGCTGAAACACAGGAAAGCGTTTGTTATTGCCGAGCAACACTTGCTCAGAGTCAGGATCAAACCACAAAATTCTATTGTCAGTCACAGAAAATAGAGAATACTTCAGTTTCATGCAATTTTATTCTGTTGTGGGTGATTTAATTAAAAATAGTTTAATGAATTCCAGAATATCAAATGGTTATTCACTGTCATAGAACTATCAATAATCACACAGAAGTGTTCATCAAATTATCATGGAGAAAAATGTCAGAAGAGGTAATGCAGTCAAATCATGGTAATCATAGTGGTAACAGGTTTTTTTAAAAAACAAATAGTGGTGTCTAGTAGCAGCTTGTCTGTTTTGTAGCAGCTGTTTTAACACAACTCACAGTAAGGACATTTACAAGAAGTGGTTAAGGAGTTCTCCTTAGAGTCAGTATCACCTTTCAATACCTCTAGGGATACTGGAAAGCTCCACAGGACTGCAGCACTCTAACATGTGGAAAAAGTATTTATAGACCCATCAATCAGATGATTCCAAAGCAAAATACTCTATTCAGCAGATTATTGTCTAATTTTTACTAATGTCAGTCAGTGGATCTCATCTCAGCTCTTGTTTGGAGGACCTGGAAGTCTACATATAGGTGGAGAATTTAGAATTGATAAATTAAGTTCTCTAAACTTTTTTAGGATGCTTGCACTATATTTTAAAATATTTGCAAGAGAGACACTAAAATAACTTGGAGTCAGTTTCTTTAAAAAAAAAAGATGATGGACATTTTGTAAGTTATTCTACTCAAATGGGAATTCTAAATGGAACCTGTCAATGCATGGGGGAGTTTCTAGAGTGGTCATTCAGATTAGTTCCCCAAATTATAACTATTTTAAATCACTAACACCATCAAATATTCACCAAGACTTGAGAAAATGCTGAGCTTTTCAACAAATCTCTCTTCAGCTTTTCATCTTATTATTATGATTAAAAAAAATATTATGCAAAGGTGATGCAAAATTTCATTATGATGTAATACTTGGAAACAAAACCCAGTTTTTTAATGACTCCAGATTTTAGAATGGATACAAAAATGCTCAAATTAGCTTATGATTTTTAAGTTTGATACTTTGTTATTTATTTTGACAACCTATTCCACCAGGACATCAAAACACTTATTTCCAGACTTATGACTCATTTTTATTTTAT
This sequence comes from Argya squamiceps, assembly GCA_037834095.1. Taxonomy (NCBI): domain Eukaryota; kingdom Metazoa; phylum Chordata; class Aves; order Passeriformes; family Leiothrichidae; genus Argya; species Argya squamiceps. Next base: position 12,983,134 of record JBBMKD010000001.1, on the reverse strand, counting down.
TACTCATATTACCAAATCTCACAAATATTTCTAATTTCACAATACTCATACTACATTTTCAAATCAAGTTTCATCTCCATATATTTAACTGAATTAGAGGTTTCTTCCAGAAAATACTATGCCCAAGAATACTGCAATTATTAGCCATTCCTCAATTCACAGATTTAGCTTAATTCAATTTTTACCCTCTGCGAATGAAAATCTATGAAAACCTATCCTTATTTTAGCCCCTATTTCTCAAACACGTTGCTGATCATAAATGTATGCTTCTTTGGAATTTGATGCATGATGATTTATGATTTAGCTTGTGTTTTCTTTCAAATAGCATCAAGGATTTGCAAATACTATACTATTCACAGGGTTTGCTTACTTTGGGCTTATTGATTGTAAACAATTCAAAATGGAAGAAAATAAGGGAAATGATGAGAGCCTCTTTCCACCACTCTGGTTCCACAACTATTTTTTCTTTCTATAAAAAATAACCTTTATTTTTCAAAATGTGTCATTAGGGCATACCAACACAATATGTAATTTTAAGGCTCCTATTTCACTGAAATCATGTAACTAATACAATTTCTACTGGCAAGAGAAATAGAAAAAGATTGTTTAGTGCAAGACTGTATTCATACAGGAATTGCTGTTGAGTATGTTTAAGATACCAATAGCTGTATAATTTAAGAAATGTTGGATATACAATTACATTGTGCATGTGTATTATGCACATGTTTATAGCTATAAATACCGATGCTATGCTACCTAAGAAGCTAATAAAGATTAACAGATATAGCTGAAAGAATAAATATTTTTAAAGTCCTTTTTTGATTAATGAATTAACTGACTTATTATATACTATGTGCTGGCCATTAGATTTTAAATTCCCTTTCACAGCTAAAACACCGTGATAAAGTTCTCTTGAAGCCCGTCTGTCTTAAACAAGAAGCACCGCTGAACGTAAATAAACTGAGATGAATTTCAGAAACCTACTCGACACTTTTACAGTCAGGTAAATTGCAGACTTCAGGAACAGAAAATATACCTGTTGTGTCAGGTTTCCTGCCTTCAGAATGTCTTGCTATATGGACAGGAATTGTACAGTATGTCCTCACTTGAAAGAAGCAAACAGGAGTCACCACTAACTGAACAGCGGAATAACAACTACTGGGTATCAGCCTCACTTCCACCAACCTCCCCATTCTTTCTTTTGTATTTCTGACCTATGAAGTTTCTATGTTTCTGCAGTTTCTATGAAGATGAAAAGAAAGAGCCATTAAGAGCATCTTTTGGTCTTGTCGGATGCATCAAAAGACGCCCTTCATCTTTTGCTTCTCCCCTTCTTATCTTTTGAATTTCATCTGTAGAACACAACAAAAGCAAGAGACCTTTTTCTTAACACCTTTATGTCCTCCAATAACAAACAGCTTCCCAGCTGCACTTTTTAGCATTACATCAGGGGTTTATGCCTTTTTTAGTCTCCAAGGATGCAGTGGAAACCAAAGGCTTTCAAGGCTTCAGGCATTGCACACATTACATTATACAGCTTCATGAATGAAAGGTGCTGTAACACAACCTAAATAAAGCCCATAACTTGACTCTGTAATTATCTGTTCTGGTTTTAAATCTTTTCACATTCTGAGAATACATGGGGTTAATCACATTAAAGTCCGGATCGTGCAAGCAACTTACACCTGTTACAGTATTTACTCAGGGAATTTGATACAAATGCTTTCTTTCATGAAAACTATGTTTTATTGCTACTGTTATTTTTGATAAAGGTTAGTGAGCTGAAGGGAAAATGAAAAATAACTTTCTTGTCTTCCTAGGCAGCTTGTGTACTTGTTAGGTACTTCCAGACTCAATGATCAACAGAGTACAAATGAAAGCCTAAACAGCCAAGGACTGCCTTGACATCTCCATTCTCTCTAACAATGTGTTATGGTATGCAAGACAATTTCCTCAAGACACCAGAAGGAGCTGCTAGGCAAAACTAAAATATCATCCCAACACACTAACACAGAAAGTTGACAAATACATTAAAATGTGAGCATTCTCTGAAGACAAAGTAGATTCCTTTGAAATGCAGGGGCTTTTCTCTAATTATTATCATTATTTTAATCTTTTCTTAAGGGTCCGGGGGGAGGGTATACCACTGTTATTAAACACATTTTTCCTTACAAATCACAGCCTAGTTTCAACTGGAAATGATCTCTGGAGGTCATTTTGTCTAGCCTCAATGTTATAGCAGGGCCACCTACAACCCAGGAACTTTGTGTATTTGATTTTTTTTCTTTGAAATGAGTTCTTACATAACATGTATTTTCTCCTTGTTATTGTCAGAAGGCAAGGAGTTGTACTAGACCTATTCAGAAATAATCAACTGCCTGGCCTTAACAATAAATATTACAGTCTCCTAGGGTTGCACGGGAGACTGCAAAACTGACAGACCATGAACCCTCACCAATTAGTCTATTCCATCAAATTCAGTAACTACCACAATAACAAAATTCAAAGAATTTTGTTCTTAGTAAAATCAGTACTTATTTTTTGTAGCTTCCCTCTGCCAAAAACAAATCAGGAGTCAGTTTCTTGTGTTAGCTTTGTCACACTTCAAATAACATCTTAGTTGCACGTTTCCAGCTGGCTTGGCCAGTAATACCACTGCCTAGGTAGGTGTTTAGGTTTGTAATTAAATGTTTGTAATTAAAACCTAAACTCAGGTAATGCTCAGCTTGTCACTAAGCACTGAAGAAGTAAATTCATCTTTATCTCCAATCAGAAACTTTCTTCAAGAACTCCAATTATATCATTTGGCATGCAAAGATAACATTTGGTTTCTTTCAAGAGATCAGAAAAGAGAAATGTACAACACTGCCAAATAAGTTAAGGCAATTCTATTTTGTACTCATCTCTTTGTTAAAATCATACCAGATGCTTAGGGATACTGAACCTTTTAGTTCATGTGTCTTTCCAAATACATGTTTTTATAGGTTTAAGATCAGTTATATACTATTTGTAATGACTGACCCTTCAGTATGAACATATTTTCAGTTAAGTAAATTTATCATCTTCATTACCCTGTGAGTTCTCACATGACATTTTATATTCTTCAGAAAACTCCAGTCATGAGATAACTCAAACTACAGAATGCAAATAGTATTGTGCTGCAAATTAGTCTAAATATCACAATTAAAATCCAAGCCTGCTACTGTGCATATCAAAATAAAAAATAAAGACAGATTTTCAGATAAACACATTTATATTCATTGAACTTTTCTCTCATTTCAGAAAAAGACAAGAGGCAATTCAATGAACAGGAAGTTCCACCTGAACATGAGAAAGAACTTTTTTACTGTGCAGTGACCAAACACTGGAACAGATCACCCAGAGAGGGTGTGGACTCTCCCTCACTGGAGACACTCCAGAACCATCTGGACACAATCCTGTGCCATGTGCTCAGGGATGACCCACTGTGGTCCCTTCCAACCTGATCCACTCTGTGATTCTATAATACCTTTCTCCATTTTTTTCCTAAGATTTTACATGCATTTTATCACCACCAATTGGTATTGGGTAGCTTTGTTTAGTTCAGCTTGGTTTGCTTTTTTCATTAGAAGGAGATTTTTTGAGGGGTGTTTGTTGTTTTTGTTTGTTTGTTTGTTGTTTTTGTTGTTGCTGTTGTTGTTGGGTGGTTTGGTTTTTTGTTTTTTTGTTTTTTTAATAGTTGACAGCTTTGCTTCTGTAAGAGAAGTCCCCAACTCCCTTCAGTGTCATTCTTTTTTTTTTTTAAATAGCTACTAGTACATGAGCATTCACTACTGTGACACATCCCTTGAAACAGGATTTTTAGCATTCAAATTAAAGAAGTTACAAATCCTACTGTGAACAAGTAATCCAAAATTTTCAAAAGTCAGGTTGGTGTTTTTTCCTTATTATTACATGTATGCATTACATGTGTAAGCTTTTGGAAATACCTGATGCTATTTCAGTGATAAACCAGGAACATATATTTCATACTAAGTGTCAGCAAGCCGTTCAGATACAAAATGAAATAACTGCTAATCGCTCCTTGGCTCTCCAGTCCAGGAATAAGCTGATGGGTAGGAATGAGGGAGTCTCAGTTGGTGTGATATTGCTGCCTGTGCACCACTGTGGTAGTGATTGACACAAGTTCTTCAACCCTCAACAACCCCACAAGAGAAGGGTCCTCTGAGAGACCAGGCAAGGTAGGCTGCTAAACTTCCTCCATCTCCAAGGCAGCAATTAAAAAAAAAACCCAACTATGCCTTTTTGAGACCTTGAAACACCCTCTCCTCTCCCCTGAGGTAGTCTTTGCAAAGCATACACAGTCTCTGGGCCAGACTGATTTTAATCTCCATCAGAGTCTGCTGATGGGATCCCTGTCACTCCAGAAATGCATCTGGGTTAGGCCCCTTCACAGCTTGATAGCATTACAGTCCACTGTGCACCAGTTCTAACAAGAGCCTTATGCTCCTGTGGGTCCAACATTCCAGCCCATGGGATCCACACAGCCCAGTGGGATCCACACAGCCAGTAAATCTGGCTGTCCATCTCCTCCACCAGGCAGGGCTCCTCTAATACTGATATAACAGGATTGTCCACTTATTTCTTGTGGAAGCAGATTAAAACTTCTCTCCATAGAATCAGAACTAAAATCAATCTTTCCACACTGCCTGAGAAACTGTCCACTGGAGCAGGAATTTTCCACAGAGATCCTCCATTTGTTTTTTCCCTCTAATTCATGTACTTGTGCCTCTAGGGTTGAGGTAGGCTTTCCATCTCAATTCTTCATATCCTGTCAGTGGTCCCACAAGTAACACCACAGGGTACCCTGTGGCATTACCTTCTGTACCATCTTTTGAGCTGAAGGATACCTGCAGTCAATTACTGAGGTACAGGTGGGGAGTTGGACATATTTCCTCTGAATTGCTGGAACTCACAGGACAGTTTATCACACAGTTTCTCCACAGCTGAGATGAAGGAGGGAGAAATACCGTCATACATTCATATTCCTCAAGCTGGTGAATGGCTTCATCCACTCTTGCTGCCACACTGCCTTTCCAGACTAATGTAGCCAGTGGGTTGGTGTGTTACAATGGCTGCACAAATTTCTGCCACATGGACCACATGGATAGGACTTCATCTGCACCTGTGGCTGTGTGTTGTTCAGGCCATAATAAGTAATTTCTCACAGGGCTAATTCCCCTAGTTATTGGATACCTTTCTCTGCACAGTCCATTTTCCTGGGCAAGATGCAGTATCTTCTTTGGAAGGAAACCTTTCCCTCATGATTGATAGGATCACTTCCAGAGGTTAAGGACTCGAGTCACTTCTCCAATTACTTTGTCAATGCCTGCTTCCCTAGAAAGTGATCCCAGCTGTTTGTCTTCTCTACCCTCTAATTTCAAACTGCTAGCCCAAATATCCGAGCATCAGGTGATAACATGTTCATTGGGATGATTACTGAAACCTTTTTGTACATCCTGAAGCTCACCAAAGGACAGGGAGTGATGTTCAGCCTTTGTTCTCTCTCTTCCTCCCATTCCTTCTTTGTCCTCCTTGCTTTACATTACTAAACAATATGATGTTTCTTCATATTTCCTCTTGTATATAGGGACAATGACAGCAGAACATGATGGTTCTGTGTCTCAGCTCCAGGGGCTGTCATGAGGTTGGAATAGCCTGTTGTCCAGTTATCAGCTCCAGAGACCTTCTCTTCCCTTGGAGGGTACTGAGTAACACTAAGCAAGGCTCAGCAGGCCTGGGCCAGACCCCAGCATGCTGCAGAGATCTGTGTTTGTATATGAAATTGCCAGATTCACCTTTTCCAAACATTTTGCTAGTTATTCCATATTCTGGACTTATTATTCAGGTGCAAAGTTCCAAAACACTGGAGGCACCCACTGTCCTAGGTGCTTCCCCATACCATCCAACAGACCCTGATATTCATAAATATCCAGCCTCAGAGCAGATCTTTGGCTGATGCTCTTAATTAATTGATTAACCTTAATAAAACTTGAACCAAGTGTGCAGTAATGTGCTAGTTCCTGGCAAAAGGACCAGGTTTGTTTCAAGGATAGTCAAAAGTCTTCTAAAATTCTCAAAAACTACTTTTATCAGCCTAGGAACAAAAAGGGACATAACTGCCCCATTAGGTTGACTCTCCAAGGAGAAAATGCAAAAGCTGTTATTATTAATAGTTCCTAGTAGGTGACTGCTGATACACAGAGGTGACTGGTATACTGAATACATGTACCAGAAGAGTTTTATGCCCAGCAATGCTATCATACCACAAGCCCTTCACATCACTTTTTTCTACTACAAAGTACAAAATGATAACCCTTAGCTGAGGCCCCCATGGAGGATAAACATCACCACAGGGAACACACAGAGCAAGTCTTAACCCTGAGAATAAGCACAACTCTGATAGCAAATAAATCAACATTGTGACAGCAACTACTAAACCTACACAAAGAATGCTTACAACAAATTTGTTCTAACATGCTCTGGTCAGATCTGGCATCATCTCAGCCCTTTGATCCCCATGCTGGGGGTCAAAAAGGGCTGCCATGGTTTAATTCCAGTCAACAATGACATACCCTGCAGTCAACCACTCACTTGCCCTCCATCCCACCCATGGAATAGGGATGAGAACAAGGAAAATAAGACTAAAAGTCATGAGTTGATATAAAATCAGTTTAATAATTGAAACAAAGTAATTATCATCAGAAAAATAATAGTAATAATGATAGTAATAAAAGGGAGAGAGAGGCATAAAACCCAACAAAGACAAGCAATGCATAATACCATTACTTAAAACCCACTGACTAATGCCCAGCCTCTCCTCAGGTAACTCACACATTTGATCTGTGAGTATGATATTCTGTGGCATGGAACATCCCTTTGGACAATTCAGGTCAGGTGAGTAGACCATGCTCCCCCCAAGCTTTTTGTGCACTTCCTCATGAGAAGAGCATCAGACACGGAAAATTCTTGACTTAGGGTAAGCACTGCTTAGCAACAAACAAAGCAATCAGTGTGTTATCAACCTCCTTCTCACACTGAATCCAAACCACAGCACTCTACCAGCTACAAAGAAAAACAACTCTATCCCAACCAAAATAAGGACACTTCATAAAGTTTATATTAATTTGTTCAATCTCAGTAATAAATATTTAATCAATCACACAATGTCTTTGTGACATAAAAAATACAGAATAAATCAGAATATAGACTGAGGTATCTTGGACATGGCACAGATTGCTGAGGATCATCTATTTCCAAGGCCACTTCTCTTTGATACTTATTCACATGGGGGCCACTGACATTGACAGGGGACAGCCTGAGGTGACTACAAGCTCTGAACACTTGGATAAAGAACCTGGGGACCCAGACAGGGCTCCTGTTCATCCCATGGCCAAGGAAGATATCTTAGTAAGGAGCAAAATTTCCTTACAGATGAACAAACCTCAAGATCCAACTAAACCAGGAAAATCTTCTACATTTGCAAACAGGTCTTCTCGTAAGGTCAGCCAAGGAGAGTTCTGTTCACCAGCAGATATATTCCCTAGAAAACTGTCTAATTTTATTCAATATTTAAAATTTTCTAATCAAATTTCCAGATGAATAGAGCTAAATACTAAAGATATATCACAATAAAAAGATGACAGCTTCAAATAGTTCACCAAGGAAATAAGAGAGAAGATGACAGTAGCTAGGAATTAGAATACAAATAGAATTAGGATATCCCATTTCAAACTGCTTTGCATATCCTTATACTCATTTCTAATCAAGGCCTGCTTCATTAATACTGCCGATTGTGCAAATTCAGTTTGCTCCATCTGCATTTTCTACTTTTATTTAGAAAAATGCCCTTATTTTTATTTGCATGACCTTTTTAATGGGGTAATTATAAATATAAAAATTCAAATTCAATAGACAAGGTACAGATGGTTAATCTCAACTTAAAAGAGACCTTAATTTTATTTTTTATAAAAAAAATTGAAAATATTTGGTAACACTGGACATGTAGTTGGGCACTGAGATGAAATCAAAAAAGCTTGTTATAGTTACCATTTCTAAGTGTAATAAATTATCATAGAAGTCAAGGTATCCAAAGTAAAATGTTTTCTGCATTTGACGAATTTTAAAAAAAAATACTTACTATTCCATAAATCAGCAAATCTGATCCTGCTGAGATTATGCACAAAGATTAAAGAGACATTTTAGTACATAAGTCCTAGATCCACATTTTGAGACAGCTCCCCACAGAAGAAAACAAGAGAAAAGTCTGTTACAGATATTTTAAGATCATATTATTACCTTTGATGTTCTACAGCAACGTGGAAAAAAAAGGATTTATTAATGACCATACTTCTTCAATTTCATGTTTCAGCATTAGGTACAGTAAGAATTTTTAACTCATCTCAAAAGATTTATTCTGGAACTACTGTCAAAAGTTAAGTCTAGACTGAATGTAACTTTGATTTCTTTTGACATTTTCTTGATATACAAAATTACATTTCAGGAACAGTCAATCCAAAGACTGTATTTCTGCCACTGAAATCACGTCTTTTGATGGAACATTTTTGCTGAGAAAGTATCCAAGAAAAAACTAAATTATTTACTATGGCTCTGTGAATGTCATGCAAGTCTTCTGCTGAGTTCATCACAAAGTTTTTAATTTGGAAAGGGCTAAACTAAAAGTTCAGCATACTTGTGAATATATTGGTCACACAAGAAAATAAAACCAGCAAACAGAAACCTTAAGGGAGCATAATACTGTATTTCTTACATTTTAATCTCTGCAGGAGTAACAGGATCCAAAAGAAAAGCTGTAACACTCCAACCATAAAAAGTTCTACAAAAAGATTGCATCAATTTTAGAGCTAAATACATGCTATGGAGATATGGAAAAATCTTTATGGTGTGTAAATTATCTCAGGAATTAAAAAAATCCTGAGCTTATTTTCATTCACACTTTGCTCAGCTACAGCATGTTATCCAGCATAAACCATTGTGAAGTTGCTCTATTAACTAATTACACTTAATAGACAATAAGAGTTTTGGGGGCTTATTAATTTATAGGAGAGTAAACTTGTACTTCTATATTTGGGCCTCCTACTGCATTGAGAGATGGAAAGCAAGGCTGCCTTTAGAGCAGCACAGGCAGGGAGCTCCTCTGGCAGATACTTCTCAATACCACCAAAGCCCACAAAAACAAATGCAAAGATAAAGAAGGAAGACTACTATGGGTCATCCCATCAGTGGAACAAAAAAAAAAAAAGAGCAAATGGAAATTTCCTGATAACATGGCATTGAAATTCAGCAGTGTAAGCAACTTTTCTTTTCCATGCTCTTTGCATTTAATTTTTTCATATTTTTATTAACCACTGTAAAAGCAGAGCTAGAGGAACCTCTATAGCCCAGGATTTAAAGGAAAGCAATAAGGAACGTTCTTATACAAATCACTATTTTCAATTTTAGCTTCTAATAGTTTCTCATTAGACTGCTGTTCAGCCTAGTGTTCATAACTATAATACCATCTACCATAAAGACTCCCTCCTTTCCAGATCCTTCTCCAGTTACTGAACAACAAAAGAATTTTTTTTTTTTCAAATCACCAATTAAGCCTTGTGGGCAGCCTGAGAGGGGATCCTGCCCCTCTGCCCCGCTCTGCTGAGACCCCACCTGCAGGGCTGCATCCAGCTCTGGGCTCCCAGCACAGCAAGGACAGGGACCTGCTGGAGCCAGGCCAGAGGGGGCACCAAGGGGATCAGAGGGATGGAGCAGCTCTGCTGGGAGGAAAGGCTGAGAGAGTTGGGATTGCTCATTTTGAAAAAGAGAAGGCTTTGGAATGACCTAATTGCAGCCTTCCAGTACCTGAAGGGAGCCCACAGGAAAGATGGAGAGAGACTATTTACAAGGGTCTGGAGTGACAGGACAAGAGGAATGGCTTCAAACTGACAGAGAGTAGGTTTAGATCAGACAGTAGGAAAAAAATTCTTTACTGTGGGAGTGGTGAGTCACTGGCACAGGTTTCTCACAGAAGTTGTGGCTGCCCCATCCCTGGAAATGTTCAATGCCAGGCTGGATGGGGCTCTTGAGCAATCTGGTCTAGTATCCCTGCCCACAGCAGAGGGGTTGGAATGAGAGATCGTTAAGGTCCCTCCCAACCCAAATCATTCTGGGATTCTGTGATCTTCTTACAGGCACTTCAATCAAAGTGCTCCTAATCTGTGCTACTGTTCAACACAATTTTCAGTAAAATTATGGTCAATTAATATAATTTCCTAATAACACCTTCATTCAGCAGCTCTCTTTTCACACTAGAACTTTTAGATGTGTGTTCTCTTACGCCACTATTCCCTACTGGCAATTATGTGATGTCAAGTTCTTCATCAACCAGATGAAATTTTAGAATTCACAACTGGATTTTCTCCATTTGAAAGTCTCAAAGAACCAAATTTAATATTTTACAGTGTTTGTGAGGCTGGGGAATGTTTCTCTTTTTTCCCTGAAATAGTATCACTAAAAAAATCACCAAATGCAATCTGTTGTTTAATTGTGGTAAGATTAGGCAAGAAATGGTAGAAGAATAACATGTAGGGAAGCTGTTTTCCTACCACTGCACATGCTTCCTTAACAGAAAACAAGGACGTTTTCAAGTTATCTGAATTATTGTAGGAAGTGGCTGATGTCTCACAGTTGTAATTAGAAGCTCAAACAACTAAGAGAAGTCTTTTCCTGACTTACACGAGGATGAGAATGTAAAAATTTTATTCCCTTCCTTGAGAAGATAAACTCTCTTATCAAATGGGTTGGCCCATTAAGCATATAATTTAAAATATTAAACATATAAACTTAAAACATAAGTGGCTTGTTTGATTTACTGAATTCAGCCTGGGAAATCAGAAATCTGAACTTTCAGAAACTGCTTTTATTTTGGCAATTATTTATTACAGAATAAATATTTGGTATTTTATTTATTACAGTATTCACCTTACTACATAAAAACATTGAAGCGTTATGTAAATCTCTATATGTATGGACAGCCATCCAAAACCTGCAAGAATGTTTTACAATGAAACAGGAACTGTATAAATGCAATCAATACATGGTGATACATGTCTCTTTCTCAGTCCCTCTACTGATTATTTCTGCTCAGACATAGGCATATCCAATTCTATATAATTAAAAAATGTTAACAAAGAATCATCCCTGCATAGTCCTAACACTTCTATAGATGCAACTAGCAGCATCCATATGTGGAATCTTGGAACTCAGCATTTTAAGAAATTATTATTACTACAGTTTATGATAAAAATCAGTGGTATGTTCTACAATGGTAAGAAAATATTTGTATTTAAAAAACAAACAAACCAAAACAAAAAAAAAAAAAATCCAACCTACAAGAACAAAATAACAAAGGTCACATTTTAAAAGAAAATTTATTTAACCCTGGGGATTTGAGTACAATCTAGGTAGAGATTTAATTTTTCTCCCTTTCTGTACAGAACCTATCTGAACCTCATACTTGTGACACACTAAAAAAACTTATTTTCTGCGCTGAAAAGGCTTCTGTTGAGTCTAGAAATATCTTTTAGCTATATGCCCCACAATCTATCCAGAGATATAAAAACTACTATACTTTGTACTTTCAGACTTTTTTCCATTATTTCCTTTTTGACTATTTTTCCATTATTGTGACTGATGGAAGATTAAAACATTTTCAGTATCTTAGAGAAAGATCTTATTCAAATATTGAACTGACCGCTACTCATTTCCAAACTAAAAATGGATATATGGGTATTTTTCAGACCCAAACTGATCATGCAAAGAGACTACAAGTTTAATGACTTCCCGCCATTGGAAAAAAATAAGAATTCTTCTTTCTCTGCATGCAGTTAACAGCTGGAACTCAGAAATTTCACTTTTCTGCCAAGTGAACAAGAGTATAACTACCTCAATTTGATCACAGATGTACAGAGTAGCCTATGCTTTACTTACAGGATGTAGGTATAATCATAAGATGAAAGAAGTCCTTCTAAGCATTACAGTTTGTGCACACAATAATCTTCCCAGATGATCCCAGTATCTCAGTTTTAAATTACTCATGTTGGAATCAAAGGATCCAAAAATCAAATTATTTAATTTCTAAAACCTTCATATCACTGCATCTGCAATGTAGAACTCTCTTGTATATACTTTAAAAATACCAAAAAAAAAACCCCAAAAACCCAAAAACCCCAAATCTACAGCCAAGACTGCACAGAATTTCAGAATTTCTTCCCCACAAGACTGCACAGAATTTCAGTTAGTGATACAATGGTGCACACTGAGCTGCAGCTCCAATTTTAAGCCTATTCTTAGTTTTACTACATCACAAATATGACTGTAATTGGTACACAGAAGCAAAACGGGAACAAAGTCAAAATGCAGCTTCACATATGTAAGCAATACAGAGAGGATTTCAAAATGAATACAGAACACAAACATGAGTCTTAGGTATTCAGTGTAATCCCCAAAATATCCATTTAAATTGAGAAGTTGCACGTCACTGACTTTTGTTAAAAAGGCAACAGCTTCTAACTTCTCCAGAAGTGCATAGTGGCTTAGGCAGCTGAAACTTCAGTCGTATTAAGGGTACACACTTGCTTCTCTAAAATAAAGTAGCTGCTAAATTTCAATACTGGATATATTCTTAATAAATTCTGTCAAAAAGAAAGTTTATACACCATTTTAAGAACATAACATTAGAAGCAAGACCCCCAGCGCTTCACATTAATAGTGGTGTTATTACAGGGAGTAAAAAAACCTTTGTTTCAACTCAAAGCACCCAAGTGCCAGCACTATAGAGAGACACACCGTGAAATACACTTGGATGAATTCCAAGATTGAGAACCACCAGAAAAGCAATTGAGTGTTTAAGACTTCATCTGTCTTTTTGACATAGTATGGATTCAGTCCCTCCAGATGAAAATGTCCTGGCAACCTCAGCAGTAAACCAGCAGTCCTACTTTCAGTCTGTCAGTAAACAAATGGAAATGTAAAATTTTACCTCGTTGTCCCGTTTTGACTTAGAAGCCAGAGAAGGATAGGAAAAATGCAATGTATTTTTTTTTTAATTGGGGCTATATAACCATAGTTATCCTAAAACATTACATTTATCCATAAAGATTTCGCTATCTAAGAAATTATTAAATACCGGAATGTATACGAAGACTTTCAGACAGGATATGTCATGGCAAGAAATATAAAGGAAAAAAAAAGAGTTGGTTCCTGCACTTATATTTTGCATGTTTCCTTTGTTAGCAACAGACTATGTATGAATCAGCCTTAATTACTGTACAAGTAGTATTAATTCCTTATATATCAACAAGGATCAAAATTTAATTATACAGTTCTTTTTACAGTAGCAGCAAGTGCAAAGGTGAAGATATATCACTTTATAAACACTCAGTTGTTTGTATTCTTTGAATTTCTTCAATATTGAAATGAATGGCGATATGGAGAAACAAAATTTCATGTCACATCATAGAATATTTATTAAAGGTCATTCTATCTAAACAGACTTCTACAAAGAGTATCCATATGTTCACAGCCTACTTAGAACATCCGAATAAATGTTTTAGGGCTTAGAAGTTAGTTTATACAGTAAGTTCCATTACCAACTCAGTTGAATGCAAATTCCCTGTACAGGAGAAGAGAGAACAGGACTTCAAACAATACAATTGTTTGGTTATATTTTTTGTTCTTACCCTAAAAAATTCCTTGCTTTCAGAGGTCTGCCCTTTTTCAACAATTAGTTCAGACTAAAATTATTGAAAGGGAAAATAAAAAAAAAGATTAAAAATAAGGTACTTCTAGAACACATCAGTATAAAGACTTTGAAAAAGTCACTTTCACTCTAAACAGTAACAAAATTGCTAAGAAAAGACAATGGAATTCAGTGCAATTTATAGCAGATATTAGTGCCAAAAGAGAAAGAAATGGCCGAAAGTATTAGAGTACACAGCTGCTGAAGTATTACATAATGAGGTTCCCAAGCCAGTTCCAGAAAGGTTGGTTTTTCTTTCTTTTCATGTTTCCTAAGTACTTCACAAGCTCTCAAATACACACTATTATTTGAAGTATTCACATCTATGGTAAAGAAAGGAATTTAAATACTCTTTATTCAACTTTTTCAGATGTAACAATTGACACAATGCATTTCTAGTCAATTTTTAAGAAGGAGTAAGTTATAAGTACTAGAGAATATGTATTTATTTGCTACCTTTTTTTTTTAAGTATTAACCTAATAATTGTTTGGCTTATATTACCAAAAATTTCAAATATTTCATTGAGATTCAAATATCTATTACTGTGTCTATTTTGACAACTGTCCTTTCAAAATCTCCTTGGTTTTCTTTCCTCAATACAGTATGCAGCAAAATTAAATCCAAAGAAGTCTTGGTATCTCTCAGTACTGTGAATTCACACACAAACACTCTACCAACTGCTCCCCAAAATACCAACCAAAGTCTGCACAGAAAACAATGGCACACAACACTTGATTCTGCCAAAATAAACTCTACCAAGCCATGCACGTGGCTCACAGTACAGAGCTGTGCAGAAGAAACCAGGCAGCCACAGGCTTCCTTTAAGAAATCACAGAATATGCTATATTGGAAGGGACCCCCAAGGATCACTGAGTCCAACTCCTGCATAGGACAGTCCAACAATCCCACCCTGTCCCTGAGAGTGTTTGTCCAAATGTTCCTTGAGCTCTGGCAGCCTTGGGGCTGTGACCACTCCCTGGGGAGCCTGCTCCAGTGCCTGACCAGCCTCCAGGGCAAGAACATGTTCCTGTTATCCAGTCCTTGCAACTGAGCATCCCCTGACAGCACAGGCCACGGGCAGCTCCCACCACATATAGCCTGTGTCCATCAGGCCAAGCTGCACAGCATGGCAGGCACCAAAGCCCAGCCTAACCAGTAAGGTGCCCACTCCAAAATGGATGTTCTGGTTCTCACATTGTCCCATTCCTCTAAATCACCTCAGGGATGTAACACCCTTCTCATTTGTTCAGGCCATCTTGAATGATCCTCCTCTAAAATCTGGGCATCACCTATGTCAGTTCAAACACTTACCAAAAACACTTGTGTTTGCTCTACACACTGAAGGCTTGCAAATGCCATCTAAACTGCACCCTTTGTGTCTGCTTAAAGAAATGCCAATGGGGATAAAATTTCCAGGAGCATGTAAACTGACACAGCTCTTACCAGATAGGGGCCTGACACCCTGTTTTCCCCAACAGGAAGTTCCCTAGTCTGGAACACTTCCCTAGTCCTGGGTCCTTATTCCTGCTAATGCACAAGGAAAGAGAAGGCAGCTTTTTTGGGCTATGTCCCTTCACCCCAAGATGAAGCACAAGAGCAAGGACCAATGGGAGAAGCTTTCTTGGCTTTCCCAGGAGAACAACAAAAATCACTGAACCTACAAATGGCATAATCTTCCGAGAGAAAATCAGCAACTTGTGGTCTGAATCTCTGAAGGAGTGTGAAAACATCTTAGTGCCTGGTTTGGACTCAAAATTTCCAGCTAGAGCTCTATAAGGAAAAATAGGCCTTTCCCCAAACCTTCAATGTCTCTCATTTTATCAATATTATAAGATTGAAAAACCTAATAATAGTGATATTTTTTATAATAAAAAGAATTACAATCAGCACAGCAGGAAATTCTTCACTGCTTAAATTTCACTTTTTTTAATGATAGTTTTTTCAGTTACCCTGCAGCTTATACTATCTGATCTCATCAGAGCTGGTCAGCTCAACAGCTGCATGGCAAAATATACTAAAAAAAAACAAGAAAGAAGATTAAATTAGCATCTAATCAGTCTTTTTAGGTGAATTTCAGTTTTATAGCTCTTCAGTAATAACCAGAAATTTGTTAGTAAATTCAAAAATATATTTGCAGGCTTGAAACTCCTTGATGGATCAAGGAAAAATGGAATCCTTACTCCACATAAAGCTTCAATACACAAAGAAAAAAAACTCTAATAGAAATTTTGCCTCAGAAGATTTGATTAGATTAATGCAGTATGACCAATCAATGTAATATTCCCATATTTATGGCTTACAAGAGAGATTGGCTGCTCAGCTATGTAAATATAATTTGCTTGGTTGGGATTCCTTCCCCTTCCTTCCCTGAATTAATATTTTATGCACCTCACACAACAGAAAAACAAGGCAAGCACAACCTTTTTAAGACTTTGAAGAATTTCATGATGCAATGAAGAGAAGTGATGCATTAACTCCTTGTGTCCCTTGTTTCTTCTACTTAGTACTTACAGATAATTTCTCTGGCCCACTAAGCCTAAGAGGACTTCAGCAAAGGTAAATTCTGTAGTTCTCAACTGGAAGGATGAGCATGAGCAGGATTAACTATAAAAAAGACCCCGTATACAGATAAGCACACATCAAGTAAAGATCTGAGAGCAAGAGCATGGATATTGCCACAAGCATACAAACTTCCTTTTGTTTGGTGTCGCCCTATTCTTTGCTTTTTAATTTTCCTCTTCAAAAACCCAGCCAAATAGAAAGAGCAACCAAAACCAAACCAGCTTTTATTTTTTCACAGGAGGTTCTCAATCTTTAAGTTTTTTATAGTTGTGTTTAAAGCACTAGAGAACTCATCATAAGCCAGTATATGCTTATGATGAATAGTTTTACTATTCAACAAAGTAACATGTTAAATTTAAACTCATCAGTGAAAAGACTATAATTTTTCCTTTTCAAAGGAACCCAGAGGTGTATTTAAAGAAAAAAATATGGGGTATTTGATTCAAAGTTTGTTAATATAACAGATGTCAAATGATACTACATATAAACAATATATTTATAAGCTTTAAATCAAAACCACATGACTTATTACAAGTTGTCAGCTGTTAACTGGCGCTTATCAAACTGTTTTAATATTATGACTTATTTTTTAGTTAGGGAAAAAAATCAAAGTAAATGTTCTTATGACCATTGTAGCTTCAGGCTATAGTAGCTAAACCTATGCTTACTATTTTTTTCCCCCAAATGTATATAATTTTTTTTACATTTTACAGAAGAAAAGACATGACTACTGCCTTAAAAATCTCCTCTGATGTTAAAAGCACATTTCATCCAAGATTTAAGCTGATCAAATCACCTTATACCATTCCAAATATGGACTTGGCTTGCAGGGTACTTCATATGGAAGCCTTGTTTGGACAACTGTGACATTAAAAACTTTTTTTAAGAACTTACCTCAAGACTTTTCATAAGATACTGTTTACACTGCAGTTATTGTTCTGAAAATGTTTCCTTTCTTCACTGAGGAAAACTGGCAATTCAGCACTTCAGCAAAAAGCATTTCTTTGCAACAGACTACAAAAACATGCTCCAAGAAAACACATTATGCAAACACTGCACAGACTAATCCATATTTTATAACTACAAGAATAAGCAGAATAGATATGCTAAACACTTTGAATGTTGGCTTTCTCCATCAAAATACCTGCATTGTTCTTCTTACGGGAAGCAATGCAGACATTAATACAATTATGCCAACAAAACTCATGGCAATCAACTTGCGTTTTGAAGGCATGGGATACTTATCAGTTAGAGATCCAATTACATACGAGACACCACATTCAGCTATAAAGTATTTCATGCATATTTACAGAGTTTTTTAAGCAATAAATGACTCATCTGATTTAACTAGCTTTGATGTTATGTTTGTGTTAAATTAAAAAATGCTGTAGTTCAGCTTGTTACTCCCTTGCTAGCTATGACATGCTGCCACCAGGTGGAGATAATTTAATAAGAAACCCATTTATGTACAGAGACAGTGGGAGGAACTTCATAATGTAAAATTGTTACTGTAAATTAAGCAATCAAGGGAAAAAAGAAAATCTCCAAATTAACTATGGAACTGGGACATATACTTGTATCTACCAATACCATTAACATTTAGAGAGGCCAGAACTTGATAAAAAATATTCCAGCAAATCCTCAGAGATTTGATCTTTAAAAAAATCAGAAATTCACACAGAAATTCATTAAAGAGGCTCAGTGGCAGTCATCCAACCAGAGAACCAGTTCAAATACAATCCTGAAGGGTTACACTGAAGGGTTACACCGGTGTGTGTGTACGCGAATAACTGCTTAAAACAAAAGACAAAGTAATTTGAGGCAACTGGGTCAGGAGATCACTTACACAGAACTGCTGCTTCTTGAATATATCCAACAGATACCAGACAAATGTATGTGTTAAGTCATAGCAGTAAAAAACATGATTGTCAAAGACAATACAGGCTGCTCTATTCACAGAGACAGATTATGGGAACAGCACATTGTTTCCTTTAGGGCCTGTCATGCCACTTGCACTGTGTTTCTTCAGAATGCAATATGTATTTTAAGGGAGATACAAACAGCTTTACAAAACAGGTATAAGCAGATACAATATTTGGACGATGTGATAGAGTCATCCCATACTGTTGGTGTTATACACAGCAATCCACCCATAACCATAACCACCTGCTTTAGGTAACAGGAGGAACAAGCATTCTTTCACCCTTAAGTCCTTGCTGGATGTAGATAATGGAGAAAAGAAGGCTGAGAACAAGAAGGTACTGCATCATCCATCACTTGACCTTCTCCAACCAAAGACACTGCAGGGCTTAAACCACATCTTCCATGTAAACTTCACTCCTTTCCAAGGGCAGACACCAGGAGACTTGCCATCAGGAAAATTATATGGAGCTAGGTTGGTGGAGAAGTTCATAATTGGCTGCATGTCAAAACAAAATCAAAAGAACCAAACCTTCAATTTAGCTTTACTACGAATTACATCACAAAGCAAAGATGGAGTTGGTTTCCCAGGAAAAAGGCCTGTTAATTTTATGTGTCTGTCTGTGGACCTAAGTAATTTTTCACATATTTAATATTACACAAGACCTAAAGGTAGGCATTTTTTCCTTCAGATCTAGAATGTCCTTCCCTATTCTTCAAGAAACTTTTAATTTGGTTTAGATCTTCAGTAGTTTTAAAAAATAATGTTTTCTTCAGATGTAATTGCCTTAGAAACCCCTGCTTTAAATTAATTTTTCATAGTATGTGTTTGAGAGTATTCTTTGTGCTTTAATTTGTGACATAGATTTTCCTCTGTAGTTAGACAGCAAAGTATAAAATATATTGATATCATGAGAGATATTGTCTTTTTAATTATATTTCATTACCTTTTTTAAAACATAGAATTAAGAACCTTTTTTAAAACATAGAATTAAGACATTGTAAGCAAAGACAAAACACAACACAAGTATTTTAAGTTTATTCATTTACATTCTTCTGACACAAGATAATAATATCATTAAATGAAGAATAAAGTAGCAAAGTGAAGATTGTTTCTTTCAGAGGTGTTTTTAAAAGCAATGCTTCATTTCTAAATTACAAGCAATTTGGTGAATTGCATTTAGCCAAACCTATTCAGGGAATACAGGTGAAAATTCTGTGGTTAGTCTTTAGCAAAAAGCTAAAGATTGTGTTCTAATGTGGAATCATTGATGAGATGTCTCAACCAAGGACAATATTAAATTGGAGTTACGATGCCATTTAATGATTTAATGAGACACTGGAAGAGCATTTGAACATGGACCAGAAACAGAAACCAGGTGTTTCCAAAAACTTGAGAACAATCAGACAGCATTAAATGCTAGAATAATATATATAGAAAGTTGTAAGAGCAGTTACAGAGAAACAGGAAGAAATTAGCACCCTCTAAACCTGTGTGAGCTCATGTACCTCACAAAGTGTCATCCATGTCTTCTGATGGAATACAAGGGTCCAAGGTTCGTGACCAAACAAAACACATTGAAGCAATTATTAGGTGGTAAACAGGATTTAGCATAATTAGAAATAAATTACTGGAAAACATTGTCTTCCACAAACTATAACTACAAATAAATTATGTACTTTGACATATACATGCATATTTTGATATACTTCAAATTCATATGAACTGAATATTAGTAGTGGTATAAATTTCTTTCCCCCATTGATTGCATTGATATTCATCAGATGTATCTGATCAGAAAAATGTGACCAATATTGTATGATTTTTTTTGGTGGTAAATATTAAAATCTATGTGACAGAGCAATGTAAGTGTAAACTAAGGCCTAAATAACTTTGATTTACATGGCAGTAACAAACAAACTTACTTACAAAATACTTACAAACAAAAGAAAAAAAGTCTCTTAAGTTACAAAATGTGGAAGTATATCCTGCCAAGGATGCTGCTGTTTCATAAGAGAGGATATGAAACATTCTGGAAAGACTCCTTCTATTTGTCCTTTCTTTTCAAAGAATGTGTGGAACTAGATTTTGACATGCTGAATGTAAGTTATTTGCTGGCACCATGATTCTCTTTTTTTTCTTAGGCAAAGTTGCTTCTACAGCATTGATTGAAACCCTAAATGGAGCACATTGAGAAGAACACTGTCTTATGGGTATCCAGCCTTATCTGCTGTCTGAAAAGGCCAGAAAAACCAGCTACTTTGAAGAAACAAATGACATGATCATAGGAAAAAGGCAGAAATTTGTCATATCATTAATTATTGAAGAACATACAAAAGTCACAAGTAAAATTCTTCTGTTCAAGATGAGTCACTTTTTAAGGTCTCCTCTGCAGAGTACAAATACTGATAATTTCATGTTTTCTGTAACAGTTTGGCAAAACTTACTTGGCTATAACTTCTCTAAATACCAAATCCTTCTTTAAACATATTCAGAATAGTTTGTGTCAGTTCCACAAAAAAGTTAATGCTTCTTTTTTTCTAATGGCCATAATTTCTATTTTTTTCTATTGTTCAAGAATTCCTACTTATTTTGTGAAGTCAGAGCATTTAGAAACCATTTATTTTGGTACTCTATAGTCATATTTCAAAGCACTTGTGAAATGCTACCTTTTTTCATCTCAAATTTTGGACTTAATTATCACTAATCTATAATGAGAACATGAAATATGTGAAAACTCCGATGATTCTCATTGCATGATAAATCCTTGCACAGATTTTACAAACCTGAAATTCTGGAAAATTTCCTGAACAGATGTTAATATTTAGAATGGATTGTTTTACATATTAAATAGTTAATTTCAATGCACTTTTTAATTTACCAAATACAGATCTATAGAAGAAATATTTAAATTCCAAAAATAACAATAAATTCACAGGCAAACAGCACTTTTGGGGTACAAGATCCTAGTGTCCTTCTGTAGGTACAGCATTACAGTATCACTCAAATCCATTTACCCCCTTAAAATCACTTAATTCTATACAAATTTTTGAAGGCTGTTCCAATTTTCTTCATTCTTATGGGCAGAATAATCTTTACATTTTCAGACTAAAGATGTTTAGTCATCTCAAACTCATTTTTTTCCTTCACCAAGCATATATTTGAACTAAAGAATAATTCTCTTTCCTTCTAGTTGCCACTCTTGAATTGTTAGACTCCAAATATATCCCTCTCCACTCTGGAGTAAACAAACCCATTTGCTCACATGTCCTGATACCCTTTCTGATCTTGTATGAACACTTATTCCTAAAAATGAATTGAAAACAATATTAAAAAAAACAGACTTCATTGAAATATGGGAAAACACTGAAACTAAATAAAATTATTTTTATTTTTCAGATATATGAGACTATAGGCTAGATTTAAACATACAGCCTCACACACTACTTGTGCCAGAGCAGCAAATCTGTAATCTTTTACCAGATATCTTTTATCCTTAAAAAAAACCCACAGAATTTGCCAGTGAATCTTCAGTTTCATTTAAGGTCATGGGAAGGAAATTACTTGCTCATTCATTTTGGCTTCGACTTGCAACTAAGCAGTCTTCCTACCATTACCCCTTGCCATCAATTTTTCTTTGCCCTTTTTAACACCTCCTTCCCTTCCTTACAGAATCTTGGCATTACAATAACAAATTTAAAAGATCTTGGATGCAAGAATGCATAGGATAAACTCAGAATGTGTTCTATCATCACCAGCAAGCTCAAGAAGAGTTACTAAAAGTAACAGCAGGAAATTATGGTGGGAGTGGTTGAGATTTCAGAAAGATCTGAGCTTTAAGCATATAACTTGAGTTAAAGATGGTTTGCATATCAGAAGGGAATTACTAGATTTTTTTTATTTAAGTATCTGAAATTGGCTTTTTTCCTGAGGCTTACAGGTTTCCCACCAGAAGGGAGAAGGGGAAGAGAAAGGAGGGGGTAAAGGGAGAGAGACAGAGTACCACTCCTGTTTTCTACCACGCACTAAGTTAACGACAGACAAAAAATCCTGCAAGCAAGTCACAACCACCCTTCTACAGATACAGACAATTATGCATTACAAAGATAAAACACTGACTCGTGCATAGGGGAAAGCACAGCCTGAAGTCATTAGAAATGGAACAGCACTCCTGTGTAAGAAGGAAACTTAAATGGTGGGAATGGGTATGGGGGTGGCACAGGGCAGGAGGAAAAAGTGCTGAGGGTCTGGGATCCACAACCTGCACATTACATCCTCTCTGCCCAGGCTGCATCACTGGCAGTGTGTTGAGAGTTACCACTTCATTCCACAAATATATATGGAAAGTCTAGAATTTCTAGCTGTGCAAAGACCATTTCCCTCCCTACTTTACTCTCTTAACAGACACAGTTTATTTTACAGAACTTAAGAAACTGTAGACTCTTCCACAACTTTCCTTGTATTTAGAAATTTACCTAGCAGTCTAGCTTGCTGCCAACCACTTACTCAAACTACCTGTTCTCAATTTGTGTTTTCCAGAGGGTGTTTTTGTTTGGCTGGGTTTTTATAGATGCATAACAGTATAGACTTCCTCCTGTTAGTAAACTACTGACATGCCATTGCACGGCTTCCTTTTCTCGGCTCTAATAGGACATCCAAACCTTTCACTTGCTGCAATCTAAATACAACAGTGCTCAAATGAACTGGTAAGATAAAATAATTCTGCATCTCAGCAAAGCTTTATCACCTACCACCACTGTAAGAAAAAAACCTGAATCTTCCCCCTTATGCAAGAAATTGACCATGACACCTGTTACAACCACCCCTTTTGTCTTCATTTACTATCAATACCTTCATTCTGAGCTCAACAAGACAGAATATACAAAAATACACCTTTAAGAGAAAATGAAAGCAGAAAATGTCATACATAATACTGAAATTGCAG
Organism: Argya squamiceps; assembly: GCA_037834095.1. NCBI lineage: Eukaryota > Metazoa > Chordata > Aves > Passeriformes > Leiothrichidae > Argya > Argya squamiceps. The sequence goes on along the minus strand of JBBMKD010000001.1, from coordinate 12,959,871 downwards.
TTTGAAGAGCAAAATGTTTCTGCTGGGATAACTGATTTAAAATGTGGAAAGGAAGGGGTCTACATGAAGCTTAGAGAACTAATTAAAGATACAGTGCCTTTTAAATGTTCACAGCAAACCATCCACATTTCGCCTGCAGAGGAAAATTTACCAAAAACAATATATGCAAAACATGAATATTACATTATTGTAACTCTGTGCAAACAGCCTGTAAACTTAAGAAATCCCAAACATTAATAACTGGAACATGCATGTCTGTGAGGAGGAAAAGTATTATTATCACACTCTAAACTGATTTTGCACTTCATTTTAGATAATCCCCATACACTCAGGTCCTCTGAATAGAGTTTTTTAATATTTTTTTTTCTTTCTTGTGTATTTTTTTTTCTAACTAGTATATCAAATACTATTCTCACAGTTCAAGAGAGACTTCTGGAGGATTTTTTTTGAGGGATCGGGGGAGACGGAAGGAGGAAAAAGGGTGTTGGTGTTTTGCTCTATATACGAGTGAAATAGAAGCTCAGATATTGAATGATATAATCCTTTATTGAAAATTACCTGTAACTGACCATAATTTCCTCAGATAACTCCATTATCCAGTTATCTTGCATATTTTGACTTGAAGAATCAGCTAAGTATTTTTAGCTACCTAAAAATCCCTCCTAGAACTGGTTTTTAATTTTCCTCTTTTTTTCAGTGGTTTTAAGAGTCTGAGGATTTTGGATACAAAATGCACAGTACTTCCCTTTCATTTGAGGCTGTTTCTGCCTTTTAAACTAGCTGTTAACTAGTCAAGAAACAATGAACTGTATTTGTTACAGCTGACACATTCAGAAGTTAATCGCTGACATAGATTTGGCAGCTATCCCAGTACAGGAAAAAAAGAATGTATGGATTCAAGCTACTTTGCATTCTGGTCAGGAACACGCACCAGCAACATGACAACGAACTTTGCACTCAAAAAGGTCCGTCTTTGAGAAAGCTGCAATAAAGACTGGAGATTAAATAAAACATCTTGTTTACCAAAGTGACAGATTTGGTCTGTAAAAATCAACAATCAAGATTAAAAAATTCAGAAACATATTACATGCAACAAACTAACCTCCAATAAAATTTTAACTGTTCTTCTCAAGGAGCCTATTTAAAAACAAGAAAGCCCCCCACACTTTTAATTAAGTAATAAAAGGAAACTAAAAAATATTTACTAAAGATTCAACTGAATAGGGAAATTAAAACTATTCTATACACACACACAAAAGTGCTTGTATTTCTGAGCAAGTTACACTGCCTTTCTGTTGAGTTACTCCAGTGACATATGTCATCAATTTTAATTGTAATTTTTCTTATTTGTGTTACAGTAAGTTATACCTTTGTTCATCTGAGTAATCCTTACACTAAAACAGAAAAATGGTCTCATTTTAACCAGAAGCAGTGCAGGGGCATGTGTGTGTGCCTCTCATGCCATCACCACGGCTGCAAGCAAGGAAGCTGCCCAAAACATTCCTTTCAGTAACTAAGTGAATGTACACTGAACAGCATCCAAGCACCAGAACAGTTATATAGAAGTTATGTTATTGACTTTGAAGAAACAACTGTATATATCCACTTCAAAGGCACATCATCATTTGTCCAAGTTGACTGGGGCAGAAGTTCAAGGATGAATATTCACAGATCAGGTGAATGAGGTGGTGACTGATTTAATGATTTTATGAAATATGATTGGTTTGAGATATAAATATGCATTTTCAACAGCCATTACATACAGGTTTAAAGCTTTTACTGAAGTGTTAGGTCCCCACCTCTCTACACTGCCAATGGTTAAAACACAAAGAAATTCTGCTGCAATGAAATACATCAATACATATGAGCTACACCAGTTACTCGTACCAAAGTACAGCTGCATTCTCTGTACCTCTCCTCTCTTTACAATCCCCTTCTTGTTCTTCCACTGTTCTTTTCCAAGTCTTTTAGACTTAACTCTAAATAAATTATGCTGCTGTTTATACAGCCAATCCAATTTACGGCAATAGATAAACTCTTGTGTGTACAAACAGTGAAGGGGACACATAAATTTTGCCCCTCTAATTGCTCTGTTCTCTCAGCTGTTTTAAGGGATCAGGGAATGTGCATTCCAATCTACATTCCAGAGCCCTCTCCATTTCTACTGTGGGATTAAAGAAACTACACAGGGCTGCACCAGCATTTGGTACCCTGTAAACTGCTTGCTCAAAACACCTGCCTAAGTAACAGTATTACCTTTTTAGAACATTTTCACATGATTAAATACATAGACTTATTTAGCAATTTCTATATTTGACACTAATATTATCGGGAATTAATTTAACATTAGCATTTCAATGTGTCTGTGGATCACACAAAGACAGTTGTGTTACACCAAGTCATCTGTGTTTAAATGGAAACAAAACTCAGGAAGCCAAAAGCAGTTCCACCTTCACTCCCAAAAGATACAAACCCACGACTATAGATATCCAGTCTGCAGTTTTAGTAAATGGAGTTTGCAGGAAAGAAGAAAAAAGCTTGGTCAGACTCTGAACATATCAATACTGGCAACATCTTTCTCACCAATTTCTTGCACCTGAAGAATTACCAGTCCAGCATTCACAACCAGCTTAGAACACCAAAACAACCTGGTTGGCCATGGAAGTAAAACAGTTTAGTTATTCTGTGTAATTCGTCAAAGAGATACATGCTGACAGCTCTTACTTCAAAACCACAAAAAAGTAATTTCTGATGAAGTGTCAGAACAGTGAGAGGGGAACATAAACATTTAAATACATGTCTTACTGGTTGTTTTCACTCCCAGTAGGGTTTTTTTTTACTTTGTACTGGGTTTTTTTGTAGTTTTTTTTTTTGTTGTTTTGGTTTTTGTTTTTATTTTTTTTTATTTGTATTCCTCTCTCTTCCCCCCACAATGCATTTTCCCACAAAAAAGCACATTTTTATTTTGATTCCCTGATTTCTTAACAAGAACCACCAGCAAGCATTCCCCTCACTAATCTGCAGATTTTAATAAAGATTTCTGAGGGATATTCTTTAGGATTCTAAAGAAATGCCAAATCAAGCGCACCAAACATTCCAGCCTCAGCTTAGGCCCATTTGAGACAGAGCTCGTGGAATCAACATGCACAGCACCAAAGAACAACACTGAAACCAGTTTACAATCAGCACGTATTTTCATGTCAGTTTGGACTCTGTATCACATCATAAAATAAAAGCAGGTTGACTGTTAAAGAATTGAAATGAAATGAAAATAGCCAGTTCAGGTCTGGATTCATGATGGACTCTGACTTTTCTCAAGTTTCTTTATGCTTCATTTCACATCAATTAGGGAAGAAAATATCCATAGGGACATGACTTCCCTCGTATTTTAGTTCTTGTAAGACAGTAGGAAAAGTATTTCTATAATGTAAATGCAAGAAAAAAAGAAAAACCACTCCAAAGCAACCCAAAAACCCTATCCCCCCCAAAAAAAACCAAAAAAACCAACCAACCAACCAAACAAACAAAACAAAAAAAAAACACCCCAAAAAACCCAAAAACATCCAAACAAAACATGCAAATATATATTTATTTAGGTGGGAATTAAACCTTACACAAAGGTATTCCGTGAAAAACTAAATTTATACTGACAATACAATTTTTTTTTTCATGAAAGTGTTTACTGTGAAAAGTAGCTTTTGTTTCACTGTGCAGTTTTTTTTCCTAACAGCTGCTTAGAAAAGCTTATATTCTCTTATATTCTTATATTTCTGCCGTTTTAGTAGTACTTTGTCACAGACACGTGCAGCTATTTTTAGGACTGAATTTCAGAAAAACATCAGATAACAGAATTTTAAGACCAGGGATTGTCTTCAGTCTTATGAGTGCTATGTGAAACTTTGTGTGATGCTTTCAATAGAAAAAAAAAAACATGGAAAGGGCTGTAAAGCACACAAACAGACTTCCCAGGAAAGTGGTGGAATTACCATCTCTGGAAGCATTTGAAATATGTGTAAGTATGGCAGAGGACACAGCTCAGTGGTGAATGTGGTGGTGATTCTGGACTGAGGGCCGATAAATGTAAAGGTCTTTGACAACCTTAACAATCCTGTGATTTTATAAAAGCACCTCTGGACTGTTGCCCTGATGCAAAAGCCCTTTGGTTGTTTATACTCTTGAACTGGAGTTTCTCACGCAGCTTCACAAAAACAAT
>JBBMKD010000001.1:12944884-12955558 GCA_037834095.1 Argya squamiceps | reverse complement strand
GAGAGGTGGCGACCTGTGTAGCCAATCTCTTGACCTCTGTACAAATGTATATAAAGAATGGAGTCAGATAATTAGAAGAGAATAAAGAACCAGAAGCCTTCCCTTGACCTGCTGCATGCCTGCATCTGTCTCGCGTTCTTTCGGGCACCTGCTAATGCCAGACTGGACTATGAAAATAGAATGCTTTTCTTTAGCAGCCCTACCCTTAAAAAAAAACAAACAATGAAAAAACACATCAAAAACACCCCAAAAACACAAACAAACCAATAAACAAAAACAAATATACAACACCCCCCCACACCCCCCTTCCCCTGCAGAAACCCCCACCCCTGACCAAGAAACATCTCTTGTTAGAGGAGAACACCAACCTTCAACAAACACTTGGGGCTCCTCCTTCCCTACTTCTTGAGTTTCCCATCTCCCTGTTACAACACTGATTTTTTTTATCAAATGTTCATAAAAGTAATTAGATTATTCAGTCATTTTCATAGGCAAAACCAGACCATCACTGCAGAAACAGGATTTTCTACAGGAAGACAGATAGGGATGTTACTTATTTAATATCTGCAGGTCACAGGAAATAGAGTTGGTGTAGTTATGAACAGAAATGTTTTTTTCTGCCGCACTACCTTGCATTGACTTACATGTCTGAAGACTAAGAGTATCTAAAAACCTTTGATTACACTCCTCAGTGAGCTTCAGAGTCTGGAAAATAGTCACGAACGCATTTAAGGTGCAACAAAGCAATAGCAAAATTCATTAATGACACTTAAAAAAAGTAAGTTTTCTTTAGATTATCTTTTATAATATTTACATGATGATGAAGTCTTTCTTTCAATTTTCTGTTACAGTCACCAGCTACAGTTACCTATCCTGTTTTAAAATAAGCACAGAGGAGATCAGAACTCCATCAAACAGCAGAAGGTCTTTTCCCTCGAAAAGGACACTTTTTGGGTTTGCTAAGTTGTGCTTGTTTGTTTTTTTCCTAAATCAGATCATATGCAATTAAATGCAAAATACACAATTTACAAAGAAGTCTATTTCTTTTCATCACCATTTTTACTATTTATTTAATAGTCTCCCCAGCTATATCTGCTCTTTTATGCAACATATAAAGTGTTCATTTGTGCGGATGAAAAAGGACCAAGGACCACAAAAAAATAAAAGGCTGTCAGCGTGGCACAAAGGGCTGCACAGAGTGAAATAGGTGATTCCTGAGATTTTAAAACATAGATAAGATTCTTTTGATTTATACTAATGTTTGCAAATGAAATAGAAATTTGAATTTAAGACCAAAACTATTTTTAAAATTAGCAGCAAATACAACAACCATGCACTCAGAACTGTATCATGCACTCACAGAATTAAAAATCACTATCATGATGGTAAACAGAATTCTATGAATTTTCTTTATAAATGTAAAATCAGAGTAAGTCTACCATATGTTTAGGAGAACTGTATAGAAAACACCATCTCTGAGAGAGTTCTCAAACCCAGGAACATAAATTTTATATGTATACAAGCTGCATAATCCAAAGACAGAATTCTAATTCACAGAAAAGCAATGCAGAGGTGCTGGAAAGGATTATTTTGGCTAAATGCTAAAAGCTGTTGAACCCAATGTGTGGAATTGCCATAAACTGGCACAAGTCCATAGATCTGATCACTCAGAGTGGCACTTACAGACCTGCAGGCATGATCTGAATACTGAATGTTTGAAGAACAATTTTGACCAGGGTCAAAAAGCTACAGGCCAAAACAAACAAGTAAATCAAAACTCTCAAACACTCAAGCAAAATCAAGTGATGAATTTAGTGATGAATTTTCATACTGAATGGTGAACTTCCCAACATAGTTACAGCCTGGGTTGCAGTTAAGTGATCATGATGATTAATTGCAATTTTTGCATGAGTTCCCAGAGGGAGAGAATGAAATCAGTAGTCTACAATATTTACAATGTATCTTTGGATTATTAAAAAGCACAGAGAAAAATATCCTTTTTGTCTCCTGCACTTTATCTCTTGAACAGAATCTGGCACACCAGAACACCCCTTTAGTTTCCAGCACTTCCCTACTCTTGGATTAGCCCCACACATTTCCAGCACTACTTATAAACATGCCTACTACTTAAATATACATAAAGTTAGAGCTTGATTTTTCTATTTTTTACTGAATCAAAATTCCTACATACTCATATGGGATTTATACAACTCCTGAAAGCTTCAATCAGACCCTAAAAAGTGCAATCAGTACAACCCCTGAAACACTCAACTTCAGTGGGAGTTCCATGGCTGCAGGGTGTGCACAGTTCTGTTAGCAGAACTCATCTCACTTAACTCTGTTTTCTTAAAATGAAAGAAAATAGAAGTGGGGAGATGTAGCATTCATAAAACACCACAGACGGTTTCCACTGGGAAAAGTCAGCATTAGCTTTTGCTTAACTCTGAATTTGAGTATTGTTCCCCAACAGAGAAAGCACAGGAGTACATGAATTGCTGCATTATTTATTACAGGCAGCAATGCCCAGCTGGATATAATTCATCTTAAATTCCAAGATGAATAAAACAAGATTTACAAAATTAGAATTCAGGAACAAAAAACCAAACAGTAAGCAGAAAAACCAAAGATTCTATTGCAAAATAGAGATTCCTTGTACCAGACCATTCAGGTGATTAGCAAAACCCACGTTTAGATGCGCAATATTGTCTTTGTAGTTCTCTACTATTGCTAAAAAAAAAAAAAATCAAATAAAAAGCAAAGAAATTAAGGCTGCACTTTGTAAGAATTGGTGCAGCCTCACTTTAAGTCCTGTATGCAGTTTTGGCTATCTCAATATAGGAATCCCATTATATTAGAGAACATCCAATAGAGGGCAACAAGGATGGTGAAGGGTCAGGAGGAGAAGCTGTACGAGGAGCATCTGAGGGCGCTTGGTCTGTTCAGCCCAGAGCAGAGAAGACTGAGGACAGAGCTCAGTGCCGTTATAATTTCCTCCTGAGGGACAGAGGAGGGGCCCATACTGATCTCTTCTCTGTGGTGACAGTGACAGGACCCAAGGGAATGGCCTGAAGCTGTGTCAGGAGAGGTTTAGGTTGGATATCAGGAAAAGGTTTTTCACCCAGAGGGTGGTTGGACACTGGAACAGATTCCCCAGGGAATGGCCACAGCACCAAACCTGACAGAGTTCAAGGAGCATTTGGACAATGCTCTGTGGCACATGGTGGGATTCTTGGGGTCTCCTGCACAGGGCCAGGAGTTGGATATCATGATCTTAGTGAGTCCCTTGTAACTCAGGACATCCTATGATTCTGAACCATCTAAAGACTAAAAATACTTCTTCCCTCCTGTTCATATGCTCTGGAGTCACTGCTTTTTCGGTCAGAAATTAAATTTCATCCTGAAGGGTTGACCTGGGTTTTTTTTATCAGTCTATATCCATTTACACATGTATCAAGCTTTCTTTTAAAGCACCTCTGCTCTTTCCATATGCTCATCCCTGGGAATCATGTTTCTAGCAATCAAATCTCTCTCAGCATTTATTTCACCAGGATTATTGCTAGACCAATTTTAGCCCTCACCCCCCTTGTAAGGCACAACTTGCCACACTGATTATAGTGCAAAAAAGATACTTACAAAAAAACTTTTTTACAATTAGTCTGATGCAGATCAGGTTAAAATTCAGTACTTCACATTTCCATTGTTAAATAAAAATAACTATTACCAAAAGGGTAGGAAAATAAAATTCTTAAAAAAAAATAGGGAACTGACTACTAAACAACAAAAAAAAAATTTACTGGAAAGCCCATGAATATAACATGTAGCTCTGAGTCCATCACATTAGCACAGGCAGCTTCTCTGTTATGTGCAACTATGAATGCCACAGAAGAGTCAAGTAAAGAACTGGTATGACTCAACTACTTAAAACACCAAAATTAAAGGACAGAACATTATTTTTTCAGACTTCTTTTTCTCTTGTGTAAGTTGTTGACACAGTGCACCAAGCAGATCAAAGTACTGGCAGATTTAAGAACAAATTCACGCAACAAAGATCTGCCAAGATTATTAAGGAAGATCACACAGATATAACCTGACATATCCCTGAACATTGTAGGTGCACTGACAGAAGTATCACACTCTTACTGTTTCTGTACTTACTTGTTCTTTTATGACTCCCTCTTTTAGTCTCTGTTGAGGTCACTGGAGTACATCAATCTTCTTCTGATCCAGTAAGCACATCAGTTTATGAGTATGCTGTGTTCAAGAACTTCTTAAAAAATGCTGTATTATGATACTCCAGATAACTGGTCTCCTGTACATTTAATATATCCTCACTCACTATCCTCTTCTCCATAAATAAACTACACTGGATCTGTAGTTTATTCTGCTTTGAGTCATTAAAACAACAATGTCATAATATTAACACAATACCATTGCATCTTGATTACATATTTCCTATTACAAGAAAAAAAAGTCATTTTATCATCAGTTAAAGAAACTATTCATAATTGCCTCTTCTCTCCTATTTACACCTATCTGTATCACATCTTTATGTGTTTCTGTTTTAAAATACTTTATTATTTTAACCATGGACCTGAGTTCATGCAAGCCAAATTCAGCTGCAGTACAAAGGTCCACAAAGTTAATGGGTTTGAAATTACTTGCAGCTTGACTGAATCTGGTGCAACATCTTTTAGTAGCAAGAAAATTGCTGGCAATGAGTGTTTTTAATATGAATTCTTACTATGCTCCAAATGGCACCTCTTGGGCAAAGTGGCCAGGACAGTGACTTCTTGTGTGATTTCCAAGTATGAATTTTGGATCATAGCTGGTATTGTTCCTTAGACTACAACTGCAATGCAAACAATCAGTTTAGTATTAGCTAATGGGGAACAGAATCTTGAAAATTTTCATTTGTATTCTTATGAGTTATTCGTATGCTACAGCTCTGACTATTGCTGAATTATGAGGTTATTCATCAACCTTTGTCAGCTGTTTAGCAATACTACTCAGGTAATTAGAACATTAAATGAAAACAAGTTCAGCTTTCTAAAGTCACAATACAAATTTTGTTAGGAGGAAAAATTTAACTCAGCAAAATGAAAACGAGCCACTTGTATTTCCCTCTCAATTTCTTTTTTTTACTGAGAGCCACTACATCTTAAATGAACATAGATTAACATATCAAAGATCTACGCTTTTTATGGAAAGCTAGTTCTTGAAGGAACTTTTATAGTTAAGAAGAAATTTATTTCAGGAATGGTAGGCAGGACTACTAAAGAGCCTGACAAAACCTCCATAGTACTACATGCCGCTTCCCAATTTTATCTGGATGCTATCCATCCAGAAACTGGATATTTCAGAGAAGATTATGCTTGGACCATGGAAACTGGTAACAAATTACACCCTTGGTTAGCAGGTCTCCAGGCTTAACAAATAGGTTTCTGAAAGACTTGTTCACTTCATTGTATTTGCAATGACCTTTATGCATCATATTAAAGAGGACGTGAAACCAAAGAACTGCATTTTTTTTTCTTTTCTAGAAGAGGCAGGAAGCAGGTAAAATATTTCAGCAGGTGTTTGGCTGCAATTTTTTAGCATTGTTCTTAGATCGGCAGAAACTGTGCAATGAATTTTTAGTTGATACACTTTACTGTCTCCTTCCTTCCCAGATAAACCTACTTGAGACAGTAAAATAAATGCTTTTAAAGAACTGGCCCTTCTTGTCTCTCACGCAAACACAAACTTAAGTCAATGGACATTTCATATAACTAAAATTAGTAGATTTTGGCTATGATCAGAGAATGGCTTGGTTTGGAAGGGACTTTAAAGATCATCTCATTCTGTCATGGGCAGGGACACTTCCCACTAGACCAGGTTGCTCAGAGCTCCTGGATTTCATTTATCCCAGGGATGCAACATCCACGATTTCAGTGTGAATCCTGTTCTAGTGCCTCCCACATGACAATATTCACAGTTATCTTAATATCTAAGCCGTAAGTACTAAATATCTCATTCTGCAGTACATCATTAGACCTGTAGTTCAGGCAATTACTCCCCTGCATTCATCAACGATCCAGTTGCTAATGCACAAATGCAAAGAGAGAAATTTTCTGTTAATCATGATTTCCTAAGTCATAACAGCAGCATAAATGGACAGTGTTGCCTGCCTCAAACAATTTAAAAAATAAAAGCTGGTTACCTCCTGCCATTTCAAGAGACACTTTCACATATTGCAGTGAACCCACTGGAATCAATGCATTCCTGCTAAGAATAAGCCTCTGGTTTACTGCTTCCATGGAGCCACTCCAATGCAGGACACTCAAAGGCTTGGCAGCCTTGTGAACACAAGGATTTCTAACATTGTTGGTACCTGTATTCTTTGTGTCCTTTCCACATAACTTTTATTAACACTTACGTGGATTTCTTTTCCAGTACACAAGGATTTTAATATCGTAAGGTGTCACCACAAATAGCTGTAACCAGACAAATGACTTGCCCTATTTTTCTTCTTTCTATTTAATAAATTAAAAGGTAGATTCTCTGCTCATCTACAGCAAAACAAATCAGAAAATGTCTTCTCCAATTAATGACATCATCAGTCAATAGATAACAAATAATGAAAAAAAACTCAGGCATGTAATAAAAATAAGAACCTTGATACCCTTATTTTTGAAGACACCCCACTAAAGATGCTATGGCATAACACAAGGCATCTGAAGAGTATCTTGCTTTCTTGAGTTAACTCTTTAGTTTCCTGATATCCTTCAGGAATATACAAATCCATTTTAACAGTTTTAAGAGGAACTGAGCTACAAATGCAATAAAAATATTTTAAGAATGCAGAATTACATCACTGAAGCTGGATAGACTCAAATTCTTGAAGTAACAGCAAGCAGTGCTCTGAATGCCCTATTCAATACCAGAAATTGTTCTGAGCTTTAATCTAGTTACCAAAAATTGAATATTCTAGTCAAATACCTAAACTAAGAAGCAGTTAAATACACCAAGGGGGAAACCACGACACTAGGTCAGAATTAGGTCATGATTAATTGCTTTGGTCAAAATAAAAACTGGTATAAAGATACAAGTTACCAATAGGCCTGGATCTAATCAATGAGACTACAACAGGTCTCCAGATTTGAATACCTCAGCTTATCAGTAAGTTTTTCCTCCAGACTCTCCTACTTCTGAATTTCAAGAGACATCGAAAATGAGATTCAAATGACCTGTAGAACTTCAGGATACACTTCATCAATTATACTGGCCTTATTTGATAAGGCAAATGTGTATGCTAAAAAAAAAAATAAACAACCAAAAAAACCCATCCCAAAATGCCCCACAAAAACCACCAAGCAAACAAATAAAGCATCTGGCATGAATTATTTTATATAAACTGTTTAAAATCTGAATAGCAGCTATTATCTAGATTCCTCACCTGGAGAAGTTCATATCCTACTCTTTGAATAATAGATTTTCAACTCACAGACACAAATTACAGTGAAGTTAAAACATGTGTTTCCCAAAATGTCATATTAACTTGACTCAATTGTACTGGAATCAAATGGCATGTGCTGAATGTAACAGCAGGATTACTGGAGTAAATTGAAAGAAAATCAGTAAGTAAACATGAAGCACTTGAGAAAGGTGCCTCAATGAAAAGGTCAGCGAAAGGGCAAACAACTACTGAATTTGTTCTAAAAATATTTGTTGAAGAAGGTGGCCATGAAAGGCAAATAATACTTAGTCTTAACAATCCAGTAGCATTTCCATTGATAAAAATAATGAGTTACCTAAATAAATGTGTTGTGCTGTAAGAGGAAAAGTCTAAATGATGCTATGCAACCTCTTAGACAAGATTTTAAAGCTCTATATCTATGACTTTATCATTCATATGTTTCATGATTTAGAGCTACTGCAAATGATAAAAGTATCCCTAATTCCATTTGTATGGGAGTGCATGAAATAAAGCTCTCTACATATTTCTCATCTACCTATTTTTAAGTCAATGTTTTAGAACTCCTCATCAGTTCAGGTTTATTTTCAGGCAGATATTTTGATTCTCATAGTTACCTGAAGAAGAGAATGTAGCCTAAAATACAAAAATCAAACATTATTTTGTCAGATTTTTGTTTGTTTTAGAAGGGTGGAAATGAAAAGGAAAGATAACAGCTGCATTTCAATCTTAATGCAGTTGTACAAATCAACTGGTAGTAGCAAACAATACCTGGCTGAAATCTCAGGATCTGCTTCAGATTTCAGTGTACAATCAGAGTTAAAGAGTAATTCCACTTAATCCAGTAAGCAAAATCACTGATTACAAAAATTCCAAATGTCATGGGTTCACCACACAAAAAAGCAGAAAGAAGCAGGATTCCAGACTGGTGGTGAATAAGACACACATCTTATGTGGCATCTCCCTGGGGGAAGGTTCCTTATTAATAAGCAGTCCGTTTAAAGCACTTGTAAAGAGAAACTCTTCGGAAAAAATAAGAAACTTTGTATCAAAGCAGTGAAAAGAAGAAATTTGAAGCACTATCTACATACTCCTATGAATCTCCTGCATGAGCACAAAATAGATTAAATTCTACAAGAAATATATTTTCTACTGCAACTTTAAAAAAAATTGCTAAGCTAAAGAAATGTGTATTATGCAGAGTGGTAAAACAAATAAAATTGTACAATTTGGGAAGATGCCCATTTCATCCACTTCAAGGCAGTGTCCCCACACACTGGTAAAATCCAAGGAAACTTTCTTTATCCCTACATATCTTAAAAGGCAGATTTACAGAGTGCAGTACCCTCCTTTTTGGTTTGTGGTATGGTGGGGAGTCTCTGTGTGTGTTTTGTTTCAATTTTTATTAAAGCGAAGCTAATTCAAGCTGGATAAATTGTCTGGACAGCTTTTAAAGGTTAAGAAAAAAATCCTTTTGTTTTAGCATAATAACACTGCCAGTTAAACTCCTCCCTTGTGATGAAATTAGGAGAGGGAATATTTGGCCCTGGTAGATAATTATGACATTCATAAGCTCTTAACGTACAGGGCTGGGGGAGGGGGTCGCTGTCTGCTACTTGTTCTCAAACTGCTCTGATTTTCTGGAACAGAACAAATACAGCACAGTTCCCTCTCTCCAGTCTTAGACACCAGCACTTCTCAAAGAAAAGGCTTCAGTCATTCTTATATCCTTCAAAATATAAATTCTGAATTTAGGACTTTCAATATTTCCAAAGCAGATGATCCAGATGTAGTTACTGACTTTTTCTTATCCAAACTATCTAAAAAGTCACAATCATTTAATACTCACATAATAATGCTTTTCTTAAAAACAAGCCAAGAAAGTAAGCCTCATAAGCACCACAATCTCCATTTGATGATGTAAGTGTTCCCCACCACTGCATTTCCACCAACAAAAAAGAGAGAGAGAGAAATCCCAATAGTTTTCAGAATTGCCCTTCAAATGATTTGATTCATTTCAAGAAATTCTCAAGATTACTTTAAGGTGGTGTAAAAAAAAAAAGTACAATAAATCCCTCACTTCAACAATGGTCACTAAAATTAAAAATAATAAACTCCCCCCCCCCAACACCACTGTAGAAAATGCCTCTTCCCTAGCAACGTAAATGGGTGTATTTTCCACATGCAGATTTTCTCCCATTCTCATCTACTATAACCTGCTGTGGATTGAAGCTGCACATTTCTGTTATTTCTACAGTCAGTTAAAAAATCGTACTCTTCCTTTGCCAATGTAATTCCCTTCCTTTATTAAAAAGAATAAAACGAAGCTGTTTCTTTAAATTGAGGGAAATAACTTACTATCAATATTAGGTTTATTCAGCTTTCCTCCTCTTCTTTCCATCCCTCCCTCATATGTATCCTGTAATTTTTAAAACTCGGCTTAATTGCATCTGTAATTTCACTCCATTATTTATCTCCTGACATTTGTGATAGTAAGATACCTAAACTATGCAATCCTCCTACGCTGCAGAAATCGCACTTCACAAAGTCGCTTTCTACCCTTCCTCCGTTGGAGGAGGCACATTCCACATCTCTACGCACATTATTACACCCAGGTGGATCAATGCAAATCCTGACGGAAGCCTTCCCGCTCTCCTCCTCCTCTGCCATCCCAGTCCGGCTGTACCAAAAAGCCTCCGGAGCGTTCCCGAATCCCCCGGCTCCTCGGGAGACCTCCCCAGTTCACCCCGAGGTGGCAAAAGCAGGGAAGCTTTTTCTACAGAATTTGAGAGCACCTGGCGGCTTTTTGCTAGTTGTCGCCGAAAGATAATGCCTCGATGGTGCGAGGTTTAGCCACAGATGCACGGAAGGAGACCTTGGCAGCTGCGGTTCTTGGTACCACAAGGTATCATGCCCGACTCCCCCCCGTCCCTCCCTTAAGCGCAACAAATGTCGCTGCCCCCCCACAGGACACGGTGGGTGACACATCCGGCCCTTGCCAGCCCCACACAGGACACCGTGGGTGGCACATCCAGCCCCGCACAGGACACCGTGGGTGGCACATCCAGCCCCGCACAGGACACCGTGGGTGGCACATCCGGGCCTTGCCAGCCCCGCACAGGACACCGTGGGTGACAGACACATCCAGCCCCGCACAGGACACCGTGGGGGACACATCCATCCCGGCCCGGGAGCGGCGGGGGCGAGGCCACCCCGTCCCG
>JBBMKD010000001.1:12925461-12936934 GCA_037834095.1 Argya squamiceps | reverse complement strand
TACCAAACAGCACTTTCCCATTTTCATTGGAATTGGGTAATTACTGACTTATATGTGATACAGGTGAGCAAGGACTGCCAACAGTCAGTGAAATCTTTATGGAGGACCTAGAAATGCATCTTTATTTATACACATTAATAACCCTGGGGGGAAGGGAACACATAATTTTGAGTTTATTCATTTGTCAAGTGATAAAAGAACCACCCAATTGCCCACATCTCCATTTTTCATAATGGTCAGGATGAAAGGGTTAGCTTTGATTTCAAGAAGAGATCAACCAATAAATAACAATAGAAAATAAAAAAAAGGGGTTTAGCACAAGACTTTTTTGAAAGCATGTGATATAAACCCCATAATTTATACCCACACTTATCTTTTAATTCAATCTCAGACCTACAACTTCAGAAGCTCTTATTTATGAGGAGACATCTGTTGCTTTAATGAGACATTCTGAGCTCTTGACATCTTCAAGCATATTGATACAGCAAGTGGTTTCAAAGGTTAACTCTGTTGGTTACACAACATTTTCTTTCATTAATTTTACATCTGATGAGTTTTGAAAGATTAGAGTGCTCAGTTTGGTTTCTCTACATGCTGTATTTCAAGAATAAACATTCTCTTATGTCTTTTCTAAGTAAGGTGATCCCAAATTACTAATCTCACCTGCTTTTCTTCCTGACTTTGTAACATGTTTTTTCATTCTCCTTCTATATCTGTTATAAATCTTAGTAAGGTGAGGACTTAAGCAGACTACTACACATGAGAATGAACTTCTGATTTATAGTGATTTATTTTTACACCCGGAGGTATTGGGTTTTTTTTAAGAACTGCCATAGGCACCTTTCAACTGACTTCAAAACCAGATTGCAATACCACACATCTACCATAACTTAAGGAAAAATATAAATTGTCTTTGTGTAAAAATTTAAAACTTACAACATCCTTAAGTACAACAGAAAATTCCTTTTTCATTGCTTGCTTGTTCAGATTTTCAAAGTAAATAATGAATGTTTTCTAATAAGTAATGTTTGAGTTGGCAAATGTCAGGGTGTTAAGAAATTTGTCTTAAAAGTAGGGAAACAATATTGGATTTTTAAGCAAATCTATGCTATCCAAAGTACACAGATACATAAAATAGGTATTTTCTTAGGAGATACATACTTTTTCCATACTTTTTCAGCTATTCAAGATTTAATTTTTTTATTACCCATGTTAACAGAGTGGGTATACCAAGAACAGTAGTTACAACACAGTAAATCTTGTAGGGTACTAAAAATTTTTTGCTCAAGTAAAATCTCACTTAAAAGATACCTAATTTAAAACAGGGAAGAAAACAACCAGTAGTACTTACATACATTGCTGAGAAATGTACTGAAATCACACATTAATAATAATAATAATAATAATAATAATAATAATAATAATAATAATAGTTATGTGTGCAACACACTTGCTTATGCCTTTTTTATTAAATTTCTTCTGTGTAGATGTAGTTATAGTTAAATAATAAGGAGTGAAAAATGCATTTTGAAAGAGAATTTTTACACTAACTTTAACAGAAGTAAATTTTAAAAGCATTTTTTAAATTGCATGAATAATTTATTTGAAGTGATTGTTTGGGAGTAGTGGCATTTGGGATACTTATTGCAGAAAGGAACCTTTTCAATAGATCTATGTGTAACAAGCTGAAAACTTGAGAAAATCTATCTGGAAAATAGTCATTAAAAAAAGGCCTAACATTTCCTGACTTTTATGGGAGCAGACCTCACCTTCTCAGAGCATAAAGATCTCTTTCTACTGAAGTAGTGGTAAATGATGTCCTCAAAGAGAGATTTTCCAGGTGATTCAATTCCTGTTCTCAGGGCACACATGATGACCATGCATGTATCCAGGTTCTTTAAACTTGGACAATTCCACAGTGGTAGTTATGCCCCAGAACAGCTGGAAGCACAGTAAATGAGATCAATTCTCAAACATAATTTCAGATCATCCTTCCAGCAATTTCTTTTGACCCAGCATTTAACAATATTTCAAAATTATCTCTCTCTTACAGCTTTATGAGTAAAGGCCTCTGAGTTCTAGATACATTCTTTGAAAACAAAAAGAACATTTTAAAAATTTCTCATTTGCCAAGGACAAAGCACGATGCCACAGAATATTTACATTACTGCAGAAGAAGCAAGATTATCAGGGGAAACAAGCTAAGAGATCCCTTTTCTGCAACAACTGTGCCAATAACACTGATGAAATCATCAGTTATGTTTTTGACAAGCAAGAGAAATCAGTGTACCGAATGTAGTGCTGTGCTGACTTGTACTTCATAGGAAAAAATAAAGGGTGGAGGGAAGGATCAATAGTTTTTAGAAGGAGAGTTAAAAAGGATAATATTACATAAGGGACTAATAAAAATCCTTTTTTTTTTTTCTTGAGGATTTTCTGTTTGTTTCTTGCATCAAGGAATTCAGCAGAACATAACCAAAACTGATTTAGGACTGGATTGCTCCCTCTGCTCGCAGGATTATAGTGGATCAAGATGTATTGAGGAGGTTTGGAAACATAGAGTAGAATCTCTGTGGCATTGTCCACTTTGGACCCGGGGTACTTAGTAAAGTAAATGATGTTTTGTCTTGGGAGTATCCATGTTGGTGGAAAACATGGTAAATGAGACACATTTGGAGCACTGGGTTCCCCACAACAAAAGAGAGAGGAGCTGGAGTAAGTCCAGCACTGGGCGACAAGGGTGATTAAGGCCTTGGAGCATCTGGTAAACAAGGGGAGGATGAGAAAACTGAGGATTCAGCCTGGAAAGAGAATGTTCAGTGGAAATTTTATCAGTGTTTAAAAAGATGTGATAAAGGACAGGAAAGAAGAGGCCGGAATCTTCTCAATACTGTCCAGTAACAGGGCAAAAGACAAAAAGAATTCTTTAAATCTTTCCATAGTATTTTCCTTTCTCTCAGCATCCTGGTTGCCTCAATAACTTTTCCTCCTATTGAGTGACTTCCATGATGCAAGACAGCAGCCAGAGGGGTGTTAAGAGGTGTTCTGGTTTTTCATTTGCGTTAATTGCCAACTAAATTTCTACTTGAAAACATTAGACAAGGGAAACATGAAAGTATTTCTTCCCTTTTTTCTTCCTAATAGCATCCTTGTTGTGAAATTTCAAACAGTCGTAAAAAATGATCAGTATGAGCTCTTGAATTGCATTTTTATGCATGGTGAATTTAAATAA
The DNA here is from genome assembly GCA_037834095.1 of Argya squamiceps. NCBI lineage: Eukaryota > Metazoa > Chordata > Aves > Passeriformes > Leiothrichidae > Argya > Argya squamiceps. The sequence continues at coordinate 12,933,702 of JBBMKD010000001.1, read as the reverse complement.
TAATAGTAATTATTAATAAGCTCCAGGAAAACTTGAAATTATAAAAAAAAAGAAGTAAAGGACTGGTAAAGAAGAACAAATGACTCTTTGATTTAGGCAAATCATACTATCTATTTGATATGCCACTTAAAAGAATTCACCCTCAACTCAGACTGTCTATAGCTCCAGTAGTAAAATAAGTTTGTGACAGCCTTGTGGAAAATTATGAGATATCAGAACCTCTAGCCAATATTTTTTGTTTGCTCTTGTGGGATGTCTCTAACCAAAGTAGTGGTTCAGCTCACTTTTAGGGGTAGGGTCATCAGCCCTATCTGTGTTATATATGTGTATAAACTCTTTTCAGGGTGATTCTTTGATAAGAGCTAATAGATACTCTCTGATTTGACCCTTGATATCCATACCATATTCTATTTTCCTTAATTCTATGCATTATTCTTCCAGTTTCTCTCTTTTTTTTTTAACTAAAATTTGCTAGTTGTTCTCTTGGTATTTTCCTTAATACTTCCTATTATAATTCTGTTGCCTTAACATCCTCAGATACCCATAAAAATATAATTTATCTGCTATATATGATTGCGGACTATGTTTGCTCTTCATTTTTATATTACTGCAGATTATATTTTGGCTGGACTTTCACATTGAGCTGTGCTCCAAATATTTTTCTGCCTCAAGTTATCATCCACTGTGCTAACATGGCTACTGGACTGGAGTATTCTCTTTTAAAAGTCTTCCTGATGGCTTGAGGATGTAGGAAGTTTATGCTTATTCTCCATTACAAGAGCAGACAGGCAGCTCAGGATACTGACATGTGTAGAAGATGTCATGGTGGTGCGCAGTACATCTCCAGTTCACATGCTGCTACAGACCTTCAGCACAAGAAAAGACAGAAGGAGTTCTAAAAAACTTAATTGGCCACAATGTTAACATTTTTCAAGGTTTTTCAATAAATATTTCAACTTTATTTGCCAAAGCCTCATTAATATTACATATGACTTCAAGCCAAACTTTCTATTTCTCACATGACATTTATTTATATTGTCTCAAAAATTACAAACCTGGCAGTAATATATGGTACAGTGACACAGAACCCTTCCTGAATATTTCATTGCCCTTCTTTTCAGCATTTCTACTTGGGAGTCCTTTTCCTTTCAGCATTTCTACTTGGGGGTCCTTGAATCACAGAATGACTGGGGTTGGAAGGGAATGTTAAAAATCATCTCATTTCCTCACCCCTGTCATGGACAGGGACACCACTCACTAGACCAGGTTGCTAAGAGCTCCATGCAGTCTGTGCTGGGACACTTCCAAAGATGGGGCATCCACAGCTTCTCTGGAGAAAACCTCTTCCAGTGTCCCACCACCCTTACTGGTATTTTTTTTTCCTTTTTAAATGTCTAGTCTAATTCTATTCTATTTAATTTTGAAGCTATTTCCCCTTGTTTTGTCACTACTTGATGGAATTATTTTGGATCAGTGTTTTGATTGTAGTCTAAATGGGATTTGAAAATAAAGATCTGGATTTTTCTTTCTGTGATCAAATAAAACCTCCTCTAGTTGTTCAATGTGATTTTGAACATTTTTCCTATTCTCAGTGATTAAGATTTGCACAGTTAAGAGGATGCCTTTTCCTAGATGACCCTTTCTCTGAAAGTTAACAGAGCAGTCTTTCTATGAGGGTTCCTCAATCCTTAAGACCCTTTTGAAGACAAAGAGAGAGAAATGCAAGCAGATACACTCTTTTTTTTTGTCTTTTTACTTTAATGTTGAAATAATTTATGTAATCAGTTGAAGTGTGAAGTTGTACATCTATAGTTTTGTAGCTATATCACTTTAGATACCAAAATGACAGAATATCAGCATTTGAAAAGAGAAGAACTACTAATCTAGAAAAATAGTATTTTCACAAAGATATGAAAGTAAATAGAGAGTCAAGGTCTTTAGCAAACTAAGTTTTTATATATATTCAGAACAGTTGCAATATTTTCACTTAAGGGACTACAATTCAATTAAAGCAAGTATTTCACTTCCCTGTGTATTCTACCAGTTATCCACTGAGCAGCCAATGACTCTTCAATGACTGAGTATAAATACTCACTGTCTTGGTGTTTGAAAAGCCTCTGCCAGGAGAGGAGATTCACTTCCCCTTGAAGACTAGCAGATGGATATTCACGTTCATACTTAGGAAGATATCCTTGAATATCTAACCAAGCAAATGAGTTTTGCATTTGATTCTAATTGTTGTTGACTGTTTTATGAGTTTTAGTCCTGGAATACAGAGTACCATAGTCTAGATCTTGTTCATCAGATAATTCCCCTTATTGGTTTTTTTGTTTGTTTCTAGCTTGGACAATGGCATTGGGATTTTCTTGAAATGCAGTTGCAGATACTGGAAGTCATACACCAGGTAGGTTGCAGGAGACTTATGGAGGTCATGTTGTGTTCCCTTTTCTACTTAAAAAGGGATAATTTGAAATTAAATTTGATTACTCAGAGCTTTATGAAGGCTACAGAAAGCCTGCCATATTACTGAGTAGCAAACACAAGAAAGTGGTTCAATGAATTTTATTCAGTATGGAATAAATAACAGCTACTGTTCTTTGAGTTGGGTGGAAGCATTTTGAAGGTTTTGTTGTTTTTTCCTAATTCTTTCAAAATGTAGAAACATCTAAAATATTTTTTGATGTAGGAACATTGTAATTTTTACAGCAGAACAGAAAATTTTCCCTTTAGTTCTTCTATTTCTGAACCAATGTCTAGCTAAATGAATGGCTCAAAAAAACCTCTAAACCAACAGAAGATAATCTGACAGACATCTAATATTAAAAAAAAAAAAAGAAAAAGCTGATAAGTGGAGATATTTTTGTTTACACAAAAGATTCATTCATTTAAAAAATCTTCTTATATTTTCATCTTTAGCAAAATTTCATGCCAACTAGCTTCAGAAAATTGTGCAAAAAAAGAATTGTCTTTATCATTCATTATTCTACAACATTCAAAAGTTATCATAGTGTCATTTATACTGACTTCCTTCAAAATGTGTGTATTACACAATACCATGACAATATGCTTTCTGTTGTCCAAAAGTATCTGCAGCTGTAAACTGATGTATGAAAAATTAAATGTATGTTTAATGATGAACTAGTCCTATCTAAAACAAAGAGCATTATGTTAAGCAGTGATTACATAATTATTAAGTAAGGATTATTTAGGGGCTACCTGGGGGAGCAATTGTTTAAAAACCAAAATGGCCAAGCACTCCAGAGTTCTCGTGAAAGAAGAAATTTCATTCTTTTGTCTCGCTGAGTGCTAGAACACAGCATTCTTCTCAGTTTCAAGTATCACAAGGTGAAATAATTTGTTATAGTCTGCTTCTGCTTTCATATACAGCACAAGAAAGACACTGGACACTATTTCTGATGAAAAAAGAAAGAAAAAAACTCACAGGACATCAGTGCAGTAACATCCACATTCATACCCACAAAGAGGAATTCTTGAGATCAAAAGATATCTTGACAGTAGCTTCAACTGGATGAAATTTGACATATTTGAGGTAATGGTATATTATTATCAGTCTGTTTCTATTTATTATTTTCTCATATTTTTAAATCTTAAACTTCATGTCTGTCTACACCTGCAAGTTTCTGATTCTTGCTGCCATTCTAAAACTACTATTTTATTTGTGTCTCATAAAAGTATAGGTACTTTTTTCAGAATCAGTTTTTGTACCTTTATGAATGAGTTCTTTAATGATATGAATATCTACTATCACAGCAAATTGCTTTTTTCAGCTATACAGCTAGAGTCTGATTTTTTATTCAAGTTGCAACTAAGTCTGAGGCTATTTTTTATTCTTTAAAGGAGAAAAACATTTTTGGTAATTGACAAATTAAAGAGGGGGAAAGTAAAACAATTAGCAAACATTTTACTTGTGATTATCTTTACCCAAAATATTGACTTAAGAATGATGTTTCACTGTAAAAGACATAAAATTGAAATAACAACAGTTCATTTCAATTGAAAATATCCATTAGAAGCCTTACACCTGTAAAAAATTATAATATACACACATTGGACAAAAAAAATCCATATTATCCTATGGAAAAGATGGAATCAACCCTAAATGCTTGTGTCTGACTTGTCAAGTGGTCCATTAACCTACTGAGATTTGTGCAAATGGGTGCTTATCTAAGTTCACAGATTATAAATTAATGTAAAGTAAAAAAAAAGAAAAAAAAAGAAAAGAAAAAAGGTTTGATTTAAAAAAAATACATATTTATGGAATTAACAAGTTTAGGAGACTTCTGTTTGCCTGTTGTGTTCTGTAATTTGTCCCTTGCTACCTGTCTGCCAAGGAATACTCCAATAAAAGTAGTTCTTTTTTGCTTCAACTTCCAGCCTGGAGATTGTGGTTAAATTTGCAAGGATAATTTTATTCTCTGAAGGGAAAGAAACAAGAAGAAAACATAAAATTGCCCATTAAAACCAAATTCCTCTGTTTGTGCCTGGCCTGCTCATCAGGAACTGCATGCCCTTTAATTGAAGTTAACTACCCATACCAGCACATATGTGAGTAACTCTACTGCTCTGCTATATTCCTCTAATCCAGGAGAGTAATGAAACATAAAGCAATAAATTTAATCAAATCCCAGAATTGTGGGGGTGAGAAGGAAAAAAGAAACTGCTGCAAGATGTTTGGTACTAAATGCCCGAATGAGAAAAGCAGATCTCTGACTGCTGGGGTTGTTTCCAAGAAAGTTCCCTGGTCAATCACTGCAATGTTGTTTTCCACCCCAAAACATTTTATACCTTGTTTTAAGGACACTTTGGGTGTCAGTTATAGGAATGATCTGTTGAATTCCTTGAACTATGTGCTGAATGTTTATTTCTTATAATTACCTTAGGCTTTAAAATACAAACAAAGCAAGTGGTTGCCAAAGGCTTGAAAATATTAAAAGCAGCAAAGTGTTCACTGACTGAAAGAGAAAGTGCACTCCACAAAGATCACACAGTTTTTTAAATTTCTTTTTGGCAATAAAAAACCTGAATGGAAGCTGAAGTCAGAAAAATTGGAGAGAGTAGTGAGGGGAAGAAAAAACAATGCATTTAGATACTCTTTTGTGTCTATCTGTTACAGGACAGTATGATTAATTCTGAGTACATGTTGTAATAGAATTTCCTTTATACAGTCCTAATTCTCAAAAGGAACAACATAAATCAAGCATTTTTACTAAGACTGCTGTACCTTCACTAAACGGTTTTGATCAAAGACGCACATAGAGAAGTTGAGGGATTAGGCCCTCCTTTTTTTTTTTTTTTTTTTCCTTAAATCATGAAAGATAATCATAACATGAGAGACACTGGTACAAACTAACTGGAAGAAAATTATAATAATACATTGGTACCTTTGAATCTACCAGATGACCCCATTCCTAATTCAAGAATGCGAAAACCTCATCAAGATCAGTGGCTTTGGGGAACACCTGCCCTGGTCTGGCAGAGAATTTGATGGCATGAGATTCTTGCTCAAGAAACAAACTCAGGCACAATAAGAGAACTTGAACTGTTTTCTACAGCAAAGGTCACAATCAGATCTATGTTTAGTGTGTAAAGTATATATTCACACTAAAACTTAGCTGTGGATTCTATGCGTTAGCTGGGTTTTGACTTACGTTGTCCTTGAAAAGCTGTTAATAGGTTTAGTGAACAAGGGGAAGACTCCAGCATATGGAAGTATTGACTACTTCAGAATGGACATGATTAAAGATTGTTAAGTTCTTTTATCTTTTACAGTTCATACTTTTTCTGTTCCATAGTATCTTGTATTTTTCTTTGGTTTTATAGCAGATACTTTTTATTACAATTTACCTTTCAAGCTTAGGGGAATATAGCAAGCTAATATAGATGGGAATATGAGGACTAAGCCTTGCAACTTTTGTTTCTCTCCTTCTTTTTGCAGACTTCACATTCAATTTTTAATGTATTTGCACATGTTTAAGCCTGTGCTATACAAGTGTACACCAGTGACATTTATTATCTGTGTGCAATTCACATCCTCTGTATATATCTACAGCTGGGGATGGATACTACAATCCTTCATGGAGGACTCCAGTTCCTATTACTTCAGCTGAATCCAGCTATTCAGTTAGTAGTTAGAAATGATTATTCAGTCAGATACACCAATAAAATTAGATATCTTTTCACAAGAGCATTTGCTTCTCCTTTCCTTGTCATCTTTTCAAAAGGTCTTTGTCTGGAAATGAAAGAGCTGAGTTACATTTTGCTGCTCTGATTCATCCTGAGGTAAAGTTATACTTATGTGGGTTTTGATTAGACTCTTAATCCATAGGGATGACAAAATCAAGCCTCTATGATATTTGTTAATCACAAACACCTTGTGTCAGGGCTTGTTCCTTTGTTTGGCCTTTTATGTCATGATGTGCCACAGTGAGGCTTTGGCCAGGAGAACTCACACAAACATTAACATAGCTTGGTTTTTTGTCTTTCCTTCATATTTGCTTCTCTAAAGGACACATTTTAATATAAATAATTTTGAGAGAGCAGTATTTATTACAAAAAGTGAAAGGCATTTTTCTCTGGCAAATAAAAAAATAAATTATATAACTGAGAAGAGCAGTTAAGATTTGTAAATAAAGTACTTCATTCATATTTGCTCCTTGTACTGTTTCTGATGTGGAGACAGGCATTGATTCCACTACAGCAGGGAAGTATGGCTCTCCAAAGACATCACTGAATTGGCAGGAAATAGAATCGTGTTTAATAATTGGGTAGAACTGGCATTTGTGAATACATGCAGAGATATGAAGGATCTTACATGTTGGGTAAAATCTCCATTGGTTAATAAGTGATTATAAAAAGAGCAGGGTATTGATTAAAATTTGCTGTAGATACCCAAAGAATCTTTGCTATAGGACACCTTTGGGCACAAAAGGTCAGGTGAGGTCAAGTCACTCCTGCATTTGGACTGCTCGTTATAAGACTTGTCCTCCACTTGTTCAGGTGGCCTTTCCTATAATAATTCTTATAACAAGCAACTCAAATCATGGCTTATGACAATTTAAAGGTATCTACATTACAATCACCACCTCTAGCTATTTTGAGCTGGGTTATAGTGTTTAATATCGCAGTGCACTCCTCTTCCTACTCTCAGCCTGGCTAGCAACAAGGGGTTCCTGCATAAGTGTAATTTCCATAACATGCAACTGAAAACCTGGATTGCAACAATTTAAAGGGATCTTCCTTACAATCTCCACCCCTGTCCCCTTTGGACCAGACCATAGGTTTCAACATTGGAATGGACTCCTCCCTTTTCTCTCACTTCATCTTGGATTTGTCTGGAGACTGCAGTCCCTTCAGGGTGTATTCGCTCCAAGTGGAGCCTTATCTGCCAACCATCTCTCCAGAGCTGTAGCTGCTCTGCCGAGCTGTAACTGGCACAGACACTTGGAGATACACCCACTTTATTGTGCTCCTATTCACAGCCACAGATGTTCCAGGGTGTACAGTTCATTCAGGTCACCATGCTCTTGACTCCAGTTCATGCTGGAGTTCCAGCCTGCCCAGTGCAGCAGCACAGCAGCAGTTGTGATGCCCTGGCCATGTGCCAGCCAGATGCATGGCCACTGCTGCTACCAAAATGTTCCCAGAGTGAAATGAGAAGCAGCGGAGCACTACAGCAAACAGCAAAATAAGAGCAGAGCCACTAATGAGCGCTAGGCTGGAATATACGGTAAGGTGAGCAAGCCCCGTGGCAGGCGGAGGAGCCTATCAATTAAAACCTAAGCAGCAATGACAGCTCTGCATTTGATCTGGCACATTTCAATCAAATCTGTTGTTATCTTGAAATCTTTGAGCTCCATGTTGTGTGCCAAAAAAGGACTGTCTTTAACCCCAGCCAGCAACTACACCCCACATAGTCACCTGTACACTTTCCTCTGGGTGGGATGATGGGACAGAATCTGTAGAGCAAAAGTGAGAAAATTCGTGGCTTGAGAAAAAGGTGGTTTAATAGGGAAAAGAAAGGTCATGCTTACAAGCAAAGCAAAACAAGGAATTCATTCCCCACTTCCCAAGGTCAGGCAGGTGTTCAGTCATCCCCAGGAGAGTGTGCTCTTATCATACCTAATTGTGACTTGGGAAAACATGCCATTTCTCCATAAATGCCATTCTTCCTCCATCTTTCCCTAACTTTATATGCTGAGTGGGACAACATATGGTCTGGGA
>JBBMKD010000001.1:12897967-12920771 GCA_037834095.1 Argya squamiceps | reverse complement strand
AATCTCTAAACCTTCAACAGCCTTTGAGCAGCAACCTTTCAATGTCTCCCTACTCCAGGGTTGATCCTGCTGCATATTCCATGCAGCTGAGTGTGCCCTGGGCTCTCCACTGTTTATGGAGTGAGGAAATGGGCTCATGGTCATACCTGTATCCTGACCACAGCTGGCAGTGTCTCCCAAACAAGACTTGAGTCAGACCTTCACCAGCACTGGGGTTGGTGTGCACATGGCTCAAATCAGCTCCTGGCTATTGTGTTGTTATTTGTCTCCCCTGAATCCATAGCAAGGAAAGGACTCAACTGAATGGGACAGTCTCTTAGTGACAAAGGACATGGAGGAGGCTGTGCCACTCAGTAATTTCTTCACGAATCCCAGGCCTTGAGACTCATGGAAAAGTCTGGAGCAAGGACTGCTTACTATCTGTGGAGGAGGATGAAATTAGGAACCATTTAAACTGACTGAACATCCCAAGTCTCTCAAACCTATTGGGATGTCAGCACAAGTGCTGAGGGGAATGACACTGACAGTTATCTGTGGAAGACTATGGCAATCCAGGAAATTTGATGAAGACCAGAAGAAAGAAAACGTCACCTCCATCTTCAAGGGCAGGTCCAGGGAACTGCAGGCAAATCAACCTCACCTCAGTCCTCAGGAAGGGGATGTAGCAAATAATCCTGGTAACCATTTGTAAACACACAAAGGACCAGAAGGTGACTGGGAGTAGTCAGATTGGATTTATGAAGGGAAAATCATGCATGAAAAACCTGATAGGTTTCTATAATGAGATGATTGGTTTGGTGCATGAGGGGGGAGAAGTGAATGTTATTCATCTTCACCTTGGTAAGGCTTTCGCTAGACAAGCTGATCAGACAAGCTGATGAAGCATAGGCTAGAGAAGTGGACAGCAAGGTGGATTGAAAATTGCCTATGATAAGTAGCTCAAAGAGAAGCTGGAAGGTGGTCTCTAGTAATGTACCCAAGCAGTTTACACTGGGCTCAATCCTGTTTAACACCTTCGTTAACCAGGATGATGGGAAAGAGTCTGTACTCAGCAGTTTTTCAGATCATTTAAAACTGGAAAGAGTGGTAGGTACAATAAAAGATTGTATTGTAATTCAGAGGGATTTTGACAGGCTGGAGAAATGGTCTGATAGAGCAGCTGGGTCCCCAGAATAATTCTTGACTCTCCATCCCTCTCAATTCATGACCTGACTAGACAGGATCGTAGGCAACCCACTCTGGCTGACCCTGCTCTGAACATGGGGTTGAAGCTGTCTTCCTGCCACACCATCCTGTGATTCTGCATTTAAAATGTTCATTACTGAGAGTTATTGTGAAGCCTTTGAAATTTTAAAATAATCAGATGTATGATATTCAATATCAAGAAGTATGTTACTATACACAAAGTTAGAGTGAATATAAATTTCCTTGAAATTATATTTGAAATAAAATAATAAATTAACTCTTGAGAATAAATCTTGTAGATTAAACTGGAACGACTGACAAATATTTAACATATTTATATTAAAAAGTACTGATTTGGATAGTTTTAAAAGATAAAATAACCTTTAATCAATATAAGTATCGAGAGAAGATGAACAGTAAATAAGCACGAAAACAAAAATACAATTTATAAACTAATATCTAAAATACAGTCAGCTGCAGGAAACAGACTTTCCTACAAACAAACCATCTGGATTTCAACTCTCATCATATTTTAACCTAAATTAAAGGTGTCTTGAAGGTAGCATAAATGGTGAAGGAAATGTTAGGAGCTTCTTAAAGCACCCCGTTTATTCTCTGTCTCTTTCAACACTGAGAAGACTATGGGAAGATATGAGCAGATATTTCTTTCTAAGGGGCTAAAGATAGGAATTTTCTGGGTAATAATGTTTTTCTAAATCCATCTCAGGTAGACTGCACTTACAATTCTCTCTCTAGGAAGGAACTTTGCTTTCTATCTCTTTGTGATTCTTAGGGAAATGATCTGCTCAATTCTGTAGATTATGATATACTGTGTTAGATTTTGAGGTACTGTGCTGACATGAATACTTCTCCTAAAGCAAAACCTTCCCAATCTTCATAAACAGGAAAAAAAATCTTCTTCTTTCCAAGACCTGAAATTTTCATGTTAATGTTCATCTGATTTCAATAAATGCTGATTAAATGGTTGAACAAAACATATAAAAGTAGATTTTACTTAAATAATCAGTTCATTTTCTATTATCAGTAGACTGTTCAATTTGTCAGAGAGTACATAAATACTTTGAGAAGGGAATGTTTACAGGTTTAATTAATTTAAAATTATATAATTCTCCACATTATCACAGTTAGCAGAATCACAGAAATTACTGAGGAAGAAAGCCTATTAGATTATTTTCCTAGTCTGCTTGCCAAAGCAGGAGTACTTCCTAAGCTATTGCTCACAACAGTTGATTTTTAATGGAGTTTAAAATACATTGTAAAGGGTGAATATATTTCATCCTCTCAGGAAACTAATGAGTAGAGTTTCACAATTCTACATCTGCATGACACTTTCAGATGTAAGGCCCTGGTTTTGCAAACATTATGCACTGAGTCAGTTTTTATGTACCAAGTCATTCACCAATATCAGCTGATGACAATCTGTGCCCAGTGGATCGCATGCTGCACAAAATAAGTAGAGAAAATTCTTCCCAGCTTTTATGGGGAGTTCTTACTTACAGTTTAAACATTGAAATGCAGTTTTGATAATAAAATGCAGTGAATGATAAAATGTATCCATGATCTGAATAAGGGAAGTTTTCAGTCTATCAGGAGGGAAACAAGAAAGGAAAAGAAATAAGAAAGGAATGACTCAAATTCCATAATGAAATTTCATTAAGTAAATGGTGGAGATGATGGGCATCTAAGGAGGTAAGGAAAATTTTTGCTTAGCTATATGTAGAATAAAAATATCCAGCAGATGCTTTAGCTTCTGTGTTTAACCACATACTTGGAAATCATCACAATTTGGGAGCTGAGTGGATGTTCAGGGATCATAGTTGAATCTGAGGAGAGGTGGTGGGTGTGAAGCACAAGCTGTGATTCTTGATTAACCTTCTAGAGGCAGCATAATGTGAAGTGGAAGTCCAAAGATATCTCATTCCAAACACAAATTGGGAAAAAAGTTGATTTTAAACAAGGCATGTGGTTCTCATGGCTACCTAAGAAAATTAAAACTTCACTACAGTTCCTACATTGACTGTTAGACAGAATACAACACTAGGCCCAGGAAATTCAGTAAAAGTGACAGTTTTTCAACCAAAAATAATGTAATATCAAATTCTGCTTTAGTCAAAACTATAGTTAGGAACCACAAATTTCAAGGATAAGGAAGGTCTGAAAGAATTTGGGAATAAAAACAAATTTTGGTTATCAGTGTTCAAACTCATGTGACTTGTAGTGAATCATCTTCTGTTCCTGGTAGAAAGGCCTATGTGATGTTTTTCAACAGATTATTCTAGGAAAAAGTGTTCAACAGGTTTCCTCAGAATAATTCTGATTCTCTTTGTCTTTCTTTTGAACATGTAATTGAAAAATTATCTCAGTAATTTTAGTTTAAGCAAGATGCAAAAATGACAATCCTATGTTTTTCCAAGTATCGGTATTTTCCTTCAACAGTGAAGACTGTTATCCTTCATACCAAGAAGAAAAAGTAAGCTGTTATCTTTGCAACAAATAAAGTAGCACAGGACAACTTTGCAGAGAATGTTGAATTCAGAGATTTTCAGGTATGCTGCTTGAAAAGAGATTGTGTATATTGCAGCTGGTGACACCATGGACAGCTCAAACATCTAAAACCAATTTCCATCACTTTTATTATCAAACAGTGGAGCTGGAGGAGCTGGAGGAGCTCGAGTCTCATCTGAATTTGTTCTGCAGAGACTTTTGCGTGGTGTGCTTAAATACATCTGCTAGAAATCACTGGACCAATTAAGTTGGAAAAGACCTCTGGGATCATCAAGTCCAACCTTTGACCCATCACCACCTTGTCAACCACACCAGAGCACTGAGTGCCATGTCCAGTAATTTCTTGAATACTTCCAAGGATGGTGATTTCACCAACTCCCTGGGCAGTCTGCTCCAATGCCTAACTGCTTGTACATTGAGGAAAGTCTCCCTGATGTCCAACCTGAACCTCCTCTGGTGCAGTGGAGGCCATTCCCTCTTGTCTTGTTGCTGGTTGTCTGGGAAAAGAACTGAATGCCCACCTGGCACTACCCTCCTGTCAGGGAATTGTAGAAGTGATAATGTTCCCCCTGAGCCTCCTTTTTTCCAGGCTGAGCCCCACCCAGCTGCTCCTCATCAGACTTGTGCTCCAGACCCTTCCCCAGCTCTGTTCCCTTCTCTGGACATGCTCCATCACCTCTGTGTCCTTCTTGCAGTGAGTGGCCCAGACCTGGACACAGGATTTGAGCTGTGGCCTCAGCAGTGCGGAGTACAGGGGGGCAGTCCTGGTCCTGAGGGCCCCACTTGCTGTGTACTTGTGGCCTCTACTAACCAACAAGGTGCTATATAACATTGCAGTGTTTCTTTGTTTCACTAATTCTCTCTTGCCAGATGTTTCTAGACCATCTGTAATTATGATGATGAGACAGAGCTGAGCACTCATCACAGACAGGGACACCAGGGCACAAACCTCCCTTTTACCATCTGTTAAGATGATTTGCTGAATCCACCCATCACATCAATGGAGGCTCTGTGTTAATCAAAGGAAACAAAATGGTCATATATCAGTTCACTGCCAGTATTCACACAACATGCAGGGCCCAGAATATCCTGTGATCTTACATCTATATTGTGATATTGTATGCTTCAACAATATTTTTTCACAAATACAGATATATTGGATTATTTTATGTAATGACAAAGATATGAATCTAAGATAGTAGTCCAAGTGAAAGCATAACACAAAGCTATCTACATAACTTTATCTCAGTACTGCAGTGGAAGAAGCTGCTCCTCAATCCCTCATTCTAGCCAAGAAAATTGAGAGTCTATTGTACCTGGTGTTGTACAGAGTTGTTAAAACTTATTACAAAATTAATGTTTAATAAAAATAAGAGATGAATGAGTAAGGGAAAAAAAAAGGCAAAAGACTATTGCATAGCCTGTGAAAATAGGATTTAAAATAGTAAGAAGAATGTGCATTTTATGCAGTGTAGAACATTAAATATCTTTATGAGTAGATCAAACTGTCCAGGAACATGGAAAAGAGAACTCTAGTATTTGGTTAACATTCGGATTTTGAAAGAGAATGAAAGCATGGCAAGGAAATGAAATGTTGACACCCTGACTAGACCCTTTACTTATTTAAATACTTATTTATGGATTTCTCCAGCCCTGCCCCCCTGTAAGTCACTCGCTTAGGTTTACATAGGGAATCCTGCTAAGGAACACCCAAAGGCACCATACAAAATCAATACAAGAACAAATACACTTAAATATTCATGAATACAAATGTATAATGCACATAGTCTTCATTTAGTCTGAAAACCAGGCAGAGATTCCAAGGATTTATTCCTTTCATATTCAAGAAAGTACCAATTTTACAGTGAAGAGTTCATTAGAAATGCATTAGATTAGATGAATACAAAACTGTACAAATAGCTACATTCTCTGTAAAAACCTGGCACTATTGTGTCTATGGTGGCAGATGGGCCAGTAGGAGAGAAAGCATACAGCTGTTTCAGAACCCTCACAGAAGCCTAAGAGTTACAGTGGCTGTGAAACATCATGACCTCAACTCACTCTCTGTGAGAAAGATGAGAAAGTACCATCTCTAACATGTATACCCCTGATACAAAAATCATCTTATTATAAATGTATTTATGTTACTCAAATTTTTCTAGGCCCCACTAATTTCAGCAAGTGTCCAGTCTCCTTATGTCAGTCACCCAACAATGCGTTTTATCTGCAGTTATTCCTAGAAACACTATTTTAACAGGCATGAGTTATGTGAGGTGCAGGTATGGATATGTCTGGATAGTCCTGAGCACTGTGCTCTAGGGGACCTCCTTGGGCAGGGATGTTGGACTATATGGCCTCCAGTGGTCCCTTCCAACCTTAAATATTCTGTAATACTGCGATATGAAATCAGAGTTTCCATGAGATTCAGAACTGTTGAGGTTTCATTTCCTCATTTCCTAAACAATTAACTTTCTATCTGGGCAGTCTAATATTTTCTGCTGTTTCTGCATGTACTTTATAACCTCCCACAGAGTACTTTGGTGCCAAAATGAGTGCTATTTCCATTAGTAGCAGACTTCCTTTGATGTTATGCAAAAAGTCTTGTTAGCATTTGGACTAATAAAAGCTATTAACAGTGAACTTGTGACTCTTCAAGTTGTGTTTATCCTGCTGGCCCACTACCTATTTTTTATGAAAGCACACTAATATTAGATAGCTTATTAAAAATCTTTAGAAGAAGATAGAAAGACACATTTCTGAGTCTCCCCAGTGCCTCACAATGTCATAAGGTGCCTTCATGTGTTATTGCAGTGGCCCTTTTAGAAAATCAATATTTTTAAAGGTGCTGTAACTACATGAGGACATTTCTGGAGTAAGGACTTTGGAGAGGCCTATTTCATACACAAGATCACGAGAATATTCTGTGATAAAAGCTCAGCATCTCACTTCCTTATCCATTCTGATCAAGACTTTGATTATCCAGTCTCATGACTTTCTATAATAATAGTAACTTTTCTTATAGTTATGACACCAACAAAAAGCTCTCCTTTAGTCAGACTATTTTTTTTTTATCCTTTTGATTATATTTTAAACTGTTTGCTCCAAAAAGCTGTATTTGGGTGAATTGAGCCAACATGTTCATAACTTGGGTTGAAGGGGATACATGAGAGAAAGAGTTTAATCCTAAAGAACAAGTTAGTTTTGACAATCCAGCTGAAAACTTTATGGCTTGCAGAGACTTTGAGTTGTGTTTGAGCTTAGTCAGGTCACAGACTATGGTGTGATGTCCATCCAGTGCTTTTTATAATGTCCTTTATAATGTTGCTACAGTACCTTTTATAGTTCTACAGATCAGGACCTGATTTGGATTTAAAAATACACAGAGATGTGTGTGTCTCATTAGAAAAAATAAATGAGTTATGCATATTTTAATACTGTATGCCTTATGGATGTGTGGATATAGATGAAAAAGACTTGGCTTAACCTTCTGTGAATACTGAAATTCCTTTTACATAGAATCATAGAAAAACACCCCAAACTTAGTTATTTTGAAGCTGTATTGAAACAAAACATGGATTCTGGGGCAATGGGGCAGAGTTTTTTGGGAAATATTGAAGACTAATAAAATATTTATTTTCATCAGTATAATTTAAGAAACTATTTAATTATAGGTTCTGTAAATTGGAAATGAACAATCAGTACACAATAAAAGAAAATATTTTCTAGAGAAAATTTGAAGATAAATTAAATAGTAATATCTCCTTATTTCCTCTGTGCAGCAAAACCCAGGAAAGGCTAAGAAAATTTGTCTTTAAAACCAACTAATCCTTATTCTTTAAATGATGATGTCATTATTTACAGTAGAGATGGTGAGTTTGTATACTATATAATCTCTGATTTAAAAATCTGGCCTGCTATCTAAGAATTAATCTGTGACTAACTCTAGGATCTTCTGAAAATTAAGTGAAGCAGTTCCAGAATCTGTCTAAATAAATGAATGCCTGGCATACAGAAGTGCACTCTTACAAACATAACTGGATCACATTATGAAATTTGACTTCAGGTGAATTAAACTGCAACAATAATTGTTTCTAATTTGTGGAAAGAAAATCATCCCTGATACTGAGTTGTATCAGTAAAACCACAATGAAAAGCTGTGCTTAAAAGTGAAATTATCCTTTATAAATTTCTAAATAAATTTATTTTTATATTTAAAGTTTCTGAGCTTCTTTTTACCATGTAGAAACATATTCTTTTGGAAAACTACTTTAAATATTAAACATTCATCTGCCCATTGTTCATATTTGAGGAGTCTTATCTTTTTTCCCTTGGGTTCTTGGTCAATACACATCCTGGGAAAAGTGCATCACTTAAAATATACAGAAAGCTTATTTTTAATTAGTCATGAATTTTAAAACCCAGACAGTCCTACCTAGGCCCTACTGGAGTCCATAACCACAAGGGGGCAGAACAAACATTAATCACAGAAGTCCAATTCTACTTTCTTTCAAGAAATTCTTTCTTTAAGCAAGTGCCAGATTTCTCTTCCATCTGGATTAAAATATTTTTGCTTTGCTAGAGAAATTTCCCCAAGAAGTTTTTATGTCCATATCTTTAATAATGACAATATTTAAAATATAGAAAAAAAAAAAAGAAAAAAAATGTAAACTATTATATTATTTTCCAGAAATCTTTAAAGCACCACTTAGAAACCAAGGATGATTAAGGGAAAGGGATCATTTGTCTTGCCCTTTATTTTCTCAAATGGAAACATTTTCAATTTTTATTTTATTATTAAAAACAAAAACAAAACAAACCCTTCAAATTCTGATAGTTTTCTCAATTTAAGCTTTAAAGTTTTCTTTTAATCCTTTTGATTCAAAGCAGGAATGTTCGCATTTAATCCTGGCAAGGCAAAGAAGACATTAGTATGATTATAACATGAATTATATTGAAGGCTCAGGAGTTAATGGTCTTTTCTTTGAATATAGAATATTTATGTTAAAGGCAGTGAAATAGTTCATTTTATTCATTTGTTCATTTTGTTCATTAGTTCATTTTGTTTTGATGCATTCCTCCATAACTATTATAAACCTGAAGGCCAAGGTATCCGGTGCAGTAGTGAATTTTCTGTGTTAATAATTTGTATTTATATAAGGAACAACATATCACATACAGAAAGGCTAGCATTTAAATATTGCCAAAGTAGGTTGTGGGTTTCAGCAATCACAGTTCTTTACCAATGAAATACAGCTCAGATAAAAAGAGGGAGAGTAGATGCACTAGAAATAATCTGCATCCAAATAGTAACATGTCCTGTTTACAAACAGAATCTGTTTCAGAGCAGTTGGAGGTTATTTTTGTGAAATGTTAGCAGACCCATTTATGGTTCACAGTCATATTTCTCTGCTTGCCAAATAATAAAGTGGTAGCCAGACTGAGATGTGTGCCACCTTTATTCTGGCTCCCAGGAAAATGCTTTGCTGTAGGCTTCTATGGAGTTTTAATGAGCTGGAGAGGATTGGGAGCATCTGATGCATGGCAAGAGACCAATCTGTGTATTAATACAGTTGCATAAATATATTAAAACACATAAAAATCCAAAATGCTCTATGCATACCTGTTCTGCTTCTGATGGAAATGAAGTGCCTACAGAACCACGCGTTATTGCTAATGGCCAGACTGAGAATAATGCTGTAGCTGCTAGACAGACAGGCTGCAAATTGCACTGCCTGAAGGCAAAGAATGAATTTCCTCATCTTCATGTTATACAAACCACGGCCTCAATTGCAGGGCATTCTGTGGCATTTCAAGAGGACACCACTATCCATACCAAGGCGGAATGAACCTTATCTCAAGTTACCAGCTCTTCTATGGAAGAGCACACACCACCACATATGTTGCACATTTTTGGGATTGGGATTGGAATTCCAGATGATTTGGCAAACTCAAGAAGAGCTCTGTAAAGAAAATAAAAGGAAAGATAATGGAAATAAAAGCAAAGATGTGTTTGGATGAAAGAATATGGTACTTGAGTACAAGGTGTCAGCTGTCTGCTTTCTGGGAGAGAAGCTAAAGATTTATGGTTGCAATTAATCATCAGCAGTCTCAGGCTGCTTGAGAAAAGACAAACTAGGGACTATAAAAAAGAGCACAGACTATCAGATATATAAAGTTCTATTAATACTCTTTTATTTTGCATTGATAGAATCTCAGAGCAAAAAAGAAAAATTAAGTCTGTTTTCAGATCTGCAAAGATTGCTTCCACAAGGAAGGGAGTAGTTGATTCTTCATATCCATATTAAAAAAATATGGCAAGAAAAGACTTCTAATGCTCCCACACCACTTAGGGCCAAGGCACCTTCAGCCAAATAGCAAAACCCATCAGCAAGGCTGATAAACCCCTATTGTTTTTCTACTGTAAATTGGCACTTTCTGGCCACAATATTTTTTGCCTTGATTGCAGTTCAGTTTAATACAGTTGGGATGATCTGATAAAAATCGAGAGTGAATTTAGCGAAGAGACCATTTTTCATACCACAAAAAGTGAGTCAGATATTGACTTAATGGATTTGGAGAAGGCTTGGATGAGTCATTCTTCTCCCGGTTAATTGATATTGCTAGGACATGCTAAATGTATCCCTAAATAGCGAAATAATTTATAGAATGTGCTTTTCTGGCTGTTAATTGTGCAGCTGGATAACTACATTTAAAAGCTCATCCAATTCTCTTGAAATCACTAGAAGGTTTTCCACTGACTCAGAGGAAGCTGAAGTAGCTTTTCAGGGACCATTGTCAAAGGCAAGAGGTGATCTGACTGTATAAAAACTTCAGGATCTTATTAATCTAAATGTGCTGTATCCTTAGAGTTGTTCCAAAGCTCCAAGGACAGAAGAAACCCTCCTTTATCATCCTTTTACTTTTCTAAGAAGGAGATAAATCTGATGTTTGGTTTGTGTTTTCTTTTTTAAGGACTGTGACCTTTTCCAATAGCCTTAAAACATTTCATGCATACAAACTTCAGGCCAGAAAGCAGTTGACAGTTTAACAGTTTGAATTAGAGCTCATTTAGGTCCCCAGACTTACATGATATTATCTCCTCTTGATGTATGTCTTCTAAAGTGCCTATGTTACAAATATTTACTATAAACTTTGTTGTGATAGTCTCTCTTTTTTTTTTCTCTGATATTTGAACCTCTTTGACTACTGAAGTTCTTGCAATACATGTTATAAACTCAGAGTAAAAAATACAAACAAAATTGTAAAAATTCTTAGAAGTAATGAAGTAACTTGATCATTCATTAGTTATTGACATGTAATATTCACTAATCCAATCCCAGGGAAAGCAGGAGCACATCCTTTCTAGTCCTTTTTAAGACAGACATTCTGACTTGCACTTATAATACAATATATAAAAATATACATGCTAATGTGGGAAAACAGGAGAGTAAACATATTAAGCAGCTGAAAAAATTACAAAGCTGCTGGGAAAACAAGTTAATTGACATTATCTTGTGTAGATAAACTAGAAAGGTTTGTGATATCTTGTTCTGTTGAAACAGGTAAGTTTTGAAAAGACATACAAAGGAAATAATCCAAAAAGGAGGAGACCCTTTGTGTTTACATGAATGTCAGCACTGGCCTTTTTTGTAGCAGTCAAGAATTGAGCAGGAAAACATCTGAAGAAGAAGCAGATACCTCTGCTTTCTTTTTAATATTTAGCATTTGATTATTTTTTTTTTTTAATCTAAACATCACTAGACTTGACTTCTGATAAACTGCCAAAGGAGACAGATTCCAGAGATAGTCCTCAGAATGGCACACTCAAACTGAGACAGAGAGCTGAGCTTTATTCCAGCTTATCTCAGCTGCAGTAACAGGGCTGGTGTCTATCAAGAGTTATAAAGGTCACGAAACCACCTTGAATTGTAGAAGAAAGACGACACGAAGATTTGCCTTGGGATAAAATATTTAATTGTCTGTGTAATGCAAAGTCATCCGTCATTCCAGCTGTAATGGAGTTTATGGTGTGAAGCTTAGGAAACAGTTGATTGATTTTCAGCAGGAAAATGTTAGAAGATGTGATCACAGTGTCTGTTCCTAGGGCACGTGAAGTGATCAGGTCCCTAAGACAGTGCAGCATCAGCAATGTCTGCAGTTGTATCCCATGGATCTCAGGAGGGGATAATCACAGACGCCACCAAGAGGGCACGGCTGGACTCCTTTGTGAGCTCCTTGTTCTCTTGCTGATGACAAAGCTTGCCAGAACTGCTCATCTTATCAAAATCAGACCAAGGAAACATACAGACTTGGGCATACTTATATTTCATCTTCATATAAGTAAACAAATATGTCAAGAAACATTTTCAAACAGCAACTTCAAGAGGTAAGTCTGCTGACTTACAAAACGCGTAACAGAAATCCAGGAATTATGTAGTTACTGAGATCTGGATCTAGTTTCCTCTTCCCTACAGAAAGTAGTTGGATTGTTTATAAGGAGCCAAAATTTTGGTCTGTTATATTCAAGAATTTATCAACAACTCAATGTGACTGTTCATATGGAAAAAATTCCATATGAAAATCTATATCCAGTGTGAATTTAGGACAGTGAAACTTAGGTACATGTCCAGGACAGTTTGGATATAGTTCTGAGCAACTCAATCCAGTAGAAGGTGTCCCTGCCAAGGGAAAGGGGTTAGAACAAGAGGATTTTAAGGTCCCTTCCAACCCAAACTCTGCTGCAATTCTGCAATTCTCTGTGTATCTTTGTTCTTTGATTTAGCTCTACTGAAACAACACAAGATCTTCACAGAAGTCTCCAGCACCATTTAGGGTGAGTGATTCAGCTTTCTGTGATGAATTAATATCAATAATAATAATAATAATAACAGTGACAATATTAATAAAGTAGGAAATGCAATAAGTGCTTAATAGCACCA
Source organism: Argya squamiceps (assembly GCA_037834095.1). Taxonomy (NCBI): domain Eukaryota; kingdom Metazoa; phylum Chordata; class Aves; order Passeriformes; family Leiothrichidae; genus Argya; species Argya squamiceps. Next base: position 12,908,121 of record JBBMKD010000001.1, on the reverse strand, counting down.
TGCTATATCACTGAATTAATTTATACTTTTGAGTTTTAATCTGTTCATCTTTGTGGGCTGAGTGTTACTATAGGCAGTGCTAGTTCTGGACAATGCTTGGAGAATGATTTGAGAAATGAATTAGAGAAATAGAGGAAAATTATTCATCTGCATGTGAAATAGTCTGAGAAACCCTTCTGGAAGCACAGCACAGACTAGAAGCCAGAGACACAGTAAAGACCATGAAAAATATTCTGTATAGAAGCTGTATTTGGCTCAGCTTTATACAGTTCTCTGTCACAGGAAAACAATGATCTTCAGCTTTTGACAGTGTGCACAGAGAGTAAAAGGGACAAGCAAAAGCATTACTATCACTATTTGGAGTCCTTTCAGCATATAAAAACCAAAGTACTTAACTTCTGCACCTCTATTATTCTACTGTATCTCTGAAGTACTTTGTACAGTGCCTTATCTACTAAACCAAGAAGGTGCATTTAAAGACGTACCAGGTTGAAGATTTTTTATTCCTTCCCTTAGCAAAATCTCGTATCTAGGCAGTTTTACACATTTTCATATCTGCATCTTATATTAATAGCTTATTCATTATGTCAGCCTCTGGAAGGTTAGGAATTATTACCTTCATTTTACAGACAGAGTTAGGTATGGGGGAGGCTCAGGAGAGCTAGATGTATGCAACTTCCCAAGTCAACAGGAGCTGGTTTGCACAACCCTTCTGAAATTTGAGTCATAAATGATCTATCAGTGATAGGAGACAAATACATTACAAAATCTGGATTAGCAAGCTTTATGAAGAGCAGAAAACTGAAATAAAACATCTTTGTCAGCCACACAAAAATTTGATTCATTTATGACTTTTTTTTCCTTGCTATTTTGAAAGCATTTGAGTAAATGGATTAGCTCTTGTACCAGGTTTTAATAAAAAAGACTGCTCTTTACTAAAAGTACCCATAATACCACGTGGGACACACCATCACTTTGGCATTAAAAGTCCTCATCTTGCACTAGTTGCAAACCTTCTTACCTCAATAATTTATTGAGCAGAACAATGACATGAGGGTGAGGTGACTGGCAGCACATAATGATGTGCCAATAGCAAACCCTGAAAAGCCGAATGACAGCTCATCACCTCCTCCCTCAGCCACGCTCCACTCAGGCTGACAGTTCTGAAATCATTACACTCCTTATAAATGGTTTGTGACTGCAAAGTCTGCTTACATTGCTACTAAATGGTCACTGTGACCAGTTCTACTAAATTACTGTCATCATCAGGTCATAGTACCTTCCACTAGAAACTTAAAGTACTATGAACCTTATGGCAAAGGAGGAGTAAACTGTATTAATTGCACATTTGGTCATAAAACACAAGGTCTATTCCTAGCTAATGCCTTGTCCTTTAGCTCCAATACTTGATACAACTTTCTGCAAATATTTTAAAATATGATATTTACCCAAATATCTAACATTAATTTCCTCTATTTCTTTCATATTGAGAAGATTTTCTTGGTGTTTCAAGCCCCGTGTGTCTGAAAAACCAGGCACATCTATTTTTATACAGACACAAAGCAGTATAATAATGTATTATTTGTTATTATTATTAAGGTTCTGAGCTAGAAAATCACATGTATTGCCTTTGTTATCTCTATTGTAAAAATTGCCTCACCACTCTCAAATAAAACCTGTGATTTCAATGCTCTACTGAGTTCATTTCAGTGAGTATATTCCAGGTCCCTTGTGAAACCTCACCTCCCACTCATATGCCAAAAAAGTGTAGACTTCTATAAAAACTCTGCCTTAAAAATGTCAAATATACAAATGTCCAATTATGCAAGTGAATGTTAATCCAGAATATAACTTAATGTGACAATCTGCACAGCCTGGTATGATTTACCAATTAAATCTACGGAAGATGCAGGATTTACTTACCTTTTATGGTTTTAGTGAGAACGTAATATAACAGAAAATTAATTTGTTTTGACGAAGGCTGTAACCTCAATGATTTTGTTAAGTTTGGTTTTTTTTAAGTGGAAATTGGAATTCAGTCAGATTGTTTAAGTCACTCATTCTGCCTTGGAATGGGAAATAAAACTGCTAGAATTATTTCCAGTTGATATATAGAAAAGAAACAAAACCAAATCAGCAAACAATAACCTCCTGCCCCACAAAGATGGGAAAAACAAGAAAGCTTCCTCCTGAATGTCTACCTGCAGCTACATTGCCTCATGTAGTTATAGCTTCTTAGAGCCTTCAATCTGTTTTCTTTGTCCTAGCTGCCAGTTAAATGAACAGAAATGATGATGAACCTCCTTCTCCTCCTCTCTAAAGATTTGATTCTACTGTCCACAGTTTATTACGTTTTGGTTTGTTTTCAGTAGCACTCGAAGAGCACCAATACAGACCTTTTATGGATGTCAAACCCATATAATAACCATGCAACGAATGCATATCCCAACAGGACTTCAAGAATAATTGCAGTTGCATGACTCTATTTGACAGGATAGTGCAGCTGCTTAACATTGTCATTACCTGCATATCACCAGTCTTTATCTGCAGCCTACAGATCTTTGCTTACCTCATGCATAACTATTCTCCAACATGACAGGAGCTTCAAAGCAATAATTTTGTAGTCATCAAAGTTGTATGAAAAGCTCATGCCCTTCACAAAATATGATTGTGAAAGATTTTTTTGCACCAATAAAAGGAAAACATTTCTTAAGAAACCTGTTACTAGACCTCCTCAGTCTTTGCAATGACAATTTACATTTGCCAGTGATGCTAAAAACCTTAACCCAAGACAGCAATTGATTTCTAAGAGGGAAGAAGAGATACCAAAGACGAAGCAGGGATGATGTAATAATAGTATTATATTTAGCAAATCAATTTTTGAATAGAGCAATTTATAGAGCTCAGATATATTATCAGCATTTTGACTTTTGTGTTGTGCTTGCTGTTGTAGTCAAGCTATCATATCTCTAATATAAAACTATAATAGTCAAACTATTTAATATAAATTTTAAATATTCCATTTAATATTTATCAATGCTATTTTAACTCTACCATGGCAGTTCATACTACTTCATTTTCATTATAACCTATTACCTTTGGAGAAGACTAAATTACTGCTAATTAATCACCAGTATAATACTCCTTTTTCGCCAGTTTCAGCATTCAGAATTTTATCAAATTATCTAAGTTACAAAATTATCAAATAAAGTCAGATTTCAGGCCTAAGAATCATCTTCTTACTCACCACTAGCAAGGACTACTAATTTAATCATATCTTTCCAACAGAAAATCATAACACGCAAGAAGGAGGCCTCACAGATACAGAAAAAAGAATGAAAAGCTGCTCTGCAGTATTCAAAATTCATGCCCACATTTTAAGCCATAAATTTTTCACCCAATAAATTCAGTCTATAGATTTTTCTCTGTATTTCTCCCTTAGATTATTCACTAGTTTTACTCCTAAACTTTAGCAGCTGGGAACACTTGCTGAGGCCAGGCACATATCAAAGTGTGTCCTTACTGTATCCTGCTGGAGGACCACACCCCGTCCTCTTTTTTCTCCCCAGTTTTTATTTTAGTTAGAGACAAACTGGTGATTCCTGCAAGGATGGATTAGTGACCTCTGAGAGCAAGACTGATGGGTGGATCCATTAGGGAGCACTCCTGCTTCACATCCCTTTTGGGCTGGAAATCAGGTGTTGGGCCATGTGAAGCTCACTGCAAAATTCCGGATAACCTTGGTAAGCATAGGTAAAGCTTTTTTTTGAAAAAGAAAATGCTCAGAATCTGCACTGGTGGACAATAACTTGGGCAAGTGTCCAGCTGCAGACATCCCAGACAAAACTGGGAGAAACAAACTCACTTCCTTTCCCTCAAAGGTAGGAAGTGGTGGGAAGGTAGATTTAGACGGGTGAAGAACAACTTCCCCCAACAACTTTTCAGACCCTGTGTCTCCCAGGGCACCTACCAGAACCAGGAGTGCTGGGATCCATGGCTGTTCCTAGAGATGATGATAACAGCTTTCCTGTGATGCTGCAGTGGAACATCCATTTTCCCAGGCCTTATTGTCAGCATGACTAAAGAACTCTGTCTTCTGAGAAGAAGGAGTGTAACACAAGGCAGAGGGATTTTGCCTTTCTTGCTTATTTCGGGGACATTTTGGTGCTGCTCCAGCCATGGACTTATCAGATAAACAGCAAACAAACCTCCATCAATCCACTGAGAGCTGAGAAGATTATTCCTCTGGATGCTTTGTTTTGCTTTCTAAAGAAGCAAAGAAAAATAAAGACATTTTCTCAAGATTCAGCAGGTGACTGTCCTCTGCTTCAAATAAAGCCATAATTTCAGTTTGCTCCTCACACTAGTTGCCTTCTCTATATCCACCAGAACTTATATTCAGTTTGAGCTCCCTGGGTTTCTTCCAGGAGCCAATTTAGCTAAAATATATGGACAGCTGGGACACAGCAGGGAAGAAAATGAGAGACAGGGCTGACTGTGTTACCAGTTGAGTTCTGTTCCTGCTCTTCAGACTGACTTGCATAATCTTAAGCATGTCATAACCTTTCTGTGTCTCTGTTCATATGCTTGCAGATAGGTACAATTATAAACCTTTCAGGGTTTTTCTGGTGGTGGATTTCACTCTAAAATACATGGCTGAGAGCAAGCCTATGTGTGCAAATCACTATATAAACAAGTTATTCAGCACTAACAGCCCTCTAAAAATAGAATCAAAAATGTTTTTATATTATCAAATGTTAGATCAAGAAGTATTATATTTTTCCAAGTATCACTGCAAGGTTAATGACTTCTCTTTTTGTTGAGTGCTGTGTATCAGAATATTATTATATTTAATATAACCAGTGTGTAAGCTGCTGTGCCTATGAACTTTGGGCACAGATACACAAAGCAGCTTTATTCTGCAGTGATAAAAACTAAAACAAATTCATCATTGCAATGACATGTTTCTAGGAAATATATTGTACAAAACATGCATTTCCTAAGGCACACTAAAGAATCGTTTAGGGAATTAAATGCATAACTCCTGTTATTTTTGGATTTTAAGAAAAAAAACCCCAAAACAAGCAACAAGCTGCACACCTTAATCAAATCAGGGATTTGAAAATGACAGTTGGCCTGTTTGTCTCCAGCCAGTGTGTTATAAATGATTATCAGCCAATCTGATATCAAAGATTTTATTTTTGCCATTTCCAAATCAATCTGAGTCAGCCACAATCAAAGCATACAACATTGATCGAATGCTGGGTAGACAGGGTGACTGCAACAAGAGTGCTTTCCCCACCTGTCCACAAATGTTGAGTTTTTGAGTCCAGTTTTTATACAGTTTTTCCTGCCCGGCAGCAAGTCCATTTTGTCCCTGTCCAGTCTATATATTCATGTGTTTCTTTCTTTCGTGGATGAATTTTGAACGGATTTGCTGGCAATGTGCATGTTCTGAAAGGGGTTCCTGGAACTGGGCATTGGAATGGTGAATTGGCTCCATCTCTGGAGTCATCCATCAAGATTGGCATCAGATGCTGATTGTCCCTGGTGCACGGAGTCCACCTTGATAGATGAGCCATGTCCTGTCTGGCCTCCTCCTTTCAGTTGTAAATTCTGGTTTCACCCTTCTGTCTTACAGGTGCAAAATAAGTCTCGATATTTGGAGATGCTTTTGCAACTTATGGGAACCAGAACTTACAAGGCAGTTTCAAGGTTATAAAGTACAATAAATTTAATACACAAGTTTATTCACTACATCTATCACAGTCCCAATATTTTAATACACAAATTTGTTTACTACATTTATTACATCCAGGGTCCTGGGACATACACAGGGCAAGTACACTGGGCTTGGTAGAACACCTTTTTAAAGATAAATTCTTCCCACCCTGGAGATAAGGTTCTCACTTTCAATGCAAGTTAGTTGTCACACAAAGTCCATTCTTGCAGACCTTTCTGGAAAGCAGTTGGAGGCTTCAGGGTCTTTGGTGGTCTTATTCACCCTCTACAGTCCATGCATGTAGGAGAAGGGATTACAGGCGACTTCACCCCTGAGTCACAGCTATATCCTATAAGATGAGTGATGCCTTGGCTAGTCAGAGGAGGATCCTGAGGAAGAAGGAACTGAAGGTACAATCCATAGGGACAAGAGGACTGATGAAATGGGAGAAAGAATTGCTCCTCTGAGGCATCTGCTGTGTGGTCAGTCTGGGTCTGCAGTTGGAGCCTGCTTTGTTAGAGCTTGCAGTCAGAGTCTGCAAGGGAAGCCTACAGTAGTTTGGTGTAATTAGAGCATTTGGAGTCAGCATGGCTGAGTTGTGAAGAAGAATAACCCTTTTCCACAGTGATAAACTGGAGTGTGTGTCTTGGTTCATTTCTATCTCTAATGCGAGGTCTGCTGAAACACATGCACACCTCTCAGCCTCACTCCTGTTATAAATGAATATTAGCCAATCGGATAAAAAGAATAAATTTTATTTTTCCGTTTTCAAAAATTTATCTGGGACAGCCATGGAACAACATTCAAATGTTGGGGGAAACAGGCGGCTGACAGCAAAGGAGCAATCCTGCCCTGTTCCACGATTTGCAGGGTTTTGAGTTTGAGTTTTATTCTGTATTTTGTGCCCGGTGGCAGGTGCATTGTGTCTTCATAGTCTTTCACTCGGTGATGAATCCTAAACAGATTTCCTGGCACTGGGATATGTCTAAAGGATTTTCTTGGAACCTTCTTTTGGGATGTTGATTTCTCAAAACTCGGGATCCTCCCTCGAGATTACCATTGATGTCTTGATGGTCCAGGTGCACAGGGTTTGATTCAATCAATGAGCAACATCCTGGCGGGCCACCTCCTTTTCTCGTGCAAATCGGGGTGTCAGTCTGTCACTTCACAGTTCGCAAAGTATGTCCTGGTATTTGGAAAATGCCTTCTTCATTCCGGGAATCAGGACTAACTTTTGTAGTTACAGGATTACAAAGTATAACATTTCTAATACATTCTATCATTTACTACATTTACTATATTTCCCATATTTTATTACACAAATTTACCATCATATCCATTACTCCTGAGCTGTGCTATGTTGTGCTTATCTCCAGGAGCAAGAATAAGGATGTTTGTCCAGAAAAGTGCTGCCCTACCTCCATATCCCCCTGTTCCAGCCGCATCCTTTCTCACAGTGTGTTACCACCAACAATCCTTGGCTGTTATTATCAGCAATCCATGGTTGGATCCACAGCTATCTGACTATCTGTGTTGCAGACATACAAATTACTCCCATCTCTTTTAGGCTTCTACAACATCAATATCTGAACTAATGACCATAATGTTGCCTTAACAAACAGCAGAGTAATGGAATCACTCTTAGAGCATGGTACAACATCTGTTGTATCCCAGAAGTGCATTCTTACTTCATGGGTGTAAGAGCACTAAGGGCAGCTTGCTTCAGAGACAGATGTTTGTAATTTTCTTTAAGTCAGCTGGGTTGTATGCCAATTGGGAAGCCAGTGCAAAGCACAGAAAGACATTTTCAATGCACTTGGATCTTTCAAACACTATTGCAACCAACACTGCTGAGCTGTAAGGGGCATGCTACACAAATGCAATGAGCTATATTTTTTAATTGTTTATGCCAATAGTTGACGAGTCAGACCTAATACGAGTCTCCCATGAAAAAAACTACACCCAAATACTGTACTAATCACTGAAATATGTTATTGATATCACTGAAATTATGTATTTATTACTAGATCTGTTTCCTGACCCGGGGTTTTGGAATTCTTGTGTTTATTTGCCACATTCACGTCTTCATTACAAGGCCAGTGATGAAAATATTTGGCAAAAAAACACATGGAAAAATCCAGATACTGAGGAATTCAAACAAATTAATTTAGTAATAGAATTATGTAGCTGTTATTTGACAGAATAGATTTACACATGATCAGCCCTGTACATTGACAGTAAGAGAAAAATTCTGAAACATTGGTAAGCAGTTACAGTTGGTTCCATGGCCATTACTGGGACACTTGGGTTCTCTTTATTTAGGAACAGCTGAAGCAGTCAGGTAGACTACAGCTGCTAAAGGATGACTATTCTGATGGAGAAAGTCAGAAGGCCTAAAACAGCAATAATCACAGTATAACAGGTAATAACACTTTGAAAGGAGACCATTCCTAAATGCAGGTTTGCTCATTCCAAGCAGTAAAATCCATGATGTGAACAGAAGCAAGCTTCCTCTGCCTCATATAGATACCATATATTCTTATGATATATCATAACAAAGATTGCTCATATACTTAAATGGAGGTCGTTCTGCCATCATTGCAGATTTGGAAATTTCTGAGAAGAATTTCAATGTCTGTCTTAACTACATGCCTCTGTAACCTTCACAAAAAGTTATATCTGTAAAGTGGAGGGAGCATATCCCACCTTCACTTCAGATAGGGACAGTAAAATCCAGCAATGACTGAACTACTCAGAGAGTAACAAACAGACAAATGGCTGAGGGAATTGAGATCATTCATCCTGAAGAAAATTGCAGCCTTCCAGTACCTGAAGGGAACCTATTTACAAGGGCCTAGAGTGACAGGACAAGGGGGAATGGCTTCAAACTGTCACAGAGTAGGTTTAGGTTGGATATTGGGAAGAAATTCTTTATTGTGAGGCCAATAAGGCACGGGCACAGGTTGCCCAGAGAAGCTGTGGATGCCCTAACCCTGGAAAAGTTCAAGGCCAGGTTGGATGAGGCTTTGAGCAACCTGGACTACTGAAAAGTTCCCCTGCCCATGGCAGGGGGTTCAAATGAGATGATCTTTAAGGTCCCTTTCAACCCAGGTCATTCTATGATTCCATGACAGCACAGATAGGCCTAACAGTGGTCACCTCAAGGGTGTCAAAGGCTCAAGTACAGCAGTGCACTACTGAAAAAAAAAGAACAAGAGCTATTTTCAAAGGCACATGTGTGACAAAGAACCCCCCTCCATGCCCCTTTTATTATACTTGTGTGCATAAAAGGCCATATACACCTTAAAAACTCTAGAGGGGTGCCAGAAAGCAGCAAATATTATGCACAGGAATAATTTTTATAAGTTAAGCACAAAGCCTTAGCAATGAGGTTATCTTTGATATAGATGCAAATGAATTTAAAATGTTCATAGCAAGCAGTTCCCACCCAGGGGATGTAAACAAGCAACTCCTGCAATAACAAAGCATTTGACTTACATCTAGATCTTCTTAAAGGGGAAAAAAGAGAGAAATCATAGATTTTATGAAATGCCTTATTAGAAGACATTCTCATGGGGAGAAGGGGTGTGGAAATGCAGAAGCAGTGTCAAATGTAGTAAGTTAATAAAAAGCAAATAAAATCCATATGCTTTAACTAAAGTCTAATGAATTATTCATATAGAAGGTCTTTCTCTCACAAAAAAAGTTTAATGCATCATCCTGTTTACTATATTTTACAGCATCAATTAGAAAAGAGGGATTCTCTTCCTCTCCAGTGTTAGTAATACATCTTCACTATACAAGAAAATTTATTATGGCGTCTAATAGCTTGATGAGAGATGCATAAAAGTAAATCAGCAAGACTGAAAGAAAATCGGCATGTGAGAAAGGAAAAGCAATTTCTTTATTGTGAAAATTCATTCAGTTTACAATGACTAGGTGATGGCAGGCCTGTTTTTCTCTTTCAGAGCAATTCACCTAAGCTGTGACTGTGGGAAGGAGCAATGAAGGAAGAAGATGCTGGTTCCCAACTACCCTCAGTCTCTCCCCTCTCCAGAAAGGGACCAGACAAACTGTGGTCTCTGGGTGAATGTGAGGAGACAAAAGGAAAAGTACCAAAAGGCAGAATTTAAAAGCATACATGGAAATTATTTATTAATTTTTTATTGTTGTAGCTACTGCTTAGGATAGTATCTACCTGGGATCAAACCCTGTGCTATACAGATCTAATTGGGCTGTCACTGAATTTTTAATCATTTTTTAATCTAAGAAAAGGAAACAGTTCCTAGTACATCCTTCCAGAAATATTTTATTGGGTTGACTATGGACATACTTTATGCTTACAGGTTTGTCTTGTGCTTTTAAGATTGTCATTTCTCCTTCCCTTCCCTTCCCTTCCCTTCCCTTCAGATTGGAAGGGAGGGGGGGGGGG
>JBBMKD010000001.1:12884361-12897867 GCA_037834095.1 Argya squamiceps | reverse complement strand
TTCTTTTCTTTTTCCCCCGACTACTGTAGGTACCTAGCAACACAACAATGTCATGCTAGCAGATAGATGCAAAAACAATCATGGACCATTATTAACTGGAACTTGAATATTCACATGACATGAGCAACTCTGTAAGGAGAATAGACTGGGTTTTAAAACAAAATTTTTATGGTGTGAGAGTTTTGAGTGAAGTCTGTCCTTAAGTGTTTTTATTCAGAAGTTTGCTCTTAATATTACACAGGTTTGGGTAAATAGGTGACAACTTCAGCTTTTACACTGCAACTGTTTACAGATATTTCCCAAGTATCTTTAAAAAATTTATATTGGAGGGCTTTTCAAAGAGGAAAAGCTTCTGAGACTTTCAGATTCACTTTTTTCTACATCGTGTTTTCTTTTTCCCTGACCCCATAATATAAATTTACTAAGAGGTGTGGTGATAACTTCCAGTGACCAGGAATTAAAATGATAACTTCTCAGGAAAGTTCTTTGAGAAGATACATTTAGTCCAGTCAAAAACTCTAGTTGCATCCATCAGCATAATGGCACAAAATCAGACATGGAAAACTTTCCTGGGGTGACATGATGTTTGTATCCCAATCGTGTCTTGGTTCTGGGAGCTGGGGGAGGGGAGAGATGTGCATGTGCAGTTTGTTTTTAGAAACTGTCCTCCACCGGCTGGCCTTGAGAGTTGAACTCAGCAACATACAGGGAGAGGTTTTTTTCAGTAGTTAGTTAGTTAGTGTGTAGCTAGCAGGGGGAGAAGCTTGGCTTTCTTTTTTTTTCCTTCTCCTCAAGTTTTTTGTTGTTTTTTTTTTTTTTTCTCTCCTGTTTTTTTTTACTTTTTTCACCTTCCCTTGGAACTGTTAAAAATCTCTCTGGACTGAGGACCCGGGGGAGCGCCGTCGGGGCTTGCATCTGGAACCCACCAAGATCTGTGTAGCAACGCTTCCCAGCACCAGAGGAACTGACACAGAGCAACCACCTACAGGACGGACTTCTTTCCTAAATCTGTCATCTCTCCAGACCAGCACGAAGTTTATATCATGGGGTATTGTTCAGTTTATTGTGCCAGGGAGTGCTTTGCCTGTTTAATAAACAGGGTTCTTTCCACTTTTCTCTAAGGAGGTTTCTTTTTTCGGACCGGTTGTGGGGAGGGGAGGGAGTGCCCCTTAGGAGGTTTCCTCCCAGATTTGCCCTAAACCACTACAAAAACACATTTCCATTTTCATTTCAAATATACTCCGCAGACTTTTACACTTGAAAGTCTTCATTTCCATCTTCAAACCTCAGTCCTTAATGCTCCCCAAGAGGCTAAAATCTACTAGGAAGATTTATAGGGAGCAAGCAAAGAATCCTGTTAAATACTGGTAGATATGCTTTCAGCAAGTATGAATACATAAATCTCATCAGCTGCAGAATCCACAGGGCATGTGTGAAGAGCTTCCACAACTGAGCCCTTTCAACTACGTTAAGAACAGACTTGTCACCTCTGCTCAGATCTTTCCCTGGCCTGTTAAAATCTCAATTAAATTTATAGAGTCTCTGCTTCATTATTCAGTTAATGGTTAGACTGGTTTCCACTGGGAAAACAAGGGAATATGGGCACATGGAGGAGGCCCAGAAGATGTTAGAGATGTGTGACCCTGGCAGATGTGTGAGGGTGGGACTAATCCTCAATGGCAGATACAGAGATGCAAAGCTAAGTGACATGTGCCCCACTCCCTGAAATCCCTTTACAGCTCCGTATCCTTGTATCATCCCAAAACATGGAAGTTATGTAAAGTTCTCAAATATTAGGGCTCCTAAAATAAAAGTTTAATGTATTATCACCCCTGTGCAAAATAAAACATCAGTCAACTAAAAGTGCTTTTTAAGTGTTAGCTAACAAATCACCAGTTCCAAATTACTCTCTCAAATTGTTCTTTTTTCCTTCTTCATTCTTGCTTTCTCAATGGTTAAAAATCCATCAAAGTCCCCAGTTTGTCCTGAATTCATTTCTCTCTGATTCAATTAATTGTTGTTTCTTTTTTTTCTTAAACGTCCATGACCCAGCATGTTATGAATGATAACTCATACTTTGGTCTGGAAAATGAGTACAAATGGAACTTACAGGTAGGCTGAGGAGCTGGGAGACAACATCATCTCCCTTCACTTCTACATCACAACCTGTCCTCACCCCACACTTGGGGCTGAGCAAATTTGCTCCTGGTTATAGGCTCTGCTGCATAAGCGCCTTTGTTTGGATCTTGAAAAATACTGAAATTGTTTTGGGTGCTATTAGACAGAAAGTACAATGAAAATAACATTTGCTGTAATAATGATGAGAGCAAAATTGCATGCATTTTTTTGTTAACAACACTTTCTGATTCTACTTGGGTTTTGTACCTCGTTAACAGAAACATCAGTGTGTGCAGCCAATTCATTTTTTTTATGTGAAGATAAGAATTCACAGAAAGTGTATAAACATTTAAAAAGCCTTTTATATCTGTATAGGAAAACATAAATGAAGTTAAAGGAAAAAAACAACTATTGGGCTAATGACCTCTGAAAAATTTAGTAAGTGAATAGATTGAGGATAAAAAAAGATTTATTTTAATTTAAATTTAATAAAAAAAATATTTAAAAAATTAATTCTGTTCCATTCTAATAATATTTGAATGAAATATTTAATAATATTGAGTGTAAAACTTGAATATCAATATAAAAATCGATTGTCAATTTAATACTTGTTTTGCCAGTAATGTAACCAAGTGTAGCTTATCAGAAAGTTCCATGGTAAGGTTGACATTTATAAGAAGACAAACTGGATCATTGGACTCTTAGTAAAATAACACTGAAATGCTTTGTTTTAATTAAGTCAATTTTCTTTTAAGTGATAGCTTTCCTTTACTTATATTTTAATCTTTATATTTAATTGCTAAATTGGTAAATACCAATTTCCTATAAAATGCTAAACTCATTGAGTGAGAGTCTTTGACTTATCTAGGGCTCCTGAAATTGTCTTTAGAGGTATTATTCCAATTGAAGCCTTGGGATCTTATCTCAACATTGGCTGTGACTTAAGGGGATAACAAAATAATAAAGAGAAGGTATGGAGAGGTGTAATAGAGGGATCATTAATGAGAAAGTACCATTAATGTATCATTAAAATCAAGGACATTATGGCAGAGAGTTAGCTATTTCATCAGTGAGTGTCAAGGAGCTTAAAGGAGTTTTGTTCAAAGAAAAGAAGTCAGCTGTGAACTGTCCCCTAAGTTAATTTATAGAAGTGAGTAATAATGGGTCCAGCCAAAAAGAAAAATGAAATTATGGTCACACATAATAATGATTCAAACTGTATTCTCTGGTTCTCTACATGATAAACATAAGTCTAATGAACAATTCACAGAAGCTGGTTTCCACACAGTGTTTCAAGAGTCTGAGGATTTTTTACTGAAAAGTCAGGAACTATCAAATCTCCAGGTCATTGTGTTCATCTGACTCCACTCAATAATAAATACTGTGGTTCAACCAACAGTGACCTAACAAGTCAGTTTTAAGTTTTTAATTTAAAATAGGAGTTCAAAGAAGAGCAGAAAAATTGGAACAATGACAAATCCAAAGTATTTTGAAGATTCATTGTCCTTTGGCAGGATATCCTTAAATTTCAGATTAGAAAAATGTGTATTAAAAAAGTCACAAAGTAATTTTGCCCAGTATTAGCATAATACTTATCTTGATTGCTTTCATAGACATTGCACCTAGGTATCTTAATTTGCTTTGTATCACACAATAGGAAAAGAAAGAGAAAATTCTAGCTAGTGATTTATTCAAGCATTAAGATAATATGGTTCTGGGCATGTTATAAATACCTACGTATGTTATTACCACTAAATCAAAAAGTGTCTTCTGCCAAAAAGGCTGAACTCCCTGAAAGCCATTTCTGATGAATCAGCAGGAGACAACAGTAGAATTACATGAGACACACCATTCTTGGGGGATCTAAAATCAATACTTTCTGTGTGATTTCAGACTCTGCTGGCTTCACAAGTAAAATGCTGGAGTCTGTAGTTCTACACTAAAAATTAATTTGGCTCACTATGTCTGAGGCTTAAACTTCAGCCACACAGTTAATGATGCATGATATCACTAATCATTTTCTCTATGAAATAGCAAACTGTAGCTAAAAAAATAAGACATGAGATGACAATTGCTTATGAGGTTAAGAAGAAAAATGTTTTGAGACCTTGGCAATTTCCCAGTGATTCCTCCTTTAAATAAATTTTGGAAGTCTCTCTGGGCATCACAACTGGCAAATATTATACTCAATTAATTTTATAGTACCTGTTTTGGCAACATTCTCTGTTCAAATAAGAGAAAAAAACCCCAAAACCCTCCTTCACATTTCAACGACATGCAAAATGCAGCCTTGTGATAAGAACCTTACAGCACTTACTCTTCTATTCTAGTTTCTCCATATGGGTCAAGTGCAGAACTCTGAAGAAATCTGCTTCTTTCTCCAAGTTCTTAATTTTTTTTTTTTTTTTTTTTTTTTTTTTTCTGTCACCACCTGGAGACAAGTGCTACTTTGATCAGCCTTGCCAACCAGCCTAAACAAGGTATAATTGACCTTTTCTGACCATTACCATGTTCTTGGGAAAAAAAAGTCAGAATAATTTTCTTTGTCGTATGTTTATTTAAGACAGTGAAGTGATAAGGATTTCAGAAAAGTTTGGTATATTTTGTTACATAGAGACAACTTTCAACACAACATTGTATAGCAACTTTAGGGCTTTACCCCAGCCTTAACTGAAAAATACAAAGTTCAGATGTTTGTTCAAATATAGAGGACAAGGATGACTTAAGAGTTCTTGGCTTGGTTTTCAAGCATGATGACTTAATTTTTGTGCCTCTTAGTCTGTTTGAACCTGATGTCACAGGACAAAGGAGTTACTCACCATAATGGCAGGCAGGGATTTGTCCTGGGGTGATTTTATGATGCTGAATTGTATCCTCACTCATCTGTTTAGCCCAGATAAATGTTTTGCACTTTTAAAACCAGATCTAAGAGTGAAGGGGGGGAGAAGGAGAAGCAGTGGAATGTCTGAGGCAGTTGTATTTAAAAACATAGAGATAAGAGCTTTTCCTTCTCACAGACAGATTGTCTGCAGCACAGACAGTGGGCGAGAGCTCTCTGTTGCTTTTTAGTTAGTTTTTAGCTAGCTGAAGTAAAGAAGTTCTCCCAAGCTTTGGAGCTTTTTAAACCTGATCTGGACTGAAAACCCAGAAAAAACACCTGGAGCTCATGCCTGTGGCCCACCTGGCATTTTCCAGCCCTGAGGTACTGATAAGAGACTGAGCAAACTGAGCTAAATCCCATGAAAGGGACTTTCTGCATTTGTGATCTCTGATCTCTTCAGAACAGAAAGAGGTTTTATTGTTTAATATTATTCATTTTTTATGCTTGTGAAGTTTTTGCTTGTTAAATAAACAGTTTTTCCACTTTTCTCCAAGGAAATATTTTCTTGAACCGGCTGGGGGAGAGGCCATTTAAATTTGCTTTCTAGAGGGACCCCATCCAGAGATTTCTTCCCAAATTTGCCCTAAACCAGGACAGGATTAAAGTTCCAGAGACAAAGATGCTACCTGTTACTTTTATCATCTGAGTATTGGATTCATTAGAATAGAGACAATGAAAAGAAAACTATTGTGTGCACAGTGGCAGGTTCAGACCTAAATATCCTCCTTTTAACTTCTTCCATTGAACATTTGCCAGAGCAGGACCAAGTACACGTGCTCAAAGGGAGATAACTGCTGATGCATCTTTGCATCACCACTGCTGAGAAAAATCACTGCTCTGGTAAGGCATAACAATAGATAACCCAGATGTTTACCAATAGGTAATTTCCCTCCTGTTTTAGACAAAAATGGAAAGAAACCAAACGTAGCAATAGAAAAATCGTAGAAAAGACCATCGAAGACCATAGGAAATTCAACTGGTGCACAAGTGACCTTTATTAAACACAAAATCATTGTGGCAGTTGTAAGCAATTGTTATTTTTTTAAAGGAAAAAAAATCCATAGAGGAAAACATAGCACATTATTTTATTTAGACTACTGTGTTATCTTCTGGGGTTTGAATCCTCTTCTACCATTTTTATTCATGAGATGCTGATAAATCTGCTTTTAAGACTGTCCCCTTCTTTTCACTTTGAGAAAGCTTATTCTCTGCAGATAATTTAATAAGAAAAAAGCAGATTATTTGAAAAGCCAGCTTGATACTTATCATGTTGACAGATGGTATTAATTTGTGGTGAAATTATACTGTACTCTTACTCATAATTGGCCCTAGAACTAGAGCTGTTGGCTAGTGAAATGCATTAGGTATACCATAGATGCCAAGATTATGATCACTGAAATAAAGCTCACTTAGGGAAATATTTTAAATAAAATATACTGCCTGAAAAATCAGTTTAGTAACTAGTCCTGTCAGTCAGAATGACTACATTTTACAGGTATAATTGTAAGAAAGAACAAAAAATCTTTTCAGATTGAATAATAATCTCTAACAGTTATTCAGCCAATGTATTTATATGGCAAAACAATAAAGATGATACATTGTTGACAATCAATGTAAATGGCAAGTCAGCAAATATCTTCACCTTTCTGTCTTTTATAAAATAAATGTGGTAAAAATAACAACTGACAACTATGAAAATCATTGGTTGGATTTTCATTTAATGCCTTCTCACAAAAATCTGAATATTAATCAATACAGGGAGCGAGAACATACTCTTATACAATTGGGTTTGAAGAATAAATGACACTTTAAAATACTGGAATGATCTAAGAATATTTTATTAACTTACCCATATTGCATATTATGAAGTTGTTAATGAAGAGAGTTCAACTCAATTTAGTATTTTCCCCTCTATTTTCTTGAACAGTTACATTTCTTAAATTACAGAGTTTTACATTTAACTTTTTTTTATTTTTCTAGTTTTCCACTCCCTTCCCAGAAGTGAAAATGTGAATAAGCAATTCCATTATAGTCAGTAAAGTTCACTGATAAGTCACAGAGACTTCTCTGATATCACAGTGCTAATATGGTAATATTCAATCATTGCCATTCTGGACATATTTTTGTGGTTACTTGTTTTCCCTTTTGCAGAATACACAAGATATGAAAGGCCTCAGTGCTAGTGCACACTATGACTAATCAGTCCTAATTTGACTAATAATGTCTCAGCTTTGAAACACTTGTCCTTATAATTCCTGTGTAAAATGGAAGAATTCTTAGTTAAACAATTTTTCTATGTTATGGTATTTTTTTGATGTGTCATTTCCTAACCAAGAATTTCACCTCACTTACGAGTGGATTTTACATTGTCATTTTTAATTTTGTTGTTACTTTTTTATGGTAAAAAAAATTACAGATTTTCTTCTTTAATGTGTTGTCTGTGTGCTGTGTGTTTCGTCTGTAATGATGGCTTTAGGAAGGGTTCTTAAAAATATGTTTAAATCTCCTTGAGACCCAGGTCTTTTAATGGGAGAAATGAGGCAAAGATGCTGCTAATTCCTGTAACTTGGGATGTTTTGGTCCTTTCCCGTGCAGAACTAGACTTGTACATAAAATAGTGTATCATGAATGGGGGAGGAAAAAACACCCACATTCCAGGAAAGAAAAAAACAGAGAGGAACACCTTTAATTTAACCACTGCTAATCTACATCTCACAAGAAGTTAGAGGCAAAAGTAGGAAGACAAAAAATAGATAAGTAAACATGTGAAGACACCAAGTTTTCTCATTTATCTTTCAATCAGCAGGCTTAGCAGTGATAATGAAAAGTAGAAAGGTGAGAATGTAAAAGTCAGATTAAGTGAGAAATTCTTCAGGAGTAAAGAACACACAGGTAAGAAACAAGGGGGTGGTTGCTGCAGTTAAAAGTCTGTCAGAGGCTTTCCATTACAACAGCTGTACAACTAAAATATAAGCAGGAAGCAATTTGGTAGACCCTAGAAAGACTTGAGAAGATGTGGCAAAAATGAAACAAACTGAAAATACAGAAGAAACACACAGGAGGTAGGAAAGCGAAGGACAGATACCACATGACTGAAGGATCGTAGTGATAAATCCACATGAGTGAGAAACAGGATAGGAAAGAAATAAAATTAATTCTTTTATCTCATCTATTTCTTTAGCAACTGAACAATAAAGAAAAAATAAATGAACTGACATGACAACTCTTATTTTCTTAAGTTCAGCTTTCTTTTATACCTGTTGGCTTGAAAACCCATTAATTTAAAATATGTATGAAGAAAAAGGAAAAGCTGTTAGTCTATAGCCATGTACAGCAAGGTTCAATTTGAAGCACTTTTTTTATGGCCAGGTTCCAAAGAGCAGTCAAACGGGATTTACAATGCCAGTTTTGACAGGATCTTAAGCATAAAGGCATTAGATAGCTGCCACCATAACTCTTCAGGTAGAGATGGCTGCAGTGAGTTGTAGGCTACAATTAAAACTCATTCATTACTCCCTTCTTCTCAACATTGAAAAGGTTAAGGACATAGGGATCTCATAGCCACTAAATTATCTTTCTGGTTTAGGCTATCCATAAATACCATGGAAAAGCCCAAGCAGTTTTCTTCTTTTTCCTTTGAGGGGTGAATTTTTTCTGTTAGAAAATGGTGAAAGGACAGATAAAGAAAAACATGATGAAATCCAATATAGTTGAGGTTTATTTATCCAAAAGACTCCCTTTAAATCTTACTGTTCAAGGGATCATTTTCCTTTTCTCTTTTCTTTAAAGAGCCCAGACTCTACAAAGTGTCTGGACTTTTATTTTGTTGTTGTTGTTTCAAATTGTAAGGAAATCAGAAATGCAGTGGTTTCTCCCTGGGAGCAGCTTACCCGCTGTGGCTGCTTACCCCAGACCAACCACAGTAGTTTGTGTGGGTCCCTCAGATCTGCTAGCTGGAAGCGTGGATGAGGCTTTGGAATGAAGAGCGGACTTATGCTGTGGGTTTGGAAGGTGTTTATTGATGGTGCTCCAATTGCAAAAAGCACAGTTCGGCCTGTCCTTCTCCCTTATGTACTCCAGGACATAGCCTGAGGCAACAGGAGACTTCGGGCCAATGGATGGGAAGGGGTTGGGTGTTCTAGAAGGAGACACTTGGCAGGACAATTGAAGAGGGCAGGTGCTTGAGCACCTGGTCAAATGAGAGACGATCTCTCTTCAAGTTTCCAGGGTGATTGACAATGGGCTCCCCTCTGGGAAATACCACAGGGGTCAGGGGAGGGGTGAGAGGGTTCAGGAAGGGACATACCAACATGATATAAATAAAATACATATAAAACTCTGAAAGGCTTAATCACGCACTGCAACACAGAAATACCTGCATATATTCCATTTAGGAATCTGAACTGACGAAATGTCAGTAAGATGTGGGGCAATAGTTTGTCCTGAATATCATCAGATTCTGTCTGAGAAATACCATTTCAGGCAGCTGATAGTCATACACTCATCAGAAACTGAATTCCCATCAGCTGACTTAGTAAGAATTTAATAATGCATAATGCATTATGCAACCTAAAAAAAATATTAGCTGGGTAGTTCAAGAAGACAGTTATCCTATTTTGTTGGATTCTGACAATGAATCATCACTTCCTTCATATTACATGTCGCTGGGTGCCTATCTGGCTGATAGTAATCTGAATCTGGAAGGAAAGTGCTGAAGGCCATTCTAACATAAGTCTTACAATATTAAAAATAGGTCAGCTGTAAATTTTCGATTATGATTTTGGTCTGGCAAGAGACACTATGACAATCTGAATACAGATATAAAAATTTTATAAGCTTAATATTGTCAGTAAAACCAATATTATACTTTTCCATGCCCAGTACTGAATTTTTACTTCAGACCATGTAGATTCAGGATAGAGCATTCCTGGGAAAAGCTACTCAGTGTCACTTCTGTGATGAGATAAATCATTTGCACTGGAGCCCAGAGCAACCAGCATTGTTGCTGGCCTCAGGATACATTGTACAAAACAGATTTTGACATAGTTTTCCTGACATGGTTTGCCTGTATCTCATTAAATAAATATAAACAAGAATCATTTTTCGTTTTTGGTCTGCTCAAAGATAGGAACTAAAAAAAAAAAAAAGGAAACTACAGCTGGTAATAGACTGAAAGTCTCCTAGTGAAAGGCAAGACACCAGTGGCACTGTAAATTCTCCAAGGGAATAAATGGGGAGGGGATGAAATCAGAGTTTATGGGCTCCCTCACACTTGTCATCTACTCTGGACTAGTCTGAGGAAGGCTTCTTCAGTCCATCTACTGTCCAGCCTCTTATAACTACTTTGTATTTTAAATGTTTTAATTTTCTAGGAGCCTTTGGACAAGAGAGTTGTCTAGAAGCTGTTGCTATAGAAAGCTGAGTCTTCAGGCTTCCAATGTTCTGTTTTTTAGAGGAAGGCTTGAGCTATGTTGATTTATCTCACAGGGGGAAAGCAGCCACTGTTGAAGGAAATTCAGAAAAATAGATTCTGTAAAATAAGTAATAAAAGAAGGTTAGGAATTGAGATTATTTAGGATTATATTTGGGTTAAAAAAATAATGATCTATGAAACATGAAATTACAAAGTAATGTCAAAGTATTTCAGAAAATACCAAGTTATGATAAAAAATGACATTAATTCTGCAAGGCATCCCTTTCTCTCTTACACCACAGCTTCACCTATGCTTGCCAGAAAAAAGACATTGTTTTTTATCAAGAAATAATATCCCTAACAAAATTGGGTCCATCATTTTCCCTGAAAGATAAGAATTTCTATTGACCTCAGGAACTGTATAGAAGTCGAGGAATGACTGGGGTTCTTTCTTAGAGGACCTTCCAGGTGCTGCAACAGTAGCAATTATTATGATAACTTAATATTGATTGTGTTCTTTGTGTATAGTACTTAATAATGTCATATATGTGCATATTATCTCTGTGTAATTTATTTTGAATAGTTTTATACAATACTCATCAATTTTTTTTTTATTATTTTGAGGTCAGAAAAAAACACAGAAGGGAAATGAGGAGATAAAAAACCCCAAAAATTCACATAGATCAATAAATAAAAAAACCTAAATTTTCTCTGAACTGCAAAATGTAAATGCTTTTACAGATAAATGTGTAATTCCATACAATAGTTTCAGTGATTCATATGTCTTTTCCATGGTTGTAGCACTATATATGTCACTGCTTTAATGAAACCTCTCATCTTCAGGCAGAGCAGCTGAATTCTATTGCAATGTCCATTTTACTGCCCTGACTTGTAAATGTTGTACACCTCGTTATTCAAGCTGCAGGTAGCAAACTACCTGTGAATTATCAGCTTTGCCAACAGGCAGAGCATAACAAGGATTTAATTGCCTTCGCCTTTGGCATCCTTCACCCTCAAGGGATGACAACTGTTATTTCAACTGTAAGACAGAGCAGGTACTTAGTGGTCTTTCACCTGGAAAAGGATCAAGAATGTAAGTGTTGATTAATCAAAATTTGAGTCTGTCAATCGCTTTTAACTACTTCTCCAATCCTGCAAGATTAAAAAGTTTTTCTGGAAGAGTCTGCAAGCTTCGCGGTCTGTAGTTGCCTTGTGGTTTTTGAAAATTGTGTCCAGGCCAGTGGTAATTAAAAGGTGACTAGGCTAGGAAAGCATTTGAGGCGAGGAAAAATTTATTAGCTTCTGCTCCATTTTGCAGTTTCCTGAAAATCAGTTCTCACAACACAGCATTCCTAGAATCTGTGCACTGTGTGGGCTGTTAGGTGTCCTGAGCTCATCCTTGGCTGAGCAGCCATATCTACCAATACCACAGAAAGCATTGCAGCAGACTGGCAGGGCAGTCCCCTCTCCAGGCAGTTACAGCCCAGGCTTTCCTTATCACAAAGGGCTGCAATCCTGCAGTGGCATTGCCACTGCCATGAGCACTGTACCCAGTTTGCAAGGCCTCAGCAGTGAGGCCTGATGCTCCAGCACCGTGTGAACTTCTTTTGACCTGCCCACAGTTTCATTTCACTTGCTTCTGCTGCTGTGACAGCAGTTTCTCAAACTGACTAAGTGTCCATGGCTAATTTGTCCTCCTTTCATTTGTCTTGTGTGATACAAGTGCAGCTTTTATGGCAACAAGCTCTTTGTGCCCAGTAGAATATCTACAACTAACACAGACACAGTGCAGGGAAACACAGCCTTGTAATAAATTAATCCAAAGTGCATTGTAGACCAAGGAAGAGGCAGCAATCCACATCAGCATCATACTCCTGTCAGGAAAGGACTTCAGATTCTGAGGACTCCCACAGCACACCTCCCCCTGTCAGCACCAGCACGAAAGGCCTGACTCTGGGAACCAGAGGAACAGAGGGAGAGTGAACATTGCCCTAGGAGATGGGGCATGTACTTCTAAAAATTTTAACTGAACTATTTTGGCATAACTGAACTAACTGAACTAATTCTGTAACAATTACATCTGGATTAGTAGTAATTAAACTTAAAATTTCCATTGTATTAACAATAAAATCTTGGTTTTATGTACATACAAATGTTGTACATCTTTGCCCATAAAAAATTATATGAGGATAAATTTTTGTCTGCATGGAAAAATATGTAGAAACTATGTCCTCTTATCTTATTAGATTCAGAATTTCAATATATACTCCTGTATGTGGAGAATGTTGCATGAATTTTCTTAGCTTTGAAAAGATTTAGATAATTTCACTCTTTTTACCAATCTAGTCACTCTCAGACTTAAAAAATAAGAGTTTTTTAAACTTTCAGAAACTCTGCTCTCTAGAAACATTTTGACAATTATGTAATTTTTTTTTTCTCCATTGAAAACATATTCATTTCATCAAAACTTTTGAACTGGGAGATGTCTCTTGACAAGGATAGGATCTCTAATCAAGAAAAGCAAGGGGAAAACAAGAGGGGAAGGAAACTCTGAGACTACTGGCTAATTTAGTACTCTCTCATGAATTTGAATCTGTCTTGGGAGTTATTTTTCAAAAGCAGAGATTGAGTCTATAGCAATCAAAAGCCCTCAGTTAAGGCATGGAATATTCATGTTCAAATTCTGTCCCTGAAAATGTACCACTGTGGGACTGGAGAAATGTTTGACGTGCCAAGACTTCACAGGAAAAGTAAACGTCAACTAGAGAAGAAAGGTAAAAATTAGTCCCATAATACACAACTTTATATATTACTTGCAGCACCTTTTATTTTGAGCTGTCACTACAGTGACATACAGACTAATCTTTATAAAATTTCAGCTGTTTTCCTTCTTTGGAAAATACTCTCCTACATAATGAAAAAAAGGTTCCTGTTATATCAATTAGACCAGGTTTAAAACCAAAGTGAAAGAAGGGAGAGTTAATTTTCCTATTAAAGCAGACTTATTCCCATCCCAGAAATAATAAGGATGACTATTTGGAATACATCTGGCAGGCTAAGAAATAATCTCTTTAAAAATAATTTGTAGAGTTAA
>JBBMKD010000001.1:12872323-12884261 GCA_037834095.1 Argya squamiceps | reverse complement strand
CTCTCTTACCAGAATAAGGATGGGTGATGCTCAATATATTTTATCTTGTAATTCAGAAGTAAAATTAAAAGTACTTTTACCACACAAACGTTCTATTGTTTGCTCTTCTCTATTACATAAGGTATCTTTTTAGGAAAAATGCTTCAAAGTATAAGGTGTCCTTGAATAACTATGCTAAAACAACTCTGCAAAACCTATACAAAGTCAACGCGAAAGAAATCCTAAGCCATTAAACTCTGGCCAGCCTAAATCAAGTTCTGACAGAAATCCAGTGCTACTGCTCTATGCTGGTAGCCCATATCAAATACAACATTTATATGTGTCTTTGCATATCACCATCTGTGTTATTTTGCCCCTTCTGTAGTTAATGAAGGTTTAGGAATGAAAGCCTTGATAGAAAGTTCAGAACAAAACAGATAAAATAGAAGCAAAAATAACCTTTCAGAATTAATATAAATTTGTAAACTCCTCTGTAGAGGATTGGTTACTAATTTTATCTGTGTGTCTGTTCCTGGCCCCCTCAGAGTGGCTCACCAGGTGTGCAAGATGTGTGCCTTGCTGGTGCTCCCAAAATCTCTGTTGCCAAAGACACCAAGAACTGTGATGCAGTCATGGTCTGTAGCTCCATGGCTACAAATAACTGGCCTGTTAGAAAGGACAAAGGCAGCCTAGACCACACACCTCAGGCCCTTCACCTCTTCCCTGGGGTATATGGCAGGATTTTCTATTTTGCCTAATTACAAATACTGCAGGCTATACTGTTCCAGACTATGTATCCAAACAAAATAAGCTTCAATCAAACTTTTGCCATAACTCTTAAACCCAGAAAGGGCTGAGCTGCACATAGAGAGTGACACATTCTCTTCCTTTTTTATGAGTTTAAAAACCCAGATACTGAATTAAACATCAGATGCTTAATAAGTATAAAGAGTAGCAGTACAATTCTACTAGCTGTTCCCTTTTACACATTCCTCCAGAAAAAAAAAAATACAACTAATTAGAGTTTATGAGAGCTATGGAGCACTGCTCTGGATGTTTTATTTCAAAGGTCATTTATAACGCAGATATTTATTGCAGCTTAGGAGAATAAAAAATGTAAAAAGAAAGTTTCTTTTGTCACTGTCAGGGTGTGATATAAGTTTCCTTGAGAACGTATTTGAATGGCGTGTACAACACATACAGAAAAACATCTCACAGCATTGGGCTGGATAACAAATAACTACTTTACATTACTTTATTTTCATTTCCAGAAATTTGCTGTTTAAGAGTTTTGCAGATAAAGCTTTCTTCTGCATTGTAAGTAATTGCAATTCTGGGGAAGAAACAAGAAGATTGGTTAAAAAAATACTGTTTTCTACTTTAGAGCCCAAAGAAATTGCTCTATTATTTCAATTTGTCATTTTATTTATTTATTTTGTTTGTTTATTTATTTTTTAATTTAATGTGAGTTTTTATTGAAGCCTATTTTCATTGGCTCTATAACAGAAATGACAATGACGGCATATCTTTCTATGGTTAATGCTTTTAACATTTCTTTTTACTATCAAAGTAATGTAAATCCACGGCCTATTGAAACACTAACATTTTGTTCAGCATGCTGAGCAGTAGATGTGATATTACTAGTATCTACTATCTTCCCATTTTTACTGTTGTGACCAGTTTTTGCTATAATACAGAATTTAGATTAAATTTGTCTCTTCCAAAAATCAACAAGATTGATATATTCCTGACTGATGATTCAAAAAGGAGAGAAAAATATTCTTCCTTTTTTCTGATTTCTGAGTTGAGAGAAAAAATATTTGGGTAATTCTGAGGATTGTTGAATGGTGCAGTTAAAGTGATATTTTTATCACATAAAAGCTTTCCACATCTATGTTTTCATTACAGAAGTATTTACAGCCATGATTTCCAGATATGTTGGATCTTTTCAATTCAGTTGAAGTCAAGAGGAGATGGAGATTTTGGAAAACCAGGCTCAAGTGAAATATGCAGTACATGCAGTAGTGTATGAAGACCAGCTGAGAGAATTGGGGCTGTTCAGCCTGGAGAAGAGAAGACTCCAGGGACACTTATACCAGCCTCATATCAGCACCTAACAGAACCCAGAAAAGAGGGTCTTTTCACAATGATAGGTAGTGCCAGGATAAGGGGGAGTATCTTAAAACTGAAATACAGCAGGTTTAGATCACCTATTAGGAAGAAATCCTTCACTGTCGGGGTAAACCTGGCACAGGTTGCCCAGGGAAACTGTGGCTGCCCCATCCCTGAAAGTGTTCAAGGCCAGGATGAATGGAGCCCTGAGCAACCTGGTCTGGTGGAAGTTGTCTCTGCCCATGACAATAAATTGGTAAGGAATGTTCTTACAAGTTCAGCAACATACTCCCATCTCAAAATCTTCTTCAGCAATATATTCCCATATCCTAGCTGGCACTACTGTTGATAAGAGTAACATTGTAGGTCATCATATCCAGCCTTTAGTATTTTCCCCCAAACTTCAATAAAAGCTTATAGAAAAATATATTTATGTAAATTTTAGCTTTTTCAGTCTATGTCTCCTTATTCAATAATCTCTACTTTACTTTTAGGTTTGGATTTGTTTTCTCAACAAGAATCCTTGGAAATAAAAGACACCTACCACACCCAGAGAAAGGTCTTGCAACAGGGATCAGTTGTTATGAACAAATACCAAGAAAAAATATGACAAACTGATCTATTTTTCTTCTTTTTCAAATGTACAGACCAATTAAAAAAACCTTTTTCTTCCCCACAGGAAATTAACCTTGAAAAGAAAATAGAACCCTTTTAAAATTTTATGTACCAGAGATCTGTCTTGTAGGGAGAATACATATTCCAAAATGTTTGTGTCTATTAGGTTAAACAATAAAAAGATATATTTTTATATTTATATTTATATTAAGTGCCACGAGACAGACACTTAAAATTATAAATTTTTGGCTTTATAATTCCCTTTCAAGTTCTGCTTGCAGAGGTTTTTTTTGCCTTCCCCTCTACTACAACAGGATACCATATACTGGCATCTACTTCTGCAATGTTTAAAATGTTCAAATACAGCTGCCATTGTAAATTTTACTGGAACAACAAAATAAGCTTCTAAGTGAGTACTTGAATAAAAGGATCATAATTCCTATTGAGTTATGCCTCTCTTTGAAATTGATTTTAAGAATTGTCCAAGTTACTATCAGAGATTATCCTAAATGAAGAGCATTTCTAAGACTACTTGGAGAGGGTTAATTCCCTAGCAACCAACACAGGATTCTGCCATGTCATGAAGGGGAAGAAAACATTCATTAATGAAGCTTTTCCTTCCATTTAAATGAAATTTTTGATGATAAATCTTTGTGATACTTTTCTTTTGAGTTCACAGGCAATAAGAGAATAAACTGACAAACATAGCTACTGTGTTACATGACTCAAGTAAATCTAATTAAGTCCTTTCAAAGGCTAACTAGGAGAAAGTATTTCATGACCACATCTTGACTTTGACAGGTAAATACCAGTGTATCCCCGTTCAAATCCTTTTATTGCAGTCTTAAATATATGTATATATATGTATATATACACACTACTGTTTTTCCTTTCAGTTTGGTAGCTGCCCTACACTTTCCTTTTAAACATGTGACTATACTGGAGGAATTGGTGGTGTCATTAATTTCCATTGCAATATATTGATTGACTGACTACACAGAACTCAGAATTAGGTACAGAGAAGTTTTTTTTCCTTTTCCTAAAATTTGCTGGGGATTTTCATCCCAAGTATATTACAAAGAAGAAATAACTTGCAGATGGCAGAATACTTTGAAAAAAACCCAATCTTTTTGCATCAGGGACTTGATTTGTGAGTGGGGCTCTGTGCTACTTTTTGTTCCTGAGACCAAGGTAAGGCAAAAGCCACATGTTTACCTTGGTACTTTGTTTGAGGTGGGACAAAAATCAGGATTAAAGCTAATGTCATAATATAGTACACTCTGCCCACCAGGGGCATGTAGGAAGCAGCAGAGAGCTGGAGAGTGCATATAGTAAAATGCTAACAAATATTTGAAAGAATATTAAAAACATTGTGTTTTCAGTAATAGCGTATTGCAAATTCATTCCCACATAGACTATAATCGAAAATCTCTGCAGACTAAGATAGCAAGAGAAGTAATAGAAGGATAGAGTCACTGGCAATTTTTACAAGAAAACACCAACAAGTATGCTTGAGATTTTTACAGTCTTTTGAAAGAAAATTACAACAAGGTATGCCAGCATACGTATTTGCATTAATTTCTTGTATATGCAGGTAATTATAATAATTCAAAATTCAAGGCTGGTGACATGTCCCATTAACACATCTATTTCACAAATCAAAGGAGAAAGGCTGTACCACCAATGACAAAATACTAGTTAAACTAAACCACTAATCTTACTCATGTTTAATACATTATCACTGATTTCCCATTAAAAAAAACCAAAACAACCAAAAAACACAAACCCTTGTATATTCTACTGTCCTTAAATTTTTTAAAATATGGACTTTTTACCCATTTCAGAATTATTCAAAATCATCTATTAAATTTTCATATATAGAGATAAGAAAAAGGAGTAGAGAAGAAAAGAAAAGCTGGCAATAAGAAAAAGGCAAAAGGCATCAGAAAAAAGTAATAATTAACAGGCATAGTAATCTGAATATGAATTTCAGATGTATTTGTACTTCTCTGAATAGCTTCTGAGGCAATAATTTTTTTTTCAAAATTAGTTTCTTCATTACTTGTGATATTAATCAATTTTTTTTTCATTTTCCATGATAACAGAATTATTAACTTAGTCACTATTAAACTGCATGATTGTTCCTCTAGGAAATGTAGCTCAGTGTTATCTGGGAGTTGTGTTTGCTTTGTTATTGACATTTCAGAGAGTTTTATGCAGTGAGGGTTATCCTTAGAATGGGACAAGTGTTGGCAACTCTTAAAGCACTTATCCCTCTCCAATACAAGCAATGAAATTTTGGCCCTAAAAATAATCACTGCAAGGGCCCCTGGGATGTAGAAATAGACAATTAATATGGAAATAGAGCCTCTCTTTCAGGTTCCTGAACTGATGTTAGTCCCTCCTGTGTTGCCAGAGTGAGGGACAGCTGGAGCAGAGGCACTGCCTCCACACTTCCCCCAGGAGCACTTGCAATCTGGCCTCCAAAACATATTTTCAATTTTCACTGTGGCATTTTTAATTGTAATCCCACTTCTCTGACAGAAAGCTTTTTTTCACTTAACTGCCTCCTCTAACTCAGAACATCACCTCCATCCTTCACTTTTGATACAGGAAATCTTGATTGGAATAACAGCATTTAAGGCTATTAAAGCAACATGTTATTTACAGATCAATACTGTTATCGCTTTTATGCCTTGTATGCTTATATAAATTGAATCACAGAATTTATATACACTCAGATGTAAACCAAAGCTTGGGAAAAAAAAAAAAAATTAGAATTCTCTGGGGTAACCCAATAGCAAACACCATCTGCTGTTCTTCTGAGATGAGAATGATGAGACATATTCCTGAAATTTCATGATTGTACAGTGTCCATGGATAATTATATAAAGAAAATTTGCACGACCTATGATACATTATGAGAGTACTTAAAGCATATCACTAGTACCAAAGGAAAAATAATCTCAAGTATGTCAATTTTTCAGAAAAATATATTAACCTTAGCTGAAAAAACCCTTCAATTTAAAACACTTTTGCTCTAGTACCTTTCTATTGGTCACCTTTTAAAAAAAACACTATTTTTAAAATGATGCTCCTTCCTCCCCCCCCGCCCCTTCATATTTTTCTAAACACATTTCTATATCCAGGTTCCCTGTCAGTATATTTGAGATCAATTTCCATGCAGGTACACTCCTGGCATGATTTTTAATGCAAGGTTATGCATTTTTACATGCCTACAACTTCTAAAATCACTGATTTTCTGACATTTGTCTATGAACATTCAAATCATATACCTATCATGCTTGCTTAATTTTTTATTTCTTAAATGATCTACTAAGGATGTTTTATCAACTCTGACGTTTGTCAAATTAGAAGCACTTTTTGAATGATTTTTTTTTCTTTAAATCCATGAGGAAAGGCTAGGAAGGAATAAAGTATCAAATTCAAGAGAAGTTATTTTTACTTTTAAAAATAAAACACGAAGTATTTATATTTAGAGATTTACACAGTTGCAGTACCATAACTTTGGTGTCATATAGTCAGTGGATCTACCTAACTATACTGTATAAGAACTCGCAGAGTGGTTGAGGTTGGAAGGCACCTCTGAAAGTCACCTGGTCTATCCCCCCTGCTCAAACAAGGTCATTTAAATCCCATTGCCCAAGGAAGTGTCCAGATAGCTTTAGAATATTGCCAGGAATGGAGACTCTACCACCCCACCAGGCAACCCGCTCTAGTGCTTGGTCCTCCACACTGAGAAAAAGTGTTCAGAGGGAACATTCTGTGTTTCAGTTTGGGCCCATTGCCTCTTGTCCTGCCACTGGGTGCCACTGAAACAGCATCCACGCTCCTGGCATCCTTTCTTCCAGTACTTATACACATTTTTGAGAGCCACCCTGAGCCTCCACTTCCCTAGGCTGGGCTGTTCCATCTCTGTCATTTGTTCCTTATGTGAGAGGCACTGCAGCCCCTCCCTCATCCCTGTGGATTTCCAAAATATTCATAAGGACCAAATCTAAGAGCCAAAGGAGCTTCAACAGCCCCATCATGATCTCTTCTCCTAGTGCCTGGTAAGCAGCAAACCTTCCTGAACAGAAGGTTACATCAGCAGACAGACCTCCATCCCTGTCTGGAAGGAGTCTCCCACTGCCATCCCTCACTCCTTCCCCAAGGAGCAGATGTGGGGCTCAGATATGAGCAATTCAGGCTCCTTTTACCCCTGAATCAAGAATGTAGCAGGTTTCATGTGAACTGACATTTTAGTCAAAAAGCAGGGAAAAACTGCTGTCAGTTTATGGGGAAGGATGCATCCATGTGTCAAATCCTCAGGAAAGTCAATTAAAACTCATGTGAACAATGCATCCTAATGAACGCTGCTGTCTATTGGGTCCTTGGAGAGATGCCAAGAAAAAATTGGTTGCAATTTGGAGGGCTGGGCTGTGTCCAGCTTCTGTACTTTAGGTTAAGCTACACAGCATAAGCAAGAAAATCTTTCCTGCATGTGTGGTTGCATCTAGTGTTTGCAGGATTGAGGTTCAATACCTTCACAAATTGTGGTCTGTATCAATTTTTTAAAAAGTATGTCAACATTGCAGCTAACTTTGCTGTTTAAAATCTTTTATCTACACATTTTCTGTTAGATTTATAAACCTTTGACCCCAGATAACAGCTAGTTTCTAAATAGCAGTAGCTTCTAGAAACATTCCAATGCCAAATAGACCATAATAACAGATATGTTGTATACAATCAAAAAGGCAAAGTATCACAATTAACCAGAAAGATTTAGTCTTGCTGTTAGTATAAAGTCACAGTGGATCTAGTGCTGCAAATTGCAAAGTCACAGTGGATCTAGTCTGTTCTGCAAATTGTTTGGAGCACAGATACCTCATCTCTCAGCTGAAACAGAAATATTTGCTGCCACTTTGTCATTCAACCAATGGCAAAGCATACATAAAAATAAATTTTATTGCCAGAAGTGAATGATGTAAGTGTTAAATAGTCATCACATACTCAATATGCTACTTAGAAAAAAGAAAAAAAGAAAAATAGAAAAAAAAAAAAGAAACCAAGAAAGTCCTTGGTGTTTGTTTTTTTTTTTTTGCATACTGTAGAACATAAAAGTTCAGCTCTGCACACATTATGGCTTTTCTCACAAAAGCCAAATGGAATTTGGAGCATGTGAGACCTTGCATATCTTCAGTACAGGGAGATCAGTAACATTTCTGGGCCCTGAGGAATAGCATCCATAAAAGATTGGCTACATTAACTCACCTCCACCAAGATTGTGAGGAGTAAGGACAGTTTTGGTCAAAGCAGTGGCATTCCCACTCCACACCTTGGCACAACAGCCCTGAACAAATGGGTGTCAGCTTGTGGAAGCTGCTGCAGTCAAAGCTGTGACAGCAACTCCTCTTTAAGCCCCACATTCCCTGTATGCTTTGGAAAAGCGGTGGCACTTGGGAGAAGCCTGCTTTTCACTCGTGGAAGGTAAGGGGCAGTTCTTATGTAGGTTTTCATGAATAAAAACTGACAAAAATTGCATAGATCAGGTTGGAAGTGACTTAACATCTTGTGATGCTGTGCAGAGTTATTGCCTGCTCAATATAAATCCTGTCAGTCTTGAATCACAATTCACAAAAATCTCAACATGTAGATATTTTATCTGCATCTGATTTAGGATGGCAAAATTAAACCTATTATTGTAGAAAGCAGAAATCAGCTTGCTTTCAATTTTCATCTGAAGGTTAAGGGTAGCACTTAATAGTAGAATGTTTTTTTTCTCAAGTTGCATGATTTTACTGGTATGCTTGAAATTTTTTTAAAAAGTAAATAACACCTAACTTTGAACTGTAGCTCCACAAATGAAGTTATTGTTGTCTGCTACAGACACAACTTAATAAATTAAAAAGCCACCCCTTACTTCTGACTAGTAATCCTCCTCTTCCAAACCAAGAAAACTTTTTTTATCACAAAGAACTATAAAATGCCTAAGGTATGAGGTTTAATGTTAAGTTCTGACTTAACAATCTAACAATAAATGCTGCCATTAGTCAAAATGAATGATGTAGTGGATATATTATTCTGTCATGTAATAATATAAAAATTCTGTTATTTAATGAAATAATTGTTACACTTCTACATGCTATCAGACTCTGTAAACTGCTTTCTTACATAACAGAAGGCTGAAAGGTATGTGAAGTTAAGGAACTTTTGCGGCTTCTGTTAATATAATGAAACCTTTCAGAGGGACTAATGTCAATAAAGTGTACCTCTACCTTTGCTCCTTCCCTGCCAGCAGCTACTG
Source organism: Argya squamiceps (assembly GCA_037834095.1). Classification (NCBI taxonomy): domain Eukaryota; kingdom Metazoa; phylum Chordata; class Aves; order Passeriformes; family Leiothrichidae; genus Argya; species Argya squamiceps. Next base: position 12,875,248 of record JBBMKD010000001.1, on the reverse strand, counting down.
GTCCACTGGCAGTGCCACACTCCACTCAGTTCTGCTTCCAGTTTCAATTCCTTATTATTCTTTCGGCTGTCAGCAATAAATGGGTAATACAAACCATGGGCTAGGCAACAATGAAAGAGTGTAGAGGGAGTTTTTCTGAATTCTTTGAGAGCTCTTTCAGGCTCAGTGACCACCTATCCTCCCAAATGGAACAACTGCAATGAGTTTGACCTCACTCCGGAACAATATGAAGCCAAGCATGCGTTCAACTACTTCTCCATGGAGTGGATTTAAGCTCTCAAAAAAAAAGGGAAGAAACAGTGTCAATTGATCCCAGGCATTACATGATACAACTTGAAGAATTTTATGGAGTGAGACAAGGGCATAATCCTTTGGCTCCACATCCGTGTAGTAGAAATCACAGCTCTTTTTATGGCACTCACCTTTGGCAATTAAATACACTTTATGTACACTTTAGGGTGAAAGGTAGGGGTTTTTCTATTAATGTTACTTTTTTTGTAAGTAATCAATAGAGAGAAGTGTATGTCTTCAGATCCAAGGCACTAAACTGACCCTTTGAAGCTAGATGAGGATGGGAATATAGCTGAAAAGTGCTCTAGGAATTCCTGCCAGAGGAGACTGCTAGGGAGGGAACACTGCATTTGTTAATGCTAATGATTTTAAAGAAAGGGACAAGGAGTGAATTGCATGGACTTGGCCACATTGTGAGTTATAAACAGGAAAAAAGAGGGGAGAAAATATGAAAGCAGAGAGAATAGCAGACAATATGGTAGTTGTACATTTGTGTATAGGAAGGCAAAAAAAATACAAATAAATATATATGAGTTACACATTTGATTGCAGGCAGCTGTAATGCCATACCACAGAGATTTGCATTAATAATCTCTTTAAAGATAATAGAAACAATAGTTGAAGTTTAATGACAAAAAGAAAAATAAATGAGGACAGGAACAGCAAAAGAGTCTGTGCTTTTAAATATTCAGAGATGGTTTCAGAGAAGAATATTTTTATTAATAAAAAAATACATGTCCTATTCTATATTTAATTTATTAATATTTCCCTTAAACAGTCAAGGCAAGCTTTGGAAGGTCAGAGATATTTAAGATCTTCTTTAGATAGAGATTTAATTTGTCATCAATTTTTGGGGTTTTTCCTCCAAATGATACTACTCTGTGATCATATAGCACAGAGGCTACTTAGAGTTAACTGGCCAGTTGGTGCAAATTCTCAAATGGGCCTTTAAAATGAATTAAATTCTTTCTATTATTTCAGTATGAATGAGGTTCATGCACAGTCTTTGCATTCGTTTGGCAGTCTTCCAGCTACTTTCCTGCATTGCCTATATTATTCCAACATTTTTTATTGTAACCCTTCTGCTCTGGAATTGACTGAATAAAGCTGATTGTGGACCCCTTGCCTTTGCACCTTCCAAGAGACACGTACTTAAAAATGTAATATGCACTGGGACAAGATAAATACCCTCTCCCAGAACAACAGCCACTACAGTAAAAAAGACCAGGACAGAAAACATTAAAGAAAATTCATTCTCTAGAGTGTATTCAATGGGGCAAAAGCAAGAACCTCAGAGGGAGTTTGACCCTGTTTTTTCTTCTTATTTTACTCCAACAGCACTCCAGATAGCTGCACTATAGGGAGAAAATGGATACAACATCCTTTTTCCAGAGACCATCAGGGAACTTTTGGCAAGATAGTACCTGGAGTGGGGCCTGGCAAGGCCCCCAGCTCTGTAGGGAGTTCCTTAGGCAGTTCTTTTATTCAACACTGCCTAGGGCAGATGGGTAGCAGATAACCAAGATGACTGTAGCCCTGTGTTATGGGAAACTCAGATGGAAATTAGATTTTTTAATTGATATTTGATTACCGATAAAATTAAGGCATTGATACACTATATACATGATAGGGTTCATATCTGGAGACTGACTTCAAACTCTGCATGCTTTGTCTATATGATCTGAATGGCAATCATGCTAAAGGATGTTAGTCCTAACACAGAAAAGAGAACTCTGATCTTTTGGCAGTTCTTTATGGTTCAGCAGGCCAGCATCCACCCCCAATATATCAGATGCTGGCTCACTGTCGTGGGCTGACCCTGCGTGCCCACCAGGTGCCCACTAAATGCTCTATCACTCTCCTTTCCTCAGTAGGGCAGAGCAAGAAAATACTATGAGAATGCTTGAAGGTTGAGGTAAGGATAGGGACATCACTTACCAGTTACTGTAATGGGCAAAACAGACCCAACTTAGGGGAAATTAATTCAATGTACTGCCAACTAATAAGAGACTAGGACAGTGAGAAATAAATATAAAATCAAACCACCTTCTCCTCAGCCCATTCTTCCAGGATCAACTGCACCCCTGACTCTCTACCCTCCATCCTCCCACATGACACAGGGAGGTGGAAAATGGAAGCTGTGATCATTTCATAACACTTAATCTCTGTTGCTCTGATGCTCTTCCCCTGCTCCAATATGGCATCTTTAACATGACATCCAGTCTCTCACAAAGCCCACCAATATGGGTCCTTCCCACAGGCTGCAGTTCTTTAAGACATGCTCCAGTAAGGGAGAATACTTTCGTTAGGGAATTTTATTGCCGTTGGGCAGTAACTTTTCCCTTATTCTTAAATAATGTTATTCCTGAGGCACTATCACCATTGCTGTTTAGCTCGGCCTTGGCCAGGGGCTGGTCCCTCTTGGAGCCAACTGGCCATGGTTCTCTTGGACACAGGGGAAGCTTTTTCACCTTCTCACAGAAGCCACCCCTGTAGCCCCCTGCTACCAAACCTTTGCCACATAAACCATCCATCCATCCATCCATCCATCCATCCATCCATCCATCCATCCATCCATCCATCCGTCTGTCCGTCTGTCCATCCATCCCCCTTATCTGGGAATTATGTATAGAA